>HG995306.1:10231416-10911407 GCA_905332915.2 Hecatera dysodea | reverse complement strand
GGTCGTAGGGTAGGCAGAAAATAAAGTTCGGTTCGTACGGGTAGATGCGTGACAGACTAGAAACAGGTGTGCGTATCGGTAACCACAGCTGATCCCTCGTGTCTCAACACTGTGGATGTCGCTACGTCCCCGCTAGGGGACGTGGCGAGCGGTCACGGGGCTATGCCCCCTGGCCGCGGGTGCACCCCTCAGCCCGTAAATGCGGGCTCGTCGTTGGGACGTTATCAAAATAACTTAGATTTTCGGGTTAACGCCTACTAGAAAAGTGATAGCAACGTTAACCCGAGTGTATAATGTTGTGTTACTGCAGGCGTTGTCGCGCCACTGTGTACAGCGCACAGCGAACGCTTCTTCACGACACCTCGGCGGTCGGACCCCGCCAGGTGAGACCCCCAGTTGCCTGAGGGAGGCCCAGCGAGGAACGACCAGCGACAGAGGTGCCGACTTGTTGACACGCCCGCAGTAATATGTAATCCCCGTCCGCCCCGCGCACAGATCGAGCCGTTTGCGGTTTGGACTGCGAGAAGGTATTATGTTTGTGTGTGAGCGGCCGTGTAGTGTGAGTACTACCGCCCAGTGCATTTGCACCGAATAGCGCTTCCACTGCGCCAGTATTCGGTGCGTGAGTTCGAGCGAATGTCGAGAGATGCATGTTGTGTGTGCGTTGCGCGGCTTGCCTATATTAACTTAGAACAAGCCGCGCTTCGCCGTGCGAGTTGCGTGTGGAGTCTTATTGTTTGAGTGGGCCGCGTGTTGAGTGATGCGGCCTACTCAGGCGTCAATCCGGTGCGATGGGCCGTCAAACGTCCGCGACTAGGTCGCGCGGCAGGCGCCTCGCGTCAGGCGGGCGCGCGTGCCAGGGCGCAAGGTGCTTGACATGGGGCCAGGCTGATGCGTCGGCACGCGCGAACATTGCCTTCGCGAGGCGCTGCGCAAACTCATCCAGGCTCTCAATCCCGACGTCACGTTGGATGACGTCGTTCCTCACCAAGTAAGGGGCGTCCACTATGGTCCGCAGCGCAAGATGTTGCTGCGCGCGGAGCTTCTTACGGTTCCCCTCAGTGGTGAGGGCGAGCCATGCTGGGGCGGCGTACGTGAGTATCGGGCGTATGTACGTCTTGTACACGCCCAACTTCACGCGCACCGGGAGTCGGGACGAGAGCACAGGTTTGAGTTGATTGCGGACAGCTTTTGCCTTCGCTGCGACCGCGCGGACGTGCGTGCCCATCGTGAGCCGACGATCGATGATCACACCCAGGTACTTGGCCCGGGGCGACCACTCGATGTCGACCCCTTGAAGCTTCAGGGGGGGTGGGAGGCGCGATGAGTCTGTAACAATCGCCTGCGTCTTACCCACGTTAACCGAAAGCCGCCATTTGGCGAGCCACTCGGGGAGGAGGTCGAGCGCGCGCTGCATCTTGGACGCCGCGTGGCTTGCGTTCATTGATGTTGTGATGTACGCGGCGTCGTCTGCGTACAGCGCGAGCGTCGCTTGTGGCGTGGTGGGGATGTCGTCGGTGTAACGTGAGTAACACGCTGGCGACAGGCAGCTGCCCTGCGGCACGCCCGCCCTGATGGGCCGGGGGGCGGACAGCGCGCCGTCGACCACCACTCTGAAGCTCCTGTTGGACAGAAAAGATTGAACCACTTTCACAATGCGACGGGGCGCGTCGGACGTGGCCAGTTTGTAAATGAGGCCCTCGTGCCATACACGGTCGAAGGCCTTCTCCATGTCGAGGAATACTGCGACCGCGTGTTCCTTCTTGTTCATGGTTGCTGCCAGCTGGTGCAGTACCCTCGACAGCTGAAGCGTCGTGCTGTGTTCCTCCCGAAACCCGAATTGCTCCGGACGTGGGATGATGTGTGGCGTCAGGTGTCGCAGCAGGAGTGATTCGAACACCTTGGAGATGGTGGGCAGCAGAGTGATCGGCCGATAGCTTTCCGGCTTTAGGACGTTCTTCCCTGCCTTGGGCAGCATGATGACGCGCCCATCCTTCCATACGGCTGGGAAGGTCCCCGTGCGCAGTATCCCAGTGAACAGGCGCGCCAGGGCCGCGACCATTCGGTGCGGCAGGTGGCGCAGCGCTGTGTTTGTGATACCGTCGGCTCCGGGGGCCTTTCTCGGCTTTGTACGCCGGATGGCGCGTCTTACTGCGTCCGGCGAGATGTACAGGGCGTCTTCCTCGGGAGCTATCGGCGTGGCGAAGTAGTCCCCAAGGTGTTGCTCGACTGCCGCGACGTGTGCGTGCTCGGTGGTCGGGTTCGGTTGGAACTGACGCTCCAGGTGTTCAGCGAAGACCTCCGACCGGTCCTCTGCTGTATACAAGAGCGCCCCGTCGCTGCTTTTCAGCGGGCGCACCGGGGCTGGGGTGCCAGTCAGCTGGTGGCACAGCTGGTGTGTGGATTGCCAGTCAGTCGCGGCGGCGTCAATACGTTCCTCCCAGCTCGCGGCGGCCAGTGCCTTGACCTCGGCCTTGACCTTCTCCGCGAGACGGTTGAGTTGGGTCTTCAAGGTTGGGCAGCGTAGTTGCTGCCACTGCTTGCGGAGGCGCCTTTTCTCGACGACCAGTGCGCGTACCCGAGGCGGTAGGGGCGGCTGTAGCCCTCTCCCCTCCGTGGGTAGGGTGGTGGTGGCCTCTTCTAAGGCGCTTTGCACGCAAGCAGTGACGTCATTTGCGAGTGTCTCAACGTCCGCGGCGGCAGTGATGGGCCGGGTCGGCGTTGTGGTGTCAATCTTTTCTGTGAAAAGTTTCCAGTCCGTTCTTCGACGTGGCGCTAGTGGCTTCAGTCGGGTCGGCATTCCAGATAAGACGACGAGTACAGGATGGTGGTCCGACTGTAACTCGTCGTCGATCACTTGCTGAGTGATCTGGCAGCTTAACCCACGGTGTACTATAATGTCGAGTATGTCATATATGTCGAGTATAATGTCGAATATGTGTATATGTGCGTGGTTGTCTGGGTAGTGGGTCGGCGTGTCTGGGCCGGACACCGTGTACCCGTGGGCTTCGGCGTCCGCGAAGAGTCGACTCCCCGCATAATTCGTGGAGTATGCGTTCCAGCCTGGGTGCTTGCAGTTTAAGTCCCCGGCGAGGATGGTAGGGTTGTTATTTGTATTTAGTACCGCCCGTATTTCCGACACGCTAATGTTGTTATCGGGCGGTCTGTATACGGCATAGATGTTTATATCCTCGCCGGCCACGTGCAGCTGTACAACCAGCGCGTACATTGTCTGCAGTGTCGTCAAGGGGAGTTCTTGATGGACGACCCTTCGCTTCACCAGCACTGCCAGACCACGATATCTGATGTTCACTGCCGACCGTTCGTCCTTCCTGTAAGCGAGGTATCCTGGGAACCTAACCCTATCTTCGGGTCCCAGTAGCGTCTCGCTTATGAGCGCCACGTCTATGCCCTGGTCCCTCAGGAGGAGTCGAAGAGGGGCGACCTTGTTCTTCAGGCCGCGGGCGTTCCAGTGAATCACCCTCAACGGCCTAGCCATGGCATAGAGTTAATAAGGAGGCCAGTCCGTCGAGGATGACCTGCTCCACATCCTGTCCCTGTCTGATGGCCTTGATGAGGTCCATCAGGAGGCGGATAGCGCAGGTAGTGAATTCTTTGTTCCCCTCGTTCTTTGTTGTGCCGCCAAGAGTTGGTCCGCCGTTGCAGTCGGAACCAAACTTAGTGGCGGCATTGTTTATTTTGTTGATGTTCGCGTTCGAAGCTGCGTTGCGGGGGAACTTGTTTTTATTCTGCGTCTTGTTGGACTTGTTTGCTACCTGCGCTGAATCTTGGGCAGGTGCGGCCTGAGGGATCTTCTGTGGGGGGGGATCATCCCCCCCCTTCCCCTTTTGTGCGTTCCCTTCTTGGGTTTGGTGTTCTGTCGCCGGGGGGTTGGGTTTCCTCCCTCTCCTTCCCCTTTTCCTCTTCCTTTTCTTCTTGGAGGAGGTGCCGTCTCGGTCGGTGGGCCCGTTCGCTGCCGCCATTAAGTTTGATGCGCCCTGTACTGCATTTACTTGCGTCATCTTGGGGCGCGTCAAAGTCGGTGCTGTTATGGCGGCAGTGCCCGCCCGCCTATTCCTCTGTTCCCTCTGGAACACCGGGCAGGTCATGTGACTAGCCGGGTGTGCGCCCCCACAGTTGATGCAGGTGGCGGGCTCATCCTTTGGGCGGGGGCAGTCTCTGGCAGCGTGACCCTCGCCGCATCGCACGCAGGCGAGCGGGCGGTGACACTGGTGCGACGAGTGCCTAAATTTCTGGCACCGGTGGCACTGGGCGGGCCCTCGTTTGCCACGCCATGCTTCGATCTTCACGCCGCGCATCAACATGAATTCGGTCGTGTCGAATATGCGGCGTACGTCTTTGGTGCGCTGCAGCATGGCGTAGAAAACGCAGCCGGGTCTTCCTTGGCGCGCCCGTATGTGGCGCACGTACTCCGGCTCGTATCCGACCGAGCGGAGCTCCTCCTCTATCTCCTGAGGGTTGGTGTCGGCTGGCAGCCCCCTGATGGCCACCTTGAAGAGTTTCTCCGCTGGTAGCGAGTAGGCGAACCAGCTTATTCCTTCTTCTTTTTCTAGGTCGACTAGGTATCTCTGTACCACCCTATACTCGCCCTCGGACTCCGGCGAGAAGCGTACGCCAGTGCCGTATGGGCGGGCGTTGGGTGGTCGACCGAGCTTGGCTGCGAGGGCGCGGAAATGGTGCGCCCAGTTAGGTAGCTTCTCCACTACCAGCGGTGGGAAGCGCGGCCTCTTGTTGCCCTTTTTATTTCCCGGGGCCGCGCTAGTCGTGGCCGAGTCCGGGTTGGGGGCTGCATTAGGGTTAGGGGTATAGTGTGCAACATCACTTACCCCTTCGTCTTGTCCGTCGTTTGCTGCCGGCGACATACTCGCACGGCCCTGCGGCGAGCGCTCGTTCTGAGCGCGCGGCGAGCCGATGCGGTGTCGCTTGGCAGCTTCTTCCTCAGCGTCCGGCGACCTGGGGCGGCGCTGAGCTCGGGTTCCTCCTGATGACTGCGCAGGGAGGGCGTCGTCGTCCTCTAGGGACGCGAGCGACATGTAGGAGCCCGCGCGCGACGACTGTGTCGAGTAAGTCGCCGGCGACTCGTATCCGGCGATACGCGGCGGCGCGGGCGACGCGGGGGTGGACGGGGTTGGGGGTGTCGCGAGTGGCGCGGTCACTGGCGGCGCGGTTGCCCTGTTGAGCCTCGGGTCGCGAGCGGCGCTTGCAGGTTTGGCCGCTGCGCCCGCCAGCAAGCTGCGGGGCGCGGCCGATCCGGTGCGCGGCGCGGCGGGCGCGCGCGGGGCGAGCGGGGCGGGCGAGGGCGCGGCGGTTAGCGCGTATGAGCGCGCGGTCGGTGCGTCGCGGACTGGAGCGTCGCGGACAGGTCCCGGTCCCTGTTTCTGCACGGAGCGCGTCACCTCGGGGTGAGGGGGCGCAGGCCGGGGCCGGCTCGACGACGGCGAGGGCGTAGCGCGCGCGGGCGCCGACGCCGTCGGTGCGTCGACCACTAACCTTTTTTTTTTTTTTTTTTTTTTTTTTTTGGATGGGAAATCATCAAATGACTTCTCCCGCTCTGGGCGGAGCGGAAGGGAGTGTCAGACTCTTACTGACTAAAACCCACCCGTGTTCCTGCTTGTGCCCTTTGCGTTCCAGGGCCGCGGTGACTCTTTCGAACAAATTCCGCAACCCTAGCAGGCACCGACCCTATGGGGCCCCGTCCTCGGTGCTGACGGCTCCTTGCGGCGCGCGTGGAACACAACGCGTCGTCGACTCAACCTGGTATCGGACGGCGAACCACCCACGCTCACCGTCCCCAGGCATCAGCCACTGCGCAATAGCACAGCGGCCGACTTGTCTCTGGAGGAGGCCGCGATGGGACCATTACTGGCACTCCATTTCAGCCCCCTCCCGAGTACTAGGAGTCGCAGCACCCGCAGCAGAAGCGGCAGTGGTGGCGACGGAAGCCGCGGCGGCGGCAGAGGCGGCGGCGGCGGCGGACCTCTTGCACCTGGTCGGGGTGGATGGCGCGCAAGCCCTTCCCCCAGCCCAGTGCTCGGCCGGCTTGCCAGCAGCCGCACATGCACTGCAGTGCGGCGTGGCCTCGCACGAGCCGGCCTTATGACCGGGCTGACCACAGCGGAAACAGAGTCCGCTGCGGTCGACCTCCGAGGGGCACATAGCTCCCGTGTGGTTGCCCACACGGCAGCGGTAGCACCTCAGAGGTCTGGGTTCAAGCAGTTTTACCCGCGCAGACACCCATCCCACCAAGAGCCTTCGGCCCTCCGACACAGTTCTGGCCGCCGTCACGGGGCAGCTCACCACAAGGGTTTGCATGCCCGTGTTGTCAGGCCGGAGGGTGCCCGCCTTGACGAGCTCGGCAGAGCACCCCCCAGTCCTGGCGACGGCGGCCACAACTTCCTCCTCCGTCACGGAGTCATCCAGGCCCACTATGCGCATGTCGATGCGCCTAGTCGGCCTGGACACCCGGACCTCGTCCGCGGGTAAGACCGCCCTCAGCCTTTCGGCCAGGGCGTCCGCGAACGGGCCACTCTCCGCTCCGGCGAGCTCGAGCTTCCGGGCACCGGTCAAGGTCTTCCTGACCCCGATGCCCCCGCTGATGCCCAGCTCTTGGAGGCTCACCGCCTCCTTCGCCCGCTTCAGTACGGCGAGATACGTCACGCCCCTCTGTTCCGCTTCCGGCTGCAGTGTGAGTACCACAGCCGCGGATTTCGGGGCGCGAAGCCTCGCCGCGATGGCATTGGCCTTCCGCCGCTGCTTCTTGGCCTTGTTTCTCCTCGCCTTCTTGGCCTGCCGCTTCTGGCCAGCAACCTGCCACTCGGCCCCGGCCGCAGGAGGGTCCGAGGGTGGGGGTGGGGGCGGCTGCGGCACTACTGGCGCCGCAGCCTTAGCCGCTCCTCCTCCAGCCTTCCTCCCACTCCTCTTCCGGGCCGACTTGGTCGTCGCCGGCGTCGCAGCCGCCGGCGCCACAGGCGCTGGCGCTGCTCCGCCCTTGGCCTTCGCCTTCGCCTGGCCGGACGTTCCCGGGCTGGCAGCCGCGGCGGCCGCGTACGAAGCCGCCTTCTGCTGCCGGCCCGGGGGCCTCTGTGTCGCCGCCGTTGGGGAGCGCCGGACCATGTCCTCCAAAGCGGAGAACTGCTTCCGGAAGGGAGCCAGCTCCTGCCGCACCAGGTCCCGCACCTGGCTCAGCACTTGGCCCCCCTCCGGCGCTGCCGGACTCAGCCCCCCTCGCGGCTCCTCGGAGGCCACTCTGGCCATCCCCGCCAGGTCCCTCCGGAGCGACTCATTCTCCCGAACGAGTCGCTCCGTAAGAACCGCGAGTCGGGCGACCTCCGCCCGCAACTCAGACGCCTCCTTCACCTCTTTGGAACCGCCGTTGGCCGCCGCTGCCGCCAGAATGGAGGCTTTGGCCGCGCTTATGGCCTCCCGCTTCGAGGATTGCTTCCTCTTGAAGGCCACAGCGCGGATCGCGGCCTCCACTACCTCCTCAAACCGGGCCCTCTGCTCCTCGGCAGCGGGAGGTTCCTCTCCCGGGTACTCCGAGTCGTCAGAGTCGAGAGTAGGCGGAAGAGTAGAGGGAGCCCTGCGACCGCTCCCTCCAGGGCGACGCCCCTCCTCCAGCAGCCTCCCGACCCGACGCTCCTCCCGGGTAGAGGGAGCCAGCCCCCTCCCTGCCTCACAGCCCCTGCCCCGCCTAGCGGTGGGGATCTTGCGGGCGGAGGCGAACTCGCCCTCGGAGGACGACTCCTTGTCGTCCTCCCGTCTGGGCCGCTTGGGGACGAGCTTGACGCCCTCCACAGCGACCCCCCTTCCTCCGTCTTCGGAGCCCGCCGAGCTGACCGTTACTAGGTCTGGCGCGGAGCCGGAATCCGACTCCACACCACCCCGGCGCTCAGGCGAACCCTCCACTACGCAATCGTACGCCATCAGCTCCTTAAAGGAAGCGGACTCGGATGACGACGATTGGGAGCCTCCTCGGCTCGTGTTGCCACTGGCAAACGGAAGGCGTTTGGTGCCCACCCCAGAGTACGGAGGGCAGCCCGCCGAAGAGGGGTGGGATTCCCCGACCGCTGAGCAGTCGGGACCCACCTGGGGACTCATTTTACAAAGGCCTTTCTTCATACTTTTCCTTTTAGAGGGTGCGGTCCCTTACTCCTCCGCCCTTTCTCCCTCACAGGGCCTCTCCTCCCACCCGCTCACTGCCTTCACAGCCACGTCTGATGAGCAGACGCGTACCAGAAGGCAGTGAGCGGGATTCCTCGCGTGTGTGTCTCTCTTGGTCTGATCCCTCACTTGCGACCTTCCGGCATGAGTGGCTCTACCGGGAAAGCTCGCAAGATCATTGAGACGCTCAAGCCCCACCACGACGACAACGTGGAGACACATTCGGTGGGGAAAAACTGATCCCTGTGTTTATTATGATGACAAAAGAAGAATATTTATTGCTATATGGGTTGATGACCTGATTATATTTAGCTCACTGCCAATGTTAACTGCAGAGTTAAAAAGTAATTTATGTAAGAAATTGAATATGAAAGATTTGGGCGAAGCGCAATAGTGTATTGGATTAAACATAACTAGAAGTAAAGGTACATTTATGTTGGATCAGGAGAAGTACATAACAGAAATATTGTCAAGATTCAACATGACAGACTGTAAAGCTGTAAAAACACCTACAGAAGTTGGACTGAAGTTCGATAACAATAATAAAGAGCCATATGACTGCCCATACCAGCATGCAATTGGATGTTTACTCTATGTGGCTCAAGCTACAAGGCCAGACATTGCATATGCGGTGAACACACTTAGTAGATACAACAAAGAACCAACATCTGAGCATTGGGCAGCAGTAAAACGGGTGCTAAGATATCTACAAGGCACAAAACATTATAAACTAACATATACAAAGCATGGCCTGAGTGAAATCACGGGCTACTGTGATGCAGATTGGGCAAGTGATGCCCAAGACCGAAAATCGTGCACGGGGTATGTTTTCATGTTACAGGGAGGTGCTGTGCCATGGTGTTCGCGAAAACAACAGACAGTGGCCCTGTCTACGGCGGAGGCCGAATATATGGCCATGTCGTCAGCAGCTCAAGAAGCTCTATGGCTACAGCAGCTGCAGGGAGAGCTTGGAACACAGTGTAAACAGACTCTAGTTATCTACAGTGATAATCAAAGTGCAATTAAACTTACTGCTAACGATTGTTATTTACCTAGATCAAAACACATTGATATTAGATATCATTTTCTCAAGGAACATGTTAGTGATTCAAAATTAAAGTTTTGTTATGTAAAGGGTATAGAAAATATTTCAGATATATTGACCAAAGGGACAACTGTCGATAAACATTTTTATTGTGTATCAAATATGGGATTGCGTTCTGAGGTGGGTATTGGAAATGGAACGCAACCACATTAGTTCCTGTCTCATAGACAATCCTTAAAAAAATGTCACTCTTCCTGTTTGCTTGCTACTCGATGTGTGAAGTATTGTAAAACCTAATGTGCTAATTAAAACTATAAATCACGCTCCAAACATTCTTTATTTCATAAAATCCTACAAAATACAACCGACTTCTCCACAAAAAATCAAAAAAGTACAAAATAACTAATTTCGGCAGTCGGTGTTCAAAAAATGAAAAAGGAACCACAAACACCGAGTTCCGAAATTAAAGTTATTTTGTACTTTTTTGTGGAGAAGTCGGTTGTATTTTTTTGTAAAAAGTTTTTTTTATTTACACTGTCTGGTATTTCGTCATCCCAGCATAAATTAATCTTCCACATTTGTTGTAGTAGTATTTTAGCTTTGATTGTGAATGGCGACAGGAATCCGTAGACGTCAAAAATAGACATTATTAATCGTAACATTTCCCTTTTCGTAGGACGTTTCTGGCCATTTATTATGTTTTCAGGAATTCGCTTAAATGAGGTATCGAATCCCAACGTCTCTTCTTTCGGGTACCAGATTAATCCCAGAGTTCGTTCTCCAGCTTCCTGCTGGCCGACTTTAAAACGTACTGCAGTAGAACATAAGGTTTCTTTTGGTAAGTTTTCTAACACAGCCGCGCTGTTGCTATTCCAGTTTCTTATCTCAAACCCTCCACAATTATGAATGTATGCAATTTGTTTTGTTAATTGAACAGCTGTTGACTCATCTTCTAAACTATCTATGTAATCGTCCATATAGTGCTGATTACAGATTGCGTTTACAGCTGCGGGGTGAGTTTTTTCGAATCTTTTAGCATTTTTATTCTTTATGAATTGTGAAATAAACGGCGACGAATTCGAACCAAAAATTAATGACGTCATCGTATATGTTCTTACAGGATCGCTTGGTGAGTCTCTCCACAAGAAGCGTAGTGCGTTTTGGTCTTCACTTTGTATTTAATTCTCAGAAACATATCGCGTATGTCACCCGTCACAGCTACTCTGCTTTCACGGAATCTCAGCATGATACCATATAATGATGCAAGTAAGTCAGGTCCGGTTAGTATGTAATCGTTCAACGAGAAGTAATGACTCTTCGCCGCGGCGTCAAAAACTAACCGCAGTTTCTTTTTATTGGGATTGTCAACGCCGAAGTGAAGAAGATACCAGAAGTTTTGGACATCAATTAATTCTTGTGCGTAATCATTGTGTAATAAATGGTATATTCTCTCTTTGTATCTCGCTGCGTAACTCTCACATTTCTTTAGTTTTCTTTCAACTCCTTTTAGTCTGTTCAAGGCGGTCGTATAATTATGACTCTGGCATCTTGGAATTTTCATCTTTCCATGGTAGGCCGACGTACCAGTTGCCGTCCTTCAGGGTAGAAGTTCTTTCGAGGTGGGCTATTGCTCGTTCATCTTCTGCGTTTAAACGAGGTTTTCCTGATATTCCCATAGCTTCTATTGAAAACGAGCGGCGAACGAGCTCATGTAATTCGTCCATTGTGCATTCCGCTTCGGTTAATAACAAAGTTGAATGCTTGCTTCGACAATTCACATTCAAGGGCGTGCGGCCATGTAAACACCAACCCAGCGGAGTACGAGTCAGGTAAGGGTCGGTAGGATTGGGGTGCGTGCAGAAAACCTCCTCGTGAGCCTGATGGCTGCTGGTTCCTTACGAATACGTTCGGGGGAAAGAGCAGTTGTCGGGCCGGTGCACCCTGGGCACGGGCAATAGGTTCTCTACGTCGGAGGGGCTATTGTCTGTGGCGAATTTCTGCGAGGTCGGGGAGCATGTTGCTCCACGACGGTTCCTCTACGTATCCCTCTGTTTCTCAGAGGGTTCTGTGGAGGAACGTCGTAGTTGGGGTCGCTCCTGTCCAATCGACAGTCGTCGATTAGCGAAGGACGTGACCAATGCCGCTGCGGTGCAGGCGCACCAATGCGACAGTTGCTCTCTCCTCACGGAGTATTCCTGAAGAGAGAGCTTCCGGCGGGTCCGCTGAGTCGGGTTGGCCGGACAGCGGACGGAGGCATGTTCCAATGCCGCCGTCGGGGGGCTTGGCTTAACCGCCCGGCCCCAGAGGAAGGACACCTCTAAGATAAAAAACCACCTAATCCCATGTTTAGGGAGCGCGGCGAGGGGATGAATGGCCGTTGGGTGTACGGTCGTTAGCGCTCCCACCTGCTGGTACCTGCCACCCCCAGCAGTATGTAGGCTTACCGGTGCATCTAGGCTCTGCCCGGTGGACATTTGTTACCTATATTCACTCGTGGGAACAATATGGAATTCTCTAATACCCTAAATAAAAAAAAACATTGACGATGGGCCAGTTTTGGCGGAGACTGAGGCTCCGTCTGCCAGAAGTGGCAGCGAGAGCCGAGGAGAGACACGCACCAAAATTTTGGGGGAAGCGTCCGCGTGGGGAGGGTTTAGCGCCCTCCTCAAGCGAGGAGGAACTGTCGGCCGCGAAGGTGCCGACATCACGGAGAGGTGGTCGCGGAACGTCCGCTCGGCTGCCGCAGCGTGACCAAAAGGGTCGGTTCCTGCGGCCCGCTACGCCGATTCGCAATGATCAGCCGGAGGTGGAAAGCGACGAGCCCACGCTCGCTGACTTGAGTGGAGATTCCGCTGCGTCCCCGCTATTGCTAGGCAGCAATAAAGCGGAGGCAAACGCTGCAAAGCGGGCGCAGCGGAAGGCGGTCGCGGCCGACGAGGTCGGCGAGCTGGCTCGACAGGCCCCAGAGCGGCGGGCCGCTCAGGCGGCTACTGGGGAAGGCCCCACGGCGGCGGCGCTCAGCCGTCAGGTTCTGGACGGCGTGGACGTTGTCTTGAAAGTTGCCAATAAATCGGGTAGCTTGAAGGGCACGTTCACGCGCGCCCTGAAAGAGGCGGCTGACGGGATCAAGGAGGCGGTTGAGGTCCTTCTCGATCGCACAAGCTCTGAGGAGACGGCGAAGCTGTGGGAGGAGAACGGCCGTCTCCAAGCTGAGCTGGAGGACCTCAAAAGGGAGGTTGCCGCGCAGAGGGCAAACCGGCAGCAGAAGCCTGCGGCTCCTGCAGCCGCCAGCTCTCCAGTGGTTGCGGCCCCACCTTTGGCCCCTGCCCCTGCACTTGCGCCCAATGCGGAAATCGAAAAGATTGTCCGCATCTGCATGCAGCAGTGCGGGGGCATGATGAATGCCCGCCTGGAGGCCTTAGAGTCTAGGCTCCTCCCGGCGCAGAACCTCCGGCCACCGTTAGCGGCGGATAAACGGAGGATGGAGGAGGCGGCTAAGGCTGGGAAGGGGGGCCAAAAGCCCGCGGAGGGGCCCAAGAAGCCCGCGGAGGGTGCGTCAGCACCCCCTCCCAGCTCCACTGCGACCCCGGCGACCGCGTCTGATCCCACCCAGGAGGGCTGGACGACGGTCGTCAAAAAGGGCCGCAACAAGAAGACGGCGCCGCCGGCACCCGCTCAGCCAAAGTCTGCGCCAAACAAGAAGAAGAGGAGGTCCCGCAAGGGTAAGGCCCCACGCTCCGCAGCTGTAGTACTTACACTGCAGCCCGGAGCCATTGAGAGGGGCCTTACCTACAAGGAGGTCCTCGCGCAGGCAAAGGCCAAGGTCGCGTTCCCCGACCTGGGTACACCGACCGGCTTCAGGATGAAGTCGGCGGTTACGGGGGCGCGGCTGTTTGAGGTGTCGGGCCCCTCCGGCAGCGAGAAGGCGGACATCCTGGCCGCCAAATTGAGGGAGGCTCTCAATGAGGAGGACGTTCGAGTGTCCAGGCCCGTAAAGACCGCTGAATTGCGCGTCAATGGCCTGGACGACTCGACGACCCCGGAGGAGGTCGTGGCGGCCGTCGCCCGCAGTGGTGGATGTCCGCCGGGTGACGTGCGTGTGGGCGAGATTCGCGCCGATGCTTCCGGGCTCGGCACCATTTGGGTGAAGTGCCCGGTGGCGGCGGCGAGGAGGATCGCCGACAGCGGGCGGCTTTTGGTGGGGTGGGTTGCATCACGGGTGAAGCTGCTGCAACCTAGGGCTATGCGGTGCTACCGCTGCCTTGTCGTTGGGCACGTCAGGGCAAGGTGCGCCGCCGACATTGACCGCAGCGAAGAGTGTTATCGCTGCGGTAAGCCCGGCCACAAGGCGGCTCAGTGCTCCGCGACGCCGAACTGCAGCCTCTGTACAGCTGCAGGGAGGCCCGCGGGGCACAGTACGGGTGGCAAGTCCTGTGGCGCGCCCGCCCCCAAGAAGGGGAACCAAAAGAAGGAGGCAACCAAGGCTGTCGGGGGCTCTTTACACCCCCCTCAGCCTGGTTGCTCTTCGGCCGACTCCCGGCCTAAGAATGGTGCCGAGGGAATGGACTGCGCTTAATGGCACAATTCCATTTCCTCCAGGGCATTATCAACCACTCTGCCAGGGCTCAGGATCTTCTACTCCAGAGCATGGCAGGGTGGTCGATTCATGTGGCTGTGGTCGCCGAGCCGTACTACGTCCCCCCTCGTGATAACTGGGTGGGTGACCTGGACGGCTCGGTGGCCATCATCGGCGGGGCTCTTGCCGACCCATCCCGAGGTCACGGCTGGGTGGCCGCCCTCGCGGACGGCATTGGCACTGTTGGGGCGTACTTCTCGCCCAACAAGAGCCTCGCCGACTTCGAGAGCTTCCTTGTCGAGTTGGGTGCCGTCGTGAACCGGTACCACACTCGCCTGGTGCTGTTGCTCGGGGATCTCAACGCCAAGTCTGCGGCGTGGGGATCCCCGGTCACCGATGCCAAGGGCGAGGCGTTGGAAGAGTGGGCGGTCACGACCGGCTTGACCGTCCTGAATCGGGGTTCGGTATACACGTGCGTGCGGCAGCGGGGCGGATCCATAGTGGACGTTTCGTTCGCTAGCCTTGCTGTCGCGAGCCGTGTCCGCGACTGGCGTGTCGCCGGGGAGGTTGAGACGTTGACGGATCATCGCTACATCCGTTTCGACGTCTCCGCCCAGACCGCGGGCGGCCGCGGTCCATCGGCCCCGAGAACGGACGGTCCGCGTTGGGCGCGCAAGCGCCTCGACAGGGAGCTACTCGAGGAGGCCGCTATTATGCAGGCCTGGATCCGGGAGTCGGCAACGACCGGACCCGTCGACGTCGAAGAGGAGGCAAATTTGTGACGCGTCCATGCCCCGGGTCCACATACAACCCAGAAGGCGCTAGATGTACTGTGTGGTGGTCCGCCGAGATCTCGCAGTTGCGTATCTCATGCGTGGAGGTGAGACGCCAGTACACCCGATACCGAAGAAGACGTCGTCGGGTCCCTGACGAAGAAGCCGCGCTGTATGAGGTGTACCGCGCGGCTAAGGAGGCTCTGTGGCTGGCCATTGGCGAGGCGAGGACGCGAGCTAGGGAGATGTTGGAGACTCTAAACGGGGATCCGTGGGGGCGTCCCTATCGCTCGGTCCGGGGGAAACTCGGACCATGGGCGCCCCCACTTACGGAGAGTCTCCAACCAGAGCTGCTGGAGGACGTGGTCGCAGCCCTCTTCCCGGCTCGAGCGGAGCACAGTCCGCCGCCGATGGCTCTGCCCACAGCCGCAGAGCCCGAGGAGAATGCCAGCGTCCCAGAGGTGACACAGGCAGAGCTGAGGGCGGCCGTGATGCGGCTCCGGGCAAAGAATACTGCCCTGGGGCCGGATGGGATTCACGGCTGCGTGTTGGCCCTCGCTCTGAAGGAGGAATGGCAGTGGAAATCTGGTCGTCTGGTCCTGCTCAGGAAGGCGGGGCACCCTGCGGACTCACCGTCCGCGTACCGGCCCATAGTGCTGCTGGACGAGGTGGGAAAGCTGTTCGAGCGGATAGTCGCAGCCCGCCTCGTCAGCCACTTGTGCGGAGAGGGGCCGGACCTGGTGGAATGCCAGTTCGGGTTTCGGCATGGGCGCTCCACTATCACGGCGATATCGCGTGTGAGAGTCCTGGCGGAGGAAGCGGTGTCCCGGGGTGGGGTGATGTTGGCGGTGTCCTTGGACATATCCAACGCCTTCAACACGCTGCCCTGGAGTTGTATTCGGGAGGCACTGCGCTATCATCGAGTGCCTCCCTACCTCCGCCGCGTAGTTGGGGCTTATTTAGCGGAGAGGTGTGTCACCTATCTGGGACGTGATGGCAGACACCAGCGCCCCATGTCATGCGGCGTTCCACAGGGTTCGGTCTTGGGCCCGCCCCTGTGGAACATCGGGTACGACTGGGTGCTGAGGGGCGAGCTCCAGCCGGGGGTGGACCTGACGTGTTACGCTGACGACACGCTGGTCACTGCCCGGGGGAGCTCGTACAGGGAGGCAGCGTTGCTGGCGACGGCTGCGGTCTCACAGGTGGTGAGCTGCATACGTCACCTCGGCTTGGAGGTGGCCCTCAACAAGTCGGAGGCCATAGCTTTTCATGGCCCCCGGCGGGCACCGCCGCCGGGATCACACATCGTGGTCGGGGGGGTCCGAATCGCTGTCGAGTCCACCATGAAGTACCTGGGATTGGTGCTCGACAGCCGGTGGGATTTCGGCCCCCACTTCCGGCGGCTGGCGCCCAAGTTGTTGGGTGCGGCTGGGGCGTTGTCAACGCTGCTTCCCAATCTGAGGGACCCGAGCACCGCCTGCAGGCGGTTGTACGTGGGGATCGTGCGATCGATGGCCCTTTACGGGGCCCCGATCTGGGCGGCTGACCTGACGGCCAGCACCATCACAGTTCTGCGGAAGCCGCAGAGGGTGATGGCCGTCAGAGTCATCAGGGGTTATCGCACGATCTCCTACGAGGCGGCTTGCGCACTGGCCGGATCTCCGCCGTGGGACCTGGAGGCGAAGGTTCTCGCGTCACTGTATCGGTGGCGCGAGGACGCGCGGCGAGCGACCGATGCAGCGACACATCGAGCTGCGTCGGTCGCAGCTGCGTGAGGTCCTGGTGGCGGAATGGCGGGACAGGCTTTCACGCCCTTCCGCCGGCCTCGTCACTATCGAGGCCATCCGGCCAGTGCTCACCTTTGGTTCGGGAGAAGGCACGGCTCCCTGACGTTTCGTGCGACACAGGTCCTTTCGGGACATGGCTGCTTCGGGAAGTTCCTGTGTCGCATAGGCAGGGAGCCGGACGCTCGGTGTCACCACTGCGTCGACTGTCGGGAGGACACGGCGCGGCATACGCTGGCAGAGTGTGCCGCTTGGGAGGAGCCGCGCCGTGACCTCATCTCTGTGGTGGGCAGTGACCTCTCGCTACCGGCCGTAGTCCAATCTATGGTCGGCGGCGAGGAGTCCTGGGACGCGGTGGTCTCCTTCTGCGAAACAGTTATCTCGCAGAAGGAGGCTGCGGAAAGGGAAAGAGAGATCTCGACCTCTGACCCCGCCCGCAGCAGGCGCACCGGGCGTCGGAGGAGGGCATATGCTGCCCTCTTCCGGCCCCCCTAACTGGGTCCAGGGGCGGCGGACTTGGGGACGTTTGTCGCCCCCCATTCATCCGGACCCGAGGTGGCGGCGCGAGGTGTTCCCGTGCGCCCCTCTCTGAAGTCACGGAGGGTGTTTAACACTCACTCCCTCCGTAGACGCGAGGTGGCCCGCAGAGGCGGGCCGGCACCAGCCGGGGATTACGGATGTGGTATACGTTCCCGCGATCCCCGGCGTAGGTGAGAGATGGAACACCGGGGTGGTTTTAGTCAGTAAGAGTCTGACAGACCCCTCCGCCCGCCCCAGGGCGGAGGACATCCATGAGGATTTCCCCCCGTAAAAAAAAAAAAAGGGTCGGTAGGATTGCCTCGAATAACTTCCAGAAGCAATAACAAAT
This sequence comes from Hecatera dysodea, assembly GCA_905332915.2. Lineage (NCBI taxonomy): Eukaryota > Metazoa > Arthropoda > Insecta > Lepidoptera > Noctuidae > Hecatera > Hecatera dysodea. The sequence continues at coordinate 10,894,180 of HG995306.1, read as the reverse complement.
GGTAATGGTCTTGTCCTATTAATATTTCCGGTTTGCATTGTCCAAAACATAATTTGTGTTTTATATTATTAATCGCATCACTGCACTTTAGTTTTTCGAGCGATATAAATTGCGTAGGTAAGTTAAGTCCTTCGGTAGTACGTGCTTGCAATGTAAACATCGTACCGTCACTGGTCGACACGCTTAAGTCCACTATTTCACTATCACACACAAGTTCGCTGTGTGTGATAGTGAAATAGTTTCACCCGCGTATACCTAACTTCATCATCAGTTCGCCACTAGCTATCGTCACAGTGGAACCATCGTCCAGTAAAGCCAACGTGCTCAAAGTTCCGTAAGGTCCGTGTATATTTATAGGCACTGTCTTGAGCAACACTTGGCTAAAACTATCACCGTTAATATGGGCGACAGCCTCACTAGGCACCGACGCCGCAGGAGTTGTCGCAACGGACGGTTGACACTGCTCATCACCGCGCCCAGCAGGCAAATGCAGAAGTTGATGATGCGATTGTCCACAATTATCTCTATCACACGCGGGTGCTGAGCAAGCGTCACGATTATGACGCGACACCAGACACTTATAGCATAAACCATTACGTTTTATAAACTGCCATCTGTCCTTACGCAACGCTTTTTTAAACTTTTTACAGTCTATTATTTTGTGTTTATTTATTTTACAGAAACGGCACTTATCGTCACCAATTTTACTGTCCGAAAAGTTTTGCACTAGCACCGTATGAGTGTTGTTTACGTTATCACTTTGTTTGCGTTTGTAGTCACTGGGATTGTATATTATATTCACTGCTGTTTTCGATATTTTTATGGCTTCTTGGTTCAAAAACTCGGATAATATCACAAGTTTAGGCTTTTCCCCGCTGCCGATGATTGGATAATAATAATAATAATAATAATAAATCTTTATTCAAAGTTCTTATTGGTAAAATAAAACAATAAATCTTAAACAGTAATGTAGGTAGAACGATGTTAGATGCCTGTACTAGGAGGGTCCTGTATCACAGGCGGCATGGGCTCAAACAATGTATTAAGAATCGTCTAAGAGTTTTTTTTTTACAATATTTACTTTTATTTCGAATCGTAACTGAGTTTTATTAATTTATTTGATTAACCTAATTTACTTAATTAAACATATTATGTCACATAAAATTAATAATAAAGATCATAAATAGATAATTCTTAGCTAAGTTTAGTTTACATTAAATTGTTTCTAACACTTAATTCTCTACTCATACACGAGGTGAACTATTAGCGTCATCAGAAATATTAACTGGGTTAAAGTCAATGTTGCATAATCTGCTCAAATCAACTCGAGTATTTTTTGCATGAAATTGTGTTGAACTAGGTGGCTAATTCACTTATACAGCAGCGAATTCCGGAGAAGTGGGTCATCTCAGTGGTGTGTTCTTGTTGAATTAGCATTAAGTACCGTAATCTAGCCTTGAGTATGACGCTCTAGGCACCCTCATAATCGACGGAGTTGATGTATCTGAGTTCTGCTATCTTCCTTGCTGGGCACTCAGGGTCTCCAGTTTTATGATTGCTGGGTTTTTTAAAGCGTAAGCAAGTTGCACATTTCGGTATTTCAGTTTTCTTAGAGCACTCTGACATCGAGTGTCCTGCTTCACCACAATGGCCACACATAGAGTTGACCTCTCTGCACGTTTTTGCTGCATGACCGTATTGTTGGCATTTGTAGCACCGAGTTACCAATGTAAAGTCCCTCACAGGACAGGAAGTCCAATTTATAAAAAGTCTCGATTGAGCTATTAGGACTTTACGTATATTAGCTGGTACTTCAATGACGTAGTTACAGGTCGCTGCATCTCTTTTCCCAGATTTGTGACTCAATTTCACAAAGGTCAAAAATGTTTCCAAGGACATGCCGGAAAACTTGTCGGCTACGTTTTGTTCGAAAATGCACTTGAAGACCTCATTTTCAGACATGGAAGTCGGCAACCCTACGACCACGATCCGGGGTTTGCGCTTGTTGGGTTCGTCAGCGGTAAGACCAGAAGTAGAGAGCTGGACTGCTTGCTTCAATTTATCTGCGTCGTGTTTGGTCTCGGTACTGATAATTACACCTCCATTTTTTGTTTTGCGGACACCACGAACATGCAGCTTCATTTGCTCCGGACGTATGATTTTTTGCACGAGATCTTTTGTTTCATCGCTAGATTTGAATTTATCGTTGGGATAAATGGCTATTGAGCTAAAATTATTCGGTAGAACATAATTACTTGTTCCCTTCTTCACCATGTCAGCAAAAGATACATTTCCAGAAGAGCGAGAGTCCTTGATCGTCTGCTTCAGCTCCGAAATGTGTTCCGACAGGTTCTGCTTTTCCTTTAAGTCATCCACCATATTATATGCTTGAATGGCTTTCTGCTTCAGGGATTGATACAGGACTGCCATCTGCGAGGTGCCAGATCCTATTTTGCGGCACAAATTGGATATTTTCAATTTCTGGTCTGAGTTAAGTTTTCCTTCCGTGGCGATAGAACAAACCTCATTTAAGTGCTGCTCAATAGATGACATCCATTTTTGTATCTCGGAGGTAGACGCAACTTCAACTGACTGGCCAGAATTTTGCGTGGTCGTCTTCCCCGGTGAAGCAGAGGGGTGCACTCCACCAGATGTATCACACGGGCTGTTATCCATTATATTTTATAAAAAGTTCACTATTTCTAAGATTCCATTATATTCACTAAAACTTAACTATAGGCAAAAATTTAAAACTGCATTACAATATTAATGCAGTTATCTAGGTCACTATTTTTATTATGTTAATTAAATATTGCTAACGAATAAATATGTACGTCTGTATGCTACGAGCGAGCGAGCGAGTTTTTTTGGATAACTGTAGTCTGGCCATTTTGAAATAAGTACTGTAGGTAATTTAGATAGGATTATTGATATAACATTTGTTCCTTTCAGGTACTCATCTTGATCGATAGCGAGCACAGCAGCGACGTAATTTTTAACTTTCACAGAGAATGTTATTATTTCTTTGTGATATTCCTGGGCCATCGGTCGAAGCTTGTTGATTTCATACATAATTTGAGCTATGATAATATCTGGATTTCCAAATTGTAGCTCCAGCGTAGATATCACGTTGCGGAATTTGTTCGAAAGAGTTACCGCGGCCCTGGAACGCATAGGGCACAAGAAGGATCATGGGTGGGTTTTAGTCAGTAAAAGTCTGACACTCCCTACCGCTCCACCCAGGGCGGGAGGGGTCATTTGATGATTTCCCATCCAAAAAAAAAAAAAAAAGCGTAGACATCACAACATCCGGTGACGTAGCACTAATTAACAGTGCTGTTTTGGCTGCTCCATGTAAACATTTCCGTAGTCTCCATAGATTTTCCTGCTTGCTGAAGTTACACACTTTTGTTGAGTCTTCGTATGCTTGCTTGAACTGTAGCCAATCCAATGGATCACCTCCAAAACTAGGTAAGTCTTTATTTAGGTGTGCTCAATCGGCTCAGCATTTGAGCATGCGATCCATTTGCTGTGGTAGCAGCGGCCAAATCTTTGAGAGCGCTTGCCAACATGTGGACTGTTCTATCAGTGCCACCTCGGACAGCTGTTTGCTGCGCCAGCGGCGATAGCGGCAGATCAAGGTCACCCAGTTTTGCATCCTTCGGCTGGGCAGCCTCTGCCTCCAGTTCACGATGATTTCGTTCTAGCCACTTCTCCACTTCAACTTTAGCATGATCTTCTTCTCTTCCTTCCGATTGTGAACTGTATTCTTCGTTTTCTAACTCGGCCAAGTCAGCCGCCAACTTTTTATCAATTATTTCCATTTGTATTTTTGCCTTAGCTTCTGCTGCTTCTAATTCAAGTCTTTTCTTTCTAGCTAACACTGATGACGATGAGGACTTTGACAGAGATTTCGACTTTGATATTTTCTCTGACTTTGAGGGTAGACGTATATTAGAACGCGGCTTCACTTTTGTACTTTGTTCGGCTAGAAATATAGGTTTTTCGACTTGTTTTGGGTCCATTTTTTTTTCATCACGGTCACTTTTAGTGTTCGGTTGCCTTGAATCATCTTGAGCAGCAGTTTCTAAACCTTCAGCGCCCTTAGACATTTCGCCATACAGTTCCTTATTTTTCTTCGCTGTGCTCCGTGTATTCACCATAGCTCGCGATTTCGGTGGAGTATGAAACATCCAGCAGATCCGGCTCGAAGGACCAGATTGTAGGGGAGGCAATGAAGAAACCAAGAGGATATTAATTTTCGAAATGTCGCGTTCGAAAGGTTGTACGTGCGCGCTGCTTGGCTAACATAAAAACACTACTCGCGGCTCGCGCCCTCGCGGTCGGCTCGCGGCTCGCGTCGCCGCGCCCCTGCCCCGCGCCCGCGTGCAGCCCCCCCCCCCACACCCTCGAACGTTCAATTTCTAGTTTATTGGTAAACAATGGCAGGTACAGATAATTTATTAAAATTCGCACGGTTAACAGACGGCAATATTCGCGTCGTGCTAGTTAAAACGGCTACCGGACACCTCAAAAGACCTATTGTAAAATTGTGTCCATTAACATCCCAATAACTTCTTATACAAACATAACCTCCAACTGCTTCTTTAACTTTAGTTTAATTTATTTTACTTTAACATTATATACTCCTTTACTTTTGCTTTGAGAACACTGCGTATTCTCAAGGCGGCGGAGCATGTTGACGCCATAAACGTCAATCTAATAATTTTCCGCAAACCCGCATTTCGAAATTATAAAAAATCTCGTTAGGCTGACATTTGCCATCCCCTTTCCCCGCACACCGCATATCCTACACTTGCATAAAAACCATCCGCCTACCACCACCGACGCTTTCCGACGAGAACCACCGCGGCGACAACTCGCCATAGCACACGGGGGCCCCCCCGGATCGCCATCCTAGCAGAACCGCTGATTCCACGTGGACCATCGCCAGAGCCAGGAGCCGCTGTGTATTCCCAGGTCAGTCCTATCCTATTTTCCTTTCCACTGGTGAATGTCAGCCCGCGATACGCGTTAAACCGCAACCGCTTTCAAATCCACCAAATATATAATTTTTTACACTAAATATAATTCTCCCCACGGTGTCTCCATTGGACCACAGACATCGGAGTGGATAAGTTCTAGCTTTGCATGTGCTCGGGAACCTTCTGAAGGGAATGGTAATCTTGTTTGCCTTCCCTTCCCAACATGAGATGCATATCACTTTGTCTGTATCTTCTATTTTTACTCCTGCACTTTCGGATAGTTTGTTAAAATCTTCAAAATTTAAATGTGCCATTCTCTGATGCCATAAATACGAATCATTCTCTCATGTGCTGGTAGACTACTGTGTGTGTCACGGCAGCACTAAAAAAAGTCCATTTCAGCGTTATGCCAGACAGACTGACGCTGCCTGGCGCTGGTTTTCAAATGGACCCAGGGACGAGTTGTGGAACATTTGAAATTAAATATATATAATATATAAATAGGAAATTAAACTTAAGATAAAAAAAAAATACTCAGGATATAATATTATAATGTGTATCGTCACAATTTTTAAAAAGTCGGATGAAGAACTCGGGTCCAGTAACAACAAGCCCCCTCCAAAACCTGTTTTTAATATTGCTGCGTGCTTATCTCCGGGCACGGTGACTCACAAGCGATGCAAACCTCCGTCACAGTAAAAATATGGAACAGTATGGAAACTAAGCCCATTTGTTGAAATAATTACCTACGCTCCAGTAGAGAGCTAGGGTTGTCACTTTTAATGTTTGCAATAAGTGTTTTATTGGAACGAAGTTCTTTAACACGACTTGCGGTAGGAGTTAACTGGGAGAAATAGTCACGCGAAAATGCGTTAGTGCATGTTATTCCATGCGACTTTCTTCTTTGGTCAAAATGTAAATAATGCCATTGTAAAAAAAAATACAAACTGAATATTGTTTATCATTTCTATGCCATTTTATTCCATTTCAATTATACCTAATATCTGCCCTAAAATTTTGATGAAGGATTTCTGTATGTAGAATAAAAAAACTTTTTACAAAAAATACAACCGACTTCTAAACAAAAAAAAAACCAAAAAGTAAAGTAAAGGTGTTTAGAAGTCGGTTGTATTTTTTGTAAAAAGTTTTTTATTTTTCACTTTTTAGTGGTTCACTCCCAGCTAAACATACACATCACAGCGTACGTGGTATAAATTGGTGTAAACAATAAACAAACATGCGATTTCAGCTATCCAGACAGATTTGCTATCATTTATTGAAATTAACAAAAACCCGCTTGTTCGATTTCGATAAAATTTTCATGGGACCATTTGGGAAGTTATACCCTTTCCAACAAAAAAAGAATTTTTCAAATCGGTTGGCAAGCGACGGAGTTATGCCCGAACAAACATTAAAATGACTAGAATATAATGTTGTCGTAAAATTATGGTCATTTATTTTTTCATACTCATAAGGATTAATTTATTCCATATGTTATATAAATTATAATACAATATAAATTAAAATTAGTCTTCGGTATAAGGATTTATTACTAGTATTAAAAATCTGTGCTTGGGTACACAGTTTTTGCAAAACGAAAACCTGAGCGGTCCACCTATAGCCATTATAATAGCGTAGGTATTATCTATGAACACGGCACCCGCCACTGAGCGCACCGCGAAAGTCCCTTAGGGGCCTCGTAGATGTGCGCGTCTGTGTGAGTGTGCCGTTTCGACCGTTTGTTCGTAGTTTCTGTACTGTTCCATATTTCTACTGTGCCTCCGTGCGCGACAAAGACATCACCAACATGCATTAATGGTTAGTTAATTTAAGTAAATTTAATCGAACATGTATTGTGTTAATATCATACCAAGTAGTTAAATGTTTGTTTCGAATAAAATGTTAACGTGATATGGAAAAAGAATTTGTGAAAAAAGTGCAACAATCAAAGATGAAGGTAGGTGTCAAGCAAAAATATACTCGTATCTATATATATTTCTAATAGCTAGTTAGTAGGCTTCTCAGTGCTTCAAACTGTTTTTTTTTTTTTTTACTTACAGAGTGAAGGTTGGTAGCCAACTCAGGAACGTACAGAACACTCTCCACCTTGATAGTTTCCAACTGACCTTGCATGTTGACAACATTAAGATTTATTTTTCCACAGGCCTTGACAGCTAGCTTCTTGTCATTAGCTACTCTTATTGTGGAAATTGGAGGTGTAATTTCATCATAGAGCAAATCACGGTTCATTGTCATATGCATTGACGCTCCAGAATCAATATACCAACTATTGTCGTTGTTTATTGTTGCAGAAAACACAGCAACATAACCAGAATCAGTCTTCTCATTAGACTTCTGCTCCTTTTTCTTATTACGGCAATTTTTACTTATGTGCCCATATTTATTGCACACGTAGCACCGTGGACCTTTAACAGTTTTATTTTTATCTTGAGCATGTTTGACATATTGATTCCCCTTGCTTTTAACATACAATGCACTAGACTCAGAGTTTCTCACATTTTGCAAAAGCTTAGTCTTCACGGAATCAGCTGTTATTGTCACTCCGGAGCTTTCAAGTACCATGATCATTGGATGATACATTTCTGGTAAACCGGCAAGTAATAAAGTCCCAAGCCACTCGTCATCGACTTCAAAACCAATGTTCCGTAGCTTATGAGCAGTGGTCATGATCTTGTTAACATAATCTTCAATGTTTAGACAATTTTCAAGCGTTGTATTGATCAGATCTCTCAACAGACCAACTCGGCGTGTCAAACCTTTGTCATCGAAAGCTTTGGCCAAATTATTCCAAACTTCTTTTGCAGTTTTGGCTTCTTGAATATGTACGAAATTGATAGGATGTACTAATAAGATAATTTTCGACTTGGCCTTTGTATCAAGTTTGGAATCAATTTCTTCATTGGGTTTCGCGATGACACATCTCCATAATTCAGTCCTGGATTTATAAATAGGCCGTATAGGCCGCGGCCTAGGGGCGGCAGCGTCCTAGGGGCGGCAGATTTCAGAGGACGGTCACTCGATTTCAGATTTCAGACGATAAAAGTCAAACACGTTCACTGGTTTTATCATGGTTTTTTATACTTTAAATAAATACCTATAGAAGAAACTCATTCCTAGTGAGTGATAGATGAGAGCAGTGCGGCGGCGGCGAGCGGACAGCAGTGGCTCAAGGCGAACGTAACAAACCCCGCTTCCCGCCCGCACTCCGAACCGTCAACCAATATCCCGATGCCCGCGCCCGCACCAGTGTTTCGATGCAAGCACCGATCGCATACGCATTACGCACGCTACACTCTCGTCGTCTTGTCTTTAAAAACCTACTTTACTTACCAAAACAAAATACGTAACGACTAGGTACAGAATAAAAAATCACAGTGATATCTACTCAATATTCTTTGTTGTTAAGCTTTATACTCTATACATATACCTTTATATAATATATACCTTTATATGTATACCTATTTAATCATTAACACTCATTATATGAAAATGAAAATTGTCCTTCTTTAACACGATACTTTTACATTGGTGGTTTATTGATGTGTTTCTACATTTTAATTAATATTATTTTGAGTCCGACGTTTCGGTTGCCTTTCAACCGACTTTCAAAAAATGAGGAGGTTCTCAATTCGACTATATTTTTTTTGTGTGTTACATCTTTGTACCGGGTGTACCGATTTTGATGATTATTTTTATATTCAAAAGCTGATGCTTGTTGTGTGGTCCCATTTAAATTTGATTGAGATCTGACGATTAGTATTTGAGTTATCCCTAATAATGCGTGGCTTAGTTTACATTGACGACGTTCTCATTCCCTCTTGTCGATGTAAAATGAAAAATTAAAATTGTGTACGCTGGTTTGGAAGAGACTTGACTGAAGAGAGTTGACTTTGCGAAAAAATAAAACAAAAATATGTAGAAATACTTATTATTTAGTTTCGTTTACACTTTATGTAAACCGCAATGTTTGGCCAGCCAAGCTAAAGAAATATACCTACAACGTGTAACAAACGTATACCTGAAACTAGTTTACTCGGAATCGTTTACTAAATCCATTTCCGTTTTTATAGGTGGTGTATACTAGTATTTCGCTTGGGGGCGCGAGTTGCGAGCAACTCGCTGTGTCTTTTTACTATTTTTTGATTAACAACAAAGGGGTTGAAAGTAGCGGGTTGAAAAGGGTTGAATTTTTATTGGCCATATACTCATCTAAATACCCTCTATACAACCCCGAAAACCATTTTTCTCTACAATGTCAGGTTTCTGAGATATGCCAAGGGGTTGAAACAAAGGGGTTGAAAAGGGTTGAAAAGTGTTGATTTTTTATTGGCCATATACTCACTCAAATACCCTCTATACAACCCCGAAAACCATTTTTCTCTACTGTGTCAGTTTCCTGAGATAAGCAAAGGGGTTGTAAAAAGGGGGTTGAAAAGGGGTAATTTTTTTTTCGTTTTATACTCACCCAGACACCCTCTATACAACCCTGAAAACCATTTTTCTCTAAAATGTCAAGTTTCTGAGATACGCAAAGGGGTTGCAAAAAGGGGGTTGAAAAGGGGTAATTTTTTTTTCGTCTATACTCATCCAGACACCTTCTATACAACCCCGAAAACTATTTGTCTCTTCGACGTCAGGTTTCTGAGATAAGCAATGGGGTTGAAAGAAGGGGGTTGAAAAGGGGTAGTTTCAGATTTTTCCCATACTCACCCCGACACCTTCTATACAACCCCATAAAAAGTTTTCCCCTTCTAGCACGGGAAGTGGGAGAACAATTATGTCAATCAGTGAGTGGTTATTTAATTATTTATAGGTGTATATTTACACCGGAAAAACCATCTAGCTCTTCTCTACATAGAAGCAGAGATAATGAATACCATAAACTATGATGATATTAAGGATGATTTTGCTATTAAAAAGTCCTGTAAAAATTGTATTCTTGTTTCTTTTTGACACTCTTTCTTAATGACTAATTCATTAATCAATTGAAATCATCAACCGATTAAAGATCAATAGTTGTAAGCCATTATTTAAGGAACTCAATTTGCTTACTCTACCGTCTATGTACATATTTGAAATGGGAGTATTTGTTCGCTGTAACTTGCATTTATTTGAAAAACTGCGCTCTCACCGTTATCAAAATACCATTCATGTTACTTCTCATAAAACCGCATTTTTCAGCAAAAGTGTGGTAGGTATGGCCCCAAAAATATATAATAGTATACCAGTAGCTATTAGAAATAAAGATTGTCTGGGATCCTTTAAAAGGACCTTGTTTAAATTTCTTATAAATAGATGTTACTACTCCATCACTGAGTTTACTACGGATAAACAGGGGTATGACGATTCCGCCAATTAAGTAGTGTTGTTTTGTGTCAAAAAATGTATGACTTATTTTATTTACTGACATTTTAAATTGAATTATAATTTTTTAATTGTTATTGTTATGACATGCCATGTTATTGTAATTGATATAAATTTTGCTTATTTGTGTTGTTTTTGTACGCCATATATGGGCAAAACATAGTGCGCTTATTATGACCAACTAATACCTGTAACCATACCTATGTTTTCACAAAATAAATGATTGATTGATTGATTGATTGATTCGTTTATTTAACTTTAAGTATCTATAAGGCATTCTAAATGTGCTGGTTCTGGCGCAGGGGGGGTCGCACCAGGCGGCGGTCGACCTGATGACACGCGGGGTTGCAGCAGTCGTTGGGAGGATCCGGCAACTGGGTCTCGAGGTGGCCCTACACAAGTCCGAGGCCATGTGTTTTCACGGCCCTCGGAACCGGCCACCATCGGGATCCCAGATAACGGTGGGAGGGGTTTGCATCGGCGTCGGGTCGACGATGAGCTACTTGGGTCTCGTCCTCGACAGCCGGTGGAACTTTGCGGAGCACTTCCGCCGTTTGGCTCCCAAACTGGGGCGGGCCGGGGCTGCGCTCAAGCGGCTCTTGTCCAACCTAGGGGGACCAAACGCCTCCTGCCGGAGGCTGTACGCGGGGATCGTGCGGTCCATGGCCCTTTACGGGGCCCCGGTGTGGGCGCTGTCGCTGAGGCGACTGCCAGCGCGCCACCTGGTCTCGGCCCAGAGGGTCATGGCCATCCGGTTGATCCGGGGATACCGCACGGTCTCCGGCGAGGCGGCGAACCTCCTTGCCGGATTGCTGCCGTGGGATCTAGAGGCGAGAGCCCTCGCGCACGTCTACGCGTTGCGCGTGGAGGCGCTACGCCGGGGCGAAACTCTGCTGCCGCGGCAGATTGCTGCGCAGCGGACGGAGCTCCGGCGGGATCTCACGGAGGTATGGAGACAGCGACTGCTGCAACCCAGCGCTGGGCACGCCGCCATTGCGGCGATAAGTCCCCTCTTTGAGGAGTGGTTAGAGAGACGCCACGGCGTCCTCACCTTCCGCCTGACACAGGTGCTCACCGGACACGGCTGTTTCGGGAGGTACCTGTGTCGGATCCAGCGGGAGGACACGTCCGGGTGTCATCACTGTGTGGATCGCCCGGAGGACACGGTGGAGCACACGGTGGAGGTCTGCCCTGCCTGGGCGGAGCACCGCCGTGTCCTCATCGAGGCGATCGGTGGCGGCGACCTCTCGCGTCCGGCCCTGGTTCAAGCCATGGTCGGGAGCGAGGAGGCATGGGAGGCGGCCGCCTCCTTCTGCGAAGCAGTAATGCTAGCGAAGGAGGAGGCGGAGCGCGTGCGAGAGAGGGAAGCCCCTCTATCCAGCCGCCGCAACAGGAGAAGACGCCCCGGGCGTCGGGAAACGCAGGGCGATTCCCGGCCACCGTAGGCGCGGGCCTGCGGATGGTGAGCTATGGGTGGCTCGCCGTCCGGTAGCAACCAGGCCCGAGTCGACGGCGCGTCGTGTTCCACGCGCGCCTCAAAGAGCCGTCAGCAAAGAAGACGGGGCCCCATAGGGTCAGTGCCTGCTAGGGTTGCGGAATTTGTTCGAAAGAGTCACCGCGGCCCTGGAACGCAAAGGGCACAAGCAGGAACACGGGTGGGTTTTAGTCAGTAAGAGTCTGACACTCCCTTCCGCTCCGCCCAGAGCGGGAGAAGTCATTTGATGATTTCCCATCCAAAAAAAAAAAAAAAAGGCATTCTAAATGTAGTAAACTACAAATGGAAAAATATTATTTTAGAAAGGTGAACATGGGGCGGCGGGAAAAAGTGGCCTACACTCATAAAAAATATAAATCCGGCACTGCCATAATTCCTCATGTTCGAGGTAGGTTTGCACTGCAAATCTCCACGTGGGATAGTTTTCTCTTCCAGTCAGCTTTTCAATCAGTGCCATCGTATTGTTTGACGACATTTTTGCTGATGAAGTATATTGAAAACGCGTGTCGATTTTTGAGGTTATACTGAACTACTTTCGTTTTATTTTGTTTTAACAAACTTTTCACTGTTTACTTTTACTATTTTACTTTTAAGCATAAATAAGGTGGACTGGGCCGATAACCTGTTAATTTTAGTGAGAATAAAGGATTTTATTATTAGAAACGTAGTTTTTAATTGACAGAGTTATCAATCACACACATGGAACTTTAAAAAAATAGACATTAGTTATGGTAAGTATCTATGAACTAGAGATGTACTCATTATAACTTAAGTCGGTATCAAAGACTACAATAGTATACTGTCGGTAAACTAGAGTTCAATTTTCTAATTTCAACAAGATCATAGTCGACAACAAATTAGTAAGTAAACCTGCTGACCTAGCACAGGTATTTAATGAGTTTTTTCCAATAAACCTTTTTTGTTTTTTTTTTTATGGGAAATCATCAAATGACCCCTCCCGCCCTGGGCGGAGCGGTAGGGAGTGTCAGACTTTTACTGACTAAAACCCACCCGTGATCCTTCTGGTGCCCTTTGCGTTCCAGGGCCGCGGTGTCTCTTCGAACAAATTCCGCAACCCTAGCAGGCACCGACCCTATGGGGCCCCGTCCTCGATGCTGACGGCTCCTTGAGGCGCGCATGGAACACAACGCGTCGTTGACTCAGCCTGTTTGCTATCGGACGGCGAGCCACCCACGCTCACCGTCCACAGGCATCAGCCACTGCGCAATAGCACAGCGGCCGACTTGTCTCTGGAGGAGGCTGCAATGGGATCATTACTGGCACTCCATTTCAGCCCCCTCCCGAGTATCAGGAGTCGCAGCGCTCACAGCAGCAGCGGCAGTGGCGGCGACGGAAGCCGCGGCGGTGGCAGAGGCGGCGGCGGCGGCAGACCTCTTGCGCTTGGTCGGGGCGGTTGGCGCGCAGGCCTTTCCCTCAGCCCAGTGCTCGGCCGGCTTGCCAACAGCCGCACATGCAACGCAGAGCGGCGTGGCCTCGCACGAGCCGGCCCGATGACCGGGCTGACCACAGCGGAAACAGAGTCCGCTGCGGTCCACCTCCGAGGGGCACATAGCTCCCGTGTGGTTGCCCACATGGCAGCGGTAGCACCTCGGAGGTCTGGGTTCCAGCAGTTTTACCCGCGCAGACACCCACCCCACCAAGAGTCTTCGGCCCTCCGACACAGTTCTGGCCGCCGTCACGGGGCAGCTCACCACAAGGGTTTGCATGCCCGTGTTGTCAGGACGAATGGTGCCCGCCTTGACTAGCTCGGCAGAGCACCCCCCAGTCCTGGCGACGGCGACGGCGGCCACAACTTCCTCCTCCGTCACGGAGTCATCCAGGCCCACTATGCGCATGTCTATGCACTTAGTCAGCCTGGACACTCGGATCTCGTCCGCGGGGAAGACCGCCCTCAGCCTTTCGGCCAGGGCGTCCGCGATCGGGCCACTCTCCGCTCCGGCGAGCTCCAGCTTCCGGGCACCGGTCAAGGTCCTCCTGACCCCGATGCCCCCGCTGATGCCAAGCTCCTGGAGGTTCACCGTCTCCTTCGCCAACTTCATTAGGGCGAGATACGTCACGCCCCTCTCGGCTGTGCTACGGAAAAACAAAGCAACTAACGTATTTTTCAAAATCAGTTTTTTTACATATTTGGAACATTTTGCCTATAACGGACACTGCTATTCACAGAATCATTGAAAAGGCTTTATTTTTCGAGATAAAAGTTTGTAAAATAAAGTAACTGCAGGTATTTGTCCAACATATCTACGGTAAAACAAAGTAAACCACAATGTCTAAGCAAAAACAAAGTAATTTCACGTCGATTACACTGTTTTTACGTTGTGAAATGATTTAATTGGCTTTTCATTTGATATAAATTTCTTTTTAAGCCCCTTTATCTAGCTATAAGAAAATCAAACAACTTTACTTAAAAAAAAAATAGCTTTAATTCAGACCTTGATCCATATGATGTTAGTAATACACAGTACTTATATGCTATGTTAGTAACAAACGAGTAAAAGAAAAGATTTAATTCATATATCTGCTGCACTCACCAGACGCACCGGGTACATGTACAGTCGGTGATAGCAATTACCTGACCCCCTAAAAATTTAACGAATTTGAACCTTTTACTCGTTAGCAGTAAGACAACTGGTTCAAAGTTATTATAATTAGTTCGTGTATGCATTAAATATTTGTACGCCGATGCCGGCTAGACATAGTGTTCCTTAATATAATTAATTAGAACATCTGTACCTACCCACCAATGTTTAACAAATAAAAATATTTGTATATGTATTTGTATTTGAACGTCAACGATCAATAAAAAAGTTATTCGAATTTGATCTTTTACACGCAGTGTTAAGGTAGGTATGATCTTGAATATTATTTTAACTTGTAATATAATACGTAATTTCGCATGTACAGTCGGTGATAGCAATTACCTGACCCCCTAAAAATTTAACGAATTTGAACCTTTTACTCGTTAGCAGTAAGACAACTGGTTCAAAGTTATTATAATTAGTTCGTGTATGCATTAAATATTTGTACGCCGATGCCGGCTAGACATAGTGTTCCTTAATATAATTAATTAGAACATCTGTACCTACCCACCTATGTTTAACAAATAAAAATATTTGTATTTGTATTTGAACGTCTACGATCAATAAAATAGTTATTCGAATTTGATCTTTAACACGCAGTGTTAAGGTAGGTATGATCTTGAATATTATTTTAACTTGTAATATAATACGTAATTTCGCTCACGTTAAATATGTTTCGAGTGGTCTAGTGGTGACTGTAGTGAGCTGAGAAATCGAGGTTGTGAGTTCGTGGCCAGCGTGATTGACGCGTTTGCTTCTGTTTTGTAAATTTATTTTAAGTTATAAATAATAAATTATAACTATAGCAACAAAAAAAAATAACGAACAGAAATAAAAAACCAAAATGATGGTAAAAACGATTATATTTTATAAAAAAAAATGTTATAAGAATAACATAAATGATATTGATGACGACACGAAGATGATAATATTTACCTACTTACTAATTTAACGTTGTTAAATGCACTGAGTTTTTAATGTAGTGAATCAGCATGTTATAACATTTAAAATATAGGTATGTATTTCTATTTCATAACAATAACATCACCACATTAAATATCATTTAACTAAATAAAACGGCATTAGGTATACGTTGAAGTTCTACCTACTATATATCAATTTGTTTTGTGAGTAGTTATTTTAGTTATAAGGTTTTGACAAAAAACTAGGTATTCGAAATACTTCGTTAGAAATTATAACAATGATTAATTTAACACACACACTGACATACGTTAGTATTGTTTGTGAGCAACACTGGTTACTCAAGTCATTTATAGTATGCTTTTAATAGCGAAGTGGAGCACCATTTTTTTTATTACTTGTTGCAAGCGGTCCCGCATACCGCGCACCATATCCAACAACAATCACTTCCTCTCATGAATGGTTTTGGTCCAGGAAGATCTTTTTGAATATTAAAACCACACGTCAAACGTTTTAGCCACAATCTGACTGTATTTCTCTGAAACAACACAATAAGCATAATTTTAGTAACGAATAGGTAAACATAATTTATCTATTAAGTTTGCAAAAATACGTTTATCAATTTAGATAATATAAATCAAATTAGACCTATAAATGATCTCAAATTAGACTCATAATTAAACATAATTAATTGTCTATTATTCTACATTCACCAGCTTTAAAGCCAACTATCGAATAAAGGAATAACTATAATTATAAATGAAGCATAAAAAAAGAATACACTTACCGCTATTTATTATGTTTCGTAGCAATCGCTTTAATACCAACATTCTCCTCATGCAAATAGATTATTTTGTATTTTAAATAATCACTCAACTCAACTTGGACATGACGATTAAACTATCAAAACTGATAACAATTAATAAAAAATTTGAAAATGAAAACAATATATCTAGTTTTAATTTCCGCGAATATTAGTGGGTTGCAGGTATGCACCTCCCTCCCGCCCGCTATATTATGCACATGCGAGATTACTGGGCAAATGCAAGGATTTTAAGCACATGCAGGAAGGCAATGCAAAACCCAACACCATTACCGACACGTGTTTCGCCTCTCCACGAGGCATCCTCAGGGGACGTGTTGACTCGCTGACCGTTGAGTTGCGACTGAGCATTTAGTACAAGGCACCCCCCTTTTATACACTGCCACCGTTGGTTATTTGTGTACAACTACCCACAAACATTCGCAGTAAAGGGGAAGAAACCAAATTCGTCTGGTCATTCAACAGTGCAAAATTATTATTATTACTATGTTTAAAAATCTCTAATTGTTCTAAAACACACAGCCGGAAACCCTTATCACAAATATGTAGTATATTAAAACTATTGTTGTCGCGCAAAGAATGGCCGGTATCAATTAAATGTTTCGCGAAATTCGATTTGTCCGAATGGCCATTTCTATACGCGGCAACATGTTCCCCATACCTTATGTCAAAGTTTCGGCCCGTCTGACCCACATACACCCCGTTGCATTCATCACAGACCAGCCTATACACCCCAGACTTTTTACTATTTTCTAAAATATCTTTTCCGTTACAAATACGGCGTATATTCTGGTCCGTTCTGAACGCTACATAAACGTTGTTTTTTCTAAGTAAATTACTAATTCTATCTGAAATGGGGCCCATATAGGTCAGACTGGCCACATATCTATTAATATTAGTACGCGGACATGCATATAATAGTGAACGAACCCTTTCTTTCTGCTTTCTACTAATTAAACTGTCAACCATTGACTTTGAGTAACCGTTAGAAATTGCGATTTGGTAAATAATATTAAGTTCTTTTACATAATTTTCTGCTGAAAGGGGGAGGGCAAATAATCTATGAATATAGCTGCGGAAGGCGGCTAATTTATGTTGAAGAGGGTGACAAGAAGAGGCTGGTATTGTCGTGTCAGTGTGTGTCGGCTTTCGATAAATTTGGAAATCTAAGTCACTATTGTGTTTTGTGATAGTTAAATCCAAAAAGTTAAGGGAGTTTTGGGACTCTAATTCTAATTTAAATTTAATTTTTGGGTGAGTTTTATTTAGTTTTTTAACAAAAAGGTCTATTTGTCGAACGGTACCATTCCAGCAGATAATTATGTCATCTACATATCTATAATAAAACAGAATATTAGGTTCGTTCACTATATGTTTACATTCAAAGTTATCCATAAAAACCTCTGCCATTAGTGGACTTAAAGGCGACCCCATAGCCAACCCTTCCTTTTGAATATAATATTGGTTATTAAATCTAAAATAATTTTGTTTCATGCAAATACTAGTGAGGTTAAGTAAATCCGCAATTTCCCCAGGATGTAACCGTTGCTTCTCAAATTGGATACCCAGAATACGTAGACAATCATCGATTGGAACATTCGTGAATAAGCTGTCAACGTCTAAGGATAACAACTTTGCATTGGAAGGAATTTGGATATTTTTTACTTTTTCAATTAAATCTAAGCTGTTCTTCAAACTATATTTGGGATTAAAAGAAGTTCTACTTCTCAACAAAGTGTTGAGACGTTTAGCTAAATTGTACGCTGGGGCACCAATGTAAGAAACAACTGGTCGTACAGGCATGTTATCTTTATGGGTCTTGGGTAGACCATACAACAAAGGAGCCCTCGGATTCATAGGAACAAGGTTTTTTAATTGGTCTTTTGATATGTATGACGTGTTTTTAATGGCATCCTTTATCTCGAGGGCAAACTTCCTTGTAGGATCCGCACCAAGACGTTCGAAATCCTCCCCCAGGATGATGTCGTTAACTTTTTGAGTATAGGCAGTTTTTTCCAAAATGACGACAGAATTTCCCTTATCAGCCTTTGTTAATATTAAACTTAACTTTGTTATTATTTAATATTAACAAAGGCTGATAAGGGAAATTCTGTCGTCATTTTGGAAAAAACTGCCTATACTCAAAAAGTTAACGACATCATCCTGGGGGAGGATTTCGAACGTCTTTTAATCCCAAATATAGTTTGAAGAACAGCTTAGATTTAATTGAAAAAGTAAAAAATATCCAAATTCCTTCCAATGCAAAGTTGTTATCCTTAGACGTTGACAGCTTATTCACGAATGTTCCAATCGATGATTGTCTACGTATTCTGGGTATCCAATTTGAGAAGCAACGGTTACATCCTGGGGAAATTGCGGATTTACTTAACCTCACTAGTATTTGCATGAAACAAAATTATTTTAGATTTAATAACCAATATTATATTCAAAAGGAAGGGTTGGCTATGGGGTCGCCTTTAAGTCCACTAATGGCAGAGGTTTTTATGGATAACTTTGAATGTAAACATATAGTGAACGAACCTAATATTCTGTTTTATTATAGATATGTAGATGACATAATTATCTGCTGGAATGGTACCGTTCGACAAATAGACCTTTTTGTTAAAAAACTAAATAAAACTCACCCAAAAATTAAATTTAAATTAGAATTAGAGTCCCAAAACTCCCTTAACTTTTTGGATTTAACTATCACAAAACACAATAGTGACTTAGATTTCCAAATTTATCGAAAGCCGACACACACTGACACGACAATACCAGCCTCTTCTTGTCACCCTCTTCAACATAAATTAGCCGCCTTCCGCAGCTATATTCATAGATTATTTGCCCTCCCCCTTTCAGCAGAAAATTATGTAAAAGAACTTAATATTATTTACCAAATCGCAATTTCTAACGGTTACTCAAAGTCAATGGTTGACAGTTTAATTAGTAGAAAGCAGAAAGAAAGGGTTCGTTCACTATTATATGCATGTCCGCGTACTAATATTAATAGATATGTGGCCAGTCTGACCTATATGGGCCCCATTTCAGATAGAATTAGTAATTTACTTAGAAAAAACAACGTTTATGTAGCGTTCAGAACGGACCAGAATATACGCCGTATTTGTAACGGAAAAGATATTTTAGAAAATAGTAAAAAGTCTGGGGTGTATAGGCTGGTCTGTGATGAATGCAACGGGGTGTATGTGGGTCAGACGGGCCGAAACTTTGACATAAGGTATGGGGAACATGTTGCCGCGTATAGAAATGGCCATTCGGACAAATCGAATTTCGCGAAACATTTAATTGATACCGGCCATTCTTTGCGCGACAACAATAGTTTTAATATACTACATATTTGTGATAAGGGTTTCCGGCTGTGTGTTTTAGAACAATTAGAGATTTTTAAACATAGTAATAATAATAATTTTGCACTGTTGAATGACCAGACGAATTTGGTTTCTTCCCCTTTACTGCGAATGTTTGTGGGTAGTTGTACACAAATAACCAACGGTGGCAGTGTATAAAAGGGGGGTGCCTTGTACTAAATGCTCAGCCGCAACTCAACGATCAGCTGTTGCCGCTTACGCGAAGACACCTGTCCGCAAGTTGTCCGCGAAGCACCCGCACGAGCCCTACTTTTGTTCTTTCTCCTACCCTACGACTGTGTGATCGGGCCTAGTTCGTTCGCACAGCCGCAGGGCGGAGCCACTGCTTTCACGGAAAGTTTTCGAATTTGAAAATTTTTTCGTAACGGCTGCGGAAGCACAAGAACACGCGAGTTTTTCGAGTTTATTCGAGTGCCCCAGATGCCGAAACCCGACGCCCGCGGCTCCCTGGGCCGTGGAGGCGCACGGGAACCCGACCCGCCGCCAGGAACTATCAAGAAGTGCCGTCCGTCGCTGGATCGGGCAGTGTCGCTGCCTGACATCGGCGCCGCGCTGTCTGGCTCGGCGTCCGAGGCTGGCGCCACGCTGTCTGGCGCAGCGACGGCCCGCCCGCCGCCACCGCAGTCGCATGAAATGCGCGCTGCGACTAAGAAGCCGCCGAAACACCATGAGGAGCGCAGGTTAGTGGTCGACGCACCGACGACGTCGGCGTCCGCGCGCGCTACGCCCCCGTCGTCGTCGAGCCGGCCCCGGCCTGCGCCTCCGCACCCCGAGGTGACGCGCTCCGCGACCAAGCAGGCGCCGGTACCTGCCCGCGACACAGTCGCCGCGCGCTCGCAAGCGCCGCAGGCGCGCACGTACGCGCAGTCCGCCGCGCACTCACCTGCACAGTCCGCCGCGCGCGCGCCCGCCGCGCCGCGCACCGCGTCAGCCGCGCCCCGCAGCTTGCTGGCGGGCGCTGCGGCTCAGCCTGCGACCCAAACTGTTCGCGATCCGAGGCTGAACAGGGCTACCGCGCCGCCCGCGACCCAGTCGACTCCATCAACACCCGCGTCGCCCGCTCCGCCGCGAGTTGCCGGCTACGAATCGCCGGCAACATACTCGACCCAGTCATCGCGCGCCGGGTCGTATATGTCGCTCGCGTCGCTGGAGGACGACGACGACCTCCCCGCCGCGCAACCTGCAGGGAAGCCACGGGCCCAACGCCGGCCCAGATCACCGGATGAAGAGGAAGAAGAAGAAGCTAAGCGTCACCGCCTCTGCTCGCCGCGCGCCCAGAACGGGCGCTCGTCGCAGGACAGAGACGACGACGTGTCACCACCGGGCAGCCCGACACAGGAAGGGGTAAGTCAATTACTTACACCTAACCCTAATGCAGCCCCCGCCCCGGCAGCGGCCGCGACCAGCACGGCCCCGGGAACCAGCAACAAAAACAAGAGGCCGCGCTTCCCACCGTTGATTGTGGAGAAGCTACCCAACTGGGCGCACCACTTTCGCGCCCTAGCCGCCAAGCTGGGCCGACCGCCCAACGCCCGCCCATACGGCACTGGCGTCCGTTTCTCGCCGGAGTCGGAGGGCGAGTACAGGTTGGTCCAACGCTACCTAGTCGACTTGGAGAAGGAGACTGGGATTAGCTGGTTCGCCTATTCCCTGCCGGCGGACAAGATGTTTAAGGTGGCCATAAGGGGGCTGCCAGTAGACACAGTCCCTCAGGAAATAGAGGAGGAACTCCGCTCGTTAGGATACGAGCCGGAGTACGTGCGCCACATCAGGGCGCGCCAGGGAAGACCCGGCTGCGTATTCTACGCCATGCTGCGGCGCACCCCCGACGTGCGCCGCATATTCGACACCACGACGTTTATGTTGATGCGTGGTGTCAAAATAGAAGCGTGGCGAGGAAAGCGTGGGCCCGCTCAGTGCCACAGGTGCCAAAAATTCAGGCACTCGTCGCACCAGTGCCACCGCCCGCTCGCCTGCGTACGATGCGGCGAGGGACACACAGCACGCGAATGCCCGCGCCCGAAGGAAGAGCCCGCCACATGTGTCAACTGTGGCGGAGCGCACCCGGCGAATCACGTGACGTGTCCCGTGTTCAAGAGGGAACGTCAAAACAGGCGGGCGGGCACTGCCGCCATCACGGCGGCCTCGCAAAGCCGCCCCAAGCAAAACACAGTGGACACCGAAAGAGAGGCACCAAACTTAATGGCGGCAGCTAACGGGCCCACTGAACGAGACGGATCCTCCTCCACGAAAAGCAAGAGGAAGAGGAAACGGGGCAGGAAGGGAAGAAAGCCCAGGCCCCAGGCGACCGACCCCCAAACCCAAGAAGGGGGGGGGGTTCCACAAAACGGAGAAGTAGGAACGCTCCCACGGGAGACTTCTCAGGCCGCCACTGCACAACGGACGGCGCAGGCAAACGCCGCAGACAGTCCGGCGCCCACTATAAATACCAACAAAAGTATAGTAGGGAAAAAAATAGTGGCGTCGGATAAAATGCCAAACTATAGTATGAAAAACGATGCCAATGCACGTGGAGCCGACAATGGCTCGAATGTCGGCAAAACAAACATAAACAATAAAAAGAATTTTACTGCCTGCGCCATCCAACTGCTGATGGACCTTATCAAGGCCATCAGGCAGGGTCAAGATGTGGAGCAGGTTATCCTTGACGGCTTGGCCTCCCTTTTAACCCTCTACCATGGCTGAGTCGTTGAGGATAGTACATTGGAATGCCCGCGGCCTGAGACCAAAGGTCGCCACCCTCAAACTCCTCCTGAGGGACCAAGATGTCGACGTGGCGCTCATAAGCGAGACGCTCCTGGGACCCGAAGATAGGGTTAGGTTCCCAGGTTACCTCGTTTATAGGAAAGACGAACGGTCGGCATTAAACGTTAGATATCGTGGTTTGGCAGTGCTGGTAAAGCGAAGGGTCATCCACCAGGAGCTCCCCACGATCACGCTGCACGCCATGTACGCGCTGGGTGTACAGCTGCACGTGGCCGGCGAGGACTTAAACATCTACGCCGTGTACAGACCGCCCGGGTACCACTTCAACACCACTGAACTACGGGCGGTCCTAAACTACAATAACAACGCTACCATCCTCGCCGGCGACTTGAATAGCAAGCACCCAGGCTGGAACGCGTACTCAACCAACTGGGCGGGGACCAGACTCTTCGCCGATGCCGAAGCCCACGGCTACACGGTGTCGGGCCCAGATATGCCCACCCACTACCCGGATAACCACGAATTCATGCCCGACGTACTAGACATTCTAGTACACCGTGGGCTACGCTGCCAGATCACCCAACAGGTGATAGACGACGAGATGGGCTCGGACCATCATCCCGTGCTCGTCGTCCTATCGGGAATGCCGACCCGACTGAAGCCACCAGCGCCACGTCGCATCATAAACTGGGACATGTTCACAGAAAAGATTGCGATCACTACGCCCACTCGACCTATTACTGCCGCCGCGGACGTTGACTCGTTAGCCAACGACATCACTGCTTGCGTACAATGCGCCTTGGAAGAGGCCACCACTATCCCACCCACGGAGGGGAGAGGGCTACAGCCGCCCCTACCGCCACGGGTACGTGCACTGGTTGCCGAGAAGAGGCGCCTACGCAAGCAGTGGCAACAACTACGCTGTCCCACTTTGAAAACGCAGCTCAACCGTCTCGCGGAGAAGGTCAAGGTCGAGGTCAAAGCACTGGCCGCCGCGAGCTGGGAGGAACGACTAGACGCCGCAGCGACCGACTGGCAGTCGACCCACCAGCTGTGCCATCAGCTGACCGGTACCCCAGCCCCGGTGCGCCCGCTAAGAGGCAGCGACGGGGTGCTCATTTACACGGCAGAGGACCGGTCGGAGGTCTTTGCTGAACACCTGGAGCGTCAGTTCCAGCCGAACCCGACCGCCGAGCACGCACACGTCGCGGCAGTCGAGCAACACCTTGGGGACTACTTCGCCACGCCGATAGCTCCTGAGGAGGACGCCTTGTTTATCTCGCCGGAGGCAGTTAGACGCGCCATCTGGCGGACGAAGCCAAGAAAGGCCCCCGGTGCCGACGGCATTACCAACACAGCGCTGCGCCACCTGCCGCCCCGTATGGTCGCGGCGCTGGCGCGCCTGTTTACGGGAGTGCTGCGCACGGGGGTTTTCCCGGCCATCTGGAAGGAGGGGCGCGTCATTATGCTGCCCAAGGCGGGAAAGAACATCCTGAAGCCTGAGAGCTATCGGCCGATCACCCTGCTGCCCACCATCTCCAAGGTGTTCGAGGCGCTCCTGCTGCGACACTTGACGTCTCACATCGTCCCGCGCCCGGAACAATTCGGTTTCCGGGCGGAACATAGTACGACGCTCCAGCTGTCGAGGGTACTGCACCTGCTGTCATCGTCGATGAACAAGAAGGAGTACGCGGTCGCAGTATTCCTCGACATGGAAAAGGCCTTCGACCGAGTATGGCACGACGGCTTATTATATAAGCTGGCCACATCGGACGCACCCCGTCGCGTGGTAAGAGTGATTCAATCTTTTCTGTCCCACAGAAGCTTCAGAGTGGTGGTCGACGGCGCGCTGTCCGCCCCCCGCCCCGTTAGGGCGGGCGTGCCGCAGGGCAGCTGCCTGTCGCCGGCGTGTTACTCACGTTACACCGACGACATCCCCACCACGCCACAGTCGACGCTCGCGCTGTACGCAGACGACGCCGCGTACATCACCACCTCCATGAACGCCAGGCACGCGGCGTCCAAGATGCAGCGCGTGCTCGACCTCCTCCCAGACTGGCTCGCCAAATGGCGGCTTTCGGTTAACGTGGGTAAGACGCAGGCGATTGTTACAGGCTCATCGCGCCTCCCACCACCTCTGAAGCTGCAAGGAGTCGACGTCGATTGGGCGCCCCAGGCCAAGTACCTGGGTGTGACCATCGACCGCCGACTCACGATGGGCTCGCACGTCCGCGCGGTCGTCGCGCAGGCAAAAGCTGTCCGCAACAAGCTCAGACCGGTGCTCTCGTCCCAACTCCCGGTGCGCGTCAAGTTGGGCGTGTACAAACTGTACATACGCCCAATACTGACGTACGCCGCCCCCGCATGGCTCGCCCTCACCATTGAGGGGAACCGGAAGAAGCTCCGCGCGCAACAACACCTTGCGCTGCGGACCATACTCGACGCCCCTTACTTGGTGAGGAACGACGTCATCCAGCGAGATCTTGGGATTGAGAGCCTGGATGAGTTTGCGCAGCGCCTCGCGAAGGCAATGTTCGCGCGTGCCGACGCATCAGCTTGGCCCCACGTCAAGCACCTTGCGCCCTGGCACGCGCGCCCGCCTGACGCGAGGCGCCTGCCCCGCGACCTGATCGCGGACGTTTGACGGCCCATCGCACCGGTTATGACGCCTGAGTGAGTCGCATTCACGTAACACGCGGCTCACTCAAACAATAAGACTCCACACACAACGCACATCGCGAAGCGCGGCTCGTTCTAAGTTAATATAGGCGAGTTGCGCAACGCTCACACAATAAGCATTTCTCGACATTCGCTCGAACTCACGCACCGAATATTGGCGTAGTGGAAGCGCTATTCGGTGCAAATGCACTGGGCGGTAGTATTCACACTACACGGCCGCTCACACACAAACATAATTACCTTCTCGCAGTCCAAACCGCAAACGGCTCGATCTGTGCGCGGGGCGGACGGGGATTACATATTACTGCGGGCGTGTCAACAAAGTCGGCACCTCTGTCGCTGGTCGTTCCTCGCTGGGCCTCCCTCAGGCAACTGGGGGTCTCACCTGGCGGGGTCCGACCGCCGAGGTGTCGTGAAAAAGCGTTCGCTGTGCGCTGTACACAGTGGCGCGACAACGCCTGCAGTAACACAACAATAGACACTCGGGTTAACGTTGCTATCACTTTTTCAGTAGGCGTTAACCCGAAAATTTACGTTATTGATGTAACACCACAATGACGAGCCCATATTAATGGGCTGAGGGGTGCCCCCGCGGCCAGGGGGCGAAGCTCCGTGACCGCTCGCCGCGTCCTCTAGCGGGGACGTAGCGACTTCCAAAGAGAAACGGTCAGCGAGTCAACACGTCCCCTGAGGATGCCTCGTGGAGAGGCGAAACACGTGTCGGTAATGGTGTTGGGTTTTGCATTGCCTTCCTGCATGTGCTTAAAATCCTTGCATTTGCCCAGTAATCTCGCATGTGCATAATATAGCGGGCGGGAGGGAGGTGCATACCTGCAACCCACTAATATTCGCGGAAATTAAAACTAGATATATTGTTTTCATTTTCAAATTTAAAATGGATTTCCGCAAAGTAACGCCTGACTCAATCAATTTTAATTAATAAAAAGGAAAAAAGCGTGGATTTTTACAATTTAGTAAGGCAAGGTAAAAATGTTCGCGCGTATTCACTGCTATTTGTGCATAGAATATCTTGTTCAATTTATTCTTCTACCATCCATATTCCTAATGTCATATCTATAGCAGTTTTGGTTGAATACGCATATTGACGTCTAACTACCCACTTATTAAAATAGGTGAACAGTTATAAATAAATGACCTAATACCAACCTCTTAAAGCTCAAGTTTGCGTATCAAAATTATTTATTGTTTCTGTTCAACGAGTAGTGTTAGTCTGATAGACTCATACATATTGAATAACGCTTAATGTTATGAGCATAGGATGTAAAATCGAGTAATATTTAGGGGGGTCAGCTACGGTAGAGCCACTCATGCCGGAAGGTCGCAAGTGAGGGATCAGACCAAGAGAGACACACGCTTGCTCGCTGCTCTCTGGTACGCGTCTGATCATCAGACGTGACTGAGAGAGCAGCGAGCAGGTGGAGAGGTGAGGTTGGGAGAGAGGGCCCTGAGAAGGGACGGAGCGAAAAGGGACCACACCCTTAAAAGGAACAAAAATGAAAAAAGACGCTTGCAAAATGAGTCCCCAGGTGGGTCCCGACTGCTCAGCGGTCGGGGAATCCCACCCCGCTTCGGCGGGCTGCCCTCCGTACTCTGGGGTGGGCACCAAACGTCTTCCGCTTGCCAGTGGCAACAAGAGCCGAGGAGGCTCCAATTCGTCGTCGTCATCCGGATCCGCCTCCTTTAAGGAGCTGATGGCGCACGAATTCGCAGAGGAGGGTTCGCCTGAGCGCCGGGGTGGCGTGGAGTTGGATTCAGGCTCCGCGCTAGACCTAGTAACGGTCAGCTCGGCGGGCTCGGGAGATTAAAGGGGGCTGCTGCGGAGAACGTAAAGTTCTTCCGCAAGCGGCCCAGACGGGAGGATGACAGCGGGTCGTCCTCCGAGGGCGAATTTGCCTCCGCCCGCAAAATCCCCACCGCTAGGCGGGGCAGAGGCTGTGAGGCAGGGAGGGGGCTTGCACCCTCTACCCGGGAGGTGGAGCGTCGGGCCGAGAGGTTGGTGGAGGAGGGGCGTCGCCCTGGAGGGAGCGGTCGCAGGGCTCCCTCTACTCGTCCGCCTCCTCTCGACTCTGACGACTTGGAGTCCCCGGGAGAGGTACCTCCCGCTGTTGAGGACCAGAGGGCCCAGTTTGCGGAGGTCGTGGAGGCCGCGATCCGCGCTGTGGCCTTCAAGAGGAAGCAGTCCTCGAAGCGGGAGGCCATCAGTGCGGCCAAAGCCTCCATACTGGCGGCAGCGGCGGCCAACGCTGGCGGGACTGCCTCAGACGAGGCGTCGGAGTTGCGGGCGGAGGTCGCCCGCCTCGCGGTTCTTACGGAGCGACTCGTTCAGGAGAATGAGTCGCTCCGGAGGGACCTGGCGGGGATGGCCAGAGCGGCCTCCGTGGAGCCGCGAGGGGGACTGAGTCCGGCAGCGCCGGAGGGGGGCCAGGTGCTGAGCCAGGTGCGGGACCTGGTACGGCAGGAGCTGGCTCCCTTCCGGAGGCAGTTCTCCATGCTGGAGGACATGGTCCGGCGTCCCCCAACAGCGGCAACAGCGGCGACTCAGAGGGCCCCGGGCCAGCAGCAGAAGGCGGCTTCGTACGCGGCCGCCGCGGCTGCCAGCCCGGGAACGTCCGGCAAGGCGAAGGCAAAGGCCAAGGGCGGAGCAGGGCCAGCGCCTGTGGCGCCGGCGGCTGCGACGCCGGCGACGACCAAGTCGGCCCCGGCGAAAAGGGGTGGGAGGAAGGCTCGGGGAGGAGCGGCTAAGGCTGCGGCGCCAGTGGTGCCACAGCCGCCCCCACCCCCACCCTCGGACCCTCCTGCGGCCGGGGCCGAGTGGCAGGTTGCTGGCCAGAAGCGGAGGGCCAAAGAGGCGGCCAGGAGGAAGGCGAGGAAGCAGCGGCGTAAGGCCAACGCTATTGCGGCGAGGCTTCGCGCCCCGAAATCCGCGGCTGTAGTGCTCACACTGCAGCCGGAAGCGGAACAGAGGGGCGTGACGTATCTCGCCGTACTGAAGCGGGCGAAGGAGGCGGTGAGCCTCCAAGAGCTGGGCATCAGCGGGGGCATCGGGGTCAGGAGGACCTTAACCGGTGCCCGCAAGCTCGAGCTCGCCGGAGCGGAGAGTGGCCCGTTCGCGGACGCCTTGGCCGAAAAGCTGAGGGCGGTCTTACCCGCGGACGAGGTCCGGGTGTCCAGGCCGACTAAGCGCATCGACATGCGCATAGTGGGCCTGGATGACTCCGTTACGGAGGAGGAAGTTGTGGCCGCCGTCGCCAGGACTGGGGGGTGCTCTGCCGAGCTCGTCAAGGCGGGCACCCTCCGGCCTGACAACACGGGCATGCAAACCCTTGTGGTGAGCTGCCCCGTGACGGCGGCCAGAACTGTGTCGGAGGGCCGAAGGCTCTTGGTGGGATGGGTGTCTGCGCGGGTAAAACTGCTGGAACCCAGGCCTCTGAGGTGCTACCGCTGCCATGTGGGCAACCACACGGGAGCTATGTGCCCCTCGGAGGTGGACCGCAGCGGTCTTTGTTTCCGCTGTGGTCAGCCCGGTCATCGGGCCGGCTCATGTGAGGCCACGCCGCACTGCAGTGCATGTGCGGCTGCTGGCAAGCCGGCCGAGCACTGGGCTGGGGGAAGGGCCTGCGCGCCATCCGCCCCGACCAAGGGCAAGAGGTCTGCCGCCGCCGCCGCCTCTGCCGCCGCCGCGGCTTCCGTCGCCGCTTCTGCCGCTTCTGCTGCGGGTGCTGCGACTCCCAACGCTCGGAAGGGTGCTGAGATGGAGTGCCAGTAATGGTCCCATTTCGGCCCCCTCCAGAGGCAAGTCGGCCGCTGTGCTATCGCGCAGTGGCTGATGCCTGTGGACGGTGAGCGTGGGTGGCTCGCCGTCCGATACCAGGCTGAGTCGACGACGCGTTGTGCTTCACGCGCGCCTCAAGGAGCCGTCAGCACCAGGGAAGGGGCCCCATAGGGTCGGTGCCTGCTAGGGTTGCGGAATTTGTTCGAAAGAGTTACCGCGGCCCTGGAACGCAAAGGGCACATGGAGGAGCACGGGTGGGTTTTAGTCAGTAAAAGTCTGACACTCCCTCCCGCTCCACCCAGGGCGGGAGGGGTCATTTGATGATTTCCCATCCAAAAAAAAAAAAAAAAAAAAGGGGGGTCAGCTAATTGCTATCACCGACTGTACATGTACAGTCGGTGATAGCAATTAACTGACCCCCTAAAAATTAAACGAATTTGAACCTTCTGCTTGTTAGCAGTAAGACAACTGGTTCAACGTCTACGATCAATAAAATAGTTATTCGAATTTGATCTCTAATACGCAGTGTTAAGGTAGGTATGATCTTGAATATTATTTTAACTTGTAATATAATACGTAATTTCGATCATGTTCGAGTGGTCTAGTGGTGACTGTAGTGAGCTGACAAATCGAGGTTGTGATTTCGTAACCAACGTGATTGACGCTTTTGTTTCTGTTTTGTAAATTTATTTTAAGTTATAAATAATAAATTATAACTTTAGCAACAAAAAAAAAACGAACGGAAATAAAAAACCAAAATTATGGTAAAAACGATTATATTTTATAAAAAAAAATATTATAAGAATAACATAAATGATATTGATGACGACACGAAGATGATAATATTTACCTACTTACTATTTTACTAATAACGTTGTTAACTGCACTTAGTTTAATGTAGTGAATCAGCATGTTATAATATTTAGAAATATAGGTATGTATTTCTATTTCATAACAATAACATCACCACATTAAATATTATTTACTTAACTAAATAAAACGGAATTATACGTTGAAGTTCTACCTACTATATATCAATTTGTTTTGTGAGTAGTTATTATAGTTATAAGGTTCTGACAAAAAACTAGGTATTCGAAATACTTCGTTAGAAATTATAACAATAGTTAATTTAACACACACACTGACATACGTTAGTATTGTTTGTGACCGACACTGTTTACTCAAGTCATTTATAATATTATGCTTTTAATAGCGAAGTGGAGCACCATTTTTTTTCGCGCACCATATCCAACAACAATCACTTCCTCTCATGAATGGTTTTGGTCCAGGACGAACTTTTTGAATATTAAAACCACACGTCAAACGTCTTAGCCACAATCTGACTGTATTTCTCTGAAACAACAGAATAAGCATAATTTTAGTAACGAATAGGTAAACATAATTTATCTATTAAGTTTGCAAAAATACGTTTATCAATTTAGATAATATAAATCAAATTAGACCTATAAATGATCTCAAATTAGACTCATAATTAAACATAATTAATTGTCTATTATTCTACATTCACCAGCTTTAAAGCCAACTAACGAATAAAGGAATAATTATAAATGAAGCATAAAAAAAGAATACACTTACCGCTATTTATTATGTTTCGTAGCAATCGCTTTAATACCAACATTCTCCTCATGCAAATAGATTATTTTGTATTTTAAATAATCACTCAACTCAACTTGGACATGACGATTAAACTATCAAAACTGATAACAATTAATAAAAAGGAAAAAAGCGTGGATTTTTACAATTTAGTAAGGCAAGGTAAAAATGTTCGCGCGTATTCACTGCTATTTGTGCATAGAATATCTTGTTCAATTTATTCTTCTACCATCCATATTCCTAATGTCATATCTATAGCAGTTTTGGTTGAATACGCATATTGACGTTTAACTACCAACTTATTAAAATAGGTGAACAGTTATAAATAAATGACCTAATACCAACCTCTTAAAGCTCAAGTTTGCGTATCAAAATTATTTATTGTTTCTGTTCAACGAGTAGTGTTAGTCTGATAAACTCATACATATTGAATATAACGTTTAATGTTATGAGCATAGGGTGTAAAATCGAGTAATTTTTAGGGGGGTCAGCTAATTGCTATCACCGACTGTACACGTACCCAATGCGCGAGAATGGTGCAGCACGGCTTATTACTAATGACCTTCAGAATGTCATTGTCGCTCCCACGCACTCTGCGCATCATCGAAGCAGTCTTCTTACGCAGAATGGTACTGAAACCGTCAGTACGTGCTTCCGCAAACATTCCTGATGCGCTACAGTAACGTGGGAGCCCCAATAACATCCTGAAGGTATTATTATACTCCCCACCGAATGTGTCTCCACGTTGTCGTCGTGGTGGGGCTTGAGCGTCCCAATGATCTTGCGAGCTTTCCCGGTAGAGCCACTCATGCCGGAAGGTCGCAAGTGAGGGATCAGACCAAGAGAGACACACACGCGAGGAATCCCGCTCGCTGCCTTCTGGTACGCGTCTGCTCATCAGACGTGGCTGTGAAGGCAGTGAGCGGGTGGGAGGAGAGGCCCTGTGATGGAGAAAGGGCGGAGGAGTAAGGGACCGCACCCTCTAAAAGGAAAAGATGAATACACAAGAGGTAAGAGTATTACCCCAGGGCGGTTCCAGCGGCTCAGCCGCTGGGGAATCCGCCACGCTTGCAAGAGCGTCTGCCCCATCGTACTCTGGGGGGGGCACCAATTGTGTACCGATTGCCAGTGGCAACAAGAGCCGAGGAGGCTCCGAATCGACGTCATCCGGATCCGCTTCATTTAAGAAGCTGATGGCGTACGATTTTGTAGCGGAGGGTTCGCCTGAGCGCCGGGGAGGTGCGGAGTCGGATTCCGGCTCCGCGCCTGACCTGATAACGGTCAGCTCGGCGGGCTCTGGAGACGGAGGAGAGGGGGCTGCTGTGGAGAACATAAAGTTCTTCCGCAAGCGGCCCAGACGTGAGGAAGACGGGGAGTCGACCTCCGAGGGCGAGTTTGCCTCCGCCCGCAAGATCCCCACCGCTAGGCGGGGCAGGGGCTGTGAGGCGGGAAGGGGGCTGGCTCCCTCTACCCGGGAGGTGGAGCGTCGGGCCGGGAGGTTGGTGGAGGAGGGGCGTCGCCCTGGAGGGAGCGGTCGTGGGGCTCCCTCTACTCTTCCGCCTCCTCTCGATTCCGACGACTCGGAGCCCCCGGGAGAGGTGACTCCCACCGCTGAGGAGCAGAGGGCTCGATTTGAGGAGGTTGTGGAGGCCGCGATCCGCGCTGTGGCCTTCAAGAGGAAACAGTCCTCGAAGCGGGAGGCCATCAGCGCGGCCAAAGCCTCCATCCTGGCGGCAGCGGCGGCCAACGGCGAAGCCAAAGAGGCAAAGGAGGCGTCTGAGTTGCGGGCGGAGGTCGCCCGCCTCGCGGTTCTTACGGAGCGGCTCGTTCGGGAGAATGAGTCGCTCCGGAGGGACCTGGCGGGGATGGCCAGAGCGGCCTCCGAGGAGCCGCGAGGGGGGCTGAGTCCGGCAGCGCCGGAGGGGGGCCGGGTGCTGAGCCAGCTGCGGGACCTGGTGCGGCAGGAGCTGGCTCCCTTCCGGAGGCAGTTCTCCGTGCTGGAGAACATGGTCCGGCGTCCCCCAACAGTGGCGACTCAGAAGGCCCCGGACCAGCAGCAGAAGGCGGCTTCGTACGCGGCCGCCGTGGCTGCCAGCCCGGGAACGTCCGGCCAGGCAAAGGCCAAGGCGGGAGCCGCGCCAGCGCTTGTGAAGCCGGCGCCTGCGACGTCGGCGACGACGACCAAGTCGGCCCCGGCGAAGAGGGGTAGGAGGAAGGCTGGAGGGGGAGCGGCTAAGGCTGCTGCGCCAGTGGCGCCGCAGCCGCCCCCACCCCCACCCTCGGACCCTCCTGCGGCCGGGGCCGAGTGGCAGGTTGCTGGACAAAAGCGGCAGGCGAAGAAGGCGGCCAAAAACAAGGCCAAAAAGCAGCGGCGGAAGGCCAATGCCATTGCGGCGAGGCTTCGCGCCCCGAAATCCGCGGCTGTGGTGCTCACACTGCAGCCGGAAGCGGAACAGAGGGGCGTGACGTATCTCGCCGTACTGAAGCGGGCGAAGGAGGCGGTGAGCCTCCAAGAGCTGGGCATCAGCGGGGGCATCGGGGTCAGGAGGACCTTGACCGGTGCCCGGAAGCTCGAGCTCGCCGGAGCGGAGAGTGGCCCGTTCGCGGACGCCCTGGCTGAAAGGCTGAGGGCGGTCTTACCCGCGGACGAGGTCCGGGTGTCCAGGCCGACTAAGCGCATCGACATGCGCATAGTGGGCCTGGATGACTCCGTGACGGAGGAGGAAGTTGTGGCCGCCGTCGCCAGGACTGGGGGGTGCTCTGCCGAGCTCGTCAAGGCGGGCACCCTCCGGCCTGACAGCACGGGCATGCAAACCCTTGTGGTGAGCTGCCCCGTGACGGCGGCCAGAACTGTGTCGGAGGGCCGAAGGCTCTTGGTGGGATGGGTGTCTGCGCGGGTAAAACTGCTGGAACCCAGACCTCTGAGGTGCTACCGCTGCCATGTGGGCAACCACACGGGAGCTATGTGCCCCTCGGAGGTCGACCGCAGCGGACTTTGTTTCCGCTGTGGTCAGCCCGGTCATCGGGCCGGCTCGTGCGAGGCCACGCCGCACTGCAGTGCATGTGCGGCTGCTGGCAAGCCGGCCGAGCACTGGGCTGGGGGAAGGGCCTGCGCGCCATCCGCCCCGACCAGGGGCAAGAGGTCCGCCGCCGCCGCCGCCTCTGCCGCCACTGCGGCTTCTGTCGCCGCCACTGCCGCTTCTGCTGCGGGTGCTGCGACTCCCAACACTCGGGAGGGTGCTGAGATGGAGTGCCAGTAATGGTCCCATTTCGGCCCCCTCCAGAGACAAGTCGGCCGCTGTGCTATTGCGCAGTGGCTGATGCCTGGGGACGGTGAGCGTGGGTGGCTCGCCGTCCGATACCAGGTTGAGTCGACGACGCGTTGTGTTCCACGCGCGCCGAAGGAGCCGTCAGCACCAACGACGGGACCCCATAGGGTCGGTGCCTGCTGGGGTTGCGGAATTTGTTCGAAAGAGTTACCGCGGCCCTGGAACGCATAGGGCACAAGAAGGATCACGGGTGGGTTTTAGTCAGTAAAAGTCTGACACTCCCTACCGCTCCACCCAGGGCGGGAGGGGTCATTTGATGATTTCCCATCCAGAAAAAAAAAAAAAAAAAAAAAAAGGTATTATTATACTGAACTCTGAGGGCGTTGTATGCCCTCTGCGTATATCGAACCCACAGAGTGCACGTGTACAATGATGGACAGAAAGCCTTGAAAAGAGTTATTTTTACTTCCGGTGTACAAGGTGCGAACCTGCGGGCCAACATAATGAACAACAACAACAACAACAAACAACAACAACAACATGAATGTGGCTTTTGAATTGTCAAAAATGGCCAAAATGGCAAATTTGTTAACGTAACAATAAAGCAAGTAAAATGACAAATGTAAAACAAAGCAACTGAATAACAGTTGCTTTGTTAAACAAACAAAACAAAGCAACTGAATAACAGTTGCTTTGTTTATTTATTGTAAATCAATATTCAAGCTATTACTATATAGACCAGGAGATGATGACAGAAAAGTTCAAGTCATTTGTTACAAGTATCGCCATACTGCCGTTTGTTTACTCGATTGATTTACTCGTTCTGCAACTACACAAATAAGACAATGCCATACTGTAATAAATAATTTTACATTTGATAAGTTTGAATATCTAGAACGTTAAGAAAATTATCGTTTTTCAAGTATGGCATCATTTTCGCACTCCACTGAAAGTATGGCGAGGGCTTAAATAGATTTGCTCTATTATGAACTATTAAGGATTCAAGTGCCATACTGTAACAAATCGTTTTGCATTGTTAAAAAAATCGACGTCTTTGTAGCGGTATGGCGGCTCTTTAGAACCTTCGTAATGGTATGGCATTGTGATTTTCGTGAATGCTTCCTTGTACATTGTCATTAAAAAAATATATATCCTGTAACGAATGTTTAAAAAAAAAAATTAATTAATGCGTTTTAATTAAGATGGTGGGCCATAAAACCCGGCAAAAAAGTATGGCATTACGCTAGCGCCAAGTTTAATTTTCATGGACTACAAAAAAACGCAAGAGTTATTGTGTAACAAATCGTTTGAACACCGTATTTTTTCCGACAGATTTAATTAATTAGCCTGTAATTACGCCCCGCGGGCCAGCTCTGAAATTACTATTTTCGGTTTTCAAATCACCCAATTCGACCCTCTAAGGGTCGCCATACTTGTTACAAATGACTTAAACTTTTCTGTCATCATCTCCCGGTCTAATATCCCATTACTTGGTTTTTAATATGCTGTCGTTTATTTCAAAATTTCGAATGTCAAAATTATCTGACATTACTCGGTTTTATCACATTTATGAACGCACCTTTCAAATGTCACTTTTCCCGCAATAAAAACTTATCAGTTCCAACATCGTGTCTTGTTTGCCGAGGCTGTGATTCTTTACCTCCGCCGCGTCGTTGGGGCTTACTTAGCGGAGAGGAGTGTCACCTAAGTAGTGTATTATTGGGGGTTCTGCATCACTTGCTCTCGCTTTGCTCGAGCGCGTTATGCAGAACGCCCCAATAATACGTATTTACTATTATGGTCTGCGGCCTCGATTTACAGTTGTAGATTGAATATTGTGTTTCATTCACTGGCGCGGCGTCAAACAGTGGAGCAAAAATTATCGCGTGCACTTTATAAACAACATCATGTTCGATAGCTGCACAGCGTTGAATCGAAACGATGTGGCGTGCCTGGCGTCTACTGGAAATTATAACTTGATGTGCAGCCGTGTGCACAAGTATTAGTTACTACTTGATAATTGTATAAAAGGAAGAATCATAAAAACTACAACGGTCCGCATGGGCTAGAATATCCAATGCTGGATAATATTCTAGCCCATACGATATGTTTAAAAAAATTAGGTAGGCACGCTGACTAAAACACTTACTATTCGTCTTATTACCGTACTAGTTACCAGATAGTAAACCTTTAAAAGTCATACCTAAGTTACA
This sequence comes from Hecatera dysodea, assembly GCA_905332915.2. Taxonomy (NCBI): domain Eukaryota; kingdom Metazoa; phylum Arthropoda; class Insecta; order Lepidoptera; family Noctuidae; genus Hecatera; species Hecatera dysodea. Next base: position 10,858,287 of record HG995306.1, on the reverse strand, counting down.
AAATAAAACATTGAAGAAATCGCATTCCATGTTGCGTTCAGTAAATGTATTTATCAACAGTCATAAACTTAAGTACATCATGCAGCGGTCAGCGTATAACGTGAAATGATGTAATCCGCTTGTCGCTTCGTACGATGTGTGGAGCGCACTACAGCTTTCAACTTATATTAGCAACCGTACAACTTAATGTCATCGGTGCCTTGGAAACAGCTAGAAGTCGATACTGATTGGGATTTCCATACATAAAGATATGGTTATTTTTAGATACAGAAGTTTTGGATTTGTGTAGGTACCGATAATATAGCTAAGGTAAACTTATACTGATGAACTAATATCACTAGGCGAATAGCAGGTGTAGGTTAGTGCAGTGCAGGTGGTGCAGTACCTACCTACACCTGCTGTTCGCCTAGTGAGAAAACGATAAAGGCACAGTATTACAATATTCCCTACAGTACGGCAACGAATGTACTTGCGCAGAGCAACGGAGGGGAACTCGCGGGGTGTCGGGCGGCGCGGGCCGCGTACCGCAAACACGCGTAGTTTGCGGTACCGAGCGCGAAGGGCAGACACGGGCGTGTTTTTTGTGTAATAATTTTATTATACTTACATTCTATAATGGTGCGCACCATAGATATAATAAACAAGGAGATATGCCCTGTAGCCGAAAATGTATCGGAACCTGTGTCTCCTGTTTTGCCCTACCACCCGGCAACTACTACGAATGCAGTTCAGTAAAAGCAATAGATACGCAGTCGCGCACACACCCGCATTTTTGAAATCGGACTGTACTACACAATCAATTATAAACCTTATCCTAATAAACACAGCGTATATTTACAGTACACCGTGCAACTTACTCACACAAAAACAACGGTGGGTATCGTTGTGCTGTGCAAAAGCAATTTATTTTACATATACGCTAGTGATTGACTAAATCGGAAAGTTATCGATTCTGGCATTTATTACACACGCCATGCTGCCCATGTATAACAAATAAATAGCATGAATATGTTGACTAATTTTAAGCAAAGGTCACTAATATATTATCTTAAACATGCCGATTACTATAATGCATTCGAAACTTTATCGAAAGTAAAATACAATTACCATAAAAAGTAAGGAAGTAGCACGAGGATAAGGCATAAATACGATAATTCAAAGCCAAAAACACTTGAACGATTATTAACCAAAAATTTAATGAAATCTAAGAAAGTTTGGTACACTTTTGTAATATTTCATTCAACAATCGACATTGTTGTCGACAGTGTATCTGCACAATTACATCACTAACTCGCGGCAAGAAGCAGCGGCCGTACTATGCGATACATCGGCTTGCTAAAGTATCGTTTTGTGATTTTTACATTGCTCATCCAGTCACTTAGCGACAAACTTAGTTAGTGGTTAAGGAGCACTGTATTCATTGTAATATGTTATTGTCGCTGTGACATTTGAAAACAAAAATAACATAGTATAAGCAAGAAATATTTTACGATTTGTTGTTTTTCATGATTTTAAAGACAAATATAGTAAAATACTTGTTTTTTGATATGGTAAGTGATTCCATAATTAACAAAGTTTTGGTTTAGGCTTCGGTTTTTACAAGAAAACACTGAACAACACGGCATTCTTATATCTTATCACGCTCACGGTCGGAAGCGCACTAGTTCGCGGATTCGACCATTGCGTAAGACATGCTCGCCCAGACCATGTCGCCTGGACGCCGACACGCCCCCTTGCCACTTCTCCTGTATTTTATATTTCTATGGTGCGCACAAACTGTTCTGTTAGGTTTTTTCATTTGTGTACCATAGACTTATGGAATATTACAGACGCCCCGCCGCCGCCGCTAAGACAAAACTGACTTGTGCACACAATTTTGGCCACTTTTCCTTATAATTTTATGTCTGATAATTATAATTGTAAAGGTATGTGTTTGTTTATTGAATTTATAGGTACCTACTTACTTTCCAGGCGCGAGTTATGGATAGAAGCTTGTCAAAGACGGTAATTGAAAAGTAAAACAGTTGTACAATGAGGTAGTTGACTAAAAAAATCTGATAACTCCGTCGGATAGATTTCCATAAAATATTGAACACGTAATTTTTTCTTTTTTCATATAATAAGAAAAAAACGAAGACGATACAGTGCGTTGAAAACTCGTGTGACGTCACTACTCGCTACAATTTTTACCTAGCCGTGACGTAACAAGCCCCCACTCCTGATCTTTGATGCTTTTTATCTTCGTCAGTTTTTATAGATTTACTAAAGGAAAAAATACGTGAACAATATTTTTCTATAATCTTACTGACGGACTTACATAATCAGATATTTTTTTACTCAGGAAACATCCTTATTATACAACATGTAGGTACGTATGTGGTTTACACTTTTAATAAATAATTATATTAGATTTAATAATCACAATTATTTTGAATTGTTTTATTTCCCATTTGGTGACAACCCTTTCATATTTGCGTGTGGCAGCGTAAGTACCTACACTGGCGGCGGCATCGCGCGACGTCAAAGGCGTTGCCCTACTGTAGGAAAAATATTGTAATACTGTGATAAAGGTATACATAATATTATATACCTACTCAGTTAAATCAATACAGACTAAGAGTATTATTATTATTATTTATATCAAATTAAATAATGGCAAAAATAAAACATGAAAATAAAATCCAGACTGGAGCAAATGCGGATTTTGTTCGAAAGAGTCACCGCAGCCCTGGAACGCAAAGGACACAAGAAGGATCACGGGTGGGTTTTAGTCAGTAAGAGTCTGACACTCCCTTCCGCTCCGCCCAGAGCGGGAGAAGTCATTTGATGATTTCCCATCCAGAAAAAAAAAAAAAAAAAAAAGACTGGAGCAAATACTTATTTATTCCGTGCGTGCGTGGCATTTAGTAGCTGCACGTTTATAAACTAATATTTACATTGTGATGCAACGATACGAGCTCTTAACAATGCGACAAAACCTGCTGTCGAAAATGTGACAAAATACTGGATCGCTTTGAAGATTGGGAGATTTACGATGATTCTTGGTTGCAACATGCCATACACTTTCCTAAATGTGTGAAGGGAACAAACTCAAAAATGTTTGAAATACATACCCTATTAGAATGTATATGTATGTATACGATGTCACATTGCACTTAAAAAGTAAAATTATCGGTATATATTATAGACGCACCGTGAATCCCAGCAATTTAACTCTAAACATTAGAGTGCAAAGGTTTTAAATGTATCTCTTAAATAAAAAACTAAATTAATATTAATATTATTATGTTTCACTCAGTGAATTCTGATTTAGATGGCATTCGTAAAATTATTTGCAGGAATGCTAAGGGCGCTTTCAATTTAGACGGTTGGTGCCGGACTGCTGCCGCACGGTTGTTACGACCATGACTCGTACTGCTGCCGGACGACAGCAGTACGACGTAAATCGTCTTATTTGAAGAGATACGCGGCTGCAGTCCGATCGAATTTTAGTGATTTCCATCGAAACCCAACTTTAGTCGGTGCCATGGACTCTGACGAGGAAGTGGGGTGAGATAATATATATTCAAGATATACACTCTAGAAAAAAAATATCGAATACAGGTGAATTAAAACATCAGGATAATTATATAACCCAAAAAGAAGATTTATTTTACCAGAAGTTGGAAGACTCAGTAAAATGTAACTTGAAAAATACTCACTACTTTGTACTCAAAAGCCAAACTGGTGAGGATCTTCGAACATTTGTTAAAGTTAGCAACAAACAGGCTGATCATGAAAAATCGATTGTGAGTTCGTCAAAGACAGCAACACATGAGTTACCTGTATTAGAAGATATTGATTGCTACCAGATACTGCCAGGAAACGAAATTTGTTTCATATAATTTGTATCACAATCACTATATCAGGTCTACTCTATCATTAATTTTCTTTGTTTATTTTTAGCATATTTGTATGTCATTAACATAGTTTTTAAGTAAGATGTAATACTAACACCCTATGGGTTTTGATGCCTATAAATAAAATCATTTTATTCCTATATTCTTGTTTAATTACAAATCATAGACCGAGATTGAAGAGCCAAGGTACAACTTCCTTTTTAGAATTTCGCGTCAGATTACTGCGACAGAGCGTCGCCACTATCCAAAAAAGAAATTGTAGACTGTGTGCTTATTGTATTATAAAGAACGAATGATTATAGACCTTATTTAAGGAGAGCTGAAAATATAATTTACAAGCCAAATATTAGTGAAACATTGAAACAATAGTTGCAAATACTAATATAACCGCTACCTTACATAAAAGTAGTATAAATAAGCCCTTCAATGACTCAGTCATCAATCATAAATCGGTTATTTGCGAACTGCTGCTGTTCTTGTGTTGGTGACAAGTTCTATTATCGTCAGTGATTAAGTGCGCAGGTCTAATCTTCCACAAGTATGTATGTACCACACTTTTTATATTAATCACCCTTGTAATTTATTTATGAGTAAATATAATAAAATGCAGTAATCGAAAGTTAAGTTCAGGGTTCGATTCCCCCCCACCGAATGTGTCTCCACGTTGTCGTCGTGGTGGGGCTTGAGCGTCCCAATGATCTTGCGAACTTTCCCGGTAGAGCCACTCATGCCGGAAGGTCGCAAGTGAGGGATCAGACCAAGAGAGACACACACACGCTTGCTCGCTGCTCTCTGGTACGCGTCTGATCATCAGACGTGACTGTGGGAGCAGCGAGCAGGTGGAGAGGTGAGGTGAGGAGAGGGCCCTGAGAAGGGGCGGAGCGAACAGGGACCGCACCCTTAAAAGGCACAAAATATGAAAGACGCTTGCAAAATGAGTCCCCAGGTGGGTCCCGACTGCTCAGCGGTCGGGGAATCCCACCCCGCTTCGGCGGGCTGCCCTCCGTACTCTGGGGTGGGCACCAAACGTCTTCCGCTTGCCAGTGGCAACAAGAGCCGAGGAGGCTCCAATTCGTCGTCGTCATCCGGATCCGCCTCCTTTAAGGAGCTGATGGCGCACGAATTCACAGAGGAGGGTTCGCCTGAGCGCCGGGGTGGCGTGGAGTTGGATTCCGGCTCCGCGCTAGACCTAGTAACGGTCAGCTCGGCGGGCTCGGGAGAGGAAAGAGGGGGGGCTGCTGCGGAGAACGTAAAGTTCTTCCGCAAGCGGCCCAGACGGGAGGATGACAGCGGGTCGTCCTCCGAGGGCGAATTTGCCTCCGCCCGCAAAATCCCCACCGCTAGGCGGGGCAGGGGCTGTGAGGCGGGGAGGGGGCTGGCTCCCTCTACCCGGGAGGTGGAGAGTCGTGCCGGGAGGTTGGTGGAGGAGGGGCGTCGCCCTGGAGGGAGCGGTCGTAGGGCTCCCTCTACTCTTCCGCCTACTCTCGACTCCGACGACTCGGAGCCTCCGGGAGAGGTGCGTCCCACGGTCGAGGAGCAGAGGGCCCAGTTCTCGGAGGTCGTGGAGGCCGCGATCCGCGCTGTGGCCTTTAAAAGGAAACAGTCGTCGAAGCGGGAGGCCATCAGCGCGGCCAAAGCCTCCATCCTGGCGGCAGCGGCGGCCAACGTTGGCGCGTCTCCCTCAAGGGAGACGACAGAGCTTCGGGCGGAGGTCGCCCGCCTCGCGGCCGTTACGGAGCGACTCGTTCGGGAGAATGAGTCGCTCCGGAAGGACCTGGCGGGGATGGCCAGAGCGGCCTCCGAGGAGCCGCAGGGGGTGCTGAGTCCGGCGGCGCTGGAGGGGAGCCTAGTGCTGAGCCAGGTGCGGAACCTGGTGCGGCAGGAGCTGGCTCCCTTCCGGCAGCAGTTCTCCACCCTGGAGGACATGGTCCGGCGGCCCCCAACGGCGGCGACTCAGAGGGCCCCGGGCCAGCAGCAGAAGGCGGCTTCGTACGCGGCCGCCGCGGCTGCCAGCCCGGGAACGTCCGGCAAGACGAAGGCAAAGGCCAAGGGCGGAGCAGCGCCAGCGCCTGTGGCGCCGGCGGCCGCGACGCCGGCGACGACCAAGTCGGCCCCGGCGAAGAGGGGTGGGAGGAAGGCTCGGGGAGGAGCGGCTAAGGCTGCGGCGCCAGTGGTGCCGCAGCCGCCCCCAACCCCACCCCCACCCTCGGACCCTCCTGCGGCCGGGGCCGAGTGGCAGGTTGCTGGCCAGAAGCGGAGGGCCAAAGAGGCGGCCAGGAAGAAGGCGAGGAGGCAGCGGCGGAAGGCCAACGCCATTGCGGCGAGGCTTCGCGCCCCGAAATCCGCGGCTGTAGTTTTAACACTGCAGCCGGAAGCGGAACAGAGGGGCGTGACTTATCTCGCCGTATTGAAGCGGGCGAAGGAGGCGGTGAGCCTCCAGGAGCTGGGCATCAGCGGGGGCATCGGGGTCAGGAGGACCTTGACCGGTGCCCGGAAGCTCGAGCTCGCCGGAGCGGAGAGTGGCCCGTTCGCGGACGCCCTGGCCGAAAGGCTGAGGGCGGTCTTACCCGCGGACGAGGTCCGGGTGTCCAGGCCGACTAAGCGCATTGACATGCGCATAGTGGGCCTGGATGACTCCGTGACGGAGGAGGAAGTTGTGGCCGCCGTCGCCAGGACTGGGGGGTGCTCTGCCGAGCTCGTCAAGGCGGGCGCCCTCCGGCCTGACAACACGGGCATGCAAACCCTTGTGGTGAGCTGCCCCGTGACGGCGGCCAGAACTGTGTCGGAGGGCCGAAGGCTCTTGGTGGGATGGGTGTCTGCGCGGGTAAAACTGCTGGAACCCAGGCCTCTGAGGTGCTACCGCTGCCATGTGGGCAACCACACGGGAGCTATGTGCCCCTCGGAGGTGGACCGCAGCGGACTTTGTTTCCGCTGTGGTCAGCCCGGTCATCGGGCCGGCGCGTGTGAGGCCACGCCGCACTGCAGTGCATGTGCGGCTGCTGGCAAGCCGGCCGAGCACTGGGCTGGGGGAAGGGCCTGCGCGCCATCCGCCCCGACCAAGGGCAAGAGGTCCGCCGCCGCCGCCGCCTCTGCCGCCGCCGCGGCTTCTGTCGCCGCCACTGCTGCTTCTGCTGCGGGTGCTGCGACTCCCAACACTCGGGAGGGTGCTGAGATGGAGTGCCAGTAATGGCCCCATTTCGGCCCCCTCCAGAGACAAGTCGGCCGCTGTGCTATTGCGCAGTGGCTGATGCCTGGGGACGGTGAGCGTGGGTGGCTCGCCGTCCGATACCAGGTTGAGTCGACGACGCGTTGTGTTCCACGCGCGCCGAAGGAGCCGTCAGCACCAACGACGGGACCCCATAGGGTCGGTGCCTGCTAGGGTTGCGGGATTTGTTCGAAAGAGTTACCGCGGCCCTGGAACGCATAGGGCACAAGAAGGATCACGGGTGGGTTTTAGTCAGTAAAAGTCTGACACTCCCTACCGCTCCACCCAGGGCGGGAGGGGTCATTTGATGATTTCCCATCCAGAAAAAAAAAAAAAAAAAAAAGGGTTCGATTCCCGATTTTAAGTATATTTACAGGTTTTATTACTTACTAGTAACTCAGTGATCATGTAGACTACAATTGGTTTTCTTTCATACGTTCCCTTTATTTACTCATGGGTTCGATTCCCAGATCTAATTTAAATGTATATATTGAGTTGTTTTACTTGCTTCTCCTCATAAAGTGGCTTAATAACTGTTACTTCTATAAATATTGAACATCATGAAGTACTCACGCTGAGTTCTAGAGCCAAATAACATCAGTGTAACCACAGTATTACAATATTCCCTACAGTACGGCAACGAATGTACAGTCGGTGATAGCAATTAACTGACCCCCCTAAAAATTGAACGAATTTGAACCTTTTGCTTATTAGCAGTAAGCTTGTCGTACTAGAACCACTGGTTCAACGTCTACGATCAATAAAATAGTTATTCGAATTTGATCTTTAATACGCAGTGTTAAGGTAGGTATGATCTTGGTCAGTGTGTCATCTTAGGGGCGTTGAATATTATTTTAACTTGTAATATAATACGTAATTTCGACCGCGTTAAATGTGTTTCGGTTGGTCTAGTGGTGACTGTAGTGAGCTGACAAGTCGTGGTTGTAAGTTCGTAACCAACGTAATTGACGCGTTTTTCTTCTGTTTTGTATATTTGTTTTAAGTTATAAATAATAAATTATAACTTTAGCAACAACAAAAAAGAAAAACAAACAGAAATAAAAAACCAAAATGATGTTAAAAACGATTTTATTTTATAAAAAAAATATTATAAGAATAACATAAATGATATTGATGACGACACGAAGATGATAATATTTACCTGCTTACTAATGACGTTGTTAACTGCACTGAGTTTAATGTAGTGAATCAGCATGTTATAATATTTAGAAATATAGATATGTATTTCTATTTCATAACAATAACATCACCACATTAAATATAATTTAACTAAATAAAACGGCATTATACGTTGATATTCTACCTACTATATATCAATTTGTTTTGTGAATAGTTATTTTAGTTATAAAATAAGGTTTTGACAAAAAACTAGGTATTCGAAATACTTCGTTAGAAATGATAACAATAGTTATTTTAACACAGACACTGACACAAGTCATTCATTCAGAACACTGATTACTCAAGTCATTCATGCTTTTAATAGCGAAGTGGAGCACCATTTTTTCTATTACTTATTGCAAGCGGTCCCGCATACCGCGCACCATATTCCAACAACAATCACTTCCACTTGCAGTTGAATGAGTAGGCAAAAATGGGTGTTCAGGATGCCTTCTAACAATTGCTTGATGACGTTCTGACACAGGAGTATACATAGTAGGTTTTGGTCCAGGACGATCTTTTTGAATATTCCCTGTCTCTTCAAAACGTCTTAGCCACAATCTGACTGTATTTCTCTGAAACAACACAATAAGCATAATTTTAGTAACGAATAGGTTAACATAATTTATCGATTAAGTTTGAAAAATACGTTTATCAAATTAGATTATATAAATCAAATTAGACCTATAAATGATCTCAAATTAGACTCATAATGTAACATAGTTAATTGTCTATTATTCTACATTCACCGGCTTTTAAGCAAACTAACGAATTAAGTAATAACTATAATTATTATAAATTAAGCATAAAAAATAATACACTTACCGCTATATTAAGTTTCCTAGCAATCGCTTTAATACCAACATTCTCCTCATGCAAATAGATTATTTTGTAATTTAAATAATCACTCAACTGAGACATGATGAATAAACTATCAAAACTGATAACAATTAATAAAAAGGAAAAAAGCGTGGATTTTCGCAATTTAGTAAGGCAAGGTAAAAATGTTCGCGCGTATTCACTGCTATTTGTGCATAGAATATCTTGTTCAATTTATTCTTCTACCCCATATTCCTAATGTCATATCTATAGCAGTTTTTGTTGAATACGCATATTGACGTCTAACTACCCACTTATTAAAAAAGGTGAAAGTTATAAATAAATGACCTAATATCAACCTCTTAAAGCTCAAGTTTGCGTATCAAAATTATTTATTGTTTCTGTTCATCGAGTAGTGTTAGTCTGATTAACGATTGAATAACGTTTAATGTTATGAGCATAGGGTGTAAAATCGAGTAATTTTTAGGGGGGTCAGTTAATTGCTATCACCGACTGTACTTGCGCAGAGCAACGGAGGGGAACTCGCGGGGTGTCGGGCGGCGCGGGCCGCGTACCGCAAACACGCTTACTTTGCGGTACCGAGCGCGAAGGGCAGACGCGGGCGTGTTTTTTGTGTAATAATTTTATTTTTATTTTATTATTATTATTATTTACATTCTATAATGGTGCGCACAAACTGTTCTGTTAGGCTTTTTCATTTGTGTACCATAGACTTATGGAATATTACAGACGCCCCGCCGCCGCCTCTAAGACAAAACTGACTTGTGCACACAATTTTGGCCACTTTTCCTTATAATTTGATGTCTGATAATTATAATTGTAAAGGTATGTGTTTGTTTATTGCATTTATAGGCACCTATTTACTTTCCAGGCGCGAGTTATGGATAGAAGCTTGTCAAAGACGGTAATTGAAAAGTAAAACAGTTGTACAATAAAGTAGTTGACTAAAAAAATCTGATAACTCCGTCCAATTGATTTCCATAAAATATTGGACACGTAGTTTATTCTTTTTTCATATAATAAGAAAAAAACGAAGACGATACAGTGCGTTGAAAACTCGTGTGACGTCACTACTCGCTACAATTTTTACCAAGCCGTGACGTAACAAGCCCCCACTCCTGATCTTTGATGCTTTTTATCTTCGTCAGTTTTTATAGATTTAATAAAGGATAAAATACGTGAACAATGTTTTTCTGTAATCTTACTGACGGACTAAACATAATCAGATATTTTTTACTCAGGAAACATCCTTATTATATAACATGTAGGTACGTATGTGGTTTACACTTTTAATCAATAATTATATTAGATTTAATAATCACAATTATTTTGAATGTAAATATGAATAAATGATTACATCATAATAGTAATAATCACAATTGTTTTATTTCCCATTTGGTGACAACCCTTCCATATTTGCGTGTGGCAGCGTAAGTACCTACACTGGCGGCGGCATCGCGCGACATCAAAGGCGTTGCCCTACTGTAGGAAAAATATTGTAATACTGTGGTGTAACTGTAGAAGGCGAAGTTTTGGTTTTGATTCCAAATCTAGTTAAAATGTATTATTTTACTTGCTTGTACCTACTCGTGCAGCAGTTTACCGTTACTTCTGTTGCACAACATAATCTTGACGCCGAGTTCTACAACCAAATTACGACTTATTCCATTTGACTAAGGACCGGTTATAATTCAAGGACTGACTTTTAGATTGAGAAAATTGTAATAGTTTGTTCTATTTCTTTGTCTATACTTTTAGGAATCTTTTATTTTCATAACTTTTTACCTACTATTTCTTTTCATTTTAGGTCGACATTTGTGAACCCATTCGAGTCTGATGTCGAGTCGCAACCCAACGAGCCCTCTACATCATTTAAACCGAAGAAAAAGATTAATTCAAAGCCGAAAATCAAAGCAGCTAAAGGAAAATCGAAGAAAGTAGCTGTTGCCTCAACTCAATCTGCGAAAGAACTATTTGGTAGTGAGTCGGATTCCGAAACAGATACTTCACCAAAGGGGCCTAGAAAATTGAAGCGCATTCGCATCGCTGATTCTTCGGTGAGTTTAGTCAACGTTAATAAGATATTTCATAAAAAACTTTGTGTTCAAGAATTATAATTACCCACAAGATTTGAATTTGTTCCCAATGCTGCGCCAGCCTCAGTTCGAACCGACAACTTGTAAGTGAAGGCTGTTAAACCACTGGGCCAACGCTGATCTCCTGGCCTACTTTCATCAATATGTTTATCTAATGTTATTTTATAACAATGTTTACAGGAGGAAGAGGGAGATCTTGAACCGGTGAGGGCAACTGCACTGCGATCCTCCCTGTCTAGAAGAACGGCTTCTGGAAACTCCTACCAACAGGATCTAACACGGAGCGGTGATTATTATATCGAGCTCCGTATTTATAACCATAGAGACGCTGAAAAATACGGAAAGGATCGATGGAAGCAAGCGCTTCTCACGTATAGGGGATCTGTATATTCCAATTCATCGACTTGGCGTGCTACTAATAATCTTGTATCTGCAGCGAAAGCTGAATTTAAGAAGGTGCAGCCTGTTCTATATCCAAATAATATTATTTAATAGAATAAAATAATATTATTGGGATAACTTTTTTTTTTTTTTGCTCGCATTCTTTTTAGGCACTCGTATACTTTTACTTAAATTAAGTTATGTAACAAATGCAACTCATATGATACACTTTTAAATATTATTTTCATTGCATTAACTTGTGACTTATTTACAGGAAGCCCAAATACTCGATACTAAGAATACTCGATCTGCCTGACAACAAAGTCAGCCAACTTGAGCATATTGTCGGGCAGCTCCAGCTAGAACTCAATGACCGCGAACAGGATCTACTTAGCGCCGACCTGGAGATATCGAACATCCCGGAGATACCTGGCGAGAATGTGGTGCATACTGTTGAGCTGGTAGCGGCAAAGCTTGGGGTAACCCTAGAAGAACGCGACATAGTCTTCGCTCAACATGTGGGTCTGCGAGTGGAACGCGTGGCGCAGGCAACTGCTGCGGGCGCAGCGAGTCCAGTGGGAGCAGCGCCGACGACGGCGCGTGGGCGGCGCATCGTGGTGCGACTGACGCGCCGCGCTGTGCGCGACGAGCTGCTGCAGGGCGCGCGGGTTCGCCGGGGGGCCACTACAGCGGACTTTGGTATCAACACGCCACCACGTCGCTTTTTCCTAAATGAGAGACTCACGCGAGCAAACAAGCATCTCTTTTATCGTGTGCGTGAGGCTGGCGGACGTCTCGGGTGGCGATACACCTGGACAAAGAACGGTCGTATCCTTGCCAAGCAGGGTGATGGTAAGCAGACTCACTGCATCCGCACGGTGGAGGACTTGACACGTGTTTTTGGAGGATAAATCTGCTGAAAAGGAAGTTTAGCTTGTTTAGCTTCTGTAGAGGGAATTTGTTGGTCACCTGTATTGTTTATCTAAATTTAAGTTGTAATATTTTTCAATCTGTTTTAAGTGTTTATATTTTTTCAAGATTGCTCTGTGCGAGGTCGGTAGTTTTCCTGTTTCAGTATTTATCAGTTTTATTGTATGGTCCAACTGTCCGAGCATGGACTATGTACAGTCGGTGATAGCAATTAGCTGACCCCCCTAAAAATTACTCGATTTTACACCCTATGCTCATAACATTAAACGTTATTCAATATGTATGAGTTTATCAGACTGTTCACCTATTTTAATAAGTGGGTAGTTAGACGTCAATATGCGTATTCAACCAAAACTGCTATAGATATGACATTAGGAATATGGGGTAGAAGAATAAATTGAACAAGATATTCTATGCACAAATAGCAGTGAATACGCGTGAACATTTTTACCTTGCCTTACTAAATTGTAAAAATCCACGCCTTTTTCCTTTTTATTAATTGTTATCAGTTTTGATAGTTTAATCGTCATGTCCAAGTTGAGTTGAGTGATTATTTAAAATACAAAATAATCTATTTGCATGAGGAGAATGTTGGTATTAAAGCGATTGCTACGAAACTTAATATAGCGGTAAGTGTAGTCTTTTTTATGCTTCATTTATAATTATTCCTTAATTCGTTAGTTGGCTTAAAAGCCGATGAATGTAGAATAATAGACAATTGACTATGTTTCATTATGAGTCGTAATTTGAGATCATTTATAGGTCTACTTTGATTTATATTATCTAAATTGATAAACGTATTTTTGCAAAGTTAATCGATAAATTATGTTTACCTATTCGTTACTAAAATTATGCTTATTGTGTTGTTTCAGAGAAATACAGTCAGATTGTGGCTAAGACGTTTGACGTGTGGTTTTAATATTCAAAAAGATCGTCCTGAACCAAAACCATTCATGAGAGGAAGTGATTGTTGTTGGATATGGTGCGCGGTATGCGAGACCGCTTGCAACAAGTAATAGAAAAAAATGGTGCTCCACTTCGCTATTAAAAGCATATTATAAATGACTTGAGTAACCAGTGTTGGTCACAAACAATACTAACGTATGTCAGTGTGTGTGTTAAATTAACTATTGTTATAATTTCTAACGAAGTGTTTCGAATACCTAGTTTTTTGTCAAAACCTTATAACTAAAATAACTACTCACAAAATAAATTGATATATAGTAGGTAGAACTTCAACGTATAATGCCGTTTTATTTAGTTAAATGATATTTAATGTGGTGATGTTATTGTTATGAAATAGAAATACATACCTATATTTCTAAATATTATAACATGCTGATTCACTACATTAAACTAAGTGCAGTTAACAACGTTATTAGTAAAATAGTAAGTAGGTAAATATTATCATCTTCGTGTCGTCATCAATATCATTTATGTTATTCTTATAATATTTTTTTTATAAAATATAATCGTTTTTACCATCATTTTGGTTTTTTATTTCTGTTCGTTTTTCTTTTTTTTCTTGGTGCTAAAGCTATAATTTATTATTTATAACTTAAAATAAATTTACAAAACAGAAACAAACGCGTGAATCACGCTGGTTACGAACTCACAACCTCGATTTGTCGGCTCACTACAGTCACCACTAGACCACTCGAAACATATTCAACGTGATCGAAATTACGTATTATATTACAAGTTAAAATAATATTCAAGATCATACCTACCTTAACACTGCGTATTAAAGATCAAATTCGAATAACTATTTTATTGATCGTAGACGTTGAACCAGTTGTCTTACTGCTAACAAGCAAAAGGTTCAAATTCGTTTAATTTTTAGGGGGTCAGTTAATTGCTATCACCGACTGTACACATACACACATTATTTATTTTTTAAAATACTTCTCCTTTGCTATATTATTAGACAACACTATATTTTACATACTAAATTATATAATTTATCACACACTATCTACACTAAATATATTATATATAACTATTTTGAAAATGATTAAGACGAAAAACCTAAAAGTTGGATTGTTTAATGCAGGGTCGCCAGGCACTCGCCATGTTGAGTTTCTTGTAGCCATGGAAAACATAGCGGTGGATATTATGGCGATTAACGAGACCTGGCTCCGGCAGGGGGAGGAGGGCCGCGCGCCCAGCGTGCCGGGCTACCGGCTGCGGCACGTGCCGCGCGCGCGCTCCGTGCGCGGCGGCCGCGGCGGCGGCGCGGCGGCGCGGCGGCGTGAGCTTCTACGTGCGGCGCGGGGTGCGCGCGCGCCTCGTGCCACACCCGCCCGCGCCGCAGGTCGAGCAGATGTGGCTCCGACTGAACGTCAACTCGCATTCGGTTGTAGTTGGCACTGCATACAGGCCATATATATAAAAGTACTCTGTGCCGCCGTGGCTCGATGTCAATGTCTTCCTGGATGCGCTTACTGACTCTGTTTCCTCTATAACTAACGCAGATAAAGTTATTTTGTTGGGTGATTTCAATATTAACATGTTAAGCCAATTAGAAAACAAAACCAAACTGCTTAACAATTTCTTAGTCTCCTGTAAGTTAAATCAAATTGTTACAGAACCTACACATTTTACTGACCACAGTGAGACACTAATTGATATTGTATGCACTGATGCCCGTGTACGTGAAGTCTCTGTATCTCACATACCAGAGCTCGGCCAACATGCTGTAATAGTGGTTGAATTTCATTTTAAGTTATTTTAAAAAACTTAATATACTACCCCTACCAAGTATGTATATTTTCGAAATTTGTGTGTTCGTAAAATCTAATCCTAACCTATTTGTTAAAGCAAGTGACATTTATGCACGTGACTATTTATATCCACGTAGCTCAAGGCTCGGTCAACGACTGGTGTTAGAATTTGTACCAAAAACTGCAGTGTTTAACAAAAATTGTTCAGCAATGTGCGTAAAAATTTATAATAGGTTACCAACAACCATCCAAGATCTTCCTCTACCAAAGTTTAAGAAAGTGCTTAAAGAGCTACTTCTTAAAAAAATGATTTACTCGGTTAACGAATGGTTTCAGGAATAATTTTCACAAAAAATGTTTATAGTTTGTATGTAAAAAAAGATATTGTTTACAATTTCATGAAATCTTTGACATATTATTATTTTCAACTGACTGTATTTAACTAGAGAGTATACCTATCATTGTTATTTTTAGTGTGATAAAATATCTGACTTACTGTATTAAACTGAATTGTATTGGACTGTATATTTTTAAGACATTAAATTTAAATGATAATTGTTATTTTATGTATATCTAAGCAAAATTCACATGCCTTAAGCAGGCTAAATAGAAAATAAGAATCAATAATGTAACATAAAAACCATCTAATGTAATTACTCTATTTAAATGTGAATAAATGAATATGAATATGAATATAAGTTTGAGAAGCCGTCTCCACACTGGGTCACCTACAGGCCTCTGAAAGACATACTGCTGGACCATTTTAATAGGGACTTGAATAGGATGGATTGGAGTTATATTGAGAGCTTGGAGGATGTTAATTCAATGGTGGAAACTTTTAATACATATATATTGAATTTATTTGATTTACATGCGCCACTTAAGCGAATTCTTATTAAAGATAAGTCCTTGCCTTGGATAACAGACACTGTAAGAGAAATGATGAAGTTGCGAGACAGAAGCCATAATAGGGCAAAAGCTACTAAAGCTTCAAAGCATGTTGAATCATATAAGGAGCTCAAATACCTTGTTAGGGCTGCTGTCGAAAGTGAGAAGTGTGCATATTTCAAGACTAATATAACTCAAAACATTAAACAGCCTAAGAAGTTATGGAGTCACATTAAATCCTCCATAGCCATTTCAAAAAAACCAGAGCCCTCATTGCCTTACTTTTGCAGTGACCCGGAAAAAATTAATGAAAACCTGGATTAGATGTACCTGGTAGTGGTGTGGTCACTACTGCCGATTTATCATACTTTGAGCACCATAGATTTGGCAATGGTCACTTCCAACTTGAGCCGGTCCAGGAGGACGTGGTGCTAAAGCTTTTGGATGATCTGAAATCTAATGCCCAGGGGTCGGACTCCATTTCTCTTGAGATGCTGAGGATGACTCTTCCTTGTACTCTTGCAGCTATAACAGCCATCATCAATCGCTCAATCACCACCTCCACGTTCCCTGATCTGTGGAAACTGGCTATAGTTAGACCTATTCCTAAGGTACCTAACCCTACCAGCATTAAAGAACTTCGACCTATTAGTCTGTTGCCATGTCTCTCCAAGGTCCTGGAGAAGGTTGTCTCAAACCAGCTTCGAGCTTATCTTGAGGAGCACAATATACTTCCACTTGTTCAATCAGGTTTTCGGAAGGGACACAGCACAGCCACAGCCCTTCTTGATGTGGTCGTAAACATCCTTGAAGCCAGAGACAAAGGCATGGGTACCTTGCTTGTCCTACTAGATTTTTCACGGGCGTTTGACTCTATCAATACCTCGCTTCTCCTCTCCAAGCTGTCTTACTATGGATGTCTGCCTGAGACAGTAGAGTGGTTTCAAAGTTACTTGACTCACCGATCTCAGTTAGTCCAGGTTACTAGTGATAGTGATGGGGCTGTTAAGTCCTCTGATCCTAAATTTGTAAATAGGGGCGTGCCACAGGGATCAATCCTGGGTCCACTTCTTTTCATCCTGTACAGTGCTGATATTACGAAATGCCTGCTCTATGCCAAGTTCCATCTATACGCTGATGATTTGCAGATGTATTTGCCATTTCATCCTCAGCAGGCTGTTGCCACTGTAAATAAGATGAATGAGGATTTAGATAGGATCTCAGCCTGGTCAATGAGGAACTCCCTTGTTTTGAACCCAGCTAAATCTAAGTTTATGGTTATGGGAACTAGAGATTTTATAAATAAAATAAGTAATGTCAGCTTGGGTTTGAGGATTGATGGGTGTTCCATTGAAAGGGTGTGGGAAGCACGTAATCTTGGGGTGGTATTTGATGGGCAACTACACTTTGAGACTCACATCATGGAGGCTGTGCGCAACTGCTTCTACCGACTAAAACTCCTGTACTCTGTGCGTCCCTACATAAGTGTGGATATGCGTGTCATGCTTTGTGAGTCACTAGTTTTGTCCAAGCTGAACTATGCTGACACTGTGTATGGGGCGTGCATTCTTGGTAGGAGCGAAAGGCTGATCCAGCGGGTACAAAATGCTTGTGCAAGATTTTGTTTTAATGTCCCTCCTAGATCTCACATAACTCCATTTTTAAATAAGGGTAATTTGATGAGAATGTCAGACCGGAGAAAGCTTCATCTGGCTACCCTACTATTTCGCGTAATTCTCACAAAAAAACCAGATTATCTGTACAGTAAATTAACCTGGTCGCGAGATGTGAACAAGATCAAAACGAGAGCTTCTGCTTACCTTTTGCTAACCTTACCCCACAGAACTGCTGCATTCCGGGGAAGTTTTAAATTCGCAGCTTCACGCTGCTGGAACGACCTGCCACCGCCGTTTCGTGCTATAAAAACAGTTGGTACATTTAGTGCTAAGTTCAAGCAATATCTACTACGCATCCAAAAAGAAACGACGTAAACTCACCCAGGGTCTGCACGCAGTTTGTATTGGTGACATTGTTTTATGTTCTCAGCACAACGCTTCCTTGCTACTAAGCACTATAATAACATAGTTCTGTTCAATAAGATATTATGTATTTTTTGCTTTCCCCAAACGTTATTTAAAATGCTAAAGTCGATATGGATATTATTGTATAGATATATTTTTTTTTTTTCCCTTTTGGCAACTGAGCCGGCGGCGGCTATTCTGCCAGTGTCATGTGGTGACGGCCGCGCAGCTGGCGCGAAGAAGTGAGCCGTCGAACTTTACACTTTGTGGTAGTTCTATACTGTTAGTAGCTGTAAGGACAATACAATATTTGGTTAGTTAACATATAATACTTTTTTTTTTAAATATATAAATATATAATTACATGCATGCACGGATTAAGAATATTTATTACACACGCTACAATTTGATTCCATTATCGTTTAAAAATTTTGATAGGAGTTGGACAAGTTTAGGGGAGAAGTTAATCAATAGGGAATGGAAGTTAATAGGGAGAGGAATTTTAATTTTGGGAAGCATTTGGTACAAGTTGAAGGAGTGGGAATTCAAAGGACATGAGAAAAATATATGGTCTAAGGTACCATCATCAAGGCCACATTCACATAGGGAACTATCACGGATACGGAGTTTGTGAAGAAATACTGGACTGCAGCAATGACCGAGCCTCAGTCTACACAAGGACGAAACAGTTCTTTTCGATAGTTTGGGACATTTGAAAAACCAAGGTTTCCGCTGGATGTCAGGCTGAATGCTGGCGTAATAGGCACCTTTTGATTTTATACTTACCTGCCACTCAGCAGACCACGAGATGTGCAGCTTAAGTTTGGAGTCAGAGCGTAAGTCGTAACTGTGAACGGTGTAGTGCTTTCGATCCACAGAATTGGAAGTAGCGAACTTAGCTAGTGAATCAGCGCACTCGTTGCCATCTATACCTACATGGCTGGGTACCCAAACTATTTCAATGTTTAAACCGTTGTTGAAGCCAGTGAAAAGCAAATTTTGAATTTCTATTATGATTTCGATTTTAACTGATTTTGAACTATTGCCTGGAGACTACTTCGAGAATCTGAAAAAATTACGGAATTTTGAATATTATGGGATATAATGAAGTTAATGGCTTCAAGAATCCCGATGCATTCGCCTGTAAATACGGAAGCTTCTGGAGGACATTGGAACAACAATGCTATTTTCGAGTTTTGGAAATAAGTAGAAACTCCTATGCAACCTGTTGCCAATAATTTAGAGGCATCAGTATAAAAGTAGTTCCAGCCCTTCCAGTATCTCTCAATAGCCCGACCGAAGTCGCTCTTTGCATCATGGGAATTTTTGGAGATACCCAATCCCAAAACGACCTTTGGCTTAAAATGGACCACCTCGTATGCGGAAGAAAATACAGGAAGAGTAGGGAGTTGACAAACAGGTGAAGGGAGCTGTTTCAACTCTCTGTACCTGTTCATCAATGGAATACATTTGTTATTCCAATAGGAAGAGACATTAAGGGAAAGATATATTTGATCCAAAATGGGGAGTAAAGGATGGGACGCCAGGGAAAAGACTTTGGACAAGAAACGATCTGCTAAGTATTGTCTACGAAGATTAAGGGGAGGCTCTGAACATTCTACCTGGAGCGCATTTATGGGAGAGGATTTCATTGCACCAATCACGATTCTAAGACATTTGGCCTGGATAGCGTCTAGCCTGCGTAGGGCTTCCTTGTTACATGGCTCAATCAAATAGATACAGTAGTCTAACACGCTCCTGACTATCGCGTTGTAAACCAGTCATAAGGTGTATGGGTGAGCACCCCACCAGACTCCTGCCAACGCCTTTAGAACAGAGACTGAGCGTTCGCATTTGACCACGGTTTTATCAATATGGTCCACTCCCGACAATTTCGAATCGAGGATCACTCCAAGGAATCTGGCCTTCTCCTCAACTGGGATAGCTTGGCCATCAATACTGATGTCAACCTGGGGGACGACACGCCTGCGAGTGAAAACAACTGCTGTACTTTTTGGAGCACCTAAAGATAGCCCGTGTTCTAATAGCCATTGGTTTAAGGAGGACAAAGATGTGTTCATAGATTGCGCGGCGCTCTCAATTGATTTATTACAGACCAATAAAGCAATATCGTCAGCATACTGCAGAATTTTACAATCGAAATTTAAACAAGAAGGAAGATCTGAAACATATATATTATATAAAGGGGGGCTCAGTACAGAACCCTGAGGCAAACCCCTTCAAGCAAACCTGGGTTCAGGGTCCACCCCAGGAATTCTAAGTTTAAGACTGCGTTCAACAAAAATATTACATATGATCTGGCACAACCTGGCCGGGATTCTCAGCTGTTGCATCTTCTGCCTGAGAACTGGGAGGAGGACAGAGTCATAGGCGGCAGAGATGTCTAAGAAAACGCCTACCACTGACTCACTTCTACTAAGGGCCAGCCGGATCTCTGATGTGAGGGTACCCACACTATCAGATGTACCCAAGCCTTTCCTGAAGCCAAATTGAGTCGTTGGCAGAAGTTTCTTGCTCTCCACAAACCATTCTAAACGATTTTTAATTAGGTGTTCCAAAAGTTTAATTAGTATGGACGATAGAGCAATTGGTCTGTAAGAACTATGATCACTAGGATCTTTATCCGGCTTTAACAAAGGAATAATAACTTGAACTTTCCATTCAGGAGGAACATAACCAGACAGGAAACAATAATTGGCCAAGTCCAGGTAGTACTGATGGGTTTTTTCCCCGGCTTTGACTATGAAGGAGTATGGGAATCCATCCACTCCAGGAGCAGAATCTCTTACATGGGCGAGGACAGATTTAAGTTCTGCTAGAGTAAATGGTCTATCCAGAGGATCGTCTGATTCCAGCTGGGGATTGTATGAGACGCATTCATCTATACCGGGAACATAAGTCGGGGCCAGTTTAGAAAAAAACCGGTGACCTAACTCGTCAGACATTATGCTTCCGGTCGGAGGTTTCAAGCTATTCCTGTAAGATCTCAGTTTACGCCACACTACTGCAGCTGGTGTGGATGGACTCAGTGAACCACAATAGCTCTGCCAACCTTCCCTTTTCTTACGTTTGAGTAACTTCCTGGACCTAGCCAACACATGCTGATAGTTGGCTATGTTCTCCTCGGTCATATCTAGGTTGAACATCATCTCAGCCTCATTCCTGCTTCTAACCGCAGCAGTGCAATCCCTATCCCACCATGGCGGTGATGGAATTTTGCCCGAAGGCGGTTTTTTGGAAGGGAAGCAATCGTCTGCTGTGGTGGTTTTCGTCACCGATGGAAGGGAGGGAGGAGACACGTAAATCTAAAGTTTTGGAATAGAGGTCCCAATCAACTGAATTCAACTGATATTTTAACAAGGGTGGAAGGGTTTTATCAGTGATTGTTTTGGAAGGGATTTCAACCATGATGGGATAGTGATCACTCCCATAGGTCATATCCAAGCGGCTCCAATTAAGTAGGCTGGCCATATTGGATGAACAGAATGTCAGGTCCACACAACTGATGTTCTGTCCTGGCGCAGTGCGACGTGTGGCAGAGCGATCATTAATGATACAGAGATTCAGTCCATCCAACATATCCACCATACCTGTACCAAAGTTGTCACAAGTTTCTGAGCCCCACCTATAGTGATGGCCATTAAAATCACCCATGATAAGTAATGGACCCTGTACATTACTTAACAAATTTTTTATTGTATCTAGGTCTTCAATTTGTCGGTGTGCAATATAAAAACTGAAAATATTTATATCCTCAACCTTCACAGCAACAACATTGATGTTATCACCTACAAAGGGTAGAGGAATTGGGGAGAATGGTACTTTGTTATTGATGAACAAAGCACATCCTCCATATCCATCGGGTCTATCACAGCGAACATCACTGAAACCTGGGATCCTGAAATTGCTTCCAGGACGAAGCCATATCTCAGCAATGCTGCAGATCGATGGTTTGAATTTATTTATTATATGGAGTAGGTCAGGTTTCCTCGGAGCAATACTCCTGACGTTCCACTGGAGAAAAGCCAGGGGGCGGAACATTATGAATATAATTAACGATCGTGGTCAATTTGTTGGCAACGTGGTCGGGTAGTGACTGTGTAGGGTTAGCTAAAACAGTCATAAGCATATTTGCAATGATGTTTAGGATGTTTTCTGAGGGGGAGAGGGGACTGGGGCTAGGACTGTTTGCACTTTCCCGAGGGTAAGCACAACCATTTTGGGATGGGGACAAAGAGTAGTCCTGAATAAGGGCTTGGTGTGCCTTAATATCATAACTAGGGGAGAGAGGAGCATGGGTCTTTGGTTTGAGGAAAACTGTTTTGCGGTAAGATGATTTTTGGGTTTGAGGGGGAGATCTGGGCTGTTGAGATGGGCTGGCTACAGGTTTAGTTCTAGACACTTCAGCATATGATCTAGATACTGGAGGGAGTACCTGACTTGCTTCCGCATACGATACGGATTTCTCAGCCATAAGAGCTTTAATGCCCTTTTGCCGTCCTAGCTCAGGACAGGCCTTGTCAGTGGCATAGTGGTTGCCAGAGCATGACACACAATGCGCACATTCAATTGGAATTTGGCATCCATCACCCGGGTGGTCTTCACCGCATTTGTAACAACGGGGTTTGGATCTGCAAACTGTTCGTGTATGGCCATAGCGACAACAGTTATAACATTGAATAGTCGGGTACAGATACTTTTCTACCGGAAGGGCAGAATAAAAACAGTATACACGTTTCGGAAGCAGTTGACCATCAAAAGTAAGAATGACAGTCTGGGTAGGCTTCCATTCTGTCACGCCAAGAGAAATCACCTTACGGTTCATTCGCCTAGCCTTAATAACGGGGCCACATCCAGCGGGAACATTGATGTTTGCAATTATTTCCTCTTCTGACCATTCTATTGGAACATCTCTCACAAGACCAATGCGAGTAACATTGAATTGTGGGACCGTTGCTATATAGTTATTTTGCATTAAAATTGGACTAATCAAAAAACTGTTTGCGTCCTGGTGAGATTTGAAGTCTACCGATAATTTATTTCTTCCTACACGTTTTAAGCTGCCTAGAACAACATTACTGAAATTATTATTTTTTTAAAAACATTCCAAACTTAATTGGCTGTAGAACAGTGCCAGAGGTCTGGCCATCTTTTAAGGACACGTGGACTACATATGGCGGATTATCTCTTAGTGTGTAAGAATGTCTGCCGATTGTTTTCTTAGCATGTTTAGGGGGATTGATCGGGACAACGGGGGAAGAAGCTGCGGGTCTTTTTCTAGGCGTCGATTCTGAGTCTATTATAGATTCTGGCGCATAGTTCTCAGGAAGGGAAACAGTTAAAACAGGGCTAAAATCAAAGGGATCGGGCGGGTCTGGGGGTTTTTTGTTATCCATGACGGATAACAAGTAAAATCTTTAAAATAAACAAAAATGTATGTTAAAACCTACCTTATGATACAACACAAACACAAAGAATATTCTCGATTGAAGATAAAACTGTTAAAATTCACTTAAATCGAAAAAATTCGTAAAACAAACACAAGCACGTGAGTAGCCTGCACCTCTACCAACAAAAGTCATATATATTATTGTTTTGTGTAGTTTGTTTTCTTACCAGTCTTTTATTTTGACAACCGACCATAAATACTCTCACTGCGCCCGCGCGTTCCATCATTTGTCTATGATATCGACAAATGATACTGGAGCACTGGGCCATTGAGTTAGTCGATTTTTTTTTTTTTTTTTGTTGTATGTGTGTATTTTTTACTGTTTATTTGTTTCATATATTATGTTCTCATGAACACTAAGTTGATATTTATTATTTTATTGGTATTGATTTGTTTCTTTTTAATAAGTATGTATTCCGTGAGTGTATCCGTGGCATCACAGGCCCTATCAGAACACCAGCGCTGTGGTATTTATCATTTGATTAAATATCGCAGCAGATGCTGAGATAGGGACCTTTTTTGGCCTCGCACAGTTTAAATTTTATATTAAGCTTTTAATTATGTTTTTTTTTTTTTAATTTGTTTTGTGCGAGTCCTAAATAAACATTTTTTCTTTCTTCTTTCTTTCTTTCTTTACTAAGATTACTCGATACTGAGAATACTCGATACTAAGATTACTCGATACTAAGAATACTCGATACTAAGATTACTCGATACTAAGTATACTCGATTCGGAGAAAATTAAACATTCTTTTTAGGCACTCGTATACTTTTACTTAAATTAAGTTATGTAACAAATGCAACTCATATGATACACTTTTAAATATTATTTTCATTGCATTAACTTGTGACTTATTTACAGGAAGCCCAAATACTCGATACTAAGAATACTCGATACTAAGATTACTCGATACTGAGAATACTCGATACTAAGATTACTCGATACTAAGAATACTCGATACTAAGATTACTCGATACTAAGTAATTAAGTATACTCGATTCGGAGAAAATTCAACATTGAGAATACTCGATATCATTTTAATAGTAATATTCGTTTTGTTTTACATTTAAACTTTCATCCACGTACTCGTACACTTTTTACTTATATTAAAAGTTATTTAACCCATATGATATACTTTTTAAATATTATTTTCATTGCATTAACTTGTGATTTGTTTACAGGAAGCCCAAATACTCGATACTAAGAATATTCGATACTAACAATACTCGATATCCAGAATAGGGTAGTTGACTAAAAAAATCTGATTAGTCCGTCTGATAGATTTCCAAAAAATATTGGACACGTATTTTTTCTTTTTTCACATAAACAAAAAATGAAGACGATACAGTGCGTTGAAAACTCGTGTGACGTCACTACTCGCTACAATTTTTACCGAGCCGTGACGTCACACGATCGATGTGATTTATTTACAGGAAGCCCAAATATATGTAATATTAAAATCGAAAATCTCAATACCAAGAATACTCGATACTAAGACTGCTCGATACTGAGTATACTCGATTCAGAGAAAATTCAAAATTGAAAATACTCGATACCATTTAATAATGATATTCGATTTGTTTTACATTTAAACTTTCATCAACTTTAAAATACGAATTTAATAATAATTTACAAGAAATTTAGAATTATTAGATACTTTAAAAGGTCGTTTTGCAATTATAAATATCTGAATATGTTTTTCTATGAAGTCTGTAACATTTCAGTTCCGAAATATTCTGCACACAAAAAAACTAATGTACATAAATCGAATTGCCTATTACAGACACGCTTTGATTATGTTTATATAATAGCAACAGCTTTTCGAAATCGGATAATCAGTTATAGAGTGAATACTAGAATGGTTACAATTTCACTTGAATTATTTTTAACGCAAATTTCTGAAACGGCTTGTTATCTTATCAAAGACCAGGTGAAAACACATAAATCGATAAAAGTTAATCTTGAAATATTTGTGTGGTATATATTGCCAAAAAATTATGAAAAATCGTTGAAGTCATTTAACGTAAAGTATAATGTAGTATTGCAAAACACAGATATTTTGTCCTTTTATAAATCATTTTGTGAAAAACTTATTTGTAAATGTTCCGAATTTGAACTGTCCGAGTCAGGCTGGACAATGGAGTCTATCAACCATTTAGAAATTAATGTCGTAAAATATAATCCTTTGCGAAGTGGTTCTTATTTACCATTGCCTAAACGTATTCTCAATACTAAATCATGCCTTTACATAAGAAATGAAGACAGGCATTGTTTTCTTTGGAGTATTGTAGCTGATATGTTTCCGGCAAAGACCAATCCAAACAGAACTTCTTCATATCCGCATTATTCCGACTTATTTAATATTTCTGATATGAGCTTTCCTCCCAGTTTCAACGAAATTAAGCGCTTTGAAATAAACAATTCTGAAATCAGTATTAATACCTATATACGGTTTAGATAATAATGGTACAGTTACAGGTCCATTATATAAAACAACATCACGTCGTTTATACCATGTCAATTTGCTTTACATTACCAACAATAGAAAGAGTCATTTTTGTTTAATTAAAAGCTTTGAAAAACTTGTACAACCAATTGACTCAACATAAAAGTAAACTACATTTATGTGATTAATGTTTTATTTACTTTCGCGCTGAGGACAAATTGTATTGTCCTGAATGTGCTGGAGTACAAACTATATTACCTGAAAAGGGTACTGAAATAAGTTTCATAAATTATGAAAGAACTCAAAGAGCACCAATAGTACCTAATATATGGTGATTTTGAAAGTTTATTACGTGAATATTCTGACAAGCATAAATCAACATGTGTAGAAAATATTCAAGTTCTTGAAGCTACGTGTTTTGCTTACTATATTTGCTGTAATTCAAATCCCGAATTAAATGATTTCGTATCTTATCGAGGGCCTGATTGTTCTAAGAAATTTGTCAAATCTTTGACTAAAGATGTAAAACGATTATATGAAGTATTATTAGAGAGTAAAAATATGATCTCACTAACTGAGGATGAACAAATATGTTTTATCAATAGTACTGAGTGCCATATTTGTAAAAATAAGTTTTCGGTGAATGATAATATTGTTAAGGATCATGATCACTTTACTGGAAAGTACAGAGGGCCTGCGCATGCTACTTGCAATTTAAATGCAAAGCAATGCACTTTTATACCGATTGTGTTTCATAACTTGTCCGGTTATGACAGCCATTTATTTATAAATGAACTTTCAAAGATAAACGGTCGAATTCATCTCATATCGAGAACTAAAGAAAAACATATTTCATTCACAAAATTCATAACCATCAATGCATCAAATGTTGCACAGTTGAAATCTATTGATTTTTTAAGCTCAAGTATGGATAAATTGGTTAAGACTATGAACCCTGGAGATTTCAAACATTTAAAATCTTTTTTTAAAAATACTGTTTTATTTGATATTGCTCGAAGGAAAGGAATATATTGTTACGATTACATAGATTCCTGGGAACGATATGATGAGAATAAATTACCAGCACCGTCAAAGTTTTTTAATAAACTTACATCCGAATCTATATCTGATAAAGACTATGAACATGCTTTAAATGTTTGGAAAACTTTTGACATAAAAACTTTGGGTGAATATACAGATTTGTATCTTAAATGCGACGTTTTACTTTTGTGCGATGTTTTTGAAAAGTTTAGGATAATGAGTTTAAATAACTATGGTCTGGATCCTTGCTATTACGTTTCATCACCATCCTTAAGTTGGGATGCTATGTTATTGTACACTAAAATCAAGTTAGATCTAATCTCTGACGTAGAAATATATCAAATGATAGAAAAAGGTATACGAGGAGGACTTGCTCAATGTTCACTGAGATATGCTAAAGCAAATAATGAATATCTTACCGATTATAATAATGAAGAACCTGATAGTTTTCTTATTTATCTTGATTGTGTTAATTTATACGGATATGCTATGATGCAAAAGCTTCCAGTAGGAGGATTTAGGTTTCTCCATGAGAATGTAATATCAAAATTTGATGTTATGAGCCTATCAGCTGACTCCGATATTGGATTTATATTAGAAGTTGATCTTCATTACCCTGACTACTTGCATGATAACCATTCCGATTTACCATTTGCGCCGGAAAAATTTGTTCCATTCTGTAGTCGAAATGCTAAACTTATTGCTAATATTTTCGATAAACATAGATACGTTATTCATTACATTCATTTAAAGGAATGCTTAAATAATGGTTTACAGCTGTTAAAAATATATAGAATATTAGTATTCCACCAAAGTAATTTCTTAGAATCATATATTTCCTTAAACACTGAGCTGAGGCAAAATGCAACATCTGATTTTGAAAGAGATTTAAAAAAAAAAAACAAAATAATTCCATATTTGGCAAAACTATAGAAAATAAAAGAAAACAAGTTGATGTTAAGCTCGTAAATATATGGAGAGATAATTCTAACCGAACTAAAAAGTTTTACGGGGCTGAAAAATATATTAGTGCACCTAATTTCAATAACTTTTCTGTTATTTCAGAATCTCTTGTATCGATTCAAATGAACCAAACAAAATTAATTTTAGATCGTCCATCTATATCGGATTTAGTATTTTAGAAATTGCAAAATGTCACTTATATAAATTCCACTATTCGGTTATGAAAAGAATTTATGAAGATAAACTAAAGCTTTGCTATACAGACACTGACAGTCTACTTTATTTAATACAGACAAAGGATTTTTACGAAGACTTAAAAGCACATTTAAAATATTTTGATACTAGCAACTTTGAAAAAGATAATGCATTTAATATACCAATAGTTAATGTTAAAAAACCTGGCTACTTCAAAGATGAGATGGGTGGTGAAATTATATCAGAATTTGTAGGTTTAGGAGCAAAATTATACTGTATAGATTCTAAAATTTCCACCTTAAAGAAAGCTAAAGGTGTTAAGAAATATATTACCAAAAAACTGAATATAGAAAAATATAAAAAGGTTTTACTGAATAATGAAATACTCAGAGATGATATGTGTATTATTAGATCTAATCATCATAGAATTTTTACACAAAAGATAAATAAAGTAATTTTGTCAAACAGAGATGATAAACGACAAATATTGGATAATAAGATATCAACCTTGCCATGGGGTCATTGTAAAACAATATTTTAAATAAAAGCAAATTATTGATTATTTCTGAAATTAATTATTGCATATATATGAGCTCCTGTAACTATAATAGTATGTAACTAGTATTGTTAATTTGTAAGTTACTACTAAGATTGTATGTGTTTCAAGATATGAAATAAATAATTATGTAATCTTAAAGCAGTTTTTTATTTATTATGTCTGTATAAATAATATCAGTTATGCTGACGACATGGCGCTGCTGAGCCCAGCCGTCAGTGCGTTGAGGCAGCTCATAAGTATTTGTGAAAATTATGCACAAAAACATGGTCTCTTGTACAACTGCACGAAAAGTGAGTATTTGGTTTTTAAGTCTTCGGGCCCAGCTAGCGTGCCTAAAATAAAGCTAAATGGCGTTGAACTTAAGCGAGTGAATCATTTTAAATACTTGGGGCACTATGTTACCGAAGATCTTGATGACCAAATGGACATTGAAAGAGAACGCAGGGCACTGGCGATTAAGAACAATATGCTGGCTCGCAGGTTTGCTCGTTGCAGCGAGCATGTTAAGATCTCACTTTTTAAGGCATACTGCCAAACCTTCTACACGAGCAGCCTGTGGGTTAGTTATACACAGAGATCGCTCAGTGCCCTGCGCGTTCAATATAATAATGGCTTCAGGATGTTGCTGGGGCTGCCCCGTTTCTGTAGTGCATCTGGAATGTTTGCGGAGGCTCGCGTTGATGGTTTTCATGCCATCATACGCAAGAGGACCGCCTCCTTGTTGCGCAGAGTGCGGGGCAGCACTAATAGCATCCTGAAGGTAGTCGCTGACAAAGTCGACTCGATAATAATGCAAGCTTTCATGCGGGTTCTAGTTGGACAGTATAAATTGTATAACTGAACCTGCATATAAGCAACCTATTTTGTTAATTTCAATGATGCTACTAACATAGTTTTTTAAGAATTTGTACTACTAACTAAATATGGACTTTGTCCGAAATAAACGTTATTATTATTATTATTATTTATTTATATTGTCTTAAATACTATAGATATAACATGAAACCGATAAATTTAAACATTTGTTTGCTTTCACAATGCATCCAAATAATAATTAAATTAACTTTTACAATAATCAAACATTAAACATTAGATTTGCTTAACTTTTGTACAATTTTACTAACTAAATTATCAGTTTTGTCCATGATATCATCGTAATCACTTGTCACTATATACTGCACATTTACACTCGCATTGTCAGTTTCAGTGTCTATTTCTTCAATATTACAACCATCCAAATCATGGACCATAATTTTTATTAGGTGACGAACACGCCCTTGCTCCTTACGCATGATAAAGGATGAGTTTTTAAAAGATTTACTCTTTTTCTTCTTCAATCTTCGCTCCACTGTTTTTTGCTGTCGACTCTCCTCACATGCTTTAGTTGCTACTGCCATTTCCCAGCTCTCCCTATCTTGAGCATAGTAAAAAGGATTGATAACTGGGTCTGCTTCCAGTCTTTTATCAGATTCTGAAAAAAATACCAAGCATATTATAACTAAATAACATGAACTATGGAATTAATATTTAATTTAATATAATCATAATAGTTAAGTACCTATATACCTACCTCTAAATTTCGCGGGTTGACGACATCTAAAACAGGGCTGTAGGATGGTGAGTGTGACATGATTCTATAAAAAAAAAATGTGCATTAAGTATATAATTATTACTGTAAATAATTAATTAAATAAATTTAAAAAAGAACTTACCTTGTGAATGTAAAATCGTAAACAAAATGACCTACTTATGCACAGATCACCTGCGAAGTGATCGCTTATTTTATAAACGCTCTATTACCTAACTCATTTTACATACCGATCCCCCCAACCAAGAACTCGGTAATGTGCTATTATGGGTTTTTGGGTTTTATGCTGTTATGTCAAATTCGGCATCTGTAGACTGGAATACACCTTAGCAATTTTTTTCAGATTTTTCCTAATCATATTTACAAAGAAATCATGACACGCGTGTTTATTGTTGGGAAATAAGGCACAATAATATTCCGACAATAAACCTGTTATAGATCTGTACGGAAAAAACTATTTATATTTTATTTTGGTAAGTTGCGAATACGGGGTTATTGGCGTAAATAATTTTCATGAAGTTTTTGGTAAACGTGTTTGAGGTTATTGTTGAACTAATTTTAAAACGTAGAAGTGGAGCCATTCCACAGAGTTACCATTCTTTTTACCAATCCTTATCCTGTTCTGAAGTGGAAAACGAAAATATATCTGAAGAAGAGCTACTTTGATGAGTTTATGTAGCTCAAAGTTGATTGCAGGATGGGATTTATTGAATTCTTTTTATTAATAAATGTTAGCATAAAATTAAAGTGTTAAAGAAGCATGACCACTTTCCATACATTTCAAAACCTGACAATAAAAGTTCATGTATAGTTATGAGGTATAGTAGAAATACTACCTCTAAGTTTAGAATATAATGTCTCATAGTCATTTTTACGATTTAAACGCTACGAAGTCCAAAAAATATAAATGTTATTTTGTAGGTTAGGATTTGCCGTCAAGATTGATTAGAACAAAATTATTAAATCTCGAATTGTAATCTAAAATAGGAATACTTACTTAGCTGTGGTCTATCAGCCTCTTTTATTTTGTGTATTCCATCAACTTACGTCGCTGCGTACGCAGTAGACTCGCTCGATGATTTGATCTAATATAATAAATCGAGTATAATAATTTCTCCAACTCAAATAACTTGTACTTACTAACTAATAAATAGGTACATTTTTGGTAAAGAAAAACGATACTTAAGTAGTTTGTATACCTCTAAAATACGTTTTAGAGGTATACAAACAGCTACTTATCTTGACAATACTTACATTAAGAGAGAGATACGTCTCTCTCTTAGTGGTTGTAAGTATTGTCAAAAGTGATTACTTATTTACCCAACACATTTTACTGTCTTAAGGTACTTATGTATACAGTACATATGATAAACAAAAAGGGAAAAACAAATAATACGCTATATTTAATTGAAATGGTTTATTAATTATCATCATTATCATCTAAATCTCTTATAACAACATCGTCCAGAAATTCTGCTGGAGCAGATATATTTTCTTGAAACCTAGCCCATCCAAGATACCACACTACTGTCATAACGTGAGCGCAACATCCAATGGTTCGTCGACCGACCAAACAATTGCAACAGTATTCGACTATACCAGCTCTGCCAGACACAATATTTTCTATTAAAATGTAGACATAATATTGTTTTCTTGAAATATGCCTGGACTTAATTTTCCCTCTTATTAACGTCAAGTCACCACTTCCTCTTAGATTATATTGAGAAAAATCTTGTGTGTCCCTACATATTTCTATTCTATATGTTCCATGAAACCGAATATGTTCACCATAATACGATCTGGCTTGCCTTATCTGGTAAGTACCTAGAGCAAACAGTATTAATTCACTAAAACTTAATCTTGGAAACATAAATAAATTATCTCGGTCAGCCGTTATACTTTGAAAAACAGTAGACCTTCTATTCATATTTAATTCCTCAACCAATAAGGCTAAATTATTTTCAAAATTGATTCTCTCTCTTATTATTGCAACTACTTCATTAGAATCACTTCTATCACGCAGACGAACACCAAAGCGGTTAAGCAAACTGGCAGCTATCTGGAAGTTCTGCATCATATTTGGTACTGATTTGTTAAAATAGTCTTGCCTCAGGAGCTTAAAATCTCTTTTAAAATGTCCATTTACTACCTCAACTACCCAGCGGCATATTGTTACACAGCGGCTACGGTTGGCCTGTTGTGTTGTCAATTGGTGTTCGCCTTCTAATAGAGAATCAGGCATATA
The DNA here is from genome assembly GCA_905332915.2 of Hecatera dysodea. Taxonomy (NCBI): domain Eukaryota; kingdom Metazoa; phylum Arthropoda; class Insecta; order Lepidoptera; family Noctuidae; genus Hecatera; species Hecatera dysodea. The sequence continues at coordinate 10,825,617 of HG995306.1, read as the reverse complement.
TGGCCGATAATTACAACCTTCTAGCATTCTTATAGAATCTCGGAAACCCTTGTCTAATATAAACACATCATTTTCTTGAAAATATAATGTAAGAGGAGAGTTTTCATGATCAAAAAGGGAAATCATTATGTCAGCATCAGATGTGGTAGCCTTGTATGGACCGTAACAATCTAGGATGTAACCATCACATGCCACAAATAAAAATGGCTTTAAGAGATTTTTATATTTGTGTAAAGAATACGTATCTTTTTGGAAAGAGTAATTAGAACTTTTATTTATATTTATGTATGTTCCGTCGCAAATAATTATAGCATTTGTATAGTTTTCATTATATATACCATTTGGTATAGTGAGGTTATGATCCATTAAACGTTCTCTAGAAATGTGAGTGATACCCAGGTTCATAGGTACAAAATCTTGAACCAGGATTTCCCTACATTTGTTAATTAAACGCTCTAATGTAGTACGTGGTACATCTAATAATGTCGACAACCTAACATCTGATTCACCAGTCCTCATTTTCATTAACAATGCGGCTAATCCCAAAATGCCTTTGTGCATTTCTTGTATGCGAGGAACTTCATTAAGAAGGGTAATAAAGTCTTGTTTTGATCTTCCTATCCAAAAGAAAAATATGTTATCCTCAATTTCATTAATGGCTTCTACATTTGTGAAATCAAGATAGGGCTTGAAAGCGTTAACAAATGAAAAAATGTGTTCTACTTGTTGTGAATTAAATGTACTCATGCTGTTACTAGAATCGTACAGATTACTCCACTCATTACTCAGTCTATGTTCTGTACACACACGGCTATGTACAGGGATATAATATTTATATGTACTGAGTATTGTTGCTCTAAATGAGTCTGCCACATTGTGCAGATTCATATTAGTACATTGAGGAAAAAGGCAGTGTGAAGCAGTATTTGCTGCTCGTCTATAATTTACTAATGTTATGCTGCTAAATACAACTTCAGAAGGTACTTGTAGACTTTCGTTAACTGGTTCAGCAGTGATTGGCTCAGAGTCACCTGTCTCAGCAATGATTGCCTCAGAGTCACCTGTTTCAGCAGTGATTGGCTCAGAGTCACCTGTTTCAGCAGTTATTGGCTCAGAATCACCTGTTTCAGCAGTGATTGGCTCAGAGTCACCTGTTTGAACTTCAGTAGTAGACACACTGCGAGCATCATCAGCATGCTGCATACGTATGGCAGCACGCTTACAACTCATCCAGCATGAATGGCATATTCTATCAGATGATGATATCTATGAAAGAAAATATTGAGTTAATATGAGTATCAGGTAATGTAAATAAAAGACAATAGCATGGTCAAAAAAGAAATAAGATCAGCGACAGGCATAATTTTAATACTAGAAATAGAAACAAATTAGATCAACCTAGGTTTAGATTGGCTAAAGTACACACTTCTTTTATGGGGTATTGCGTAAAATTTTATAACAAAATACCAGTCGATATCCTTCAATTAAATGAGAGAAAATTTAAAACATGCATAAAACGCACACTATGTAGGCAAGCATATTATAAACTGGAAGATTATATCCTTGATAAAAATGCTTGGCTAAATGCCGGTCCTGCTCCACAGACTCAACCACTTGGGTAAACAAGTTAGGATTTTTTATTTGGAAGAGATGCTCGCCCTTTTTTTGTCTCATTTATTTATTCTTTTTTTTTATAATTTTATATAAATAATTAATTTCTAATAATGGGAATAAATAATTTCTCTTTTTTACTTGTATTTGCTTGGTCATTGTGAACCATAGTTTTGTATAATGTAGAAGCAGTTTATTTTCAAATATTGTAAATGTGAGTACCATGGAGCCATTTACAGGTTATAGTTTACTTTGTGACTTGAACTAAAATGGCAGTTGAGAGTATGTCATGCTCGCTCAAATGTCTCGCTGATGGTGGCGCGTGTGTCGGATCATTCGGTTCCCTTCAAAATGGTTGAGCTAAATGGTGCCGATACACGCGTCATGTTCGTGAACGGGCGCCGTCGGTTGAGACTGGTCACCTCTTAACTGCCACTGACTTGTTTTAATCTTTAATACTTTGAATTGTTTTATAGTTTCCTTTTTTTTTTTCTTTGCATTGTCCTCACACATAGAAGCACCAAGGATGTAACCAAAGTTATGTAATACAGAACATGATTTAAAAGAGTGTCCGTGGAGTTTCTTGCACGTTCTTCTCCATAGAGATCTACGCTTTGGAACGTGCAGATAGCTTCACCTCTTTCGACTTGACAATTCAAAAGTGCCTGTAAAGGGTTTATTTGAAATAAATGCTTTGAATCTTGAATCTTGAATCACCAAGAGTAACAGTATGAAGTAATATACTGGCAAATAATGAATAATATAGAGACAAATACCTGACGTGGTGCAATCCTTGTCCGTATAACAGCATTCATCTGTCTTTGCTCTTCTGAACGATTGTCAAAAACAATAGAATGGCTTTGACGGTTAAATGTTGACCGCCCACAAAGACTGCACACTTGTCTTTGACCTGGTCGAGATAACCCTGAAGCTTGAGCACCATCACCACTTGCCGATAATTGCTGGTTTATGCTTCTCATCAGGAGTTCATTACAAGGTTCACAAATGTAATCTTCCGCAGTAATCTGAAATAGGTAAATTCAATATAAACTTCTTTGGTTTACAATTGATTTAGGTAATATTATAGTTTAATGTCAACAGTTCAAGACGAAACATGAAATAACAAGATAAAACTGTATTAGTTTTAATCCATCTTACGGTTATTTGCTTGTGTGTTGTCATACACTATAAAGAAACGCTAGGCTGTTAGTTAGAATAGGATATTATAGATCGTTTTAGATTAAACATTATAAAAATAAATACTTACAATTACTGGTGATATCCACTCGCTAAGAAGCGAAATGACTCTCGTGTTGAGCTCATGAACGAGATAACGTCGAAACGTATTTAAGCAGACGTTGCAGTTTATGCAAAGTATACGTCGACTCCTTTTTGACGGCGGCATTATCAAGAGGGCGGATTTACAACAATATGGAAAGCAAGCAATGGTCGTCAGATGAGGAAGATATCGAGGTCCAAGTGGTAGACAATAGGGTCGTAAAAAGAAGTAACACATAAGAAATGGCACAGTACAAAACGAGACGCAAACGCACCAACGAAGGACTGCGCTATTTTCAAACGTAGAATTGTCAAATGTCAAAAAAAATCCGTTTCAGTCATTCGAACTCATTACATACTGAATGATTAATTTATTTAATCAATATTTTATTTCCAGGAATTTGTATTATACAAAAACTAATAAAGAAATACATATTGATTGAATAAAACCCACAATAATGTATAAAACTCAGAAACAGAGATGAATAAAGTCAAGTAATAGTGCGTAAAATGGAACGTTGTATGAAAAAAGTAATTGAGATGCGTTCAAAATATGGTATTCGGTAATCCTTAAACGTAAAATAAACTTATCGAAAAATTGAAAAATATTTTTTTCCTGCGTTCCTTTTAAAATTGTGATGAGCGTAATTGATACATAATCCAAGAAGCTAAATTTTAACATTTATTTCATAACTATACATAGTCAGGTGAAAAATGGTCATTGTTCTTTCATTCTGTTGTTTAATAAATAGTACTAATAATCGAAATTATTGTATTTCTTTCGTTTATTACCTTCTAATATTACATTTAAATATAACGAAAAAAATCGGTATTGACTGGTAACGATAGCACTGGTTTTCTAATTTGCATCGTAATAATAATGTTATTTATCAATACCGTTTTCAAAATTATTTGAAATCACCACAATAATTCCGTAAAAACACGTTACGTATCAGCCCTACAATAATAACATAACATAACATAATGTTATAAAATATTTTATTTGACAAATTTCCGGCAATAATCCCGTAATTACTATTACTGTAATATTTGATGTAATCAATTTTAGGTATTATTTGTTTTCATAAATTACTAGGTTTTGACTAAACGGGATTTCATAATAATGGTACAGTTTATAATAAGCAAAAAAATACCTTTCATTTAATACATCAATGACTTCAATAGTCCCACTTGTTGAAAAGATATTTGATAAAATCAGTAAATCTTTTCTCCTGTAAAATTTTGATTTTTCGATTACCGAGTTATTGCTTGGGAGCGTCGATACCTATCTTGTAAGATGAGGATTGAACCGTTCCTGTTGCGACTAGTTGCGCCAAATCTAGAGATAGCCCAAAATAAAGTATATATGTCTATGTTAGGTAAAAATAAAATTAATTGACAAGATGAAGTTGATCAAACAACCCATATCACTAAACGTTAAAAATATAAACCTTGGCGATTCTCCTCAAGAGATTAGACATCGCGCTTTGTTACCAAATACGATTCGTTGTATTATTTGCGGTCCCTCAAATTGTGGTAAAACAAACGTTGTGATTAGTTTGTTATTACATGAAAATGGCCTCAAATTTAAAAACCTTTACCTTTACTCGAAGACTAATTTTCAGCCAAAATATTGTTTTTTACGAGAAGTACTAAGAAGAGTACCTCAGATAAAATTCAATGAGTTCAATGACGGTAAAGATGTCTTGTCTCCGAGTGAAGCTCTACCAAATTCTATATTTATATTTGATGATGTTGCATGTGAAAATCAAATAAATATCCGGAATTATTTCTGTATGGGTAGACATAAACAAATTGATTGCTTTTACTTATCGCAAACATACTCAAAAATCCCGAAACAGTTATTACGCGATAATGCTAACTTTCTTATAATATTTAAACAAGATGATGTGATCTTAAAGCATGTCTATGAAGAACATGTGAACTCCGATCTACCATGGAATTAGTTCAAAAATATTTGTAAAACTGTTTGGAGTAATCCGTATAACTTTCTTCTTATAAACAAGGAGTCATTATTAAATAATGGAAGATATAGACAGAATTTTGATATTTTTTTAAAATTTGAATGAAGGCAGATACATGTTACATATAAATTAATTCCATACAAAAACATCGCTAATTTTATTCCTCTCTTAGTTGAATACAGTTGTGGTTACATAAGATGGAGAAAAATATTAAAATAGAATTAATGAAGTCTGTTGACTCCATAAAAAATAAAATAAAACAAATGAAAACTCAGGAACATACAATGAACTTGTCACTTGATAAAATGCTAAAACCGGTGACAGATCCTCTTAAAAATCTAGTTAATTCAAATAGTTCTATAGAAAAAGTTAAAAATAAAGAAAATACAACTCTGACTACTTCTGAAGAAATTGAATTGGATGACAGTGACGCTAGCTCATACCAAGTTTAGTGATTGTTACGAACCAAAATTTAACTCTGCACAATCGTCGGAACAAACTGTAAGAGAATTGACAGATAATTTAGAAATATCGCTGGAAGGTGATGACATCCATGGTATTTACGATGGTGTTAATATACCGTTCGGAATAAGAAGTGAAGAGAAAAAATTACTTACGGGTAATTTGATTGTATCATTTTCTAAAGTTGATAGTTTAAATAATTATAGTATAATTTTGATTAAAATCGGTGATAAAGCTTATAATTTGACTCCTGGCCTAAAAGAACTTTTACTACGAAGAAAACCTGATTTAAAATTAATATCGAACAAAGATAAACTTGTCTATAAGGATAATGTTACATTATACAAATGCGCATAAAAGGGATTTTAACCGTAAAGGTCAAATAAGAGGTGATAAAGGGATAAAATATCGTGAGATAATCAAACCATTATTTTCTGAAACTTTAAATGATAAAAGTGAGATCAAACTGGGAGGTAATTTACCAAAACTAAAAACATATAAAACCAACACTGATTTAGTATATTGGGATGATCCCAATGAATTGGTCGAGAGGTTAAAATTATTAGTCGCTTCGAGAGATGCTGGAAATACAAATCATGATAATGAAATTTTATCTATAATTGAAGAATTAAAAGAAGCCGACATAATTAAATAATAAATAGTGGTAGTGACAAGATTTTGATTCATTACTACAGTCTTATTCATCATGAGCATTGGCAGAGCTCGTTACTGAATCAGCTAAAAAAAAAAAGGTAACATTCATAATTTTATGTAACACATGAAAGCCAAAGAGATTGTAAATAATAAGAGTTACAAAATATCAACATGAGCAAAGCAGATGTAGTAAATGAAATTCATAAAAACGCAAGAGTGAACTTTCCTCAAAGACGTGTTATTATGAGAGACATAGATGATTTATGGCAAGCAGATTTAATTGATATGCAATCTATTTCTTCAGAAAATAAGAATTTTAGATTTATTCTTGTCATCATCGATACATTTTCAAAATACGGTTGGGCCTTTCCTTTTAAAACCAAATCGAAGGATAGTGTATGTGACAGTTTTAAGATGTTTATTTATTTATTTATTTATTTATTTATGTTGCTGGACAAAGGCCGTGTGCCTAAGAATCTACAAACTGATAATGGAACAGAATTTTATAATAATAAATTTAATAAACTCATGAAATGCTTTCGCACTAACCATTATTCTACCTTCTCAACAAAAAAAGCCTCAATAGTTGAACGATTCATCAGAACATTGAAGTCTAAGTTGTATAAAGAATTAGAGCTCGTGTACTGACCTATTTTCAGAGACTGGTAACGGTCGCTAAGATAATCCGATAACAATTTTAACTATGCGCCTCATCCCAATTTTTTCCAGCTTACAAAGTAGTAGTGAACATGAAATTGTGTCAAACGCCTTGGCAAGGTCTAAAAAGATCCCAATGGTATGCATGCCATTGTCAAGCTTTTCGCTTATAAAATTTGTCAATTTGTGTACTGCTGTTGATCTGAAAGCAATTTGTTATTTTCAAGATATTTAACCGACTTCTAAAAAAGGAGGAGGTTCTCAATTCGGATGTTTGTATGTTTTTACTTTTCTGTTGTTAATGATCCTTTCCAAAATCTTTGAGAGTCCCGTTAGCACTGAAATTGGTCTATAGTTAATTACACACAGGGATAGATTTGGTGTGACCCAATGCTGGACTACTGAGGGCACTGTGTTCGTCCTTGACTCGAAAGGATCCCGGCATCGAGTCACTTGTTTCGCCGACCTCAATAAGATTTCGCAGCAGCCGGAGCACATGGTTGCCCAGCCGGAGCAGGCCTCGGGACAGTCGGAGTCTGGGGTTGTTCAACAGGTCGCAGTGGGAAAGGTAGTTAAAACCAAGCGTGCTGTAGCCAGGAAATGATGTCTGCATTCTTTGTTTTCTTTTACGCATATGTAGTCCAGGTAGTAGGTATTCGTCTTGTTTTCAGTAGGTAGTCAGTGTTAGATACACTTTTATTTAATTTCCCGTTCGTTTGTGTACCCTTTTGTTCATCTTTTCATCAAAATTATATGTCACTGTCACAACTGTCACTTACGTTCCATTATTGCTGCACTGATTACCTTAAACATCATTTTATTTTGTGTTTAATTTTTGTGATGTATTGCTCGTTTCTTGTGTGTGTATATTTTTAGTTTCTTGTACTTTTTCTTTTTTTTGTGCCTGGACTACTAAATATAATTGTATAGTTTTTATCACATGCTTTTTATTTAAAAAAAAAAAAAAAAAATTGATTGAGTCAGGCGTTACTTTGCGGAAATCCATTTTAAATTTGAAAATGAAAACAATATATCTAGTTTTAATTTCCGCGAATATTAGTGGGTTGCAGGTATGCACCTCCCTCCCGCCCGCTATATTATGCACATGCAAGATTACTGGGCAAATGCAAGGATTTTAAGCACATGCAGGAAGGCAATGCAAAACCCAACACCATTACCGACACGTGTTTCACCTCTCCACGAGGCATCCTCAGGGGACGTGTTGACTCGCTGACCGTTGAGTTGCGACTGAGAAATTAGTACAAGGCACCCCCCTTCTATACACTGCCACCGTTGGTTATTTGTGTACAACTACCCACAAACATACGAAGTAAAGGGGAAGAAACCAAATTCGTCTGGTCATTCAACAGTGCAAAATTATTATTATTACTATATTTCAAGATCTCTAATTGTTCCAAAACACACAGCCGGAAACCCTTATCACAAACATGTAGTACATTAAAACTATTGTTGTCGCGCAATGAATGGCCGGTATCAATTAAATGTTTCGCGAAATTCGATTTGTCCGAATGGCCATTTCTATACGCGGCAACATGTTCCCCATACCTTATGTCAAAGTTACGGCCCGTCTGATCCACATATACCCCGTTGCATTCATCACAGACCAGCCTATACACCCCAGACTTTTTGACTTTTTACTATTTTCTAAAATATCTTTTCCGTTACAAACACGGCGTATATTCTGGTCCGTTCTGAACGCTACATAAACGTTGTTTTTTCTAAGTAAATTACTAATTCTATCTGAAATGGGGCCCATATAGGTCAGACTGGCCACATATCTATTAATATTAGTACGCGGACATGCATATAAAAGTGAACGAACCCTTTCTTTCTGCTTTTTACTAATTAAACTGTCTACCATTGACTTTGAGTAACCGTTAGAAATAGCGATTTGGTAAATAATATTAAGTTCTTTTACATAATTATCTGCTGAAAGGGGGAGGGCAAATAATCTATGAATATAGCTGCGGAAGGCGGCTAATTTATGTTGAAGAGGGTGACAAGAAGAGGCTGGTATTGTTGTGTCAGTGTGCGTCGGCTTTCGATAAATTTGGAAATCCAAGTTACTATTGAGTTTTGTGATAGTCAAATCTAAAAAGTTAAGGGAGTTCTGGGACTCTAGTTCTAATTTAAATTTAATTTTAGGGTGAGTTTTATTAAGTTTTTTTACAAAAAGGTCTATTTGTCGAACGGTACCATTCCAGCAGATAACTATGTCATCTACATATCTATAATAAAACAGAATATTAGGTTCGTTCACTATATGTTTACATTCAAAGTTATCCATAAAAACCTCCGCCATTAGTGGACTTAAAGGCGACCCCATAGCCAACCCTTCCTTTTGAATAAAATATTGGTTATTAAATCTGAAATAATTTTGTTTCATGCAAATACTAGTGAGGTTAAGTAAATCCGCAATTTCCCCAGGATGCAACCGTTGCTTCTCAAATTGGAAACCCAGAATACGTAGACAATCATCGATTGGAACATTTGTGAATAAGCTGTGTGTGTGTGTGTGTGTGTGGGTGTGTGTGTGTGTGCGACCTTCCGCAGCTATATTCATAGATTATTTGCCCTCCCCCTTTCAGCAGATAATTATGTAAAAGAACTTAATATTATTTACCAAATCGCTATTTCTAACGGTTACTCAAAGTCAATGGTAGACAGTTTAATTAGTAAAAAGCAGAAAGAAAGGGTTCGTTCACTTTTATATACATGTCCGCGTACTAATATTAATAGATATGTGGCCAGTCTGACCTATATGGGCCCCATTTCAGATAGAATTAGTAATTTACTTAGAAAAAACAACGTTTATGTAGCGTTCAGAACGGACCAGAATATACGCCGTGTTTGTAACGGAAAAGATATTTTAGAAAATAGTAAAAAGTCTGGGGTGTATAGGCTGGTCTGTGATGAATGCAACGGGGTATATGTGGGTCAGACGGGCCGTAACTTTGACATAAGGTATGGGGAACATGTTGCCGCGTATAGAAATGGCCATTCGGACAAATCGAATTTCGCGAAACATTTAATTGATACCGGCCATTCATTGCGCGACAACAATAGTTTTAATGTACTACATGTTTGTGATAAGGGTTTCCGGCTGTGTGTTTTGGAACAATTAGAGATCTTGAAACATAGTAATAATAATAATTTTGCACTGTTGAATGACCAGACGAATTTGGTTTCTTCCCCTTTACTGCGTATGTTTGTGGGTAGTTGTACACAAATAACCAACGGTGGCAGTGTATAGAAGGGGGGTGCCTTGTACTAATTTCTCAGTCGCAACTCAACGGTCAGCGAGTCAACACGTCCCCTGAGGATGCCTCGTGGAGAGGTGAAACACGTGTCGGTAATGGTGTTGGGTTTTGCATTGCCTTCCTGCATGTGCTTAAAATCCTTGCATTTGCCCAGTAATCTTGCATGTGCATAATATAGCGGGCGGGAGGGAGGTGCATACCTGCAACCCACTAATATTCGCGGAAATTAAAACTAGATATATTGTTTTCATTTTCAAATTTGCTTTTTATTTGTTGTAAAGCACAACTGGCAGGTGGACGTTAACATATATTATTTTTTTAACCCCGAATATTTTATTGTTATAGGTATTTATTCTTATTGTATTTATTATTTAGGTCAATATTAATGCTCAGCCCTGGCTGTAGCAGTGATACTGATACTTTTTATTCATTGAATAGCGAAGATGAAAGCTTCGTAAGTGTTCCTTCTCTAGCTGACACTCTAGTTTCCTTTTTTTCCGATGTCACAAAGAACTTTAATGTTGTCCATATTAATACCCAGAGTATTCCGGCTCATTTCCCCGATATGCTGGCCAGTTTTGACTGTAAGAATATTCATGCGATCCTTGTTTCTGAATCATGGTTAAAGCCCTGTCTTTCCTCTTCCTCTTAATCTCTTCCAGGTTATCAACTCATCAGGAATGATCGAGCGGTCGGTGGTGGTGGTGGGGTGGCCATTTATTTTCGTAACTACATTCCTTTCTCTGTTGTTAATATGTCCACTCAGCCAACATCGCCGAACGCCGGTGAACATCTTTTCCTGGAAGTTGAACTACATCACTCTAAAATTCTCCTTGGAGTCTACTACTGTCCTTCTCTTCGGATTAACTACTTTTCTTCTTTTGAACGTGTTTTAGAAGCATTAATTCCCTCTTACAGTCATAGCATCATAATGGGCGACTTTAATACGTGTCTCCTTAAAAATGACTCCCGCTCTACTTCTCTACGACGTATTGTCGAATCTACAAACCTCTCTATTCTTGATCTTGGTGCCACGCACCATTTTCCTAACTCGGTTCCCTCACTTCTTGATCTTATTTTCGTTTCATCTCTCGATCACGTCGCCAAACATGGTCAATGTTCAGCTGACGCCTTTTCCTATCATGACCTTATTTTCACTTCTTATAAAATTCGAACACCTAAGCATAAGTCCAAAACACTTCTACTTCGCAATTTTGATGGGATGAACATTGATCGTCTTCGTGAGGATGCCACCAATATTGACTGGACGCCTCTGGTTACTTCCTCATCCGTCGACGAACAAGTTGGATTTTTAACTTCTACCTTAATGAATCTTTATGACACTCATGCACCTATTCGAGCTGTGAGAGTCAAGCATCTCCCAGCGCCATGGTTGACTGATGATGTTAAACTTTTAATACATAAGAAAGCCACTGCAAAGTTTAAGTTTAAAATTCGGCCAAATGATATCAACAGGGAAAAATATGTCTCAATTAGAAATCATAGCAGCAAGGTGTGTTGTCACACCCGGCATCCGTCACAGTTCCCCACTATAGGGGTTATGGATTGTAGATGAAACCTAAAGTTTCCAACCGTGTGAAAGTAAATTTATAAAGGTATATATACATAAATATCTGGAAAGACTGAAATTAAAGACATACCTCAATACACATACAAAGTTTATTCACTATAAAAAGAAGTATCACCTTGCATAGAAATACAGTGAATGAGGCAACTAATCATAAATAATACCTCCCAGACTTACACACTAAGATGTGTACCTAACCCTGTTAGACCCTGTCTCCGTACCAAGGTATAACAGAAGTACACCACATGAGATATTACAAAACAACGTCTCAGGTCGCTTGTAAGGATTCGCTAGGTGAACGCCTAAATACCACTAGCTCAATCGCAAGGTATTGACCAACCAGGGCTGTGCACGTTAAGAAACCTACTCACTATGGTACAGTATACCCGTGACACAACTTAATACAAAAGGAAGTTATTACTGGTCTTGTTACTTAACACATTAACAAAAGGCCTAACTCTTTGTATGAAAATAAACCCAGTAGACAGGTCTAATGCATCTCCCTCATAATAATTAATAGTAGCTCAATTACTACTCAATTAGTGCTCAAGTAGTACTTACTTAATGCTCAAGTCTCTCTCAAACAGTGCAAGACTTCAAGACTGCTCAATTAGTGGAACAGAAGCCCTTGGCATGGCACCCAGGTTAAAAACCTTGGCACCCACGAACAGACGCGGCCTACGGGAGAAGTCCAGCAGGATTGCTGTTACCTGGAACGGCGATGTTTCCTCAACGAGGTTTTGGATTGGTAAGGCCTTCCTGTACCATGGACGGCCACACTGTCTCAAATCTCGTCGAGCCAAACCTGAACGATGCACGTTTTCCGGATGGCTTCAGGCATTCATCAATCCCGGACCTCAAATATCCAGGCTAGTAATACAGCCAGACCTGGAACAAAATCTCCGTAGTCAAATACATGTGCCTTTGGACTTTCAGAATGGGAAACAAATGGAGGACGAAATACTCACAGGGTTCAGCCTTTTAATGCACTTGAAAACCCCTCGGGTTTCGGGTCACCGTTGTAAAAACAAGTGCCTTTATAATATCATTTTGTTCGTCTCTCTGTGACCTCTGTGGTCCAAAAGGACGCCACAATTTCTCCACTCTGTCATTGAAGTCCTTTGCGAGAAGCTTCCATGCCATAGACTAATTACTCTCGATTCCAACATGTTCCTAATTATTTAAATTTATTAAACTTTATGCTTTTATGCAATTTTTGTGTGTTTTAATTAATTTACATCTACTTATTTGATATATAAATTAAGTTTTAAAGAGACGTTCGATCTCTAGCGCCATCTGTTGTTTAAACTATGGGCTCTGTCAAATGTGATTCCATTTGTCCGCTAAAGATGTCGCTGCGAGTTACATTTCTTGTTTTGCAACGTCACAGTGTAGGAACGCATACCGCCAACATATCCATAGTTCAGTTCAAAATGGTGATCCAGCTAAGGTCTGGAATTTTCTCAAATCATTAGGTATCGGAAAAAAGTCTCATGATATGATTCCTAAAGATTTAGACTTCAACTTATTAAATAGTCATTTTTCTACTTCGCTCGTATTGGATAGGGCCACCAAAGCTGCTACGCTAAGTCATCTTTCAAACCTTCCGATACCAGATTATTCCGCTTTTGTCATAAGTCAATTCACTGCTTGTGATGTTAAAAAGAGTATTTTATCGATAACATCCAACGCCGTTGGTAGTGACTGTGTCAGTCGTAAGATGATCATTCCCATCCTTGATAACATTCTTCCGGTTATCCTTTTTATACTTAATTTTTCTGTTTCCAGTAGAGTCTTCCCGCATGCCTGGAAAGATGCCCAAATTATTCCTTTACCTAAAAAATCTCATCCTGCATCCTTTTCTGACTATCGTCCCATTTCTATTCTCCCATTCCTATCCAAAGTCCTTGAAAAACTTGTTCACCAGCAACTCGCCACATTCCTTTCCAAGCACAGCGTGCTTAATCCCTTCCAATCTGGTTTTCGACCTGTGGCCGTATTACGAAGTGGTCACCATAAAGACTAATAGGAAAAATAAATGGATTTCTCGCGGGATAAAAATCTGCAGTAGGAAACAAAGAGAACTACTTTGGAAATATAGGTGCAATCCTGACGTAAACAATAAACTAAGATTAAAAAAATATACAAAATTATTTAAAAAAATTATACGTTTAACCCAAAAGTCACAAAATAACCATTTTATAAAGAATTCTCAAAATAGATCGAAGGCAGTCTGGCAAATAATAAATAAATCTAAATCAAATTTGCCGCAGGATACAATAACTGCCATAAAAAAAGACCAAATTTCTATAACGAATCCTATTGACATATCTAATGAATTCAATAACTACTTTGTTGACGAAATCGAGAATAATATACAAAATGACATCAAATTGAATTATGAAAATACGAACTTCGACAGCGCAATCCCTGTTTATGTTACCGGTTACGACGAATGACATAATTAAAATAATTGACAATCTAAAAAATACAAACACAATTGGTTATGATGGTGTGTCTACTAGAGTTATTAAGTAGTTAAAGATGTTATAGCGCCACCTCTCACACACATTATTAATTTATGCATCACAGATGGCATATTTCCAAAAGGTCTAAAAAAAGCTATCATTAAACCTCTTTTTAAAAGAAACGATAAAAAAGATGTAAGAAATTATAGGCCAATAGCTAAACTAACAGTATTTTCGAAAATATTTGAAAAAGTAATTTATAATTCGATCTATACGTACTTTGAAAAATTTAACTTATTCTGCAATGAACAAAAAGGATTTCGTAAAAATCATACCATTAATATGGCACTGTACGATTTGCTATCTAATCTTATGACATCAGTAGATAAAAATAATCCAGTATGTGCAATCTTTACTGATATGTTAAAGGCATTCGACTATGTGGATCACAAGATATTACTGAAAAAGTTACATGGATATGGTATAAGAGGCAATGTTCTGAAACTTATTGAATCATACCTAAGTGAGAGATATCAATACACGGAAGTATCTAGAATATGTCATAAGACTAAAACACAGATTATATATAGATCAAAACCAAGACACGTAAGATATGGCGTGCCCCAAGGCAGCGTGCTAGGGCCATTATTATTTCTGATATATATTAATGATCTACCAAAAACTATACGACACAAAATGATCCTATTTGCCGATGATAGCACAGCTGTTATAAAATGTAATAATATGAATACTTACCAAAATGATATTAATGAATCCCTTCTCAACATGATTCGCTGGATGACAATAACCTTGTAATTAACCTGAACAAAACTAAGGTGATGCAGTTTCAGCAACGGCAACCGCATCCAAATATTGATGTTACTTATAATGATCATAAAATAGAAGAAGTAAATAATGCTAAGTTTCTAGGTATTACCATCGACAGTAAGCTTACTTGGAAACCCATGATAGAAGAACTTTGTAAACGCTTGAGTAAATCTGCTTATGCACTCTATCAATTATCAAAAAAGGCAAATAAAGATACGTTACTGGTAGCATACCATGGATTTGTGGTTTCTGTGTTGCGATATGGCGTAATTTTTTGGGGGCAGTCGACTGACCGTGAGCTTCTATTTAGGATGCAAAAAAGATGTGTCAGAGCAATGTGTAATATAAAAACAACAGATAGCTGTAGACCTCATTTTAAGTCTTTAAAAATACTGACTCTTCCAGCATTATATATTTTGGAAACTGCGTTGTTTGTGAAAAGAAACGCACAATTATTTGAAAAATATTTTTCCACCAGAAAAACTCCATTACGTGCCCAATATGTAAATAAGCTATGTCATTTAAAATGTAAGACTTCATTGATGCGAAAAAGTTTTTTTGGTATGGCACCTAAAGTGTTTAATAAAATTCCTGATGACATAAAAAACATGACATTATATAAGTTTAAAAAAACTCTTAATAAATTATTAATTGACAAATGTTATTATACCGTAGACGAATACTTGAACGACCAATTATTATAATGATATAATTTTTAATAATAAGTACTGTAATTATTAATTTGACTTTGATGTATCTGACATTTCTCTTTTATAATAAGTTTGTTAATGTATTAAATGTAAAATTTGTATGTCATAATTATGACAAAACATAGCGCACCCGCTATTTAAGAAAACACCATGTTAACACCTATGTTTGACAAATAAATTGATTGATTGATTGATTGATTGATTTGCAAACAACATCACCGGATATAACATTTGCTACGTCTGACATCGCAATCCAATTTGACTGGAAAGTACTGAATGATAACCTTGGTAGTGATCATTTAATAATTAAAATGACGATCACAATACCTGATGATTTTACTATACATAAAAAAAGGAATTATAAAAAAGCAGATTGGAAAGAATATAAGGACTCTCTATCTAAAAGTTTTGTTGTATTTGGTGACACTAATATTCAAGAGATGTATGACTTATTTATAAATAAAATTAATTTAGCCGCCGATAAATATATTCCATTCATTAAATTTTGTTCTAAGCCAACAAAAGAATTTAAACCAAAAAAATATTGGACACCAGAATTATCCCACATTGTTGCACAACGAAGATTGTCTCTAGCAAAGTTCCACCGTAATCCAACCCCCGATAACTTATCCAAATTAGAAGAAAAAAATAAAGAATTTCATGTAGCAAGTCAAAAAGCGAAATCATTGGGATGGCAAAGATTTTGTGATTCCATTGACCATGTAGTATCAGTTTATGACATGTGGCGTCGTATGCGGTGGATAAAGGGATTTAAACAGTCTGCTAGCTATCCTCCTATCGATAAACAAAATGAATTATTAAGGTCTCTGACTCCTGACTACGTAACAAACAAAACACCTATATTTGTATCTAAAAATGAAAATTTAGAGCGTGATTTTAGTATCCAAGAATTAGAAAATTGTTTAAAAAATAAGGATTCCGTACCTGGTGAAGACGGTATTTCATATTCGATGATTTATAATCTTCCCAGCTTAGCTAGAACGTATTTACTCTGTATATATAATAAAATCTTTAATTCAGGTATTGTACCTATACAGTGGCGTAATATTCAGATAATACCAATTCCTAAAGCGAATAATACACCTACTGACCCTAAATTAAGACCCATATCTTTAATGTCGTGTTTATGCAAAATATTTCATTTAATGTTAGTGAGGCGTCTAGAATGGTACACTGAGAGGGAAAAAATATTATCACCACACAATATTGGATTTAGGAAATCTTTATCCTGTTTAGATTCATTGAGTCGCTTAGTTACTTACATTCAAAATGGTTTTTCTAAAAATATACCTACGCTAGCATGTTTCCTGGATATTCAAAATGCATATAATAATGTATCTGTTGATGCAGTTGTTAAAGTTTTGGATGAACTTCAAATTGGATCAAAATTTTGCACTTATATATGGTCATTTTTGAATGAAAGACATTTAAAAATTAAAACAGAATTTAGTGATTTAATAACAGATCGATGGACTAATAAAGGCTTAGCTCAAGGAGACCCTTTATCCCCGTTACTATTTAATTTAATAACATATAAAATATTTCAACAATCTATACTAATATTATAAAGCTGAAGAGTTTGTTTGTTTTTTGTTTGTTTGTTTGTTTGAACGCGCTAATCTCAGGAACTACTGGTTCGAATTGAAAAATTATTTTTGGGTTGAATAGACCATTTATCGAGGAAGGCTTTAGGCTATATATCATCACGCATAAGCCAATAAGAGCGGAGCAGCGATAAAGAATGTTTTAAAATCGGGGATTCCACGGGGACGAAGTCGCGGGCAGCAGCTAGTGTCTTAATATAGTAGTAGTGTCTCAATATGCGGATGATTTTGTTATATATGTCAAAGATAAAGATATTATGAAATGTGAAATGCATGTTCAAAAGGCATTAGATTGTATTGTTATGTGTTTGGCCGAACTTGGTCTGGAGTTATCATCCAATAAGTCTACATATTGTTTATTTAGTAGAGGTAGACGCAGAATACTACCTTCTCTTAAAATAAATGAACAGTCGTTAACATTTTCACCATGTATTAAATATTTGGGCATGTGGTTAGACCAAAGTTTACGTTGGAGCAAACACATTAATGAAATAATCGCGAAAAGTTACAATTTTTTGAATTTATTAAAACTATTAACGGGGAGCTCTTGGGGTATACATACAAAACATATACGTAAACTGTATATCTCATTAATTAGAAGTCGATTGGATTATGGCTCATTCCTATTTGACTGTAGTGCTAAAACACATTTATCGAAATTAGACAAGTTACAAAATCAAGCCCTACGAATTATAGGAGGTTACATTAAAAGCTCCCCTATTCACGTAATGGAATCGGATTTATGTATCCCACCTTTACATTTTAGAAGAGAATATTTGGCATACAAATACTGTCTAAAAATTCGATCGTGGTCAAATAATGTCACAATTAATCTTATATCCGAGTTGAGCGACTTTTGTCATACCTCTTACTGGCAAAACAAAAAAATACCATTACTAGTTACAGTGTACAATGATGTTAGGCACTTAGAAATTACATCATCAGAATATCTTAAAATGTTTAACTTAGAAATCTGGACATCCTATATTCAAAAAAATTTAATTAAAATTGAACTCAAAAGTTTAAGCACCGCTAAATGTAATTATAATCCAAATGTGTTACTGAGTGATATTGTAGCTGAACTGAACATTATATATTTCGGGTGGCATAAAATATACACTGATGCATCGAAGAGTTCTCAGGGACAAGGAGCAGGGCTATTTGACCAGAGTTTAAGGAAGAGTTTTGGATATAAAATTAATTGTGATATATCAATTATGTCGCTGGAACTCATAGCCATTTACAAAGCAGTTAATTATGTTTTGAATCAAAATTTAAATAAAGTGGTAATTTTTTCAGATAGCAAAAGTGCACTCCAGCATATCGCTCGATGCGCCTCTGGCTACAGCAGAGGTACATCGATAGCGTACGATATTTTAAAACTTATAATCTTACTTAAAAACAATAATATAGAATGTAGATTGCAATGGGTTCCGGCGCACATTGGACTTAGCGGTAACGAGGAGGCTGACCGCATATCCAAATCAGCGGTAGTGGACGGATGTCTAATTAATTATGTACCTGATTACTGGGAATACACTACTAAATATAAATCTGCATGCTTTAATTCCTGGAAACAATATTTTTTCAAAAGGAGTATGGATAAAGGCATTTGGTATAAAAGCATTCAAGGCCAACCATCTCGTGTTCCTTGGTTCGAGGATACTAAATTAGATAGAAATTATATTAAGTTAATTTTAAGACTCCGTTCTGGGCACTACCCATCGGCAAGGTTTGCATTTCTTATGAAAAAGGCTGATTCTCCTAATTGCACAGTTTGCAATCAAATCGAAGACGTGCAACATTTGCTGATGGAGTGTGCTCGAAATGGAGAAGAACGCGAGTTATTTATGAAGGATTTTAAAATAAATAAATTCGATGTAGGCATAATCCAATCCATCTTATCTGTACCCTCTTCAGAGATTATAAAAAGATTGTGCCATTTAATTATGGTCCTCCACGAATAACTCTAATTAATTGATCGGTAATAAGTAATATTATGAAGTAGTATTGTTCAGTAGAGCCAAGTAATGTAATAGGGTACGATGGGGCTGACATGTCTTTGATAAAAGTCCCTAAATAAAAACAGATTAAAAAAAAAAAAAAAAAAAAAACCGAAAGCCCTCCGGATAGGGCTATTCAATGCCAACGGCCTTAGAAGCCAACGTGATGAGATCGCCTTATTCCTCCGCGACCATCACCTAGACATACTTCTGGTGCAAGAGACCTTCCTGAAGCCACAGCATCGGGACCCTAAAATTGCAAACTATCGTTTGGTTCGCAATGATAGGACCCGTTGCCACTTAGGAGGTACTCTTATCTACTATAAAGCGTCCCTATACTGCATCCCCATGGATCCTCCCTCCCTCGATAAGTTTGAGGTCTCAGTCTGTCAGCTAGGCATGACAGGCCACCAACCCATCACGATCATCTCAGCCTATGTCCCACCCAACGCCTCCGTGGACACTCCCGCTCTAAAAGATGATCTGACCAAACTTCTTGACTTGAGCGACTCCGTCATTCTGGCGGGGGACCTCAACGCCAAACATCCTTCCTGGAACAGTCGCACGACCAACCTGAGAGGCAAGGTCGTGTACGAGCTGTGCAGCGTCCTGAACTTCGATGTCATCGCTCCGATGCATCCCACCCACTACCCGCACGCAACCTCCTACTCCCCCGATGTACTCGACATCGCCCTCCTCAAAAATGTCAACCTTCGGTTACATTCTGTGGAGACGCATGACGAGTTAAACTCGGACCATAGACCCGTGATCCTAGAGCTCGCTCCTAGATCAAGGCCGATGGACCCCACCCAATCCCCTCCCACCAGAATGACCATTGACTGGTGTCAAGTAAGCGAAAAGCTGAAAGTCACCACGTCACCTCATCTAGACCAAATCCCCGACCTAATCGAGTCTGTTGCAGACACGACAGCCGCGATCAATTCACTCACGGATCACGTGCAATCCGTCCTGAACGAATATTCTAAGGAGTCTCCGGTGGTAAGCGATCACCACTGGAAACTTCCGGACGAGGTGCGTGAGCTCGTGACTGAAAAGAACGCGGCAGTCCGTGCCTACAGCGCCTTTCCCTGCGAAGCCATCAAGGTTCACATGCGCTACTTACAGCGTAAAGTAAGTAACAGCATCGCTGAACTGCGTGAAAGTCGCTGGGATAAGATGTTGGGCGACCTCGAACCTACCCATCAGGCATTCTGGGAACTTCAGAGGAAACTACGCGCCTCTGAGGTTGCCTCGATGCCTCCGCTCACGCGTCCCGACAACACCGTCGCCTTCGACGACGAGGACAAAGCCGAATGCCTGGCCGA
This sequence comes from Hecatera dysodea, assembly GCA_905332915.2. Taxonomy (NCBI): domain Eukaryota; kingdom Metazoa; phylum Arthropoda; class Insecta; order Lepidoptera; family Noctuidae; genus Hecatera; species Hecatera dysodea. The sequence continues at coordinate 10,805,142 of HG995306.1, read as the reverse complement.
CAGTCTAGAGTCCCAATGCTCTCCCAGCTCTCAACCAGTAGACAAGGCTCATCTCGATATGGTGAATGCCGAAGTCGAACGTAGAGCTTCCCTCCCACCAGTAGAGGACCCTGATGATCCCCTCCCCCCCGTCACTCCCGATGAGGTGAAGGAGATCATCGGGCGTCTCAAACTCAGGAAAGCCCCGGGCTCCGATGGAATCACCAATAAAGTGGTTCGTCTCTTCCCGGCTACTCTGATCATGTTGATGACCGCCATCTTCAATGGCGCTCTGTCCAACAACATGTTCCCACAGACGTGGAAAGAGGCTACCGTCATCGGTATCCCCAAACCTGGAAAACCCAAGTCCTCCCCGTCCAGCTATCGTCCCATCAGTCTGCTCAAAGTCCTAGGTAAGGTCTACGAGAGGCTTATTCATAAGCGTCTCAAGGACTTCGTCGAAGCTAAGAGCCTCCTCCCCAATGAGCAGTTTGGGTTTAGATCAAACCACTCTTGCGTCCAACAGGTCTACCGTATCGTTGAACATATCAGCGCCAAATACCAGCGCGGTCTCGTTACGGGAGCCCTGTTCTTCGATATAGCGAAAGCTTTCGACAAGGTCTGGCACAACGGGCTGATATACAAGCTATACCAGCTCGGTGTACCGGACCGTCTCGTGCTCATCTTACGAGACTATTTGTCGAACCGTACCTTTCAGTACCGAATCGAAGGTGCACTTTCGTCCCCTCACCCCATTCGCGCCGGAGTACCCCAAGGCGGTGTCCTGTCCCCCCTAGTGTTCTCGCTATTTACAAGCGATATTCCCACTAGCACTAAGACACAGCTAGCTCTGTTCGCTGACGACACGGCGATATATTGCTCCGGCAATAGCGAGAAGGCAATAGCCGGCCACCTCCAGAGATCCGCAAACGCACTAGGCGCTTGGTTCCGGAAATGGAGAGTGGAAGTCAACCCAGAGAAGAGTCAGGCGATCTTGTTTTACAAGCCCCAGACTCGTCTCTTCCCCCTCCGTCCCAGTCCGATCACGTTATTTGGTAAGCCGATCCCCTGGGTAGAGCAAGCTAAATATCTAGGTGTGATCCTCGATCGAAAGCTTACGTTCAGAGAGCACATAAAGACGGTGCGCAATCGTGCCGCTTTCGCTCTCGGTAGGCTTCATTACATGCTGAACGCACGCAGCAAGCTATCCCTGAAATGCAAACTACGCATTTTCACCACGTGCATACGCCCGATAATGACTTATGCATGTGTAGCCTTCGCACACGCTAAGCCCCGCCAGATCCATAGGTTGCAGGTTATCCAAAACCGGTTTCTCCGAAAGGCTACGGGAGCCCCGTGGTACGTTAGAAATGAGCGTCTCCATGTCGACCTCCGTATCCCCACCATCAAACAGTTCATGAAGCGTTTTTCAAAGCGTTTCATAGAGTCCGCTGAAAAGCACCTCCCAGATCAGCAAGATCCGCCGACCGCGGCATACCCTTGTTGAGCCCGATGACCCCATCACCCTGACCCAAGAGAGTAGTAGGGAAACCAGCACTCTTAGGAAAAACAAACACAGACCGCGTTCCGCATACCGGCCTCGCCGACGAGGTCCATCGCGACGCCCCCGTCAAAACCCTCCCCGACTTTTGCCTAACGAGCCAGCCTGCGCTGCTGAGCCATTAGCGTTAAATCCCTTAAATAATATCAATCTGACCCAGCCTGTCCCTTGCTGCCCTCTCTCAATGACCCCGCTAAGCCGAGGCCCGTGTCACACAGGGGATGCCCTTAGCGAGCGGTCATTTAGTTTGTAAGTAGTTTTAAGCCCTGGCTGGGGGCCTTAAATTCATTTGAGGCCACCACAGGATTGTCCGGTTAAGCAGTAACCAGCCTTAGTGTGCTGAAATGCGAGTGGTCCATTCAAAAAAAAAAAAAAAAAACACGCACGCCCTTTTTCCGACAAGAACCACCGCGGCGACAACTCGCCACAGCACGGGGGGCCCCCCCGGACCGTCATCCTAGCAGAACCACTGATTCCACGTGGACCATCGCCAGAGCCAGGAGCCGCTGTATTCCGAAGTCAGTCCTATTCCACTCTTTTTCCTTCCCTGGTGATGTCAGCCCGCGATACGCGTTAAACCGCAACCGCTTTCAAATCCACCCATATAATTTTTTTACACTAAATATAATTCTTCCATTGTTTGGTTCGCCTTCGGCCGGATTACTTAAACCGCATTTTACGTAGGCTAGGTTCTATACCTTAACTACAACCGCTAATTTATTTTACCGCTACCGCCTCTTCACTCCCGCTATCTATAGTTTCGTACTGCACGAAAATATAATATACCTAAACCGCTATTTAGTGTAAAAAAAACCGCATTTTATGTAGGCTAAGTTCTATACCTTAACTACAACCGCTAATTTTATTTTACCGCTACCCGCATCTTCGCTTCCGCTATCTATCGTTTCGTACTGCACGAAAATATAATAATTAGTGAACAATAGGTGCCTCGAAGTGAATCATTTGTGTTTAATCTGGAAATTCGTAATATATTTCTTTAATTAATTACGCTTCACCGCATTTTAACGCTTTTCTGCTAGGTACCGCCATCTTTAGGTTTATAAATTGCAAAAATGGAAAATATCGAAATTAAAATTCTAGAAGCCAAAAACCAAGCAATTTATGAACGTTTAACGTCACTTTATGACACATATAAAAATGTTCCAACGTCAGGTGGACTTCGGTCCGCGGAAGCATTCATGACACTGAAATTTTATCCACAATAAGGCAAGAATTCATGGCTAACCTTGATCAAATAAACATCCTTAACCTAAAACTAGATCCCAAATATAAAATAAATTACAATACTTTAACGGCGTTCGACGGTATCTATACTAGTTTGGAACGATCGAGGTCACTTGTCGCTACAGGTGGTCAGTCCGCGCAAACTGATAACGCCGCGTTTCAAAATAAGGTTTGTTTCAAACTACCGCCTATACAGATTCCTGCGTTTGATGGTAAAATGGAAAACTGGCCCGTATTTTACGAATCATTTAAATCAAATATTCATAACAATAGGTAAATTGTCGGGTACCGCTTTGCATTTAACCGCAGGAATAATACCGTCAGGCGATAATTATCAAGATATTTGGAAAAGTTTAGTTAATAAATACCAGGATGTAAGGGCCCTTTTTTTTTTTGGATGGGAAATCATCAAATGACCCCTCCCGCCCTGGGTGGAGCGGTAGGGAGTGTCAGACTTTTACTGACTAAAACCCACCCGTGCTCCTCCATGTGCCCTTTGCGTTCCAGGGCCGCGGCAACTCTCTCGAACAAATTCCGCAACCTTAGCAGGCACCGACCCTATGGGGCCCCGTCTCTGGTGCTGACGGCTCCTTGCGGCGCGCGTGAAGCACAACGCGTCGTCGACTCAGCCTGGTATCGGACGGCGAGCCACCCACGCTCACCGTCCACAGGCATCAGCCACTGCGCAATAGCACAGCGGCCGACTTGTCTCTGGAGGAGGCCGAAATGGGACCATTACTAATAATAATAATAATAATAATAATAATAATAAAATGCTTTATTTGTGATTTTGACAATTTTAGAATTCTTATATATATACTTCTGCCAAACTGCATAGCAGTTTGTTGGCAGACGTAGCTCCCGTGTTATTAAATTACTTATCCATTCTAATTTACATCACATAATTAAGTTACCCTTTAATTACACTTTAAGAAACCATCATGCTATCACTGAGTGCACCTAGAAGATATTTCATCGTCTTATATTTAAACACCCTTTTGGAAGTTGACCCACTTTCGATGTCTGCGGGTAAGCTGTTGAATATTGTAGGAACTAAGCTTTTATCACATCTTTGTCCATAATAATTATTGCACGTGGGCACTACGAACGTCTTATATTGTTTTTTGCTTCGAGGCCTTAATTGCACAGTCCTGATTTTGTAGTCTTGGTGGCAGTAATGATCTAATGCAACTAATAGCGCTACCCTCTCATGTACCGGTAAGATTTTAAACTCAACAAACAATTTCTCATAATTATTAGTTCTTTTACATCGTAGTTTGGTTTTATTGTCTGCTAATTTTTTTATAAATCGAATTTGTAAGGCTTTAATTTTGTCCAAGTATGTTTTAAACGTTCGTCCATAACATGCCAGTCCATAAGAAAGCAGCGAATCCACCAGCGCATAGTATACAACAAACAAAGTAGCCCTATCCAGTACCACACTGAGGTGGTGGAACTTTACAAGAACCGAGCGTAATTTATCACAAAGTTTCATAATGTGCATTTTCCACGAGAAATTGGTGTCTATTATTAGTCCTAAGTACTTGTAATCCTCCACCACCTCGATAGCCGCACACTCACACTGTGAGACACTGCCGTCGTACACGCTATGCAGACATTCATAGCTGTGTCCTATAATGCGCGGCGCGCGTCCAATATTTTTATAATAAGGTGAGCGTATATGCATACATTTTGTTTTATTTATGTTAATAAGTATTCCGTTATCGTGTGCCCATCTTATAATGTTCGTGAAATCGGCTTGAATTTTGTTTTCTATTACATTTAGGTCGTTATCAGCGTACACCAGGCATGTATCATCTGCATACATATATATATGACAATTATGCACTACATTGCACATACTGTTAACATGCATAATAAATCCAACCGGTCCATAAACCGATCCGGTGGGCACACCACAGGTGATAGGTTTAGCTTCCCCGACCACTCCGTCGACCACAGTTCTCAGCGTTCGGCCTGCGAGGTACGCTTGAAGCCAGGTATTAAGTGGCCCCGCGACCCCACACTCCTCCATAGCTTGAAGCAGCTGGTGGTGCTCCAGGGTCTCAAATGCTTTTTTGAAATCAATATAGACCACCACCACCTGCTTCCGCTGATTTAAATAGTCATTGATATCATTAGAGAACTGCGCCAGAGCCGTAGCCGTACTCCTACCACGTCTAAAGCCATGTTGGGCATTTGTTAAGATATTGTTTTTCTCCAAGAACGTACTTATTTGGCTTACAATAAACTTTTCCACAATTTTATTTATTACTGAAAGTAAAGCTATCGGCCTATAGTTCGAGTAATCTGTATGTGCACCTTGCTTAAAAATAGGCCTTATTAGTGCAGTTTTTAATAGTTCCGGGTATAGCCCTTTTTCTACACATAAGTTGATAAATAAGGCCAATACAGGACTTAGTTGAAACTTTAGATGCTTTATTTCCTTAACCCTTATCTTATCTACCCCTGCGGATTTTTCACAGCTTAGCAAATTAATAATTTTGAAAACATCTTCCGGACAAGCCTTCTGAAATCTTATTGACATTTGACTCTTGTTCACATAACTAGATCTATCCAGAAACTTACGCTGACAAACATGTTTATTTTTTATCTCTAAGATTTCTTGAGTGAAGGTGGTCGAAAATTTGTTGCATATATCAACTTTGCTGTCCCTTTTTCCTAAGTGCTTCATAATAATGTTATCTAAGCTACTTTTTTCCCTCCCTACCCATGAGTTTATTTTTCCCCAAATTTGTCTAATATTCTTGTTACATTTTTTTATCTCTTCCTGGCGATACTTATTTTTAGCCTTATATATATATTTATTTGTTCTGTTTCTATATTTATTATATTGTAATCTTAGGGTCATATCATTGGGATTGGATTTCCATTTTTGAAAAAGTTTATCTCTAGTATAAATCATTTTTCTAATTGACTCAGTGATCCATGGCTTGTTTTTCCTACTGTTACGTATAGTTATTTGTATATTTGACTTTTCGTAAACGTCACAAAAAATTGAGTAAAGACTATTATATAATTCTATTGGGCACTTACAGTTCAGAAGGTCCGTCCATGCAATATTTTCCAATAATTCAATAATCTTTTTATCACTTAATATTGTCCGCTGAGATTGTTTATTACTTACGGAATTCATGGTACCGTTATCAAGACACACTCCAATGATATAATGATCTGATATCTTACAGTTCAATACATATGAGGACACACTGCACCGAGTTCGAACCCACACATGATCAATACACGATCGTGTCACTGTGCCGCCGTATACCTCCTCCCGTGTTATGTCACGGAAGGCGCATTCCATCCCTATCTCACACATGTTGTTTTCAAGGTTACTGATAACGCTGCCAGAACCGATTTTACATAAAAGATCCACGTTCGTATCGCCGATTAGTAGTAATTCACAACCAGCTGGAATATCTGATAACAACTTATGCAATTCTTCAACAAATCCTTGTTTATTTGTTTTTGGGGGCCGGTATATGACAAAAATATGTACCGTGGTTCTTCCGTCTTCAAAAAGCTGTCCATGAATTGCTTCGCAGCAGTTAGTATTTAGTGCTTTTGCTGTAAAGTTTAGTCTATTATTAGCATATAGCAATATCCCCCCGCCTCTTCTATTTTCCCTTGTATTTATAAATGTGTCATACCCTTCTATGTTATATAAGGGTAATTCGTGCTGTTTTATGTTTATTTCGCTTAGTGCAATGAAGTCTAAATGTTCCTTGCTGTTATTGATAATAACTTGAAATTGATCAAAATTTTTTCGAAGCGACCTTATATTTAGATGTATGATATTCAAGTTTTTGCCACATTCCAATATTTCCTCTTGCCAGCTATCAATAGATGTAAAGGACAATGGCAGCCGCCCATACATTGTTTTAGCTGAGGTTAAATTCTCGCGTCTTTAAATGAAAAATATCTTGTTTAACTCTGCGTCACCTTCTGAATTAGTATGTGCAAGAATTTTAGTTCAAGAAGGCCGAGAAAAATAGATATTCAGTCATGAACTTTTGTAGGTTATGTCTATGGTAACTTGGTAGGTAAAGGCCCCCCGAGACGATCAAATGCACTTGACAAGTCGTTTCACGTTACATACAATAGGTATCTAAAAAATAATATACAGTAAAACTGGTCTGAGGCAGCCAGTCGCGGAGAACATTGTTTTAGGTATTGAAGCAATAACATTTATTTAACATTCTGGGATTTTATAATTACTTTCTGAGTTTCGCAAGCTTAGCAAGTATTTATAAAATCCTAGAATGTGTGTACAAATATCAAGTTGATAAGAACCCATAAAACATTTTTACTTTTACATCTATATTTATTCTTCTTCATACTCTTACAATGATTTCATCCAGAAAATCTGTGGGTGTGGTAATATTTTGCCGATATTAGTCCCATCCTAAATACCAGACTAGCGTCATTACATGAGCGTAACATCCTACTGCTACTGTGCGACGACGAACTAAACAATTACAGCAATGTTTACTGATTCCTCTCTGGCCAGGAATATCATTCAGTTGATACACAGGATTCGAGCCGGTTTGCTCTACGACCTTCCATTTTGGCGGTATCTAGCAAACAACTAGTTCACTGATAACTAATCCAAAACAATAAGGCAAGATCGGCGTCCAGTATAGAAAAAGCTCAATGTCACAGGGAAAGTCTCGCGAGTCCTTAAACACGCACAGGGTCACACAGGGGCATATCACAGTCCATAATATGCAGTCCGGTCAAATGAAAATTAAAAAAATAAGGGAACAAACAATAAGAGAGCAGTGATTGAATATGGAACTACCAATCAACAATCGTCAGTAATCAAACTATTTTTTTTTAGATTCGGGATACTAGTCTTTTTGGCAGTCATTAAAAGCAATTCATTTATTTTTTCATCACAGTGTTTTGACCTCCCTGCAAGGAATACTTACACTTAAAAATAAACTATATTGTTACTCCGTTTAATAATTCACTTACTCCGTTTAATTATAATAAATAATAAAGCTGATTACAATTCAATAATGCTGTACCTACTTAATGTCACTTGGCAGAATAAATATAAAATGACAACACTAAACGGTAATCAAAAAGTCAAATAACTTTTCATTTAAAATTTTTTTTTCTCCGGCCTGATCTAGTAAATGTGATACTTTGAAAAAATATATTTGAAAATGAAAACAATATATCTAGTTTTAATTTCCGCGAATATTAGTGGGTTGCAGGTATGCACCTCCCTCCCGCCCGCTATATTATGCACATGCGAGATTACTGGGCAAATGCAAGGATTTTAAGCACATGCAGGAAGGCAATGCAAAACCCAACACCATTACCGACACGTGTTTCGCCTCTCCACGAGGCATCCTCAGGGGACGTGTTGACTCGCTGACCGTTGAGTCGCAACTCAACGGTCAGCGAGTCAACACGTCCCATGTGCATGTGCATAATATAGCGGGCGGGAGGGAGGTGCATACCTGCAACCCACTAATATTCGCGGAAATTAAAACTAGATATATTGTTTTCATTTTCAAATTTAAAATGGATTTCCGCAAGGTAACGCCTGACTCAATCAATTTTTGAAAAAATATAGAAAAATAATGGAAATTCCGTCGTATATAAGTCACTTTTAGACGCTTAAATTCAATTCAGCTAAAATTTCGCCATTGTTCTTTATTGTATTTGATATTGTTGTTTATATGCAATGCCTGATCATCGAATTTTGGTGCAACTATTTAACTGACAAACGCAGACACTGTATCACAGTTACCTACCGACCCATTATTTATTACCCGTGGTTTGGTTTATGTACATATTTATGTCACTCAATGTACGGATCGATCTTATTTTTGAATCATTTGGGTCATCTTTTTTTATCAGCACCCTACCGTTTTGTATCCAAATATATTTGTATGTAGTCTTAAGCTCATTTTTCGCAGTCCAGAGAATATTACGCATATGCTTAGTTAGATCCTCATTTACGTAGATCCTTTGTTTGTTTCCGTTGGCAAAAACATCATCATTGGTTAGTTGGTGGGTTTTTCTTGTCGCTAACCACTGGTCGCGGGAGGCACGCGTAGATAGCGTGATAGTAACTGGCCGCGGTTTTTGCTTCTTGTGGTTAGCAGAATCGCCGCGCATGGAGCTGTTATTGCGACCAACTCCGTGCTTATTTTCTTCACCTACCCTTTTAATTTCATAAATCTTGCCAGCGTCCAAGCCCAGTTTCCCTGCTAAAACTTTCAATGTTGAATCTAGGTTCTCATCCGATTTTTCCTCCAATCCAAATATTTCTACATTTCTTTCTTTCTCATGTATCTCTAAGTAGGTTATTCTTTCTTCTAGGGACTTGTTAAGTGTTTCTAAATGCAAGTTTTTATGTTCCAGTGATTTAATCTTTTTATCTGTTTTTTCCTTTTCTTCTATCAATTCTTGGTACTTCTTTGCATAGAAGCTTATATCTTCAGACGTAGCTTCCAATGTTTTTTTCATGTTGAAAACTATTGATAGCTTTAGATTTACTTCGGCTAACAGTTTTTCTGGGGTGGTTTTCGATAAATCCACATCGATGGAAGGTTGACCTGCTTGCGTGATTTGGCATTCGTCACATAAGCCAGTGTCGGCAAATGCCTTGATTGTGATGCCGCACTTTTTGTGATATACCCCCTTACAGTCACCCTTACACTTCATAACACTATCCCCTTTCGCCCTTGCTAGCGATGTCTCGCACAAACTGCACTGCACCATCGCACTGTACTTGTTATTACAATAGTTCAATGGTAATTTTAATAATTTTCGTAAACACTCAGCCACGGTTATCGCAATGACAGGTTTCACGTTCGCACGGTGGGAGCGCACGCGCCGAACTGGCTCTCCATTTCAGCCCCCTCCCGAGTACCGGGAGTCGCAGCACCCACAGCAGAAGCGGCGACGGAAGCCGCGGCGGCGGCAGAGGCGGCGGCGGCGGCGGACCTCTTGCCCTTGGTCGGGGCGGATGGCGCGCAGGCCCTTCCCCCAGCCCAGTGCTCGGCCGGCTTGCCAACAGCCGCACATGCACTGCAGTGCGGCGTGGCCTCGCACGAGCCGGCCCGATGACCGGGCTGACCACAGCGGAAACAAAGTCCACTGCGGTCCACCTCCGAGGGGCACATAGCTCCCGTGTGGTTGCCCACATGGCAGCGGTAGCTCCTCAGAGGTCTGGGTTCCAGCAGTTTTACCCGCGCAGAAACCCACCCCACCAAGAGCCTTCGACCCTCCGACACTGTTCTGGCCGCCGTCACGGGGCAGCTCACCACAAGGGTTTGCATGCCCGTGTTGTCAGGCCGGAGGGTGCCCGCCTTGACGAGCTCGGCAGAGCACCCCCCAGTCCTGGCGACGGCGGCCACAACCTCCTCCTCCGTAACGGAGTCATCCAGGCCCACTATGCGCATGTCAATGCACTTAGTCGGCCTGGACACTCGAACCTCGTCCGCGGGGAGGACCTCCCTCAGCCTTTCGGCCAGGGCGTCCGCGAACGGGCCGCTCTCCGCTCCGGCGAGCTTGAGCTTCCGGGCACCGGTCAGGGTTCTCCTGATCCAGATGCCCCCGGTGATGCCCAGCTCCCGGAGGTTCACCGCCTCCTTTGCCCGCTTCATCAGGGCGAGGTGCGTCACACCCCTTTGTTCCGCTTCCGGCTGCAGTGTTAAAACCACAGCCGCGGACTTCGGGGCGCGAAGCCTCGCCGCGATGGCGTTGGCCTTCCGCCGCTGCCTCTTGGCCTTGCTCCTGGCCGCCTTTTTGGCCTGCCGCTTTTCTCCAGCAACCTGCCACCCGGCCCCGGTCGCAGGAGGGTCCGAGGTTGGGGGTGGGGGTGGCTGCGGCGCCACTGACGCAGCAGCTTTAGCCGCTCCCCCTCCAGCCTTCCTCCTTCCCCTCTTCGCCGGGGCCGACTTGGTCGTCGCCGACGAGGATGTAAGGGCCCTAGGTTCTCATTATATTTCAAATATGTTTAATATGAAACCAGCCACAAATAATTCTGCATCTTTAAATACATTTATTGAAAGTTTTCACGCATCTGTTTTGGCTTTAGAACAATTAGAAATTCCAAATTTAAAAGATTTCATTTTATTAAACTTAGCATTAAAAAAGTTAGATTCCACAACTGTGCATTTATTCGAAATGCATAAGCGCGATGTTGAGATTCCTTCTTATAAGGATCTTGTTGATTTTATTAAATCTCAAGCGAAAATACTAGACCGATCTGCGCCAACCACCTCGGCATCTAACAAAAATAATAATAACCGATCACCGCGTACAGTCCACTCATTCATTACCCGCGATAACAATCATTCTAAGTCCGCTTGTTTATTTTGCAATAAATCAGACCATTCGCAAATCTATTATTGTCCATCATTTAAATCATTAGACGCTAAATCACGTTTAGAATTTGTAAAAAATAAACGCGGTTGTGTAAACTGTCTCAGCACTACGCATACTGTTTCGCAATGTAAGTCTACCCACGTTTGTAAAATATGTAGTAAACATCATCACACTTTCTTACATTTAAATAAAAATGATTCTTCATCCGTTATTTCGTCTAATCCGTCTGATTCTCATCAGAACAGTGTCGTAAGAACGGATTCATCTACCGTCAGTAATAATAATACGCTTTGCGCCTTTAATTCATCACGCCATACGGTTCTCTTATCTACTGCTCAGGTTTACGTAAACAACAATAACAATCAACATGTGTTAGTTAGGTGCTTAATTGATAACGCTTCACAAAATAATATTATTACTTCTGCCTGTTGCAAAAAGCTTAATTTAAACATTATTCCGCTTACAAATTCATTTATAAAAGGTGTCGGGTCTGCGTCCCATCATATTGATGGTTACGTAAACATGGTCATTAGCTCGAAAGATAAACAACATTCTTATTGCATAACCGCTCTTGTCGTTAATTGTATTACAGATAAACTGCCTAATATAAATGTTGATTCGTCTATAGTAAAACACTTAGTGAATTTGCCGTTAGCAGATCCTACGTGGCATGTGCCCGGGGATATTGACTTGCTTATTGGGGCACAATTGTACCCATTCTTATTATTAGGTAAAACAATAATATCACCTCCCGCTCCGTCAGCCATTGAAACCGTATTCGGGTACATTTTAATGGGTGATATACCCGCTGTTCGATACGATCGTAACCCTGCGTCCTCCGCGTTCAACACCGCTACTTATTTCACAACGTGTGAAAATTATTGTTTCATTTCTTTGGATGACTCGCTTCATAAATTCTGGAGTCTCGAGGAAGTTCCCGAGAAAACTTTTTGTAGTCCATCAGAGATTGAATGTGAACAACAGTACTGTGCTTCAATATCACGTGATTCTACCGGCAGATATTGTACCGCGTTACCTTTTTGTAGGGATCCAGATTCATTAGGAGATTCCCGTTCTGTAGCGTACCGTCGTTTACTTTCGTTGGAATATTCTAGATTACGAGATCCTGCGCTTCGTGCTAGTTATAACGAAATTATTCAAGAATATTTGGATAAAAATTATTTAACGGAAATAGTTTTCAATCCGATCGTGGATCGCGATAAGGGATACTACATACCGCATCTTCCTGTTGTTAAGCAAGATAAATTGACTACTAAGTTTCGCATTGTCCTCGACGCTAGTGCAAAATGTCATAATGTTTTGCACACAGGGCCAAATTTGCAGGCTGACTTATTTTTATTATTATTAAAATTCCGCTTATTTCCAATCGCGATTACCGCAGATATAAAACAAATGTATCTTCAGATTGCTGTTACTAATGAGCATCAAAAATATCAGAAAATATTATTCCGCTTTAATACCGCTGAGCCTCTTCTTTCTTCATTAAAAATACCGCGTCACTTGGCCGCTTCTAATCACTGTATAATAAACATTGTTGTTTTCTCGGATGCGAGTATGCAAGGTTACGGCTGTGTCCTGTATTTACATGTCACTGATTCCGATGGGAACACACACGTACGTTTGGTGTGTGCTAAATCCAAGGTCGCACCTGTGAAAGTTGTCTCTTTAGCTCGTCTTGAGTTGTGTGCCGCTCTTCTTTTATCTAAACTTATAAAATTAATTAATGATACTTACCGCGCTCGCGTAGCAATCAATAATATATATGCTTTCTCCGATTCTAAAATTGCCCTCTCGTAGATTCATTCTTCCCCACATAGATGGAACATTTTTGTTAGTAATCGCGTAGCTAAATGTCAAGAAAATCTTGATTCAAAACACTTTTATCATGTTAGTGGTAAAGAAAACCCGAGTGATTGTTTGTCTAGAGGTCTTCTGCCTGAACAGTTACTATCACATGATTTATGGTGGCACGGCCCCAAATGGCTTCAATATCCCATATCAGAATGGCCTGTTACTCCGTTTACCCCTACCTCTTGTGAAGAATTACCTGAATTCAAATCGTTAACACACAATACGTCCGCTTCTCTAGAATCAGATTTAATTTATACTATTTCACAGAAATTTTCATCTTGGAATAAAATCTTGCACATTTTAGTTTACATACTGCGATTTTTACGTATTATTATTCCACGCAAAGATTGTAAAAGTGTAATTACCGTTCCGGAGTTGAATAAAGCTGAAATGTACTTAATCCGTTCTGTGCAAAATCATCACTTTAAACAACTGTACACAGACATTCAAAAGGGTAATTTACGCTCGCCACTTAAACGTCTCGATCTGTTTATAGACGAAAACAACATCATTAGGATCGGAGGTAGATTATCTAATGCAAACCTTCCTTATGAAGCTGAGCATCCCGCTTTGTTACCTAAACATGATAACATTACTCATATTTTAATAGATTATTTTCACCGCGTTCATTGTCATACTGGCTCCAACCTTCTGAGTTCGCTGCTGCGCCAGAAGTACTGGATACTCTCATCTAGAAGCGTCATTAGGAAAAGAGTGCACGCTTGTAACTTTTGCTTTAAAACTTCTCCTTCAAATATAAGTCCAAAAATGGCCGACCTGCCTACTTGTCGCGTACAGGAATCGAAAGCTTTCGTACATACTGGTGTCGATTACGCTGGCCCAATTAAAGTAACATTATGTAGGCGGCGCGGTCAAAGAAGTCAAAAGGCTTATATATGTGTTTTTATATGCCTTGTTACCAAAGCAGTTCATATTGAACTGGTAACTGATGTATCTTCTGATACATTCATTTCCGCGTTTAAACGGTTTATATCTCGCCGGAGACCTGTGTCGTGTTTATATACAGATAACGGAACTAATTTCGTTGGAGCAAAGGCTCAGTTACAGAACCTACTGTCAGATTGTTACCGCATTGAATGGAAAATGATTCCTCCCCGCGCTCCACACTTTGGGGGTTTATGGGAGTCCAACATAAAATCAATTAAAACCCATTTATACCTCATAATTGGTTCTCAACTTCTCACTTACGAGGAGCTTCTGACTGTTCTCATTCAAATTGAGGTAGTTCTGAATTCGCGACCACTCTGTCTTTTATCTGAGGAGCCGTATCCAGAACCTCTTACACCCGCTCATTTCATTATGGCCTCACCTTTAACTTCACTGCCTGTCGAGAATGTTCCCGATGTGGCGAAGTCCCTTAATTGTCGGAAACAATTATTAGACCAGATGGTGTGTAGCTACTGGAAGAGATGGCATTCCGAATATCTTCACAATCTTCAGGTTAGACAGAAATGGTTAACTCAAGTAGACAATATAAAGGTCGGTACAGTAGTTCTTATTCATCAAGACGATATTCCCCCGCTTCGTTGGCCAATGGGCATAATTGCTGAAGTATATCCCGGCTATGACGGAAATATTCGCGTCGCGCTAGTTAAAACGGCTACCGGGCACCTCAAAAGACCTATTGTAAAATTGTGTCCATTACCATCCCAATAACTTCTTATACAAACATAACCTCCAATTGCTTCTTTAACTTTAGTTAATAATTTATTTTACTTTAACATTATATACTCGTTTACTTTTGCTTTGAGAACACTGCGTATTCTCAAGGCGGCGGAGCATGTTGACGCCATAAACGTCAATCTAATAATTTCCGGAAACCCGCATTTCGAAATTATAAAAAATCTCGCTAGGCTGACATTTGCCCCACCTTTTCCCCCGCACACCGCATGTCCTACCTTGTATAAAAACCACTGGCACATCCACGCCGGCCCCCCTCCCCGACTTTTGCCTAACGAGCCAGCCCGCGCTGCTGAGCCATTAGCGTTAAATCCCCTAAATAATATCAATCAGACCCAGCCTGTCCCTTGCTGCCCCCCCTCAATGACCCCGCTAAGCCGAGGCCCGTGTCCCACAGGGGATGCCCTTAGCGAGCGGCCATTTAGTTTTTAAGTAGTTTTAAGCCCTGGCTGGGGGCCTTAGAATCTAAGGCAACCACAGGATTGCCCGGTTGAGCAGTAACCAGCCTTAATGTGCTGAACTGCGAGTTCAAAAAAAAAAAAAAAAAAAAAAAAAAAAAAAAAAAAAAAAAAAAAAAACACGCCGGCCCTTTTTCCGACAAGAACCACCGCGGCGACAACTTGCCATAGCACGGGGGGCTCCCCCGGACCGTCATCCTAGCAGAACCGCTGATTCCACGTGGACCATCGCCAGAGCCAGGAGCCGCTGTATTCCGAGGTCAGTCCTATTCCACTCTTTTTCCTTCCCTGGTGATGTCAGCCCGCGATACGCGTTAAACCGCAACCGCTTTCAAATCCACCCATATAATTTTTTTACACTAAATATAATTCTTCCAAGTATATTATATTTTATTTATGTATTTTATATTATTATGTCTAATTAGTATTATTTATAACGATTGTACACTGACAGCCCTAAATCTATCTCCTTTCGTTCAGTCCATCCAAAGGTTGTCTGTAAGAGATTGCCTTGTGCGATAAGACCGCCCATTGTACACTTGTTTTTATAATTTTTTTCCTGTCATTATTACAAGGTGTACAATAAAGTATATAATAAACTAGCTTCTGTCCGCGACTTCGTCCCCGTGGAATCCCCGATTTTAAAACATTCTTTATCGCTGCTCCGCTCCTATTGGCTTAAGCGTGATGATATATAGCCTAAAGCCTTCCTCGATAAATGGTCTATTCAACCCAAAAAGAATTTTTCAATTCGAACCAGTAGTTCCTGAGATTAGCGCGTTCAAACAAACAAACAAACAACCTCTTCAGCTTTATAATATTATAAAGTATAGAATATTATTATAATTATAATTATAATATTATAATAAGTATATAAGTATAGATAGTATAGATAAATAATAAATACACAAGTTTTTTCTCCGGATTTGAAAACTGGAGTGACTACGGATTTTTTAAGCAATTTTGGGAATATACCTTGGGTTAAACATACCTGAAAAATGTGAGTTAGTGGAGGGGCAATTAAGTGTTATATCTTTGGAGGATATAATGGTGCCAATCAAAGTCCCAAGAATCTTCAAATATATTTAATGTGAAAAAAGATGTTACACGGACGAGGGTTATTAGGCAAGTGACGTTTTAATATACTCTTTGTTTGATAGGAACATTACGCCTACTTGTGGGTTCAAAGTTTCATCACAGCGTGCGTCGTGTGGTTGCTATTACTCTTATCGCAGGCGTTAGGGCTTGAACATATTCCCGGCCATTGAAAGATCTCTTTCAATACTTAAGTTCCTCTGCTGTGGGAAGTCTGCAGAGCCGTACTAGTGAACGTCGCACGCAGCCCTTGTTGGTGTAGATGTCTGCTACTCTGGATATCCCATCAGATCCGGATATAAGGCGAAGAACGCGTCCAAGTTTCCATGCAAGAGGGGGTGCGTTGTCATCTGCTAGGAGTACCATATCTCCAATTTCCAGCTTTGACGTATCTGTTCGCCATTTTGTCCTCTGTTGCAGTTCGCACAGATATTCCTTCTGCCATCTTTTCCAAAAATGCTGCTGTGTCTTCTCTAGGCGTTGATACCGTCGCAGCTGACTTTCCTTGACTTCTACCAGGTTAGGTGCAGGCAGAGCGGTCAACGGCCTCCCAATGATGAAGTGCCCTGGAGAGAGGGGGAGGAGGTCGTTAGGACTGGATGAGAGTGGACACAAGGGACGGCTATTGAGAATCGCCTCCACTTGTGTAAACAAAGTCGAAATTTCTTCAAATGTGAAGTGGCTATCGCCAATAACACGTTTTAAAAAATATTTTGCCGACTTAACCCCGGCTTCCCATATGCCACCGAAATGAGGAGTGTAAGCCGGAATAAACTTAAATGTAATTGATTGCTGACTCGCAAAATCAGACAGAGGCTCGTGGTGATGTCTTATGAATGCTCCTATTTCTTTCGCGGCAGCCACAAAGTTGCCTCCGTTATCGCTAAATATTTCCGTTGGCTTACCTCGACGAGCTATAAACCGCCTTAGTGTCATTATAAATGCCTCCTTTGTTAAGTCGCTGACAGCTTCTAGATGGATGCACTTATAACGTAAACAAACGAAAAGACATAAATAACATTTAACTACACGACTCCCACGGCCTTTGCGATTGATAATATAAAATGGGCCAGCAAAGTCGAAGCCAACAGATATGAAGGGATAGTCAGGTGTTATGCGCTGAGACGGTAAATTACCCATTTTAGGTTGTAGCGTCACGCCTCGTAGTCGTCTACACCTTACGCAACTACTGACGGTGCGCCTCGCAAGACACCTACCATTAATTGGCCATACCGCTTCTCGCACAGACGCCAACAACAGTTGCGGACCAGCATGCATATTACTTATATGTTCTCTTTTGAAATATAATTTAGTTAATCGATGTGAAGCATGAAGTAAAATTGGATGCTTCTTTTCAAAAGAATGACCTGACATTTCTATGCGTCCACCAACTCGAATTAAATTATGTTCGTCTAAGAACGGCGATAACGATAATAACTTACTTTTATTATTTAACGATTTACCTTTTACTAATAGATCGTATTCAATAGGGAACGTCTGACCTTGAGAGATAACGCATAGCAAGTAGAATGACTCACGTAGCTCATTAGCTGACAATATACCTACGCGCTTATTATGTTTGTTTTTAAGGTTGAATATGAATCTACGAACATAAGCAAATGATCTCTGTAACTTAGTTAAGGATGAATATTTATCAAAGACAATGACGGGTTGATCAATTGTTGTCAAATGATGTACTTTTAACTCTGCTAATTCCTGCGAATCAATGACGTTTAACTTAGGCCATTCAGATTCATTTTTTAATAAAAAACTAGGTCCTGTCCACCACAGTGCCATTGAAATAAGACGTTCAGGATATACTCCCCTTGATATTAGGTCAGCAGGGTTTGAGTCTGTCGGTACATATCGCCACGCTGAAGTAGACGTTAGTTCCTTAATTTCAATGATACGATTGGCTACAAACACTTTTAATTTACTGGCATCGCCACGAATCCAACACAATACTACTGTTGAATCGCACCAGTGCACTAGTGTGTCCGGGTTGTATCGACGCGAGTTAATTACAGATTTTGTAAGTTTAGCAGCAAGTAAGGCCGCGCACAGTTCTAGGCGGGGTATGGTGGTAGGCTTCTAGGGCGCCACCTTTGACTTCGCGCACAATAATCTGACTGTGACGTCACCATTACGGCTAATCGTTTTCATATAGATACACGCACCATACGCATTTTGTGAAGCATCGCTAAATGAATGTAACTCGATGTATTTAGATGAGTCACCCAGAACTAACCTTGGCACTTGCAAAGAAGACAAGTATTTTATGTTTTCAGAAAACTTAATCCAATCGTCAGTTATCTCCCGAGGTACTGGTTGATCCCAGTCCAGTTTTTGTTGCCAAAGTTTTTGTAGCATTATCTTCGGTTTCACTACAACAGGACTTAATATACCCAACGGATCAAATATCTTGAAAGCGTTCGACATTATAAATCGTTTAGTTACTGTTTGATTGTTATCATGTGAAAATCCCTTTATTGGAAAGTGTAAGGTGTCGCTAGAAGGTGTCCAGCCCAACCCTAGTGTACTTGAAGACTCACTAAATATTAACTTGTCTTGTTCATTCATAACAACATTATCAAAAATGGAAGGACGATTTGATTTAAATTTTCTTAAATTGAAACAACTTGACTTCAATGCTTCAGATATAGCCTTATGTATATATATATTAATTCCTGTAAATCGTTCGAACCCGTAATCAAATCGTCAACATAGAAGTCCTTTTGAATAATGTCTTTAATGAGATCATTATTCTGTTCCTGTCATACTTGCCACAGACAGCGCGTGCTTAAATAACTTGCGCTCGCTGTTCCGTACGTCAACGTATTGAGCATAAGCGTCTGAATGAGTTCAGATTCGTCTCCCCTCCATAGTATGAGCTGTAAATGCCTATCATCTTCGTGTACCAATATTTGGCGATACATCTTTTCTATATCTCCGGTGAGTAAGTACTTGTATTGTCTAGACCGTATCAAAATAGAAAATAGAGTATCTTGTACATTTGGACCCACCATTAATATATCATTCAATGAGCAACCGGAAGTGGAGGGAGCGGAACCATCGAACACTACACGAACCTTAGTAGACTCACTTTCCTGTTTCACAACTGCATGGTGACACAGGTAATAACTTGGGCTTAAGCTATCACTTAAATTACCGTTTAACACCGATAAATGGCCTAATTCTTCATATTCCTTAATGAATTTGGCGTATTCTAATTTTAAGTTATGGTTTCGTTTCAACCGTTTCTCCATATTAACGAAGCGTCTCTTAGCTAACTTGTAAGTATCGCCTAAACAATCAGGAGTATCCTTAAGTGGTAATTTCAGACAGAATCTACCTGAATTGGTTCTAATTGTGTGATTGAGAAAGTGTTTTTCGCACTCACTTTCATTTTCACTCGTAAGTCATTTTCCCGGAATCTCTTCTAGATCCCAGAATTTAGTTAACATTTTATTAATGCTATCATCACCACTAGCAGGTTTGGAAACTATGCTGTGATTACAGTGAACATTTCTATGTGGCTTCACAGATTCCATGGGACCAGATATAATCCAACCTAATTGTGAACTTCTTATCTTAGGATTTTTGACACCTAATGAAAGTTGCTCATTACCTGGAATGTCCCAGAATAAGTGAGCGCCTATCAAGACATCTATGTCGGCTGGTTTATGGAACATGGGATCAGCCAGCTGAATATTTTCAGGTAGCTTCAGAGAACCAATATCTATGGGGAACTTTGGCAGTCTACCTGTCAATTCCTTCAACACAAGACATGAACAAATTATGTTGAACTTACTATTTATAGATTGTAATTTAATATTACAGCTTTCAATAACATTATTTGCTAATGTGTTGCCTATGCCAATGACCTTTAGAGTGTCAATGGGTTGGGATTTTAATGATAACCTGATCTTTAGGGATTCAGTTATGAAGGATGATTGGCTGCCACAGTCCAATAGGGCACGAACTTTGACCTTTTGCTGTCCACAAGGATTCGATACCTCCACCATGGCTGTTGACAATATAATTTGACCTGTATTATTAGAACAGTGTGCTACAATCTCACCCGGCTCCTCAACCGTAGCGAGACTGGCCGACGACTCCGGCTGGTGCAGCAAGCTATTATGCCTCTTATTGCAGCCAGACTCTTGGCATGACCAGAATCGACAATCCTTAACGGAGTGACCCTGTCTCAAACAGTTAATACAGAGTTTATACCTCGTCACATCCGTCATTCTACCATCAATACTCTTAGCTTTAAATGTTGGACAGTCATAAATTCTATGACGTTCGTCGCATACAATACACGTATAACCCTTCAGTCCTTTATTCTTATTACTAGCTGCTGCCCGCGACTTCGTCCCCGTGGAATCCCCGATTTTAAAACATTCTTTATCGCTGCTCCGCTCCTATTGGCTTAAGCGTGATGATATGTAGCCTAAAGCCTTCCTCGATAAATGGTCTATTCAACCCAAAAAGAATTTTTCAATTCGAACCAGTAGTTCCTGAGATTAGCGCGTTCAAACAAACAAACAAACAAACAAACTCTTCAGCTTTATAATATTAGTATAGATTATCACTAGTGCTTGCAAAAGATTTAATATTATTATTCAGATTCTTTCTTTGGCCTTCTTTATTTGGATTCGAACGTTGAGGAGTTGTAGGCTTCTTTGAATCTATGTTTGCCGAATTATTATTGCTGCGATTTGTCGATTCTAGCACACTAGCGCGATCCATAATAAATTTAAAAAACTGCTCCAAATTTGGTAGCTTGTTCCCTAAACTACTACGATATTCCTCCCATTTCAACAAGGTTTGACTATCGAACTTAGCTGACAACATGAATATAATAATGACGTCCCAATTATCCGTTGATTGTCCCAAGCTGGCCAAGGCACGTAAGTTTTTAGTAATATGATCAACTAAATATTTTAAAGATTTTTCTGACTCACCTGGAAGCTGTTTTATATTCAGTAGTGAATCAAGATGATAATCAATTAAGATTCTATTGTTATCATACCGTTGACAAAGCAGCTTCCAAGCTTCGGAATAATTCTTTGCAGAAACTTCAAGATTGGAAATAAGTCTTGCTGCATCACCTTGTAAATATGAATTTAGATAATAAAACTTATTAATTTCAGAAATATGATCATTTTTATGTATTAGACTTTCAAAAGTGTCTCTAAACTCCAATCAACGGAAATATTCACCATTAAATTTGGCTATTTGTATTTGTGGGAGCTTTAATCCTAAATTGTGATGGTCCTCTGAACAACATGAAGTGTTATGAACAGAATTGCGTCTTTGTTCGCATTCATTTTTTCGAGAAAACATGGCAGCCAAATTTTTAGCAGTGGCTATGTTCATTATTATATCTTTCTCAATATTATCGCGCTCGTCAATTTCAGCCGCTATGTTTTCAGGACTCAGAACCTCTATTTCAGTTTGCAAGTCATCAACCCTTTTTTTTTTTTTTTTTTTTTTTTTTCTGGATGGGAAATCATCAAATGACCCCTCCCGCCCTGGGTGGAGCGGTAGGGAGTGTCAGACTTTTACTGACTAAAACCCACCCGTGATCCTTCTTGTGCCCTATGCGTTCCAGGGCCGCGGTAACTCTTTCGAACAAATTCCGCAACCCTAGCAGGCACCGACCCTATGGGGCCCCGTCCTCGGTGCTGACGGCTCCTTGAGGCGCGCGTGGAACACAACGCGTCGTCGACTCAACCTGGTATCGGACGGCGAGCCACCCACGCTCACCGTCCCCAGGCATCAGCCACTGCGCGATAGCACAGCGGCCGACTTGTCTCTGGAGGGGGCCGAAATGGGACCATTACTGGCACTCCATCTCAGCACCCTGCCGAGTGTTGGGAGCAGCAGCACCCGCAGCAGAAGCGGCAGTGGCGGCGACAGAAGCCGCGGCGGCGGCAGAGGCGGCGGTGGCGGCGGACCTCTTGCCCCTGGTCGGGGCGGATGGCGCGCAGGCCCTTCCCCCAGCCCAGTGCTCGGCCGGCTTGCCAACAGCCGCACATGCACTGCAGTGCGGCGTGGCCTCGCAAGAGCCGGCCCGATGACCGGGCTGACCACAGCGGAAACAGAGTCCGCTGCGGTCGACCTCCGAGGGGCACATAGCTCCCGTGTGGTTACCCACATGGCAGCGGTAGCACCTCAGAGGTCTGGGTTCCAGCAGTTTTACCCGCGCAGACACCCATCCCACCAGGAGCCTTCGGCCCTCCGACACAGTTCTGGCCGCCGTCACGGGGCAGCTCACCACAAGGGTTTGCATGCCCGTGTTGTCAGGCCGGAGGGTGCCCGCCTTGACGAGCTCGGCAGAGCACCCCCCGGTCCTGGCGACGGCGGCCACAACTTCCTCCTCCGTAACGGAGTCATCCAGGCCCACTATGCGCATGTCGATGCGCTTAGTCGGCCTGGACACCCGGACCTCGTCCGCGGGTAAGACCGCCCTCAGCTTTTCGGCCAAGGCGTCCGCGAACGGGCCACTCTCCGCTCCGGCGAGCTCGAGCTTGCGGGCACCGGTTAGGGTCCTCCTGACCCCGATGCCCCCGCTGATGCCCAGCTCCTGGAGGCTCACCGCCTCCTTCGCCCGCTTCAGTACGGCGAGATACGTCACGCCCCTCTGTTCCGCTTCCGGCTGCAGTGTAAGCACCACAGCCGCGGATTTCGGGGCGCGAAGCCTCGCCGCAATGGCATTGGCCTTCCGCCGCTGCCTCCTCGCTTTATTTTTGGCCGCTTTCGCGGCCTGCCGCTTCTGACCGGCAACCTGCCACTCGGCCTCGGCCGCAGGAGGGTCCGAGGGTGGGGGTGGGGGCGGTTGCGGCGCCACTGGCGCAGCAGCCTTAGCCGCTCCCCCTCCAGCCTTCCTCCTACCCCTCTTCGCCGGGGCCGTCTTGGTAGTCGCCGGCGTCGCGGGCGCCGGCGTCACAGGCGCTGGCGCGGCTCCCGCCTTGGCCTTCGCCTGGCCGGACGTTCCCGGGCCAGCAGCCACCGCGGCTGCGTACGAAGCTGCCTTCTGCTGTCCCGGGGGCCTCTGTGCCGCCGCCAACGGGGGACGCCGGATCATGTCCTCCAAGGCGGACACCTGCCTCCGGAAGGGAGCCAGCTCCTGCCGCACCAGGCTCCGCACCTGGCTCAGCACTTGGCTCCCCTCCAGCGCCGCTGGACTCGGCCCCCCCTGCGGCTCCTCCGAGGCCGCTCTGGCCATGCCAGCCAGGTCCCTCCGGAGCGACTCATTCTCCGCAATGAGTCGCTCCGTTACGGCCACGAGGCGGGCGACCTCCGCCCGCAACTCTGTCGCCTCCTTAGACCCGCTGACGTTGGCCGCCGCTGCCGCCAGAATGGAGGCTTTGGCCGCGCTAATGGCCTCCCGCTTCGAGGACTGCTTCCTCTTGAAGGCCACAGCGCGGATCGCGGCCTCCACCACCTCCTCAAGGTGAGCCCTCTGCTCCTCGGCAGCGGGAGGTACCTCTCCCGGGGACTCCGAGTCGTCAGAGTCGAGAGGAGGCAGAAGAGAAGAGGGAGCTCTGCGACCGCTCCCTCCAGGGCGACGCCCCTCCTCCACCAACCTCTCGGCCCGACGCCCCGACTCCCGGGTAGAGGGAGCCAGCCCCCTCCCAGCCTCACTGCCCCTGCCCCGCCTGGCGGTGGGGATCTTTCGGGCGGAGGCGAACTCGCCCTCGGAGGACGACTCCTTGTCGTCCTCCCGTCTGGGCCGCTTGCGGACGAGCTTAACGCCCTCCACAGCGGCCCCCCTTCCTCCGTCCTCAGAGCCCGCCGAGCTGACCGTTACTAGGTCAGGGCAAGAGCCGGAATCCGACTCCGCACCTCCCCGGCGCTCAGGCGAACCCTCCTCTGCAAGATCGCACGCCATCAGCTCCCTATAGGAAGCGGATCCGGATGACGACGATTCTGAGCCTCCTCGGCTCCTGTTGCCACTGGCAAGTGGAAGGTGTTTGTTGCCCACCCCAGAGTACGGAGGGCAGCCCGCCGAAGCGGGGTGGGATTCCCCGACCGCTGAGCAGTCGGGACCCACCTGGGGACTCATTTTACAAAAACCTTTTTTCATCTTTTTCCTTTTTGAGGGTGCGGTCCCTTACTCCTCCGCCCTTTCTCCATCACAGGGCCTCTCCTCCCACCCGCTCACTGCCCTCACAGCCACGTCTGATGAGCAGACGCGTACCAGAAGGCAGCGAGCGGGATTCCTCGCGTGTGTGTCTCTCTTGGTCTGATCCCTCACTTGCGACCTTCCGGCATGAGTGGCTCTACCGGGAAAGCTCGCAAGATCATTGAGACGCTCAAGCCCCACCACGACGACAACGTGGAGACACATTCGGTGGGGAAGTCATCAACCCTAACAGATAACGCCTCAAACTTTGCAAGTTTTAAATTTAGTTCTGTTAATTGAATATCATTTAACTCATCTTCCTTGGAAATAATATTTAAATAACTTTTAAATTTTGTAATCTGTCCTTTGGCGGACGCTCTTTTTGTGAACAATTCCTTATAACGCTGCTTACTTTCAGCCATTGTGAATAAACAGTGTCAAAGTTCAACTACAAAGATGATATACTTAGGCAAAATAAAATTAAGAAAATGAATGGGCTCACGTTCCTCGTTTCGGTGTCACCTGCTGATAAGGAAGCCGGTTGAGCACGACCAGCTGTACGCCAACAGTGCGGTCGGGAAGTTTTTCGTTTGACCAGGCTGGGTGGCCGGTATGGCTCGAGGGGCGTGATCTGAAATAGTCGGCACACTACGCTAAACCAAAAGCCAGAACTAGCCAATGAACTTTATGGATGAGGTCATTGACTGATACTATTTTATTTGAAAATATTAATTTATTAACGAAGCAGGATAAAAGAATTTACTTATATTTTGAATTCGTTATAATTAAACGAGGTAATCTGACGATAAACTCAGCCTTTTAACGATTTGATTTTTTGTTGAAGGTAGATGGGAAAAAAAATATCTGATACAATATTTGCAATTCTTGGGTGATTTCGGCAATAATATGCACGAAAAACTTTTAATTTACACAACTGGAATGCTATTCTCAATATTTTAATAGGTATTATAGGTATTTTGGGTGAATGGATGGATTTTAACCAAAAGGATGGGCACTTAACTTTGAGGCAACACGCTGACGCTCTGCTCGATGTGATGCTTTAGCTGCACCACTGCTCGAATCCTGGCTCCTTGTAAACCAGGCGACAGTCCTCCATACGCTGGAACCCGTGGCTTTGTCCTTCCAATGCAAGGCTTCAAATCGTGGAGTTCGTTGCCGCCACGCACGTGTCGTACTCGTACCGATTTTATTTATTTAATTCCGCGGATTATTCTTTAGTTCCCCTGATGGGCCACCATGTTATATCTTTGGAGGATATAATGGTGCCAATCAAAGTCCCAAGAATCTTCAAATATATTTAATGTGAAAAAAGATGTTACACGGACGAGGGTTATTAGGCATTTGACGTTTTAATATACGCTTTGTTTGATAGGAACATTACGCCTACTTGTGGGTTCAAAGTTTCATCACAGCGTGCGTCGTGTGGTTGCTATTACTCTTATCGCAGGCGTTAGGGCCTGAACATTAAGTATTGAAATCTTTTAAGTATTGCATTAGGAATGTTATCCCAGCCGACGGCGCAGACGTCCTTTAACCCGTCTATTATACTTAACACTTCATTCACGTCTGTTTCTAATAAGACAAAAGAGTTCAGTGTAGTATGAGCTGTAGATGGACTTTGAGTAGAAGGATTTCTGTGCAATAAGTTTTTTTCAATAAATTGTTTGCTTTATTAGTCGCTGCGGCCGGGTTCAATTCTGTTGATAAAAGTTCGAGCGGTGGTTCTGAGTTTTTAGTGCTAAATGTGTTACTTTTAATAAATTTCCAAATAAGCTTACTGTTTTTTCCTGCCTTCTGTAGCTGATCTTTATCATATTGCTTTTTTAGTTTTTTTAACAGATTGTTACAGAAATTTCTGTATCGCTTATAAGTGACTGAGAGTATTTCATTTTTAGGGTCAAGTTTACATCTTTGATGTAATTTGTCTCTATGTCTTATACAGCGAACAAGTCCGGGCGTTATCCACGGTTTAATGTTATTGTACTTTCTAGGTATTACTTTTACTAAAGTGTTCTTCTTAATCGCAGATTGTAACAATTCAATGAAGCACTGTAGCGAGGTATTTGGGTCGCTAAAATTATTGTAAACGGGGTCGAAATTAGTTGCTCGTATTCAAGATAAGATATCGTTTTCAAGAATAGTCATGTTGAGTTGCGAATAGCTGCGCATGCAATTTTTTCTAGGTGAAGGAATTTGCAATGTTAGTAAAACGGCTTGATGGTCCGTGAGTGACGTATTAGTAACCAATGTTTTGGACGGCGATTTTGACTTTATAATGATATGGTCGATGCATGAGCCGCTCTGGTGCGTCGGGTAGTAATGTGCTGGCAAAAGTCCATGAAATGTGCAGATGTTCAGATAGTTATTTGCATGAGTATCATTTTTCCCAGAAGCAATGTTAATGTTAATGTCGCCTAAAAGTAAAATATTTTTAAAATATGATATCTTTTCTAGGTTAATGTTAAGTGAGTCTAGGAATCTATCAATATTTTGAGATGGGGGTCTATAAATAGCCATAACTACCGTATCGGGGGAAATCTTAATTGTCAAGCAATTGCAGTCTTGAAATAAGGGTTTTTCTACCATTGTTTCTAAATAATATTTTTAATATACACAACGAAGCCACTATTTTGGTTAATGTTGTTATTGGTTTTGTGGAAATTGTGTACCTGTCAAGTGATGGTATATTGGTTGTTTGTTCGGAAAGCCAACATTCTGTTAGCACTATAATGTCACAGCTTATTTCAAGATTCTTTAATAACACTTCAAAGCCGTTAAAGTTACGGTTAATACTACGAATGTTTTGTGTATGCACGGTTAACTTTTTCTTACCAGTGTGAAGATGATTTTTGCACTCCTCAAGATTACAACTTATAGCCTCGGACACTGAAAAGCTGTCTAGATCACTGATTAGCTGATTTGTCATCTATACTTATAATAAATCTGTAGAGAGGTCAATTCTGTACAGGGAATATATTTTCAAAATAACTATCAGTGGGTGATTAGTGATCGATACTGGTGCCAAAAATGCAATCAGTAAAATTTTTGTCTGTCTGTCTGTCTGTCTGTCTGTCTGTATGTTCTTTATAGAAACAAAAACTACTCAACCGATTTTAACCAAGCTTGGTGCAATTATTCTTCATACTCTTGGGCAGGTTAAAGTATACTTTTCATCACGCTACAATCAATAGGAGCAGAGCAGTGAAGGGAAATGTTGGGAAAACGGGAGAAGTTACTCCATTTT
Source organism: Hecatera dysodea (assembly GCA_905332915.2). Taxonomy (NCBI): domain Eukaryota; kingdom Metazoa; phylum Arthropoda; class Insecta; order Lepidoptera; family Noctuidae; genus Hecatera; species Hecatera dysodea. Next base: position 10,777,456 of record HG995306.1, on the reverse strand, counting down.
TAAGCTTCCGTCGCGTGTGTAGCCTTAATGGTTAAATTTAAATAGAAATCATGTATGACGGAAATGTTCTACATAAAATTATCTAAAAAATATCCCTCAACAGCATATGTCTATCTCTTATGGTTGACTCACAATAACATGTGTAACTCCCGATAGCTTAGCAGTTCGGAGCTTTCTGATTATATTTGTTTACTCTTACGTTTATAATACTCTCACTCATCCCTTATTAAAAAAAGTTAACATTTATTACCTATTCAATAAAAAAAGAATCATAGAAATCGGTATAGAAACACCAAACTTATACATGAATACAATAATAAGCCATTGCGCCGTCGCGCTTTAATACTGAATCATGCTGTAAGATGTTGTGATTATTTTTGTGTAACTTTTGTTGCTATTTTATGAAATAAGTACTTATTAGTTATTTTGGTAATGTTTAAATATTCGTTCAAATTACAAATTATTAATAGTTTCAATTTTATTCCTTTTTAGGTGAAGTAGTAGTAGAAGTAGGAGCATAGATTTTTAGATACCGATAGGTTAGTTTTGGCTAATTTATGTTCTGTTTTTTTAGTATTAAGTAGGTAAAAGCGTAGATACTTTTATTAATTAGTAGTTATTTTATTAATTAATTAAACGTATATATAGGTATTTATTTTTAAGTGTAGTAGGTATAGGTTATTATATTTTAATTTTGCACAGGCATTTCAGCTTTACTTTCATTTCTTTTTTTGTTGTAAGTTGTACATATTTCACACACACATAGTGATCTATCAATGCACAGCCCAAACCACTGAACGGATCGGGCTGAAATTTGGCATGCAGGTAGATGTTATGACGTAGGCATCCGCTTAGACCCCACCGAATGTGTCTCCACGTTGTCGTCGTGGTGGGGCTTGAGCGTCTCAATGATCTTGCGAGCTTTCCCGGTAGAGCCACTCATGCCGGAAGGTCGCAAGTGAGGGATCAGAACAAGAGAGACACACACGCGAGGAATCCCGCTCACTGCCTTCTGGTACGCGTCTGCTCATCAGACGTGGCTGTGAAGGCAGTGAGCGGGTGGGAGGAGAGGCCCTGTGAGGGAGAAAGGGCGGAGGAGTAAGGGACCGCACCCTCTAAAAGGAAAAGTATGAAGAAAGGCCTTTGTAAAATGAGTCCCCAGGTGGGTCCCGACTGCTCAGCGGTCGGGGAATCCCACCCCGCTTCGGCGGGCTGCCCTCCGTACTCTGGGGTGGGCACCAAACGCCTTCCGTTTGCCAGTGGCAACACGAGCCGAGGAGGCTCCCAATCGTCGTCATCCGAGTCCGCTTCCTTTAAGGAGCTGATGGCGTACGATTGCGTAGTGGAGGGTTCGCCTGAGCGCCGGGGTGGTGCGGAGTCGGATTCCGGCTCCGCGCCAGACCTAGTAACGGTCAGCTCGGCGGGCTCCGAAGACGGAGGAAGGGGGGTCGCTGTGGAGGGCGTCAAGCTCGTCCGCAAGCGGCCCAGACGGGAGGACGACAAGGAGTCGTCCTCCGAGGGCGAGTTCGCCTCCGCCCGCAAGATCCCCACCGCTAGGCGGGGCAGGGGCTGTGAGGCAGGGAGGGGGCTGGCTCCCTCTACCCGGGAGGAGCGTCGGGCCGGGAGGCTGGTGGAGGAGGGGCGTCGCCCTGGAGGGAGCGGTGGCAGGGCTCCCTCTACTCTTCCGCCTACTCTCGACTCTGACGACTCGGAGTCCCCGGGAGAGGAACCTCCCGCTGCCGAGGAGCAGAGGGCCCGGTTTGAGGAGGTAGTGGAGGCCGCGATCCGCGCTGTGGCCTTCAAGAGGAAGCAATCCTCGAAGCGGGAGGCCATAAGCGCGGCCAAAGCCTCCATTCTGGCGGCAGCGGCGGCCAACGGCGGTTCCAAAGAGGCGAAGGAGGCGTCTGAGTTGCGGGCGGAGGTTGCCCGACTCGCGGTTCTTACGGAGCGACTCGTTCGGGAGAATGAGTCGCTCCGGAGGGACCTGGCGGGGATGGCCAGAGTGGCCTCCGAGGAGCCGCGAGGGGGGCTGAGTCCGGCAGCGCCGGAGGGGGGCCAAGTGCTGAGCCAGGTGCGGGACCTGGTGCGGCAGGAGCTGGCTCCCTTCGGGAAGCAGTTCTCCGCTTTGGAGTACATGGTCCGGCGCTCCCCAACGGCGGCGACACAGAGGCCCCCGGGCCAGCAGCAGAAGGCGGCTTCGTACGCGGCCGCCGCGGCTGCCAGCCCGGGAACGTCCGGCCAGGCGAAGGCGAAGGCCAAGGGCGGAGCAGCGCCAGCGCCTGTGGCGCCGGCGGCTGCGACGCCGGCGACGACCAAGTCGGCCCGGAAGAGGAGTGGGAGGAAGGCTGGAGGAGGAGCGGCTAAGGCTGCGGCGCCAGTAGTGCCGCAGCCGCCCCCACCCCCACCCTCGGACCCTCCTGCGGCCGGGGCCGAGTGGCAGGTTGCTGGCCAGAAGCGGCAGGCCAAGAAGGCGAGGAGAAACAAGGCCAAGAAGCAGCGGCGGAAGGCCAATGCCATCGCGGCGAGGCTTCGCGCCCCGAAATCCGCGGCTGTGGTACTCACACTGCAGCCGGAAGCGGAACAGAGGGGCGTGACGTATCTCGCCGTACTGAAGCGGGCGAAGGAGGCGGTGAGCCTCCAAGAGCTGGGCATCAGCGGGGGCATCTGGGTCAGGAGGACCTTGACCGGTGCCCGGAAGCTCGAGCTCGCCGGAGCGGAGAGTGGCCCGTTCGCGGACGCCCTGGCCGAAAGGCTGAGGGCGGTCTTACCCGCGGACGAGGTCCGGGTGTCCAGGCCGGCTAGGCGCATCGACATGCGCATAGTGGGCCTGGATGACTCCGTGACGGAGGAGGAAGTTGTGGCCGCCGTCGCCAGGACTGGGGGGTGCTCTGCCGAGCTCGTCAAGGCGGGCACCCTCCGGCCTGACAACACGGGCATGCAAACCCTTGTGGTGAGCTGCCCCGTGACGGCGGCCAGAACTGTGTCGGAGGGCCGAAGGCTCTTGGTGGGATGGGTGTCTGCGCGGGTAAAACTGCTTGAACCCAGACCTCTGAGGTGCTACCGCTGCCATGTGGGCAACCACACGGGAGCTATGTGCCCCTCGGAGGTCGACCGCAGCGGACTCTGTTTCCGCTGTGGTCAGCCCGGTCATAAGGCCGGCTCGTGCGAGGCCACGCCGCACTGCAGTGCATGTGCGGATGCTGGCAAGCCGGCCGAGCACTGGGCTGGGGGAAGGGCCTGCGCGCCATCCGCCCCGACCAGGGGCAAGAGGTCCGCCGCCGCCGCCGCCTCTGCCGCCGCCGCGGCTTCCGTCGCCACCACTGCCGCTTCTGCTGCGGGTGCTGCGACTCCTAGTACTCGGGAGGGGGCTGAAATGGAGTGCCAGTAATGGTCCCATCGCGGCCTCCTCCAGAGACAAGTCGGCCGCTGTGCTATTGCGCAGTGGCTGATGCCTGGGGACGGTGAGCGTGGGTGGCTCGCCGGCCGATACCAGGTTGAGTCGACGACGCGTTGTGTTCCACGCGCGCCGCAAGGAGCCGTCAGCACCGAGGACGGGGCCCCATAGGGTCGGTGCCTGCTAGGGTTGCTTAATTTGTTCGAAAGAGTAACCGCGGCCCTGGAACGCATAGGGCACAAGAAGGATCACGGGTGGGTTTTAGTCAGTAAAAGTCTGACACTCCCTACCGCTCCACCCAGGGCGGGAGGGGTCATTTGATGATTTCCCATCCAGAAAAAAAAAAAAAAAAAAAAAAAGGCATCCGCTAAGAAAGGATTTTGATTAATTCTACCCCCAAGGGGATAAAATAGGGGATGAACGTTTGTATGAAACTTTGTCAATTTTAAACCGATCGGGCTGAGAGTTTCAAAATCGGGGGTAAAGTAACTATTCCACGCGGACGAAGTCGCTGGCAGAAGTGTTTATGTGCTGAAATACTAATATTCGATGGCGCTCTTAGGCGCCTTCATAGTCAATTGAATTAATATAATTGTCCTCGTTTTTTATTGAATTAATATATTTTCGAGCTGGGCAATTAATTCACGTCACCAGTCGGGTGATCGCATTTCCTTTTAAAAAGTTTGCACGTTGCACACTGGGGAGAAGAAGTTTTCTTGCTGCATTCCTTGAAAGAGTGTCCTGTCTCCCCACAGAGGTTGCATGTTGGAGATGTTTCGCGGCAAAACTTTGCTGCGTGTCCGTACTGCTGGCAATTGAAACACCTGGTCACTATAGTAATATCTCTTACCGGGCAAGATGTCCAGTTTATAAAAATACGGCCTTGGTTCACCAGAATTTTCCTGATACTAGGTGGAACTTCAAGAATATAATTGCTCATTTTAATTGTTTCTAAAAAGGCCTCTCAGGTAATTTTCTGCACTTTGTCAGACAGGTTCTGTCCAAAAATGCAATCCAGAACCTCTTTCTCATTAAGAGCTATGGGGACACCAATCACTGTTATTCTAGGGCGGCGTTTGGATGGTTCTTCAATTTTAAGGCCCGAAGAAACAAGTTTCTTCGAACTTTTTAATTTAGCAATGTCGTCTTTGCTCTCAATGCTTATAATAACGCCGCCATTCCTAATTTTCCTTAGACTACGGACCCGTAGTTTCAGTTCCTCCGGCGAGATAATTTTCTGTACCAGTGTTTTGGTGTCATCACTAGAACAAGTCTTATCATTGGGATATATGGCAAGAGTACTTAAATTTTCTGGGCGAATGAACTTGTCTGTACCCTTTTTAACCATATTCGCATAGGAAGTGCTTTCTGGTTACGTAATCTTTTTTTCGACGACCTCTTTGAATTGTTTTAAAGAGTTTGCAACGACCTGCTGTTTTTGAAGAAATTGGACAGTGCTGTAAGCCTGAATGGATTTTTGCTTTAGGGATTGGTATAAGACTGCCATTTGGGATGTCCCATGTGCAACCTTTCGACAAAGATTGGTGACCCGGAGCTTCTGATCAGAGTTCATTTTTCCTTCGGCGACTGTAGAGCATACTTCGTTTAAGATGGTCTCTATGGATCCTAACCATTTCTGGATCTCCGGCGTAGCAATGACATCAGCCAGTAAGTCATCCTCTGTGGATGATGGTGGTGCTGTTTATGTTGGTTGATTTACGTCAGAGGGTGTTGGAGTAGGCGGTGGACTTCGCCGCATTAATTGGCTACGGCCAAAAGGGCTAAACCCTTGGTTATTTGACTGTTTTGTTTATGACTATTTTTGTGAAAAAGTTGTTAGTTGCAAAATTAACAAGCACGACACACTTCACTCAATATAACTGTCTCCGCAGATTATTATAATATGATTATTCGTAATAATTTAGATGTAATTCATTATAATTTACACAAAACACGTCCGCTTAGATTCACGACTCAGAAATCCAAATCCATTAAATGATTACAACTTATATCTATGATATTTGAATTTATTTAAATTAACCGTTATATACAAATGCCTTATTTCTTGAGTGACACTTAATATCTTAATAAATCCTATGATGAACTAACTTACGATTCTTACAAATTATGTGATTCATAAAAAGCAAGAGCCAACAAATCTTATAGTAGTTAAATTAGATTTGAAATGGCTTCATTGTCTTTGTTAAAAACTATTAAATGCATGCTCTTTTTTAATTATTTAAAAAACAGAGTGACTGTAGTTACTTTCTTACTGAATTGTACTTTTTATTTAATATTAATTTTATGTCTATAGAAAAATATTTTTTTCAATTTAAAGGAAAGTTACCAAAAATTACTCAAAAAATTGCTTTGAAACAGATAGAACAAATTATTTTACAAATTATGAAATAACAAAAGTACTGAAGTTGTCGCCAGTACGTTTTAAATTTGTGATTTTCAGTTTTTTGCTCCTCCTGATTGGTGACACCATCTACTGATGCTCTTAATATTTACTAACGCTTAAAGATAGTTTCATTCAATTGACAAAAAGGTCAGAACGAACGATCGAATCTCTCTTTCCCACCCGAACGGCACGCCTGCCTCTAATTGGCCAAGAGTGTCATTGGCCAGAGTCCCATCGACTCTGTTTCTGTCCGGCTCGGCTTGAAGAAGCTTCGCGCCGAGGAGTGTGTTGTGACGCAGCGTAACCGACGCGCGCGCGCGCCCCGCTTAGATCTGTGCTTAGAAACAGGAACGCCGTGTTGCCGCCATTTTGTCCTCGACCACGCGTCGTGATGGGAAATCAAGGTAAGGCGTGCTGTCCCTACCTATTCCTATATCGTAAATGATCGTCCGTTCATCCAGTTTTAATTTCTAGGCGATTACAGCCATCCTTAAATTTACAGTCCACTTAAGTATAAAACTATTTTTCTTCTCAATCGCCTATAGGTATAAATTGGTAGTTACATACCACTGATATTTTGCTTGACTGCAATTACTTTGTTTTTCCGTAGCGCAGCCACTCTGTTCCGCTTCTCTATATCCGAATCTTAAGGTTTGTGAAGCGGAAAACTGCAAACAATATCTATCCGGCTACGAAACTCCGCTTACCATACTAACACAAAATATTCGCAGTGTTATTAAGAATTTTGATAGCTTTAGCACATTTCAGCAACGGTTAAACATAAATTGTGACGTTATTGTTTTAACCAAATGCTGGCTCGCAAAACAATATAACATACCACTCATCCCGGGATATAACATCTATAGAAGTACCATTTTACAACCAAAATGATGGGGTGATAGTTTATGCAAGAAATCATTTAAATGTTTCTGTTAAGGAACCTGATATGCACGACTGTAACAGATTATTGGTTAAAATTGGATCAGAAATTGCGATATTAGCATTATATCGACCTCCGTCTTTTAAAAGTACTAGCGTGTTTACTGACTCTCTGAACGAGATCTTGAAAAACTTGTCATCCATCAAAAACACAGTTGTAATTGGAGATATTAATATCAATATTCTTTCAGGAACTGCTGATGCGTCTGCTCAGGACTACCTGAATCTATGCGCCTTTCATGGCCTGCTCCCAGCACACAGCTTTCCTACACATCACAGTGGCTCCTGTTTGGATCATATTATGCTTAAATCGAATTTCCCTTCACTTGCACTTGTTGTTAACTCAACAATAACCGATCATAATGCTGCCCTACTAACCCTAAATTGTAAATTACCTAAACAAGACAGTCGCATAATTTCAAAACTGAATATAAATAAACTTGAAGAAGATTTACGCGTCAATTTTGATCCAGTCTATAATTCCGCTGACCCGCAGTTCTGCATGTTGTATGTAATTGAAAACTTGCGAAATGCAATTCAGAAAACAACAGTCGTTTCTCAATTGAGCAACAAAAGTCACAACATAAAACCATGGGTCACATTAGGTCTTATTCGCTGTATGAAACATAGGGATAGATTGCATATGAAAGCTAAATCAAATCCAAGCAATGTAGTATTGCAACTTTCATACAAAAGATATCGGAATTACTGTAATGATCTTTAAAAGAATTAAAACCAACTATGAGAAAGTGGCATTGGAAATGGCTGGAACAAACAGTAAAAAGATCTGGAAGTATATTAACGACGCAACTTATACCGCGAAACAATATGAGTCATCTTCAGGTTTCTTACAAACACACTCGACACCGCTAGAATCCGCTAACATAGCAAATAATTTCTTTATTAATGTTGGAAAGTGTGTGGCAGAAAAAAATGTGGGTCAAACCCAATACTTAACGAGGAATCATTTAACATGCAACACTGCTTTTACATCTTTCGCGCTGCTAGATATTGACGAGACTGAGGTTGAAAGTATAACCATGACTTTGAGAGAAGACTGTGCAGTTGGCTGGTATAAAATATCGAATAAAATTATTAAAAAATTCAAGGAAATTTTGGTACCACCACTGACTTATATTTTCCGCATTTGTTTATCTTCTGGTTATTTTCCGGAGTGTCTTAAAAGAGCTGTAATTATTCCTGTCTATAAATCAGGCAGCAAAGATAAGGTGACAAACTATACCCTAAAACATGGACTACAATTAAACAAATAACAAATACAAAAAAGACTCATGTCATCCCTTTAGAGCTACTCAAATTAAGTGACAATCCTAAAACTTCATTAAACGAGGTAAATCACTTCCTTAGTCTGTAATGTCTGTAATGTGGCAAAAACTTGGCAGCACAAATTGTGTCATCAGCACCCAGACAGTCAACAGGAGCAAGTGATCAATGTCCGAACAGTACCCATAATCCAATTGTCACTTCTATTGATATGTTGGAGGTAGATGAAGCAGAAGTGGAATCTCTCATCTTACAGCTACGTCATGACTGTGCCGTTGGATGGGACGGTATCTCCTCTACACTGTTAAAAGCATGCCGACATGTATTGATTCCACCTATAACTTTTCTCTGTAACAGCAGTCTCCAAACTGGTGTATTTCCGGATGCTTTCAAAAAAGCAATAATACACCCAATTCACAAGGGAGGGGACAGAGGCTGTGTTAGTAACTATAGGCCAATATCTGTATTAACAACACTTTCCAAGCTGCTGGAGAGGATCCTCACCAATTCTCTGAGGAACTTCCTGGACAAACACCACATCATTGCTGAAAACCAATACGGCTTTCGTACAGGATTGTCGACTGAAGATGCAGTTTTAGACTTTACGCAACAGGTTGCCAGGAAGCTAGACAAGAAAATAAAGTGCCTGGGAATTTGGCTGGACCTCTCGAAAGCCTTTGACATAGTTTCTGTTCCCAAACTTATTGACAAGCTGGAACGTATTGGTGTGCGGGGAATACCACTTGAAATTTTTAAAAGTTACCTCAGTAATCGAACACAACTTGTCAAAGTTGATGTGTACTGTAGTGACGAGGAACCAGTAACCTATGGAATTCCCCAAGGTAGTATACTCGGCCCCAGTCTTTTTCAAATTTACGTAAATGAGCTTTGCAAAATGGAACTGCCTAACTGTGACATCTACGCGTACGCAGATGACACCGCGATCCTCGTATACGGGCCTACTTGGGACATGGTTAAGACTACTGCAAAGAAGCCTTGTCCAAAATCATGAAATGGTTGAATTCTAACCTTCTCACACTCAACCAAAACCACCTTCATCCCATTCGCAATCCGACGTAACATGAGGCCCTCACACACCTTTAGCATTACAGCTCACTCATGCTCAAACCGAATCCCATCTTGTGCCTCTCCAACTCGTACCAGATCGGACAATATCAAATATTTTGGAGTTCAGATTGACGACGGACTAAGATGGAACAAACAGATTGATGCCCTTATATACGTCTTCAAGTCACTGAGAGAGTCGGCCAAACTTGACACTTTGAAGATGGTGTATTATAGATCAGATCTGCCAATCTGTTATTGGATACTGTATCACTGCATGGGGAGGAGCTGCGAAAACGAATATGTTGAAGGTAGAGAGAGCACAAAGAGCCATTCTTAAAGTAATGACTAGGAAACCCTATAGATTTCCAACATCTGAACTATACACTAACTGCAAAATCCTTACGGTACGTCAGCTCTTTGTGCTCCGATCGTTTTTCCGCCGTCAAACATAAATAAACGAAAACAACTTATCCTAGGATCGCAACACAAAACTACTTTTGCTAAGCACCAATTTTACACGCTAGGGAAGTACATATCCCCACCGAATGTGTCTCCACGTTGTCGTCGTGGTGGGGTTTGAGCGTCCCAATGATCTTGCGAGCTTTCCCGGTAGAGCCACTCATGCCGGAAGGTCGCAAGTGAGGGATCAGACCAAGAGAGACACACACGCGAGGAATCCCGCTCACTGCCTTCTGGTACGCGTCTGCTCATCAGACGTGGCTGTGAAGGCAGTGAGCGGGTGGGAGGAGAGGCCCTGTGAGGGAGAAAGGGCGGAGGAGCAAGGGACCGTACCCTTTAAAAAAAGGAAAAGGATGGAGAAAACACATGAGGAAATAGAACTACCCCAGGGCGGTTCCAGCGGCTCAGCCGTTGGGGAATCCGCCACGCTCGCAAGAGCGTCTGCCCCATCGTATTCTGGGGGGGCACCAATTGTGTTCCGTTTGCCAGTGGCAACAAGAGCCGAGGATGCTCCGAATCGTCGTCATCCGGATCTGCTTCATTTAAGGAGCTGATGGCGTACGATTTTGTAGCGGAGGGTTCGCCTGAGCGCCGGGGAGGTGCGGAGTCGGATTCCGGCTCTTGCCCCGACCTAGTAACGGTTAGCTCGGCGGGCTCTAGAGAGGGAGGAAGGGGGGCTGCTGCGGAGGGCGTCAAGCTCTTCCGCAAGCGGCCCAGACGGGAGGATGACAGGGAGTCGTCCTCCGAGGGTGAGTTCGCCTCCGCCCGGAAGATCCCCACCGCAAGGCGGGGCAGGGGCTGTGAGGCAGGGAGGGGGTTGGCTCCCTCTACCCGGGAGGTGGAGCGTCGGGCCGAGAGGTTGGTGGAGGAGGGGCGTCGCCCTGGAGGGAGCGGTCGCAGGGCTCCCTCTACCCGTCCGCCTCCTCTCGACTCTGACGACTTGGAGTCCCCGGGAGAGGTACCTCCCGCTATTGAGGAGCAGAGGGCCCAGTTTGCGAAGGTCGTGGAGGCCGCGATCCGCGCTGTGGCCTTCAAGAGGAAGCAGTCCTCGAAGCGGGAGGCCATCAGGGCGGCCAAAGCCTCCATCCTGGCGGCAGCGGCGGCCAACGTTGGCGGGCCTGCCTCAGAGGAGGCGTCGGAGTTGCGGGCGGAGGTCGCCCGCCTCGCGGTACTTACGGAGCGGCTCGTTCGGGAGAATGAGTCGCTCCGGAGGGACCTGGCGGGGATGGCCAGAGCGGCCTCCGAGGAGCCGCAGGGGAGGCCGAGTCCGGCGGCGCTGGAGGGGAGCCAAGTGCTGAGCCAGGTGCGGAGCCTGGTGCGGCAGGAGCTGGCTCCCTTCCGGAAGCAATTCTCCGTGTTGGAGGGCATGGTCCAGCGTCCCCCGTTGGCGGCGACACAGAGGCCCCCGGGCCAGCAGAAGGCGGCTTCGTATGCAGCCGCCGTGGCTGCCAGCCCGGGAACGTCCGGCCAGGCGAAGGCCAGGGCGGGAGCCGCGCCAGCGCCTGCGACGCCGGTGCCTGCGACGCCGGCGACGACCAAGTCGGCCCCGGCGAAGAGGGGCAGGAGGAAGGCTGGAGGGGGAGCGGCTGAGGCTGCTGCACCAGTGGCGCCGCGGCCGCCCCCACCCCCACCCTGGGACCCTCCTGCAGCCGAGGCCGAGTGGCAGATTGCCGGAGAGAAGCGGCGACAAAAGAAGGCGGCCAAAAACAAGGCCAAGAAGCAGCGGCGGAAGGCCAACGCCATTGCGGCGAGGCTTCGCGCCCCGAAATCCGCGGCTGTAGTTCTCACACTGCAGCCGGAAGCGGAACAGAGGGGCGTGACGTATCTCGCCGTACTGAAGCGGGCGAAGGAGGCGGTGAGCCTCCAAGAGCTGGGCATCAGCGGTGGCATCGGGGTCAGGAGGACCTTGACCGGTGCCCGGAAGCTCGAGCTCGCCGGAGCGGAGAGTGGCCCGTTCGCGGACGCCCTGGCTGAAAGGCTGAGGGCGGTCTTACCCGCGGACGAGGTCCGGGTGTCCAGGCCGACTAAGCGCATCGACATGCGCATAGTGGGCCTGGATGACTCCGTGACGGAGGAGGAAGTTGTGGCCGCCGTCGCCAGGACTGGGGGGTGCTCTGCCGAGCTCGTCAAGGCAGGCACCCTCCGGCCTGACAACACGGGCATGCAAACCCTTGTGGTGAGCTGCCCCGTGGCGGCGGCCAGAACTGTGTCGGAGGGCCGAAGGCTCTTGGTGGGATGGGTGTCTGCGCGGGTAAAACTGCTGGAACCCAGACCTCTGAGGTGCTACCGCTGCCATGTGGGCAACCACACGGGAGCTATGTGCCCCTCGGAGGTCGACCGCAGCGGACTTTGTTTCCGCTGTGGTCAGCCCGGTCATCGGGCCGGCTCGTGTAAGGCCACGCCGCACTGCAGTGCATGTGCGGCTGCTGGCAAGCCGGCCGAGCACTGGGCTGGGGGAAGGGCCTGCGCGCCATCCGCCCCGACCAGGGGCAAGAGGTCCGCCGCCGCCGCCGCCTCTGCCGCCGCCGCGGCTTCCGTCGCCGCTTCTGCCGCTACTGCTGTGGGTGCTGCGACTCCTGGTTCTCGGGAGGGGGCCGAGATGGAGTGCCAGTAATGGTCCCATCGTGGCCTCCTCCAGAGACAAGTCGGCCGCTGTGCTGTTGCACAGTGGCTGATGCCTGGGGACGGTGAGCGTGGGTGGCTCGCCGTCCGATACCGGGCTGAGTCGACGACGCGTTGTGCTTCACGCGCGCCTCAAGGAGCCGTCAGCACCAGAGACGGGGCCCCATAGGGTCGGTGCCTGCTAGGGTTACGGAATTTGTTCTAAAGAGTTACCGCGGCCCTGGAACGCAAAGGGCACATGGGGGAGCACGGGTGGGTTTTAGTCAGTAAAAGTCTGACACTCCCTACCGCTCCACCCAGGGCGGGAGGGGTCATTTGATGATTTCCCATCCAAAAAAAAAAAAAAAAAAAAAGGGAAGTACATATACCATAAAATTAACAAAGAATTAAAAATCCTAAATCTAAATGCTCACGCGGTTTAAACTAAATTAACGGAGTGGCTACTAGAAAGGGACTATGCCTACACGGAATCTCCGCTTAATAGGTATAAGATAAAATAGTTCTAAGAATGAATATTGTAACATGACCCTAATATGATATAATTCTATATATGGAAATATCTGGAACCTGAAGCCTAACCTACATACCGTAGGGAGCAACGACCTATGACATCATCTATGTACCAGTACTATGTGTATGAAGCAAACATAGTAATTTCACTCATTCCATTCAGGTGAACGAAACTAGGGCAGTCACCATTCGCAACCTGCCGGTGTAACACGTTACCATAATAAAATTGTACCTTGTGCATTATTCCAAATACAGTCCACTATTTAACCTTTAATTTATGTGGTTTTATTGCCAGCGACTGCCACATAAAAATGGTCCATTCGAGCGTATAGTGTTCGCGGCAGTGATAACAATATTTATCATCATAAGTTGCGTATTGAGTGGCTCAATTTCGTTGGCGTGGTCAATTAAGCGGCCAGCATTCGAGTTGAGGAGTCGGTCTTTTGTCGTGCATCTCAACTTTCACGTCGTGTGCGAAGAGGACGCAGTCAGCAACGTCGAGCGTCACAAAACAGCGCTTCTCGCCGAGAAGTGCGATCATCTCCGCCGCAGATTGGTCGGCGACGTCGAGTTCCAGAAACTTCCATAGTAGCTGCAGGGCGTTGTCAACCAAGTTTTTACCGTCGTCCGACGCCATTCGCCATTTTGGTGATATTCTATAAAGTGAACTGTGAAAAACGGCTTAGGTACTGTTTTAGCAAAAGTGCAATTATTGCATTTTGCACATTTTACACATTTGCCATCATGGCAAACAATTTAAAAAGCCTAATGCTGGCAAGAGGCCAGACAAAAGGGACTATTTCAACATTATGTAAGTTTGCCGAGTCTGAAGACGTCGACAAAGCCTCTATAAAGGCGCTTATAGTCGAGAAGGACAGGTTGGTTCCTTTCAGAATACAGCTCATTCAACATAGATATATCTGTTCTGGATGAAAACAACGATGAAGATTTTGGTCACTATGAATCCATATATTTCAGTGCACTAGCCATATTCGAAGATGCCATCGAACAAAAATCTAGCCTAGCTAAATCTCCGGAACCCGAAAAGGAGCATGATGAGGAAGGCAGAGACGCTATGAAACGCCTCCCACCTATAAGTATTCCCAAGTTTGGAGGTGAGGTAGGTGATTTCCATGACTTCATTAGCCTCTACAAAATTGTCATCGATAAAAACACTAAATTGTCACAATGTGATAAATTCTATTATTTAAAAACCTATCTAAATGGCGAAGGCGCCGAATTAATTAAACATTTATCGCTAACTGCACATAATTACACTATTGCACTGCACTTACTCAGTGAACATTATGATAACAAAAATAAGGTCATTAACTATCATGTCAATTCAATATTAGACCTGAAACCTATTTCTAAAAGCACTGCTTTAGCTTTAAGAGAAATAATTTCTCAAACCAGACAGAATTTAGCTGCACTAAAAAATATGAATATACCTGTACAACATTGGGATGCTATAATTGTATGCATTTTGCAACGCAAGCTTGACGTGCACACACTAAGATGCTTTTGTCTAGAAATGAAATCAGATGCTGATCCTGACTTAAACTCACTTCTTAAATTTTTAGAACAACGGGCAGCAGCGCTTGAAACTGTGATAGACAGCCAAGCATCCTCAAATAGTGCAGTGAACAGCGGTCGCAGAACAAGTTTGGGAGCAACAACAACTCTATATCGACACAAACAAATCACCACCAACTATATAAATGTGAAAAAATTAAACTTGCCTCGCTATCTGATCGTTTCAACTATGTGAAAACAAATGAGTTGTGTACCCTATGCTTAAACAAACACATGTCAAAGTGTAAATTTACTTTTAAGTGTTCAATTTGCAAACAAAAACATAATAGTTTACTGCAAATTATGTGATGGGCAGCGGAGGAGTCCAAAAAAACACCAAAATTTCCACTAAATGAATTTAATAAAGTAATTACAGTTAATTCTTAATATTAGGTGAGTAGGTACTAAGTGGGTGTCCTAACGACCGATGTATGTGACGAAAGGCCCCGCGCCGAATCTGCTGGTTAGTTTTATTGGATGCCTCAAGTTGGGTTGTGCAATCTGTTCACAGTAACCCAATGTATGGTGATGACGTATCTGGGAGGCACTCACAGATATAACACTTCCCCCCTTAGATGAGCAACTATTTGCCAATTTCTACGGCAAAAGTTGCGGCTTTCTTGTTCCGCTGCGACAACTCGATGTCTTCTTTATTCGATTCAATTTTAATGACTTTTGCTCGATGACGACGAATAAGGTAGATGGTAAAAAGTGCACCTGCACTTAACAATGCAAGTACAATCGCGTACAGTGGTATTGTTGTGTGGTAGAGACTCGAGGAATCTGCAGTATCGATTTCAACAGACGTTTCCATTGTAATTTGTTTCTGTATCTTGTGCAATGTACTTAGATCCATTGAAGTCAGGTGGTAATTTGGTTGAATCTTCTGAGAATCATTAGTCATCCGTGGGAGTTCTGTGATTTCAATTGAAATCCCGTTGACTTTGTCATCGATGTTGGCCAATGTGAATTTCGGGGTTTTCATTGTGCAAGACTTCGGAATTGTAGCCAAAAAACTTCCAGAATTTGATGTTTTTCAGGGCCGCAGTAAAGTTGAACCTTGGTGGGCTTCGGGAACGAAACTATGTAGTGCTTGCTATCCAGCTCCAGCAGGGCTTCCTTGGCCAGAGAGATAGGCGTGATTTGACACGTTTCATCTATCTCCTGGGAATGTATGAGTTTTTCTATGCAATCCTGGCCGGAGAGAATTTGGTGACTTGTTTTTTGCTCGCAGATATGCCAGTTATTTACCTTCGGGCATTCAGCCTCCATGTACACATATTCCTTTGAATTGATCGCTACATATGGATAAGAAGGCAGGATGATATCAAAGTTTTTATTAGGAACTGGACAAAGTTTAAATAGTTCAAAAGTACTGGGAAGAGTGATAGGGAATTGAAGGATAACCACGATTTTCTTATCGACATAATACGAACTTAAGCTAATTATGTCATAGTAATATCTAATGTCTAAGTCTATGATTTGATCGGTGCTATATAAATGCTGTAATTTGCTTATCATAGTTCTTAATTCCCTAACAGATAAAATAGAATGGTGCAAGGATACCGTGCGACTAAAAGCTAATATATTTTCTAGCCTACTTATTTCACCGGATAACTCTTGTACGTTATCGTATAACGAAGAGTTGCGTAAGGTGAGCATATCTTAAAGCACGATCGCTCTCTGACGTAGTCATATTGATGACGTACGAAAGGGCTTTATCTAATCTAAGCTGATTTATTGTCAAATTATTCAGTATGTGAGTTTGCTGTAAGGAAAATTCTTTAAATAATGAAATATGCTGATTGATTTTGTTGGAAATGAGATTATCGTTCCGTTTTAAAACTTTCATAGCATTTTCAAACCTTATAGCATCATCATGATCCAAATTTCCCGAAATTGATTTGATCAAAGTGCCCAGTGGGTTTATCAAGCCACGTTTGACTCTACTAGGTTGCAGCGTTTCTAATTGTAAGAGGATTTTATTTAATTTAATATGTAAGTACTTAACTTGTGCACTGAATATGAGCAAACTATTATTACTTAATTTATCCGTAGTGTCACGTAATTGTCGTTGCAAGTCATATACCTGTCGTTCTATCTGAATTAAGTTAATGTCCTGTAAAAACGTATGATGATGGGATACGATTTTCGTGTCTCCTAGATTATAAGGTAAAAGTCCCGGTCCGTCATCTAAGCTGTCAAGTTGGATCTCTTGAAAGTAAAGTACTTTGTGGCCCAGACGATTGCAAGAAGTTCTTTTTCGATCGTTGAATAATTCGTTTCGCTATCGTTCAGTGTCCTAGATGCATAAGCTATGGGTCTATCAGCTCCTATTGGGTCTTGGGATAGTATAGCGCCCAATGCAAATTTGGATGCGTCAGTAGTGAGAATGAATTCCTTTGTAAAGTCTGGATACTGTAGTATCGGGTCATTAGTCAGAAGAGTCTTACAGTGTTCAAAATGTTTTATATAATCAGGTGTAATATTAATTTTAGCTCCCTTTTTCAGACATGTGGTAAGAAATTTTGTAATACGAGCGAAATCGGGAATGAATTTACGGTAATAACCGATAAGGCCTAGGAAAGATTTAATTTGTTTCGAAGTTTTTGGGATAGGGTAATTTACAATTGCCGAAATTTTGTCGGGATTCGGTCTGACACCTTCAGGGGTAATAACATGCCCTAAATATGGTGTTTCACGTTTTAGGAACTCGGACTTATCCATCTGTATCTTAAAATTGGATTCCCTAAGACGCTGAAATACTTTAACTAAGTTATCTATGATTTCCTGTAAAGAAGTACCAAAGACTAGGATATCATCTAAATAGACAACGCAAATTTTATTTAGAAGACCTTGAAGTACGTTATCCATCACTCTTTGAAAGGTAGCTGGCGAATTTTTCAAGCCCATGGGCATTCGCAGGAATTCGTAATGTCCATGCTCTACATTGAATGCCGTTTTATGAATATCTTTAGGGTCTAATTCAACCTGGTAGAACCCATTAGTTAAATCAAGAGTAGCGAAGTATTGACACTTCCCTAGCTTATCTAATATATCGGTGACATTTGGGATGGGGTATTTATCGTCAATTGTCTTCTCATTCAACTTACGGAAGTCAATGACTATTCGCCACTTAGTTTTGCCAGACGCGTCACTCTTCTTTGGTACCACCCATATAGGTGCGCTCCATGCGGAAGTAGAAGGCCTAATTATCCCTTGATCTAACATTTTACTGATTTGAGTTTGTACCTCATCCTTATGAATATACGAATACCTATAAGTTTTACTATAGATAGGTAATTCGTCTGTGGTGTTAATGCTATGTTTAATTTGGTTTGTGAAAGTTAAAGGTTCATCTTCAATATAGAATACATCCGAGTATTCTCTGCAAAGGTTAGTTAAATTGATTGTCTCCTCTGGATTTAAATGATCTATGCGCAATCGCGATAACACCTGCTCGGTTCGACGAGTATTTTTATTGTAAGTATCCGATTTCACTGCAAGTACAGTTTGTTCGCTAAATACATGTGCGACGATTGGTTCTGACAAAGATAAAATTACATCATTATTAGTAGGGTTAGATATTTCTAAAAAGGCTCGATTATTTTTTGCTGTAGTTACACATTCATTTATGTTACAACTCTGTATACTTTGCTGATCTATGTGTATATCTCCTTGGCTAATACTAATAGGCAAATTTACTATTTTAGAAGATTGTGCCGGAATAATGTTCTCATACAAATTTACACTTTGGGAGGTATACATATGTATAGGGTTGCTAGAAAATTCAGTTATAAGTAATCGAGAACTTAAGTCAATTTTCGCTAAGAACCGTTCAAGAAGATCGCACCCTATTAGTCCGTCAAAGTAATCGTGGAATCTATATACGTTCAATTTAATTGGATTATTGTCTTTAAATTCTTTGAAACAGGGTATAGTGATTGAGTAATAATTCATGGTGGATGCATGCACGTTAGCGACTATAAATGGTTCATAGTCAAGTTCATAGTCGAAATAGTACTTTTCCACAGTTTCAGGACTTATGAACGACTGATTAGCTCCAGTATCAATTAAAAATTTTAAAGGTGGAAAGTCAGGCCTAACATTTAATATTAAAAAGGGCAATTGTCTTTTCCCCTGTATATTAATTTCTATTCGGGGGCATTGTTTGGGGCTTCCTTTGGAAAAATTGACGACTTTGAATTTTCAGGTGAGACTGTGGGGGTGGGATCATCTACGGAGATGTCCTGTGTCAATGTCAAGTGAGTGGTCGGGTCATAAGCAGGGACACAGTCTGGGACATAGTCATAGTCACAGTTGTAAAGGTCCTCTGGGATATAATAGTCAAAGGCGGGTTCGTGTATAAAAAATTCATTTACGTTTGCTTCTCGTGTTCTAAAGTAATTACTAGGGGGTGGATTACCGTAATTACGCCAATCATGCATATTGGTCGGTGGCAGAACACGTGCGACGGGGTGACTAATACCGCTCATTGGTCGAGGCTGGTTGTTCGGTGCTTGCTGAGACGTTGAGGGTCTAGGGTTGACTCTAAAACCGGTGGATATATTGGATCGCGGTAAAGCTTTGAACATTTGCTGGGTTCTAGAGGGTCCCTGACAAAATGGACTAGGCTGCTGTGGAATAAAGCGATTTGGATGAGAATTTCGAGGCATCAAATTTCTATTCATCTGAGGATACTGAGCTACCACATTTGGGAATATAGGAAGTAACCTTTTACTTGAAGGTATAATTTTTTGTTGAAGGTAAACAACGTTCATCTCCTCCTGGGCATATTCTAAAGCTTTTTCCAGGGAAGGAGGCCTCATGCATCGAATCTTAGATCCTAGAGGTTCCGCTAAGCCTCGTAGATACGTCTGCAAAGCTAATTTTTTATACAAAGTTCTTTTTGCTTCGACCGTGGTAGCGACAGCGTCGTGTAATTCTACGTAGGTCATGATGGTGCTTAAAAGGTTTAACACGCGCTCATAGAATACTTGAGGCGTATCTGATCCTTGAGATAGTAAAGATAGATCATTGTATAACGCAGACTCATCTCTATGGTCTGAAAATGTATGAATTAATGTATTCCTAATACCGTTCCAATCCCGAGGAACACCATTTGTTACTAATGTTCTAGCGGCGTTCCCGGTGATCTTATTTAATATGCCATTTAATAATGCTAAGTTACTTAGTTCATGACCAGGTGCTGGATTAATATAGTTCGCAACAAGCTGGTCACATAGTGATAAAAATCTAATTAGAGTATTACTATTACCGTCAAATTCGGGTACTAATCTTAATGCTTTAACAATTTTATCGATCATATCGTCTTGATTTTCCATTATTATTTCTAAGCTACCTAACTCTAAATTTCGGGTAGCGTCCCTCAGCGCGTTGCGAGAGGACAACCGATTGCCCAGGGGTTCGATACCCCTAGTAGATCGCGATGATCGTGGGTGGAAAATTTTGTAGGCGGGAAATAGCGACCGACTGTAAGGAATTTGTGCAACTCACATAAAGTACATATCGGCGGCTCCCGTAGTATCGATGTCTTTTTACGGTCTACAGGATCTCCAACGGCTGCTTTTGGTTCTTCCGGATTGTCGACCACGCACGTTGAAACGTGAACAGCACGCACAAATGTCCAAATGTTCAGCTCGATCGTGAAATTATAGTCTTTGATTTGCACGCACTGACTCGACAATCCTACCGACTGCGCCAATTATGTGATGAGCAGCGGAGGAGTCCAAAAAAACACCAAAATTTCCACTAAATGAATTTAATAAAGTAATTACAGTTAATTCTTAATATTAGGTGAGTAGGTACTAAGTGGGTGTCCTAACGACCGATGTATGTGACGAAAGGCCCCGCGCCGAATCTGCTGGTTAGTTTTATTGGATGCCTCAAGTTGGGTTGTGCAATCTGTTCACAGTAACCCAATGTATGGTGATGACGTATCTGGGAGGCACTCACAGATATAACATGCACGAAAATAATCCTGAACAGGAGGTAAAGCAAGTGTCATTATCTATGAATAAAAGCAATGATGTTTTATTGCCTACTATAAAGTGCCCTGTAAACGATCAAATTGTTTGTCAAATTTCACGTGTTTGACAAACAAGATCTCACTCGTTGTGGTGGCATCATGGAGGACGTTACGCCTAGTGACGATATGCTAAGTGGCAATATAACAGACAAAGAATTTACGTTGCATCTCATATCTGTTTATTGTGTTATGGGAAACAATTACATTCTTATCAATTTATAATCAATCAAATTATATGGCCAAGAACAAGAGAAGCACAGCAACAAAAAAAAAGACAAATTTACTGAAGATGTTCCCTTCGCCCAGAACCGTGCTGGTGAGCGGACGCGTGTCAAAATTAAAATAAAATTATTTACTATTTCCGTCTCCGTGCATAGTAATATCGCACTTACGATAGTGGTGAAAGTGTCCAACATCGTAACTACAGACGGACGAGTGCTTAGCGCGACGTGTGTGCATACCGCGCTCCCTCCGGTCCGCCTTCGCCCCCGCGTGAAGAGAACGTGCTTCATAATTGCAATCCTGCTCACCCGCGTAGCGTGTGACTGTGTTCTGTCACTCAACGCTTGTTATCTGCGCGTACGGCGACCGCTCATTGTTTGGAGGTATCAGCTGACTGATAAGTTAGCGCACATTGCGGTGAGACAATTCTATGAACGACTGCGCTCGAGGAGTAATATAATATACCTACTTTACTATGCCTCTTCCACGAACGCCTCCTAACACGCCTTCTAATGAAGAAACCGTTGAACCCAACGTCTCATCTCGTGCGATAACCCAGTCCGGTTCAACCCCAAATCTAACCGCAATTGAGCAAGAGAATGTCACCACAAGGTTCAAGCGAAAACGGGATGAGGAGCCTACCTGTATGGAGGAGATCCGTAAACTGATGGATAAAGCTGCAGCACAATCTGAAACAAAGTTCGCGGTGTTGCAGGCGTCGATATCCGCAATTAGTACTCAAAATGAAGACATAAAAACCAGTATTGCATTTGTTTCCAAGCAGTACGACGATTTGATCGTCAAAATAGGCCAACTAGAAACGGAACGTCGGGCAGACCGTTGTCTTATCCAACGTCTGGAAGAAACGGTTGAAAATCTAGAAAGACAGCTACATTCCACCAGTATCGAAATAAAAAATGTGCCCAAAAGATCTGGCGAAACCAAAATCGATCTCTGTGAGCTGGTGAAGACAACGGCTACTGCCCTTAACACGCCGATCCAAAGTCAGGATATTAAAAATGTGTTTCGTATCAACAAAAAAGATGACCCATCATCGTCACAAATTATCGTGGAGTTTTCAAGTGCTGCCACCAAGGAAACTATAATAAAAGGAGTAAGGCAATTTAATATTAAAAACAAAACGTGTAAATTGAACACAACTCATTTAAAGCTAGTGGGCCCTGCAAAACCAGTTTATGTAGCTGAAAAGTTAACCTTGAAGACGCAACGTTTATACTATCTCGCTCGAACATTTGCCAAAAACAATGCCTTTAAGTACTGTTGGACGTCACACGGTAAAATATATCTCCGACAAGCTGAGGGTGGGAAGCAAATTCCAATACGCAATGAAGAAGACTTAGATATTCTTCGACTAAATAAGTGACTAGGAATCTGTTATTTTATTTCTGTGTTTATATTTACCTTGTGATTTAATTATTTCACTTTGTATTTACTCCATGTGAAACTTTTACATACAAAACTATACCTCAAACCGATTAATCACTCGTACACTAACAATGAACAAAACATAAATACTTTACATCTATATACATATGTACCGGGATACCTGTCTTACACCTATTATATAATTATTACACTTTGTATTCAATCCACAAAAACCTTGTACACTAATCACTATATTATTATTTCAGACATCTTAATCACCCATGCACTCATCATAACAAACACAAAATGGATATTTTTACATCGGTATGTATACAGAACAGAACGTACAGGGGAGTATATTATTTGTCGTTTTCGCACAGCAAGTATTAATATATTCTTAGTTCATAATTTTACTGCGACAGCGTTCTGTTTACTTTTACAATGACTCATTCAATCATAAATACTTTTACTGAATTAGATAATGTAACTATTGCGTCTGCTTATAATTGCGACACGATGACGTGTAATACACTCATTGGTAATAACAACAAGTCATTGAATATTTTCTCTCTAAACATTCGTAGCATATACAAAAACTTAGACAATCTATTAGTATTATTACACGGTCTAACATTTGAAAATGACGTCATTATTTTAACAGAGTGTTGGCTGCAAGCAAATAAAAATGTCCCATCTATTGACAACTATAACACATATATTTCTAAAAATTATTTAAACAAAAGCGACGGTATCGTAATATATGTAAGGAAATCAATTAAGTGTTCTGTGGTGGAGCCGGACTATTCAGGTGCTAACTTTTTATTATTACAAATTGAACCCGATATATTTATACTGGCCGTATACAGGTCGCCGTCTATACATTGCATAGATAGTTTCCTAGACTCGTTAGACAATATTTTGCGCCCTTTAAATTCTAGCAATAATGTATTACTGATCGGAGATATCAATATTGATATTAAAATTAATAACACAGACAGATGCAGCGCATCGTATCTAAACTTAATGGCAGAAGTTGGTTTATTGCCTGCTCATACCTATCCCACCAGAATGCTCAACTGTCTCGATCACGTCATGATGAAAACAATTTGTCCTGCAACTGTATGTGTCATTGATTCCTGTATAACAGATCATTTCCCAGTGATTGTCTCATTAAGTATCTCCACGCGTAGAATTATGAATAAAAATTGTAGTGTAAACAAATTAGACTTAAAAACGTGTGTTAGTCAAATAGAGACTCTTGATTTCTCCTTTATAAAGTCTTTTTCTGATGCAAACGCTGCCGCCACTGCTTTTGTAGATAAACTATCAAACATTATAAAAGCAAATACTAAAGTCTACCAAACAACTTGTAAAAAAAGAATCCTTAAACCTTGGATTACAAGTGGACTTTTGCGCTGTATTAGACATAGGGACCGGCTCCATAAACAACACAAAAATAGCCCTACACCTTAGAATTGACGTTTAAACGATATCGGAATTATTGTAATTCCCTGTTAAGACAATTGAAAACAAATTATGAAAAGTCCTTACTCCAGAATGCCAAAACTCCCAAAGATTTGTGGAAAGCAATAAAGTCTATAATTAACTATACCGATGACAAATCAACTGCAGATGGCTTATTAAATTCTAACTCAAACAATATTAATAAAATCAATAAATATTTTTCACTAATAGGGAAGCAGCTTTCCGATGCCATTACTCCTACCCATAATCCTATTTACAATTTTAAAGCCCCTCGTAAACTTAATTCTATTGTTCTCTTACCGCCGGATGAAGCTGAAATTGAAACATTAATATTAAACCTTAAAAATAACTGTGCTACTGGCTGGGACTCTATTCCAGCTCAATTACTTAAACTGTGCAAAAATATTATAGTCCCTCCTCTCACTTACCTCTTTGAACTTTGCTATGCTCAAGGTATCTTCCCGGATGTGTTTAAGAGAGCCCTCATTACGCCTGTGCACAAGGGCGGAAGTCGAGACAATGTGTCGAATTACAGGCCTATCTCGGTATTGTCTGCTCTTTCAAAACTATTAGAAAAAACACTTAATAGCAGACTCATTCAATTTCTTGAAAGTAAAAATATTTTGGCTAACACTCAATTTGGCTTCAGGGCGTCTAAAAGCACCGATGATGCAGTTAGTCAGCTTACTGATTTTGTATCATCTAAAGTCGACGAAAATCAAAAGTGTATAGGAGTTTTCCTTGATTTAGCCAAAGCATTCGACACAGTCTCGATTCCAGCACTTGTGAGCAAGCTAGATGACATTGGCGTAAGAGGAACGGCCCTAAAAATGTTTGGGGACTTTTTGTGTAACCGAAGACAGCAGGTAAGGATTGGAAACAATGTTAGTTCTGATGCAAATGTTGTATATGGCGTTCCTCAGGGCAGTATACTCGGCCCAAGTCTCTTCCTGGTGTACATCAATGACCTATGTCTTCAACCACTCTGCAACGGTAAAATATTTGTGTATGCTGACGATACAGCCGTAATATTCCATGGAGAGACTTGGGATGAGGTACGTTGCATTGCCGAGAACGGCCTCCATCGACTTGGCGAATGGCTCGGAGCTAATCTCCTTACACTTAATATATCCAAATCTTCATTCATACAATTTTCATTTTCCAAAACTAACCTTAAAAACGTTAATATCAAAGTTCATTCTTGTAATTATCCTAATAGTAAAAGCTGTTCTTGTCTTTCTATAAATAAAGTTACACAGGTCAAATACTTAGGTGTTATCTTAGACGAAACACTAAGTTGGGTACCCCATATAAGTCTTGTTACAGGTCGCACGAGGAAGCTAATCTGGGTTTTCAAAAAACTTAGGCACGCCGCGGAATTTCCTCTTCTTCGTAATATATATTATGCTTTAGCTCAATCCATACTTGGATATTGTGTAGGGGTCTGGGGTGGTGCCTGTAAAACCCACTTGATGCAATTAGAAAGGGCTCATTATTGAAAGTAATGACTTTTAAACCCTTCAGATATCCGACTAAACAATTGTATGATAATTGCGAATTGTTAACAATTAGACAATTATATATATCCCAAATTATATTAAAAAAACACAAGCAAACTCCTGTGATGTAAATGGGTATAAGAGAAAACGTGTTATCACTAACGTATGCTTACCTGTCAGATGCCGGACAGCTACGGCTAGACGACAGCAATCTTATAGGTCATCCTACTTATACAATAAAATAAATAAAATAATAAACATTCATCCACTTACTGTTCGAGAAACAAAAATGAAAATTAAGAAATGGCTACTTCAATTAAACTACGACGAAACAGAAATGTTATTGCTCACAGACTAATATTCCCGACTACCACATACCTCACATACATCTTACATCCATAACACACCTACACCTACACAAACACGCACATACACACCTTCACAAACACGCACACACACGTACACAATTACACAAACAAGTTTCTACATGCATAATCTCAACATGATTAAACCAAACCCATCACTTATTTGATTGATTTCATATTTTTATTACTTTTTTTTTTTTTTTCTTTCTCTTTATTCACTATTTGTATGAAGTAGAAAGTGGGAGAGGGCACTGACTTCTGTAATACAGGTTTTTACCTAGCTCAAAAGTCAGGGTTTTCATTTGATTCTTGTAAAAAGTTTGTGAATAAATTTATTATTATTATTATTATTATTATTATTATTATTATTATGTTTTGCCGGAACATTTCCGTAATGTTCCGGCAAAACATCTTCAGTAAATTTGTCATATTGGAAGACGTGAAGAAAAATAATAATATTCTACGTACGAGTTTCAAGCGCGAAAACAACAAAGTAAAAAAATCTATGCTTTCTGGTTCTGGTACAGATGATCTGTATGTACCATCATTATGGTACTACAAATATTTAGAATTTCTACAAGATCAAATTTTTTGGTTTGATTGAAAATTTGGTTTGATCGTTTAAGCTATTGTTTGACGAAAACGTGAAGTTTGACAAACAAATTTGTCAAGCAAATTTGATCGTTTACAGGGCACTTAAAGGTAAACATAACTGACAAATTTGGTCAACAATTTCAAGTTAGGGCTCTTTGTGACTCAGGTAGTTAGGTTTCCTTTGTGTTATCAGACCTAACAGAAAAAATTGATTGCAGGTTAGTCAAAAACTGTACTTATATCAAAGGAATATGTGGTCAATCTAATACTGTTCCTTATACTGCTATATTTAATATCTCTTCTATTCTCAACACTTACAATACTCAGATAACATGTTGTGTAGTGCCAAACATCACCAGTGATTTACCTCAGTGTGAGATAGATACAGATAATTTAAAAATTCCATCATATGTCAAGTTAGCTGACACAGAATTTTACAAAACTGGAAAAATTAGCATCTTATTAGGTTGTGATGTTTTCTTTAAAATTTTATTGCGTGAACAACTACCTATTATCCCTAAAGGTTTGTATTTACATAATACCCACTTTGGGTATATAGTGGCTGGAAGGGTGAAGACTAAAAGTTGCTCTCCGGTAAGTAAGTATACCACACATGTTTTACAGAGCAGTGAATGTGATAGCATTGAAAATATAGAAAAAACTTTAGAGCAGTTTTGGAAGTGTGAGCAAGTGACAGAAGTTTTCACTGAGTCGGTCTCTGAAGAAGCTCTTGCTGAAAAAATCTTTTCTGAATCTGTAATGTTGAAAAACAATCATATTTCAAGTTGACTCACCTTTGAAACAAAATTTCGATCATTTAAATATGGGAGACTCTTTCATAAGAGCTTTACAACGTTTTAACAATTTAGAAAAAAGACTTCAAAAAGATTCTGAACTTTTTAGAGGTTATAAAGATTTCATTGACACTTACATTTCAATGGGACATGCTAACTACATTGATATTCAAAGTTATGATTTAAAAGCTGGTCAGGTATACTTTCTACCACACCATCCAGTATTAAACGAAAATAGCAAAACTACAAAACTGAGAGTTGTTTTTGATGGCTCAATGCCTACAAATCGAGGTTTTTCTTTAAATGATATGTTGCTCAACAGACCCAACACCCAGAATGAGTTATTAAATATATTAAGTTTTGTTCAGGTTACATAAGTATGTGTTATTTTCTGATATTTAAAAAATGTTTAGAGAAGTTATTCTCAACCCAAAACACTGTGCTCTTCAAAATATATTGTGGAGAGATGCACCACATAAGGAAATACAGTGTGCTCAATTGCAAACTGTCACCTATGGCCTTAAAAGCTCAACATTTTTAGCTACAAAATGTTTAAATGAGTTAGCATTTAGATTTGCACACCTTTACCCTGAAGATGCTCGTATATTACTGAATTAGGAAGTCAAACGAGCTTACCTGTAAGTAAGGTTCGACTTCAATTATGTGAAGTTGTGGTCTCCTCCGAAGATGATGAAAGATGATAGTGTAGTCCCGTCCGTTTAGTCGATATGCGCCACATATTTAAAGCGAAGAGCAAACATCCCTAGTATGCGTGCCCCTCACTAGTCTGTAACTCTATAGTTCATTAAGTTCACAGTATCTCTATTTATTGGTTTTACAACACAGGGTTCATACGAAGAGTTAGCTTAGTATGTCCGGGTTAGGGAGGGACTCATCATCTTCGGAGGAGACCACAACTTCACATAATTGAAGTCGAACCTTACTTACAGGTAAGCTCGTTTGACTTCCTAATTATGTTACGTTGTGGTCTCCTCCTCGTATGATGAAAGATGATAGTGTAGATGTTCAAAGTCAGGTTGTAAAATCAATAAATATTTATTGTTGATCTTATGAATCCTTGACATAAGTAACAAAAAAATAAATTCTCTTAATTATTAATTAATTAGTTTTATTAATTAACATTAGGTAAACTTAATTAGTATTTTTACCTAGTTATGTAGTTAAATTAATTATTATTATTAAAAATTGCTTCTGAAAAGCTTCTATTATTTATAATAGGTCTATTGTAAAATTTTGCAAAGGTTGTTGACTCACCCGTCCAACCAGCCGCTCTCCTAATATCGTCTATGCCTACTCCCTTATTATAGGCAGCGGACGTAGAAGCGTGGCGAGTGCTATGTGCTGAGAATATACTGATGTCTATACCACTCTCTTCCATAACCTTCTTGACCCAGCGGCTGATTGTACTAGATGTCACAGATTTATAAGGTTTCCTTATTGAAATAAATAATAGATTAGAGTTTCTTATTGATTTAGTCAAGTCTAGATAAGTAATGACAGCTTTGGCTGGACATATATTATCCTTATTAAAGAATGGAAGAGTCAAAAGGGGTTGTATCCTATTGGGCCCTGAAGTCTTAATCAACTTATCAATCTTAATTATAACACAGTCTTCATTTATCACAATATTGTGTGACGTAGCAAAACAAGAAATGAAACTCGCAGCGACATCTTTAGCGGACAAATGGAAACACATTTGACAGAGCCCATAGATTAATCAACAGATGGCGCTAGAGATCGATCGTCTTTTTAAAACTTAATATATATTATCAAAAAGGTAGATGTAAATTAATTAAAACACACAAAAATTGCATAGAAGCATAAAGTTTAATAAATTAAAATAAGTAGGAACATGTCGGAATCGAGAGTATATAGTCTGTGGCATGGAAGCTTCTCGCAAAGGACTTTATGACAGAGTGGAGAATTGTGGCGTCCTTTTGCACCGCAGAGGTCACAGAGAGACGAACAAATGATATTATAAAAGCACTTGTTTTTACAACGGTGACCCGAAACCCGAGGGGTTTTCAAGTGCATTAAAAGGCTGAACCCTGTGAGTATTTCGTCCTCCATTTGTTTCCCATACTGAAAGTCCAAAGGCACGTGTATTTGACTACGGAGATTTTGTTCCAGGTCTGGCTGTTTTACTAGCCTGGATACTTGAGGTCCGGGGTTGATGAATGCCTGAAGCCATCCGGAGAACGTGCATCGTTCAGGTTTTGGCTCGACGAGATTTGAGACAGTGTGGCCGTCCATGGTACAGGAAGGCCTTACCAATCCGAAACCTCGTTGAGGAAACATCGCCGTTCCAGGTAACAGCAATCCTGCTGGACTTCTCCCGTAGGCCGCGTCTGTTCGTGGGTGCCAAGGTTTTTAACCTGGGTGCCATGCCAAGGGATTCTGTTCCACTAATTGAGCTAATTCACTAATTGAGCTAATTGACTAATTGAGAAATTGAGTGGTCTAGTATTGAAGTCTTGCACTAATTGAGTAGAGAGACTTGAGCATTAAGTGAGTAGTAATTGAGCTGCTATTAATTATTATGAGGGAGATGCATTAGACCTGTATACTGGGTTTATTTTCATACAAAGAGTTAGGCCTTTTGTTAATGTGTTAAGTAACAAGACCAGTAATAACTTCCTTTTGTATTAAGTTGTGTCACGGGTATACTGTACCATAGTGAGTAGGTTTCTTAACGTGCACAGCCCTGGTTGGTCAATACCCTGCGATTGAGCTAGTGGTACTTATGCGTTCACCTCGCGAATCCTTACAAGCGACCTGAGACGTTGTTTTGTAATATCTCATGTGGTGTACCTCTGTTATACCTTGGTACGGAGACAGGGTCTAACAGGGTTACACATCTTAGTGTGTAAGTCTGGGAGGTATTATTTATGATTAGTTGCCTCATTCACTGTATTTCTATGCAAGGTGATACTTCTTTTTATAGTGAATAAACTTTGTATGTGTATTGAGGTATGTCTTTAATTTCAGTCTTTCCAGATATTTATATATATATACCTTTATAAATTTACTTTCACACGGTTGGAAACTTTAGGTTTCATCTACAATCCATAACCCCTATAGTGGGGAACTGTGACGGGACCGGGGGTGACAATTGTTAATACTAATCAATGATATAGTTTGGGCCCTTTGGCCTGTAGCTAGCATCAATAAGGTTACAGTCTTTTTGGTAATAGATTCTAAATCATTTTTCTGACTATAATTATTTTCAATATAATTTAACACAATAGAAACATCCCATGTACTATTGTACTTTGGTTTTGGAGGTCTGAGCCTGTAAAAACCTCTGAAAAGTCTTTTTATATTGTCATCTGTACCTAAATGTGGACCTATTATTAAGGCAAGTGCAGATCTGATTGAGTTTAAACTTCCATAGGCCAAGCCTTCATGAAATCTTAGAGTTAAATGTTTGATGACATCTGTTATGGTAGGATTATTAATATTAATTTTATGTAACTTACAATACTTTGCCCAAGTTGTGATAGCAGGAGAGTATTGATCTAGTGTACTCTTGGATATTGAATTTATCATAATTTCAACTGCTTCATTGTTGATTCCCAATCTTAAGAATGTTTCCCTGATAATAGTCCTGCCATCAGTTTCATTTTTTGGTGTAGAGGATGACTCATTCTGCAATTGTTCAAGGAAAGTAGATATTCAGAAGGCTGAAAAATGATAGGTTTTAGTATTAAAAGTTGATTGAAAATTGGGAACCATGGCTGAGTAGTCCAGTATGGTACTACTACAATGCCTGTTGCCCTGTCTGAGATAATCCTTTCTAGAGTCTTGAGTACCATAGAGAATGGGGGAAAGGCATAGAATAAATGGTAATTTGACCAACAAACAGTGAAGGCATCCACTGCTATTGCCCCAGGATCAGGGTGCCATGACACATAGTCGTGGCACTTGGAGTTAGTTCGTGATGCAAATAGGTCAATTGATAGTTCACCAAATATAGAAACAATTTCTTGAAAGTGTGTGTCATTTAACTCCCATTCTGTATTTCCTAATTCTTTCCTAGATTCAAAATCAGCTATTATATTGTCTTTAGTATTTATGTATGTGGCATAAATCCATAAGTTTCTGGACTCACACCATTGCCAAATTTTCTTAGCAATATGATGTAAGTGAATATATCTAATTCCCCCTTGTCTATTAATATATGATATTGCCGTTACATTATCAATTCTCAATAATATTACACTATTTTTTAAATCTTTTGCAAAACATTTTAATCCAAAGAATGCTGCAATTAATTCTAGAGAATTAATGTGGAATTGAGTTTCTTCTTGACTCCAATGACCACTAGCCGTCTCAGAACCACAAGATGCACCCCAACCTGTGTTGGAAGCATCGGTAAATATTTCTAGTCTGTAAGTATTTTTTCTTATAGGATTGGTAGATGACACAATGTTATGAGACCACCATTCAAGATCTTGTCTACAACTTGAATTTAATGTAATTGAAAATTCATAGTTATCATTATTATTCTGTAATGTAAGATATTTAAGTCGTTCAAGTTCTTTGGTGTATAGCATACCATATTTGATAGCTGGGCAAACTGATACTAAAGTTCCAATACCCTGAGCCAAAATTCTTACTTTTATTTGCTTTTTGTTTAACAATTCCTTTACTATTTTTAAACATCTATTTCTTTTTTCGTGAGTAAGATCTAATGTCATATTTACTGTATCGAAAATAAAACCTAATAAGTTACAGTATTGACTAGGTGTAAGGTTACATTTTTCTCTATTAATAATAAATCCCAATCCTTCTAATGTATCTATTGTTGTAGTCATATTTTCTAAGCATTGTTGGCAATCTTTACCTATACAAAGGAAATCATCCAAGTAAACAACTGAAATAAATCCTTTTTTCCTTAAATCTGCAACAATTGGTTTCATAATTTTGGTAAAAGTAAATGGAGCTACACATAAACCAAATGGTAAGACATTAAATTGGTATAGTTTTCCTTGAAAAACAAATCTTAGATATTTTTTGCTGTCTCTATGTATGCTTATCATATAATATGCATCTTTTAAATCTATTGAGATTAAAAAATCATCTTTCTGCAATATCTTACACACTGTTCTATAGTCTTCTAACTTAAAATGTTCTGTAGGTATGAAAGTATTTAGCTCTTTTAAATTCAAAATAAATCTAAAGGACCCATTTGATCCCCACCGAATGTGTCTCCACGTTGTCGTCGTAGTGGGGCTTGAGCGTCTCAATGATCTTGCGAGCTTTCCCGGTAGAGCCACTCATGCCGGAAGGTCGCAAGTGAGGGATCAGACCAAGAGAGACACACACGCGGGGAATCCCGCTCGCTGCCTTTTGGTACGCGTCTGCTCATCAGACGTGGCTGTGAAGGCAGCGAGCGGGTGGGAGGAGAGGCCCTGTGATGGAGAAAGGGCGGAGGAGTAAGGGACCGCACCCTTTAAAAAAGGAACAAGATGGAAAACAAAGGCCTTTGCAAAATGAGTCCCCAGGTGGGTCCCGACTGCTCAGCGGTCGGGGAATCCCACCCCGCTTCGGCGGGCTGCCCTCCGTACTCTGGGGCGGGCACCAAACGCCTCCCGATTGCCAGTGGCAACAAGAGCCGAGGAGGCTCAGAATCGACGTCATCCGGATCCGCGTCCTTCAAGGAGCTGATGGCGTTCGGTTGTGATGCGGGGAGTTCGCCTGAGCGCCGGGGAGGTGCAGGGTCAGATTCTGGCTCTGCACTTGACCTAGTAACGGTCAGCTCGGCGGGCTCTGGAGACAGAGGAGGGGGGGCTGATTTGGAGGGCGTCAAGCTCTTCCGCAAGCGGCCCAGACGGGAGGATGACAGTGGGTCGTCCACCGAGGGTGAGTTTGCCTCCGCCCGCAAGATCCCCACCGCCAGGCGGGGCAGGGGCTGTGAGGCGGGGAGGGGGCTGGCTCCCTCTACCCGGGAGGTGGAGAGTCGGGCCGGGAGGTTGGTGGAGGAGGGGCGTCGCCCTGGAGGGAGCGGTCGTAGGGCTCCCTCTACTCTTCCGCCTGCTCTCGACTCCGACGACTCGGAGGCCCCGGGAGAGGTGCGTCCCACTGTCGAAGAGAAGAAGGCCCAGTTTGTGGAGGTCGTGGAGGCCGCGATCCGCGCTGTGGCCTTCAAGCGAAAGCAGTCCTCCAAGCGGGAGGCCATTACGGCGGCCAAAGCCTCCATTATGGCGGCGGCGGCGGCCAACGTCGGCGGGTCCGGAGAGGCGACAGAGTTGCGGGCGGAGGTCGCCCGCCTCGCGGCCGTAACGGAGCGACTCATTGCAGAGAATGAGTCGCTCCGGAGGGACCTGGCTGGCATGGCCAGAGCGGCCTCGGAGGAGCCGCAGGGGGGGCCGAGTCCGGCGACGCTGGAGGGGAGCCTAGTGCTGAGCCAGGTGCGGAGCCTGGTGCGGCAGGAGCTGGCTCCCTACCAGAAGCAGTTCTCCGTTTTGGAGGACATGATTCGGCGTCCCCCACTAGCGGCGACACAGAGGCCCCAGGGCCGGCAGAAGGCGGCTTCGTACGCGGCCGCCGTGGCTGCCGGCCCGGGAACGTCTGGCCAGGCGAAGGCGAAGGCCAAGGGCGGAGCCGCGCCGGCGCCAGCGACAGCGCCTGTAACGCCGGCGACTACGACGCCGGCGACGACCAAGTCGGCGAAGAGGGGTAGGAGGAAGGCTGGAGGAGCGGCTAAGGCTGCGGCGCCAGTGGTGCCGCAGCCGCCCCCACCCCCACCCTCGGACCCTCCTGCGGCCGAGGCCGAGTGGCAGGTTGCTGGCCAGAAACGGCGGGCCAAAAACAAGGCGAGGAGGCAGCGGCGGAAGGCCAACGCCATTGCGGCGAGGCTTCGCGCCCCGAAATCCGCGGCTGTAGTTTTAACACTGCAGCCGGAAGCGGAACAGAGGGGCGTGACTTATCTCGCCGTATTGAAGCGGGCGAAGGAGGCGGTGAGCCTCCAGGAGCTGGGCATCAGCGGGGGCATCGGGGTCAGGAGGACCTTGACCGGTGCCCGGAAGCTCGAGCTCGCCGGAGCGGAGAGTGGCCCGTTCGCGGACGCCCTGGCCGAAAGGCTGAGGGCGGTCTTACCCGCGGACGAGGTCCGGGTGTCCAGGCCGACTAAGCGCATTGACATGCGCATAGTGGGCCTGGATGACTCCGTGACGGAGGAGGAAGTTGTGGCCGCCGTCGCCAGGACTGGGGGGTGCTCTGCCGAGCTCGTCAAGGCGGGCGCCCTCCGGCCTGACAACACGGGCATGCAAACCCTTGTGGTGAGCTGCCCCGTGACGGCGGCCAGAACTGTGTCGGAGGGCCGAAGGCTCTTGGTGGGATGGGTGTCTGCGCGGGTAAAACTGCTGGAACCCAGGCCTCTGAGGTGCTACCGCTGCCATGTGGGCAACCACACGGGAGCTATGTGCCCCTCGGAGGTGGACCGCAGCGGACTTTGTTTCCGCTGTGGTCAGCCCGGTCATTGGGCCGGCTCGTGTGAGGCCACGCCGCACTGCAGTGCATGTGCGGCTGCTGGCAAGCCGGCCGAGCACTGGGCTGGGGGAAGGGCCTGCGCGCCATCCGCCCCGACCAAGGGCAAGAGGTCCGCCGCCGCCGCCGCCTCTGCCGCCGCCGCGGCTTCTGTCGCCCGCCACTGCTGCTTCTGCTGCGGGTGCTGCGACTCCCAACACTCGGGAGGGTGCTGAGATGGAGTGCCAGTAATGGTCCCATTTCGGCCCCCTCCAGAGACAAGTCGGCCGCTGTGCTATTGCGCAGTGGCTGATGCCTGGGGACGGTGAGCGTGGGTGGCTCGCCGTCCGATACCAGGTTGAGTCGACGACGCGTTGTGTTCCACGCGCGCCGAAGGAGCCGTCAGCACCAACGACGGGACCCCATAGGGTCGGTGCCTGCTAGGGTTGCGGGATTTGTTCGAAAGAGTTACCGCGGCCCTGGAACGCATAGGGCACAAGAAGGATCACGGGTGGGTTTTAGTCAGTAAAAGTCTGACACTCCCTACCGCTCCACCCAGGGCGGGAGGGGTCATTTGATGATTTCCCATCCAGAAAAAAAAAAAAAAAAAAAGGACCCATTTGATTTTATAACTATGAATATTGGAGAGCAAAACTGATCTGTTTGGAATTTACAGATTTCTACAGCTTTTAGATCTAGAAGCTTATTGATCTCTGATGATATTTGAACTACCTCTTGGGCAGAAAATTTGTCATTTAATGGAATATTGTTTTGGTGTGGTTTTGTTGCAAAGGGAATTTTGTAACCTAATACCCAATCTAGAATAGTTGGATCACTGGTTATCTGTTTCCACTTACTAAAATGCAGTTTAAGTCTGCCCACCTGCTGGTTCACTTCCTGCGTTGATCCTTCTTTTCTAGCAGCCTCCTGCCTGCCTGCCGCGGTGCCTGTTGTGCTTGGTGATGCCCCCCCCCCCCTCTTCTTCGCCTCGCCTCGAGGAGGGCCTCGCCAGTTTAAAGGTCTATTTTGTGCACCGCTAGGTCTTGGTCCTGATGTTGTTGGTCGAGGGGTAAATTTCTTCACTTGTGGTATCTTCAACTCTTCCCCCGACTTTTGCACTGACTTAGAGTAGGTGATAAATGGGGTTTCTAGATCAGAGGAGATCTAGAAACCCCATTCATCTATTCAAATAGAACCCATTCATCTATTCAAATAGAACCCATTCATCTATTCAAATAGAACCCATTCATCTATTCAAATAATATTGGAGATCTAGAAACCACATTCATCTATTCAAATAAAACCCAATCATCTATTCAAATAAGTTTATTTAGTTAGTTTTTGTATAAAATTTGTTTTATTCAAATACAAACTTCTTACTAACATTTTATTTTACATCAGATAAGGTATCATTCATCAAAGAATACCAAATATACCATACATTTATTCACTTTTCATCTGATTGGAATTGAATTTGTTTTAAACTGATTTAAATAAAAGGAATTTCATCTTCCGGTAGAATCTGGTAGCATATAATGTCTTTTGAATCAGGTATCACTAAATCACGCAGTATATTCCTCTTTGATGATGTGCCAGTGTCCCGACTCTTTGCTGAATCCGCTTTCATTTTTTCAGTATTAATCTGCATATCGTTGACTCGGGAGAATGTTAGCTCTTTATTGTCACTTTTAAAGACAAGTTCTTGAATGTTTCCCGATTTAATTGCAAAATGCATATTTTGATTGAATAAATCTTCTTGTGATGTATCTCTGATCTGCGGTTTTGATGAATCTGCACTCGATTTCTTATGAGCGGACTGCATATCATGGACAAATATATCCTCACCATGCGCGTTCCGAAAAATAATTTTACAAATGTCTCCAGAAGTATATTTCACTGAATCTTGCATTGTAGCTATTTTTTTTAAATTGTTTAATTCAGTTTATGATCCAACCTTCTCACTACAACCGCAGGAATCGAATGTCACATAAAATAACTTTCAAGTAATTTATAGTTACTTATATAGGCTCCATTGCTAATAGCATTCGGTAGCTAATTCAGCAAACAATCAATCTATTCTTCTCCCACTATAGAATCACTTTATATTTCTGTTTCTTTAAAAAATAAACGTTTCGATTTGTCAACATAATCCATTCCTTTCAAAGCGTTCAAATAACAACATTGAGGAAATTGTATAGCATGTTGCATCCAAGGATCATCGTATATCTCCCAATCTTCTATAACACCTCCACATGAGAAACATGCTGCTTTATCATTCACACCATTTCCACAATAAAAAAATCCAGCATCAGCCATTTCCATTACCAATCTTCTCCTTGAATCAGCCGTTGCCCAATAATAACTAAATGAAAATTCACGCATTTTATATGTATTATACATGTCATATCGAGGATTGTATTTATTTCGAGACATGTTCTGATTACTAACTTCCAAGTTCTTGATACAGATTGTAAATGTATAATGACATCGCACCGCTGTTACCAGCAACTTATAACGATTAACATTCGACGGGATTGGTAGGTATAGGGAACTATTACCTATTACCCAATTGTGAAAAATAAACGAGAAAATATTTATTTTAAAAATTTATTATCTATACACCATTTATTTAAACATATTACATTTTTTAAAGCACATATTTTATCATGATAAATACAACTATACACATCACAAGAATGCTCATATTTATTGTACAAGCTTAATAAATTAGGACAACCTACATCTTCTAAATTATTTATATTATTATTATTAGAAATATTTTTTAACCACAGTACTTTTTCTAAACCTTTGGTGTAAACACTTTTATCTCTTAGAATATCTACGATCAAATTCTGATGATTTGAGTAAGGCACAAATCCATCTCTCCAGTGTATCTTTCTATTTCGCTCAATCCAACTGACTTGCCGTTTTTCTGGTATCGTCAAATCATAAAATGGGAATGGTGGCTTAATTAAGAACACCTGAATGTTTTTATTCCATAACACAGCAATTTCTTTAATGATAAATTCATTTGTTTCAGTTTTAAAACCTTGAACATCTACAATGGCAGTCATGATAACCTGCGCACTATGTTACTCAAAGGTTTATATTCCACAAGTCGATCGTTAATAATTAAACAATATCCAGTTGTGTTATCTGGTATAGGCGCTGAACATTCAATCTCCAGCCGCACATCTACGGGACCTGTTTTCAAGCTATCGTTTTGTCTTGAACAGTCTATGATAAACAGAGGGGCCTTCTCCTTGAAACCGACCAAATCAAGCAAGGGATCTGCAGGACAGTTGTAATACGACTGACGAAATTTCACATACATTTCATATAATATATTGTATTTGTTCTCGGAAAAATTTAAGCTTAGTGGCTCGTAAGGATAATACTGTGAATTCAAAAATAGCGTTACGTTGGTAACCCCACAGTGATCAAACAGAGAACTGTCTCTGGTTTTATTATTTTTTCTGTTCGTTTGTAAGCCAAAAATGACATATCGAGGTTTCTCTATTTGCGATGCAGTCTTAACTGACCAAGAATGCTTTGTAGTTTTAGGGAGCAAAGGATACTCATATAAATCCCAATTTCGAAACGCTATCTGAATAGGTTTATCTCTTTCCAAGTGTTTTAGTAGTGTCAGTCGTTCGCGATCTGACACTTTTATATGTGGTACACGCCATTGCAATCTTTGTATATCTATTTGAAAATGTGCAATATCATCAGTCATTAGGATACTGTTTAAGTTAGAGTTACTTCTATTCAGAATAAGTTCATGTTTACAATTTATCACAATTTTATTGTAATCCTCCGCAAATCCTAAAATCTTATTAAGAGGTACAATAGCACTAAAATTACCATCATTTTTTAATCCATCTATGTTCCAACCCCATAAGGCTGCAACTTTGTTATCTCCATCATTCATTGAAATATACGATTTTATTGTCGACGTTATTCCAGAATTTTTAATGCGATCAATTTCAATACCATTTATTTCGTATCTGATATCTTGAAACAAAAACGTAACAGGATTATTACTGAACGTAATATTTTTCTTAATCGATTTTCCATCTTTGTCGAAGAACTTTGCTTGGCCCTCGACGTAAATTGAACTGGCTGAGGGTAACACGTATATGTCTTGTTGGTGTATGGGAATTCTGATTTCATCGTTTTCCCTGAAGCTGTTAGTGTAGGGATTGTATGAGTGGACTTCA
The DNA here is from genome assembly GCA_905332915.2 of Hecatera dysodea. Lineage (NCBI taxonomy): Eukaryota > Metazoa > Arthropoda > Insecta > Lepidoptera > Noctuidae > Hecatera > Hecatera dysodea. The sequence continues at coordinate 10,739,096 of HG995306.1, read as the reverse complement.
TAGCTTTCAATTGAACTATCGAAGTGGGGTAATTCATTAATTTGTAGTATATTCATAATTTAAAACCTAGAGCTTTAAGAAAATCTTTATTTGCTTCACTCAATTTTTTCTCTTTTTTCTTACGTCTATGCACCTTAATGGTTGTAGATGGAATAAGACGTTTGATTTTCACTGGAGTGTTTTTATAATATAATATCATTTTGTTTTTCTTAAATGAAGGCGTAATTGAATATGTTCTTCACCAAAGTTAATACAGTTACCAAGTTGATCAACAATCTTAATAGATATAGATGAAATAAGATTTTTGTTCACTGGAAAGTAAATAACGTTTTGCGGTATTTCTATGTACCGGTGACCTGGAGCAGTATCAGATACAAATTCGTGAATAAAATGAGTTGGTAATCCGTTGCAGTATGAACCGTGAATAAGATCACATTCGATTCTGATTACAGATAGATTGCTTTTATTGATGGTCACATTTGATTTAGAATTTAATACTGAAAAGTATAGCAAACCGCACTCGTATTGCTCAGATAAATGTAGAGGTGGTTGAAAATACGAAATCAATTCAGATTTATTTCCAGAGATTGTAACCGTAGTAGACATGCTTTCATACTGAAGCCATATAGAATATTCTGTTTATTTTATTCCTTGACTACACCAAAACTTCTTTAAGAAATGTAAACAGAGATGCCCACAATTAAAGGGGTTATCACGTTGTATATTATCATAATTATATCGGACTTTGGACCCTGCATATTTTATAAATTCCTTGGGAGGTTTAAGATTTCCGTAACTATCGAAATACTCAATATAGTTATAATATTTTGCATAAGCTACCCAATGAGAACCAGGATTTTTAGAACTGTCTAAATTAATAACTCCACATTCTTTTTTTAAAGGGTATTTAGGGAGCTCATCTCTCATAAAGACGCCTCTAAAATAAGGAATATTATTTCCATATTTCAAAAGGTCAAAGTTAGTTAAGGCTCGTTTGGGTAGCCGATATTTTAGTTTTTTTCTTTCGATACAAAAATACCAAGTCCATCTTTATGCGGTTTTAGGTGTAGTCCTTTTCCAATGCAGAGAGCTTCCATCTTTTCATTGTGTCTCTTCGATTCAGTCAATAACTTTTTGGCCATCTTGAATTCGTTTATAGTTTTAGCAATACCTGCTGCGCCGCCTGCTAAAGCTCCCACAGCTGACAGTCCCGCAAAAATAGGGATCAAAGGCAATACTCCCCCAGTTTTTGGTATAGGAATAACGCGAGGAAGTTTAAAGGATGAATTATCAGCTAATTCTCTGGCAGCGGCAATAGCCAACTCTATGGCCATTTTCTTGCTCTTTGGTTTTAATTTTTTAATATGTCTTTTTGTTTTAGAAATAACATTTTTTAATTTATTTTTTAACATTTTTCCAGATGTTACTTTTAGAAAACACTTTTTACTACTACTTTTTAGACCAGAACCAGTTTTAATTTTTGCGGACATAGCCCGGCTTACTAAGCATGCGGCAATTTTTTCACCTACACTTGCATCTGAAGCGACTGCTCGTTCTTTCGCCATTTTTAATAAAATTAAATCAGCCTCGTGTCGATCCTCGATGTTAGATGATTTATGATAGGCAATGTCGTGATCTTTGCAATATTCGTCTAATTTATTAATTCCATTATCGCCTTGTGTAAGCCTTTTAATTAATTTTGTACCAGGGCCACAAAAATTGTATCCTGGTAAGTGTAATTCAAAAGGTAAATGATTTATTAGCCAATTGAGAAGACTACTCTCTCCAATACACATTATACGACTGATGAATCCGGATTTAACACTTTAATAAATACTTATAATTTGCCCATTTGTTTATTTTTATTTTTTATAATATTACGTTTGATTTATCAATCCAACTGTTTTCAGCTGAAGATAAACCTAACCATTTTACTAAAACCCTGTTACCTTTTTTTCTAAGAACTTTCTCTACTAGATATACATTGGGATGTTTTGTTTCTTGAAGCTCTTGCACATAAAATGCACCTAAAATAGGCTGACCTCTGATTGCATCTTCTATTAAGTAGGTGATAGGAGTTGTGTTTTGTATCTTTCGAATTTTAAATATTTCTGTCGACCAGTTCGGGGTGTAACCTTTTTCAAATGCTCCTTTGTACTTACTGATACGAACATAATCACCAATTTTATACCTGCTTTTTATATTACGATGATTTTTTACTAACTTTAAATGTCTTTCTAATATGCGTTTTTTATTAGCGTTATCCACATTGGCAGGGGCTTCATCAATTGTTCGATGATAAGTGTGATTGTATTTGTAAATAACATTATTAAGCGTACTATCTACCCAATTGTAGTTGCCTTTTAAACTAAACTCCTTATAGATTTTCGATTTCAATGTCCTGATAAATCTCTCAACTATTGAAGCCTTTTTTGTAGAGTAGGTTGAATAATGATTTATATTATAAGTTTGCATAAGCTTTTGAAATTTATTATTATAAAATTCTGATCCATTGTCTGTTTGCAGATTTTTAGGAATACGCCCTTTATTTAACAATTTCTTGAAAGTGTTACATACATCATCTTTAGTTTTACTTCTCAGCGGAAAGGTCCAAGCATATTTCGAAAATGTGTCAATAACGGCTAGAATAAATCTGTAACTTTTATTTTGTTTCGAAATTGATTGCATATCGATTAAGTCTGCTTGCCACAAGTCATCTATATCTTTCATAATAACACATCTTCGTGGAAAGTTTACCCTCGCATTTTTATGAATTTCGTTTACCACGTCCGCTTTGCTCATGTTTACAATTCAGTACATTCGTATTGAATCTGTATATAATACTGAATAAAAAGTATATCATTGGGGCTATTTATTCTTTAATTATGCCAGCTTCTTTCAATTCTTCTATTATCGATAAAATTTCATTATCATGGTTTGTATTGCCGGCATCTCGAGAAGCAACTAATAGTTTCAATCTCTCAACCAGTTCGTTGGGGTCATCCCAATATACCAAGTCAGTGTTATTTTTGTATTTCTTTAGGGTTGGTAAGTTTCCCCCAAATTTAGGGAGAATGTTATCGTTTAACAAATCGTAAAATAATGGTTTGATTACTTCGCGATATTTTATTCCTTTATCACCTTTTATTTGCCCATCAGGTTTAAAATCTCTTTTATGAGCATTTGTATAATGCAGCATATCCTTATAAACAAGTCTATCTTTGCTCGATATTAATTTTAAATCAGGTTTTCTTCGTAATAACAGTTCTTTCAAGCCGGGGGTTAAATTGTAAGATTTGTCACCGACTTTAATTAAAATGACATTGTCGTCATTCAAACTATCAATTTTAGAAAATGAAACTACGGAATTACCCATTAATAATGTTTTGTTTATACTTCTTATTCCAAACGGTATATTTACCCCATCATAAATATCATGGATATCACGACCCTCTAATGAAATTTCTAAATCATCCGCTAATTCTTTTGTGGGAGATTTTTTAACAGAATTTGGTTTTGAAATATAGCAGTCTTCAAACTTTGTAGATGAACTAGAATTAATGTCATCCAATTCAGTGTCGTCGGAATCAGGGGATGTTGTGTTTTTTAAATGCTTCATTTTTACCAAAGACATATTCGAATCAACTAAAGTTTTAAGGGGATCTGTGACGGATTTTAGCATTTTATCAAGTGACAAGTTCATTGAGTATTCCTGGTTCTTCATTTGTTTTATTTTATTTTTAATGGAGTCTACAGACTTCATTAATTCTATTTTAATGTGCTTTTCCATAGTGTATTATATATAACGAGTGCACTTAGCCAACGAAGATATAATACTAAGTATTTTTTTTATGTTATTGATTTATATAATTTAAAATCTAATTTAAAATTTAAAAAAACTATCTAAATTATGTCTGTATCTTCCATTGTTTAATGAAGAGTCTTTGCTAATACTAACAAAGCTATACGGCTCTCTCCAAACTGTATTACAAACGCTCTTGAATTGATTCCAGGACATATCAGAACTGACATGCTCTTCATAAATATGTTTCAAATTTACGTCATCTTGTTTAAATATTATAAGAAAGTTAGCATTATCACGCAGTAACTGTTTTGGGATTTTAGAGTATGTTTGACATAAATAAAAGCAATCGATTTGTTTATGTCTACCCATGCAGAAGTAATTACGAATGTTAAGTTGATTTTCACATGCCACATCATCGAAAATAAATACCGAATTGGTTAGTGCTTCATCTGGAGCTATGACTTCCTTATTATCATTAAATTCATGAAATTTAATCTGAGGTACTCTTTTTATAACTTCTCGTAAGAAACTGTATTTTGGTTGAAAATTAGTTTTCGAGTATAGGTAAAGATTTTGAAATTTGAGACCATTTTCGTGTAACAATAAACTAAGCATTACGTTTGTTTTTCCACAATTTGAGGGACCACATATTATACAACGAATCGTATTTGGTAACAGAATGCTGTGTCTAATATAGTTATCATAGTCACCAAGATTTATATGACTAACATTAAGTGATGTGTGTTGTTTGATCAACTTCATTTTGTATATTAATAAAATTCCTACCTTACATAGATATATATATATATATATATATATATATATATTATAGAAAAATGATGTATTCTAATTTCATTCTTTGCAAGTTGTAAGTGCTTCATATTACAATATAAAGCGAAGTTACATTTTGAATATTCTTAATTCCAAGTCTACAACTTGATGTCATCGGTTGGATTTTAATATTCGTTTAAATCATAATATTACTTGCAAATTTAAATCGTAAGTACTTAACTCATTTATATTAATAAATATTTAGTGCACATTGTTTAAAATATTATGATGCAAATTGATGATTAACTAAAGCAATACTTTTTATTTCAGAAGATGGAAGACCTTGATATTGTGGATGATGCTATTAAGTCATTCTATTTTGCTCAAGAACACCCTGGAAACAATATGGGACAAGCTGATCTGTTCCACCAACGACAACAGGACAATGAAAACAGTGTGAAAGAGCAACCAATAAAAGGAAAGACTAAGAACAAGTCCAAAACAACTTCTAAAAATACGTTATCCAAATTATTTACCTTGCCTTCGTCATCTTACGTTCTTCGTAAGGAGCCAGGAATAGCACATCATTTAATAAAAATATGTATTTATGATTTAAGTGATAGCAATGTAATAAGTAATATTGACGACTGTCATAGTGCTAGTGTGAGCGTTCAGTATCAAGTTAAAGACAATCATGATGAAATTATGGATGAAACAGACTATCTAGTCAGTAAAATAGTTAAAAAGTTAAGTTCGGCTTCACACTGCTTTTAAATGTTATTTATATTGTGTATTATTCATTGTAACTAAATATGACAGTAAATTAAATATAATTGAAATTTGTCCTATAAGCTGTGTTTTATTTACCTGAATAACTGTCTTTCAAATAGTAAGTAATAAAAAATAAACAGACTGAAGTGCAAGGTCATAACAAGAATAAAAACACGTGTTTAATTTTGAAATATATAGTTTATTCAAATGCCACTCTCAATACAACAACTGGCACAAATACTAAATTACACTGATATTTTTTTTTTACTTAAATTAATTATTACTAATATCATTCTTATAATTAACAGTTGCAAAGGAATCATGATGTGTATATTATAATATATTAGTTAAAATATTGCATCACAATGCCCCCATGGTAACGTATCAACTTGGTTTAGTAATATCTGTCTCTTGTCATCATTTTTATTAATAACTATTTTATCTGTCTCTTGAGAGTACAATACATGTTTAATAGATTTAATAGTGTTCATTTTGCATTTGAATGTACTGTCACTAAGTAAAGCTTTATTATAATGAAACAATCGTAGTCGCTTTGTAACGGACTTGGTTACACCCTTAGCTTTCTTAATTTCTCCGTGCAAACTGTTTATGCAATAAAGTTTGGCTCTAAGTCCTGTGAATTCAGTTATAATATCACCACCCAGCTCATCTTTGAATAGACCTGGAATTTGTGCATTTACTCTTGGCATATCATGTTTGTTGTTAACATTAAAATTACTAGTATCAAATTTTGATATGTTTTCTTTAATATCTTGATAAACATCTAGAGTTTTAATAAAATAAAGCAAACTATCTGTATCGGTATAACATAGCCTTGCCTTGTTTCTATATTTATTTTTTATATAGTCGTAGTGAAAATTATACAAATGCTGTTTTGCATACTCTAAAACGGTAAAACCGATATATATGGGTCTATCAAGATTTATTTTTTCCGGACTCAAATGAATGCCCACAAAGTTTTCGGAAAAAATTGTAATATTTTTTAAGTTAGGTTTCGCGATCAAGTTTTCGGCACTAAGGTGTTTGTTGGTCTTGTTATTTTTTTCATTCCATACCGTTACTAATTTTATATTTATCTGCTTTCGTCTATTTTCAATAGTTTTTCCGAATATAGCATTATTCAACAGTTTGAATAAACTTTTTTCAAATGGTGAGGATGAAGCTTGACGCAATCGAGTATTTAGGTCAATGTATTTTTGTAAAAAGTTTTCTTGCCTAAAGGTAAGTACGCGGTGAGTTTTTTTTAAAACGAGCCCGTTCCTTAAGCATTCTTTTAAATGAACGTAATGTATCACATACTTAAATTTATCATATAAGTTTGCAATTAGTTTTGGGGTTTTACCTCCTGGGGGGGTAAATTTTTCTGCCGCGAAAGGTAAATCGCAATGATACTTATGTAAATAATCCGGATAAGCCAAATCAACTTCTAGAATATATCCATAATCTGAATCGTCTGGTATATTAGTTACATTAATTGCATATATTTCTTCGGGTAACAAAAACCTGAAATCAGCTATTGGTAATTTTTTTGTCATCGCATAACCATATAAATTATTACAGTCGAGATATATCAAGAATGTTGATACTTCATTGTCATCAAAATCCGATAAATATTTATTATTAGCCTTCGCGCTACGAAGAGAACACTGAGCTAAGCCTCCACGTATTCCCTTTTCTAATAATTCATAAATCTCTAAATCACTAATTAATTCTAACTGAACCCTCGTATACAACATCATAGCATCCCAGCTCAAGCTAGGTGCAGTGATATAATAAGCTGGATCTAGATTATAATGCCGTAAACTGGTATCTCTAAAATTTTCAAATATGTCACAAAGTAACAAAACATCTGTTTTTAAATACAAGTCTGTATATTCACCGAGAGATTTAATTTTAAAACTTCGCCATATTTTTTGCACGTGCCTGTATTCATCATCGGTTATGTGTTCACATTTTAAACTATTATAGAAACATTCTTTCGGAGGAAGGACATTTTCATCGTATTTAGTAAAAGAGTCCATATAGTCGTATGGGTAAATACCTTTTTGATGCAACAATTTCAACAACTTTGTGTCACGGAATTCATTAGATAAATTTATAAAGTCACTGTCACTTAAATTTCTTGATAATACTTCCAAACTTGAATTAAGGAACTGCAAAGAATCAATAAACTTTATTTGAATAGGTCGTGAAGTATTCTTGGTTTGAATAATTTTAGTAACAGACATGTATTTTTCTTTAGTTTTTGGTATTATTTTAAAATAACCTTCATATTTTGCTAGTTCCCTGATAAATAGATGGCAATCATAACCCGCCAAGTTATGAAAAACTATCGGCACAAAAGGACAAACCCTATGCATTAAATTGCAATGAGAATGTGCAGCACCTCGGTATTGTGATGTAACATGATCGTGATCTGTCACCTTATCGTCAAATAATAATTGCTTACAAATATGGCATACAGTGGCATTATTGAAGTTATTTTCTTGATCTTTAGTTAAAGGTAACATAGGTTGTACTTTTGATAATATATGGTAAATGTTTTCTATATCCTTAAGCAAATATGTGACAAATTTTTCAACACAATCTGGCCCTCTATACGTGACGTATTTATTTAAATTCCGATCGTGTGAACAACAAACGTAGTAACCGAAACAAGAAGGTTTATGTTCTTTGTATATCCGAGTACTATCTGTTATGAATTGATTATGATTTACTAAAAGGCTTTCAAAATCTGCATATATGACAAAGTTAATTTTTTGTTGCCGTTCATAATTTTTAAATTGAAGTATAGTATTTTTCCCCGGCAGTACCGTTAATATTCTGTTACACATATGTGAGTTATACTTAATTTCGCTTTTAAAACATTGTAAACATAAATCACATAAATGCATTTTACCTTTGTGATGAGTAATTTGCCGTTTAACTAGTCGTAAAAGATCTTTGATTAAGCAGTAGTGACCTTTGCCATTTCTTTCAATAAACAACAAATTTATATGACAGCGCTTTCTTGAATTAGTCACATATAATGGACCGGTTACAAAGTTTTTGCCGTCTAATCCATAAATATTAAGACTTATGTCGGGATTTATTTTTTCAAAATGTCTAATATCGGTGTTTGTCGGTGGAAACATCATACCATCTGTATTCAGCGCCGAAGAGTAATGCGGATATGAATTAGTTCTACAGACATTGCTCTTTTGTGGAAATAATGCTGCTATGACACTCCATAGGAAACAGTGATTATCTTTGTTTTGTATATTAATACAACTTTTTGAACGTTTCACTACATTTGGTAACTCTATGTAAGAACCACCTCTCAAAGGATTGTATTTATTAACATTAATTTCTAGATGATTCATACAGAGGCAAGTCCAGCCAGACTCACGGTGCTGAAATTCAGACAGTTTTCTTACAAAAGTATGCATAACATTTAAGTATAATTCTTTTATATCAGTACTATAAAATATTGATTCATACTTTGTATTAAATGATTTCAGCTCCTGTTCACCAGACGTTGGTAGAACAAAGTAAGCGAAAAGCTCAAAGTTCACTTTGATACAGCTATGTTTCACAAGACAAACATTTAATAAATTCATAACATGTTCCTGATAATCCTTTAGGAAAGCCTCTGGCGTGAGATATTCCTCTGATGGATTAAGGCGGTAAGTAATTATTCTATTTTTAAATGCTGTCGCAATGATATCGATATTCTTAAATTCAGATTTCAATATGCTATTCGATTTATGTAAGTTCGTTCTCAAGTGATATTGATATTCGTGTTTAGGTATCTCAATATTACAGTAAACACATTTCAATACATTATCATCGGATCTGGTAATAGAAGTTCGTGTAACTGTAAAACAAAAAAAAACATAACTTTAGAAAACGTATCTATTTATTCTACATGACACTTAGAGATACAAGAATGAATATGAGAGTAAATACGAGTAAATAAAACATATGTACCTAAGTATTACGTTAACTAAAGTACTAACAAAAAAAAGTTACGTGATAATTCATATCTATTAGTTGAATATGTAACTAGTAATAATTACTGACAAAGTTAACGGGACAACCTCTAAATTCTTTTCTAGTGGCAGTTATAAAATTACTGAGGTGCTGCCACGAGTCCGTGTTCTCATCTGTTCTATTTTTAATACAGATAATCGCGTGGCGCCACCTGTTCATAGGCGCCACATGTTGAATTTCGTCGCAACTGTACACCTTTAACTCTACAAAATGTGTCCCTTTTTTGAAGTCTAATGTTTGGCGAGAGTGTCCATTGGCAACTCTTCGGCTCATGTATGACTGTAACGGATGAATTGGTTTACCCGCGGTTGGTTGATTCTGGACATCATCGTCAGTATCAGTCCCGAAGATGTCATGGACCGTGGCTTTCCTCGGGGCGATAGGCTTGATGACAGGTTTCTTGGTTTTAGCCAATGCTGGAGACGGTGCATGCGTAAAGGCTTGACTCTCCCTTGATGTTCTGGGTGCGGCCCCCGGTGATGGTTTTTTCTTTTTCGGCTTGAGTTTTTCAGGCTCTTGTGGCTGCTGAAGTTCGTCATCCGATGGGAACAACGATTCAGCATTTCCATGATGCAACCTGCAATTTAAAAACACAGAATTATGTTTAAATTTAAAATAATATATAGTAAATACTATGTAAATATGGTGCATTATAAGATCTAGCTAGGTATATCTACTCCAAATATGAATACCGAAAGGAATGGAAGGTACATAATCTGTGTAAAAACACTTTTAAATAAAAACCTTCATTTCACTGACACTTATAACAAGAAAAAATATTAGTCGAGACTATAATAATATTATCTCATTGATTTATTCACTGAATAAAGTTGGCTTTAAAAAATGCTGGATATACCGAAGTTACTGAATGGATAGACAATTATAATTAATGAATGAATAGATTGTAACTATTTAAAAACTCAAAACAAGAAATAATAATGTACTAAAGTAAATATCATTGTTAATATTATTATCATTGTTTGTTATTATTAATACAACTTACATTTTAACCGGACTCTCCCTGGATGTACTGGGTGCGGGCACCGAGGAGGATTTTCTCTTTTTCGATTTTAATTTTTCAGGCTCATGCGTCTGTTGAAGTTCTTCATCCGACGAGGACAACGATTCAGCATTTGCATGATGTGACCTGAATTCAAAAACATAATTATGTTTCATTTTAAATTATTAGAGAATAAATGCTAAGTCTATAGTACGTTATCAGATCTAGGTAGGTATAATCTACTCCAAATACGAATACTGTAAGGAAATGGAATATTCATAGTATGTAAAAATATTTTTAAATAAAAACTTTCATTATAATTGAACACTTAACACAAAAATGAATAGGGACTCGAATAGTGTCCCAGAACATGGTTAACACAAGCAATTGGATATGAGCTACTGAATGAATAGATGAATAATGAATAAATAGATTCCTAAATGCTACTATTTAAAAACCAGATCAAAATAAAACAGACTTTGAAAGTTAATATAGGCACCTAATAATAATATTATTAATACAACTTACATTTTTGTGGTGTAGTGCCCCGGTTCTTGATGTCAGCTCGGGAGAAATAGCAGTGATGTTCCAGATGCCCACGTCCCGATTTAAATAGCAGTAACTCCACGTGATTTTAATCCATAAATGGACAGTGAGTTTGACTAAAAATCCTGAGTCAAATCTATGACCCCAAATAAGAAAAGCGCTTACCTAGCACTATCATAATTAAGTTTTAACTTTCGACCTTAAATACATGTGGTTAAGATTTCAATCTAATAAATGTATTTTCATTACCGCTATAATTAAGTACAAGACTAGTTTTATACTCTGACTTTGCTTATAATTAAATATCATGATAAATATATGAGAACATCATCAAATGAACAAACATAAATTTAAATCTTTGATATCAATATTGATTCGATGTAAACAAAGCAATACAGGCGCCAATCCGTCGGCAGCGTCCTATTTCATCAGTCCATAAAATAAATGGTATGCCAATGTTGTTTAATTGTTTTTGATCCACCTCCTTAAAAAGAATTCAACATACGTTGCAAATTCTTTAGGTAACGTTGATATACTATTAACATACCATGATTTTGTCTGCCTATTCATTTGAATAAAATGTATGAAAACGATTACCGTGAACAAACGGACGGTAATATTATTTTGTTGATGTATATTTATGATCAACAATAAAATGTTGGGCGCCATGATGTCTGAGGTTTCAATTTCACCTTACCATTTTTGTATAGATATTAACATCTAACAAAAAATATGCAATACTGAACTCTATGTATTCAAAAGTTAAAAAATATAAAGGGCGATATAATAACTTGAAGTCCATTTAATTTTTGCATCTGTCGGTGAAGAGTGATATCTTAGCAGAATGTCGGTAAGTGTTATTATAACATATTTTTTTAAGATTTTAAAAATGTATTACCAACATTAGTAAGTAGCATCACTGAATTATTAATTTCCTCGTAATGCTTAATTTCAGTCGTAATTGTTTTTTTTTTCAGGACACGGAGGATCTTTTCAATTTTGTACCCATGAATCAACCAGTTCAACAAACCACTGGACAGAAAACGCTGGGTCTTGCTCGCAAGAGATCAAAAACAGATCAAACATTTTATCAATATATTAAGAAGCCTGTTACTCGAGGAACAAAAATTATCAAAATAGAAATATATGATATTGACAGTTTTCAAAAATCAGAACAACCGATATGTAATTGCAACGCTGATGTGTGTGTTCAACATGTCGTAAAAACTATATTATTCGATGATATATATACCAGTACGAGACAATTAATCGCCAAAATTCAGGATGACATTGAACCAAAAGTTTAGATTCAATCATTATAATTCATTTAAAGACACTATTAAATTAACTAGGTACCGCGACAATTATGTGTGTTTAAATTTGTGAAATATCAGTGTTTTTTATCTAAGTATATGCATTAGTAAGAACAAATAAATACTTAAATAAATAATGAACTTTTATTTATAATTAGAATAACAAGTATTCAAAGAAAATAGTACTTACTTATTTGAATAAGAGAAATAATAGGTTTTTAAATAGATGATCGATTAATATACGATGATGAAATTATTTGAATAACTGGATATATTTGGTATTCTTATTAAAATAATAGTAAAAGTTTGTATTTGAATAAACGAAATAATATTATTTGAATAGACGAATGGGTTCTATTCGAATAGATGAATGGGTTCTGTTTGAATAGATTAATGGGATCTATTTGAATAGATGAATGGGTTTTATTTGAATAGATGAATGGGGTTTCTAGATCTCCTCTGATCTAGAAACCCCATTTATCACCTACTCTTAGCAGTCTTAATTTGGTCTGTAAGGTTATCCCCAAATAGAAAACTTCCTGGTTCTGACTGAACAAGGAATTCTTTCATACTTTTATTTATAACTGATAGCAAGAGAGATCTCCGTCCTCTGGTATCCATGAAAAGGGAGTCACATAACAGCCTTGACGCATCATTCAGCTTCTTAATACACTCAAGCTTTTGATCTTTCATGCTTAATTGGAGCGCAGAACCCAGGCATGACAGGGCTGTTGCAACTTGTTGTTGTCTTTTAAAAATGACCTGGTCTCTCTTCCTTGCAACATCATTTACTGCTGCGTTTACCTCCGGGTTCAATTTAGGAGGTATAATTTCATTAAAATTTGTGAATGGTGGGTTCTCCATATGTATTCTTTCTTTCTCATCCTTGTCTAAACCTTTTTTTACTATACCTGCCCATGGTTCTACTATTTGTTTGTGCAAGTTCTCTCCTTTTGTTTCTGTTTGGGGAGCTGTCCCTAGTATCTCCAACACATTCTCCTCTAACTGTTCTTCCTGGTCAGGTATGGGCTCTCCCTCACAGTCAATGGCTTCATTGAACATCTCCTCAAGAAGCTGGGGTTCATTCCCCGTATTTTCAGGAGATTGAATAGTTGGGCTTGCCAGAATGTCTGAAAAAAGCATAAAGCATAATGAGAAGTGAAGGAATGTGGGTATCACACTCTCCACTCAGAAGCACTGTCCTATCGCTATGATTAGGAACTTGTACATGCAGGACATGCAGCTCACACGTATAGCACATTTATAACCATGTAGGAACCCTCGGAACCTCCCTTGAAGGTTGCGTGCTTTAGTAGGTTTTTTTTTTTTTTTTTTTTTTTTTTGAATGGACTACTCGCAGTTCAGCACATTAGGCTGGTTACTGCTCAACCGGGCAATCCCGTGGTTGCCTTAGATTCTAAGGCCCCCAGCCGGGGCTTTAACTACTTAAAACTAAATGGCCGCTCGCTAAGGGCATCCCCTGTGGGACACGGGCCTCGGCTTAGCGGGGTCATTGAGGAGGGGCAGCAAGGGACAGGCTGGGTCTGATTGATATTATTTAGGGGATTTAACGCTAATGGCTCAGCAGCGCGGGCTGGCTCGTTAGGCAAAAGTCGGGGAGGGTTTTGACGGGGGCGTCGCGATGGACCTCGTCGGCGAGGTCGGAATACGGAACGCGTTCTGGGTTTGTTTTTCCTAAGAGTGCTGGTTTCCCTACTACTCTCTTGGGTCAGGGTGATGGGGTCATCGGGCTCGACAAGGGTATGCCGCGGTCGGCGGATCTTGCTGATCTGGGAGGGGGTGTATCGGGTGGCCGATGCGATAAGGGGGTTTTGGTGCTTTTCAGCGGACTCTATGAAACGCTTGGAAATACGTTTCATGAATTGTTTGATGGTGGGGATACGGAGGTCGACATGGAGACGCTCATTTCTAACGTACCACGGGGCTCCCGTAGCCTTTCGGAGAAAACGGTTTTGGATGACCTGCAACCTATGGATTTGGCGGGGCTTAGCGTGTGCGAAGGCTACACACGCGTAAGTCATTATTGGACGTATGCACGTGGTGAAAATGCGTAGTTTGCCTTTCAGGGATAACTTGCTGCGTGCGTTCAGCATGTAATGAAGCCTACTGAGAGCGAATGCGGCACGATTGCGCACCGTCTTAATGTGCTCTCTGAAGGTAAGCTTTCGATCGAGGATCACGCCTAGATATTTAGCTTTCTCAACCCAGGGGATCGGCTTGCCAAATAACGTGATCGGACTGGGACGGGGGGGGAAGAGACGAGTCTTGGGCTTGTAAAACAAGATCGCCTGACTCTTCTCTGGGTTGACTTCCACTCTCCATTTCCGGAACCAAGCGCCTAGTGCGTTTGCGGATCTCTGGAGGTGGCCGGCTATTGCCTTCTCGCTATTGCCGGAGCAATATATCGCCGTGTCGTCAGCGAACAGAGCTAGCTGTGTCTTAGAGCTAGTGGGGATATCGCTAGTAAATAGCGAGAACACTAGGGGGGAGAGAACACCGCCTTGGGGTACTCCGGCGCGAATGGGATGTGGGGACGAAAGTGCACCTTCGATTCGGTACTGAAAGGTGCGGTTCGACAGATAATCTCGTAAGATGAGCACGAGACGATCCGGCACACCGAGCTGGTATAGCTTGTATATCAGCCCGTTGTGCCAGACCTTGTCGAAAGCTTTCGCTATATCGAAGAACAGGGCTCCCGTAACGAGACCGCGCTGGTATTTGGCGCTGATATGTTCAACGATACGGTAGACCTGTTGGACGCAAGAGTGGTTTGATCTAAAACCAAACTGCTCATTGGGGAGGAGGCTCTTGGCTTCGACAAAATCCTTGAGACGCTTATGAATAAGCCTCTCGTAGATCTTACCTAGGACTTTGAGCAGACTGATGGGACGATAGCTGGACGGGGAGGACTTGGGTTTTCCAGGTTTGGGGATACCGATGACGGTAGCCTCTTTCCACGTCTGTGGGAACATGTTGTTGGACAGAGCGCCATTGAAGATGGCGGTCATTAACATGATCAGAGTAGCCGGGAAGAGACGAACCACTTTGTTGGTGATTCCATCGGAGCCCGGGGCTTTTCTGGGTTTGAGACGGCCGATGATCTCCTTCACCTCATCAGGTGTGACGGGGGGGAGGGGATCATCGGGGTCCTCTACTGGTGGGAGGGAGGCTCTACGTTCGACTTCGGCATTCACCATATCGAGATGAGCCTTGTCTACTGGTTGGGAGCTGGGGGAGCATTGGGTCTCTAGACTGTCGGCCAGGCATTCGGCTTTGTCCTCGTCATCGAAGGCGACGGTGTTGTCGGGACGCGTGAGCGGAGGCATCGAGGCAACCTCAGAGGCGCGTAGTTTCCTCTGAAGTTCCCAGAATGCCTGATGGGTAGGTTCGAGGTCGCCCAGCAACTTATCCCAGCGACTTTCACGCAGTTCAGCGATGCTGTTACTTACTTTACGCTGTAAGTAGCGCATGTGAACTTTGTTGGCTTCGCAGGGAAAGGCGCTGTAGGCACGGACTGCCGCGTTCTTTTCAGTCACGAGCTCACGTACCTCGTCCGGGAGTTTCCAGTGGTGATCGCTCACCACCGGAGACTCCTTAGAACATTCGTTCAGGACAGATTGCACGTGTTCCGTGAGTGAATTGATCGCGGCTGTCGTGTCTGCGACAGACTCGATTAGGTCGGGGATCTGGTCGAGATGGGGTGACGTGGTAGCCTTCAGCTTTTCGCTTACTTGGCGCCAGTCAGTGGTCATTCGGGTGGGAGGAGGCTGGGTAGGGTCCATCGGCCCTGATCTAGGGGCAAGCTCCAGGATCACGGGTCTATGGTCCGAGTTTAACTCGTCATGCGTCTCCACAGAATGTAACCGAAGGTTGACATTTTTGAGGAGGGCGATGTCAAGTACATCGGGGGAGTGGGAAGGTGAGTGCGGGTAGTGGGTGGGATGCATTGGAGCGATGACATCGAAATTCAGGACGCTGCACAGTTCGAACACTACCTTGCCTCTCGGGTTGGTCGTGTGACTGTTCCAGGAAGGATGTTTGGCGTTGAGGTCCCCCGCCAGTATGACGGAGTCGCTCAGGCCAAGAAGTTTAGTCAGGTCATCTTTCATAGCGGGAGTGTCCACGGAGTTGTTGGGTGGGACATAGGCTGAGATGATCGTGACGGGTTGGTGTCCTGTCATACCTAGCCGACAGACTGAGACCTCAAACTTTTCAAGGGAGGGAGGGTCCATAGGAATGCAGTATAGGGACGATTTATAGTAAATAAGGGTACCTCCTAAGTGGCAACGGGTCCTATCATTGCGAACCATGCGATAGTTGGCAATTTTGGGGTCCCGATGGGTAGGCTTTAGGAAGGTCTCTTGTATTAATAAGATGTCTAGGTGATGGTCGCGGAGGAACAAGGCGATCTCATCACGTTGGGCTCTAAGGCCATTGGCATTGAAAAACCCTATCCGGAGGGCTGTCGGTTTGAACCTACACGTTACTCTGGACTTATCCATTATGGGTGGGTAAGGGTTGTGTAGATTTGGACGTGGTGAACTACGTCACCGAACTCACGGAAAACTGCTGAGTGGTTACCTCTGCAGTTTTGAAGCGCCTCGGCCATGGCTAGGGCGCGGGGGGAGTAAAAAGCTTAGTATGTGACCAAAATGATGTTTTTGGACACATCACCAGCTGAAATAGTGGCGGCTTGCGCTGGGGCAGGGGCAGGGGCTGGGGCTGTGGCCCGGGTTGCCTCTGTCAAGGGGGGGCGTGGGAGCGCTACGTCCATGAGGGCCGGGATGGTTTTGGTGGGCTGGGTGGTAGGCGTGGCCTTAGGGGCCTCTGTGGTTTTGGGGGCGGGAGCGCTGGTCCTCAAGGCCGGAAAGTGGGCCTGGTGATTGAGAGCGCTCCATGGGCTGGGGCGTTGTGGACTGAGGGCTGTGGTAGTTTTTCCTACCAGTTGAGGACATTCCCTCTGCTGGCGATCGCTTGCGCGCTTGGCTAGCTTGGGGGCGGTGGGTTTGGGCGCTTTTGGGCAGCCACGGTAGTTGGCCGTGTGGCCAGACTTGCCGCATAAGACGCAGCTGGGCGGCTCAGCGCATTGGGACGGGTCTTTGGGGCGGGTGAGTCTGAAGTGCCGTGGTCACCCAGGCATTTCACACATCGTGCCTTCGCAAAGCAATTCCGCTGGGAGTGGCCGTACAATTGGCAGTTGTGACACTGGCCAATGATGCCACTCCTGCGGGGCTTTTCGATGGATAGGCCCGAGAGGCCACAGATGTGGGAAATGTTAAATATGGGGTGATGACCGTCTGTCGGATCGCAGACGACCAGAATCATATTGTATGATTCCCCACCTCGGCGGTGCATTCGGTGCACCTCTGCTACGGGGATACTCTGCGACTGAAGGTCGCTGAGAATTTCAGCCGTGGGGATTTCGCGTGGGACGTTTTTGACCACCACGCGTGTCTGACGGTCCTCGGGAAGAGTAAAAGAGTGGAAGGGGATTTTCCTGCCGGAGAGGAGTTTGTGCAACTCTCGGTAGTCCCTCGCGGTCGGGACAGTGACTTTAATGCCCAGCTGGACAGCTCGGGCATTGGTATAATTTATTTGCCTGGCCTTGCAGGCAGTGGACACCTCAGTCCATTTGGCCTTGTCGTGAATGAACACGGGTGGCGGAGGTTGGACCTTTGGGGCTGAGGTTTTGGGGACTGAGGCCTCGACCGCCATCGGGCTGGCGGATCGGCTTGCCTGCTGGGAGGATCCAGCTGCCGAGGAGGGGCGGGATTGGGGGGCTGAAGACGGGGTGAGGGGTGGGTGGGGGCGGCCTTTTTGAGGGCCTGCTCAGAGGGTGGGGACTTCTTCTTCTTCCTCTTCCCTCCGGCTACGACCTGGAAGTCGTCTTCGGAGGAAGAGGAATCAGATGGCTCAGAGGGCGCGGCAATGTCCATTTCCTCTGGGGAGGATGCACGGGATTCAGTGGGGCTCTGGTTCCCGGTAGCGGGTTGGGTGGTGGCGGCGCCGACTGTAACAGCCGGTTTCGCGGAAGTCGTGGGGGCTGGGGCAGGGTTTTTGGTGCTGGGTACCTGTTTGGGTACCCAGTTCTTAGATGCCTGCTTTTCAGTAGGCGGCGGGGAGAGAGGGCTCTCAGGGACCTGACCTTCTTGCTGTATGCGGGCAAGTTCGCTGCCAAATTTGGCAACCAGGTCCTGATCCCTGCAGAGCGCCTCTGCTATCAGATTGCCATATTTGGCAGTGAGTTCGGAGTTTTTCAGTACTGTCTCCTTGACGAACGCTAGTATGCTAGCTTCCGTCATGGTGGAAAGTACGGGGGGGGGGGGTCAGGGGGGATTTTAGTTCCTACTGGGCATCAAGGAGAAGCGTGGTTGCAACTCCCTGTGCGTCCTACTACCTAACTCCCCGGGTGGGATATCCCGGGGATGTGTACCCTCCCTGCCGGGTGTAGACAGGGAGGTGAGTGCCTAGTTTTGTGTGCCCTAAGCTTGTAAACCCACTGCCGATCTTATTGTGCAGTGGGGCCCTAGGGTCAGAAGACCGGTCCGGTGTGAAGGGGTTGAGACACCCAACCACACCGGGTGAATGCTGAAAGAGAGCGGGGTTAGACAGATGGCAGCGACTAGGGAAGCCCCCAAGGCCGCGTACCAAAGCCCTTCCGATTTGACTTAGCCCTGAAGGGGCTTGGGCCGGTGTATCGGGTCAACACCCCTTGGCTTCGTTGGCACCGTGAGGTATCCCACCAAGGACCACGAAACTGTGGATTTTCCCTGAAGGGGCACTACGTTTCACAACCTCCAAAACAGAAACAAGAAGTCGTCCACTGCCTTGAAAAAGGCGGCTTCGGATCAAAGTTGTAGTCGGCGACTACTGGTGACGTCACGACTGGAGCGTGACGAAACGAACACACACGACACTGAGCACGATAACGGGAGAGCAGCGGGGAGCGGCACGTCCGTCGCGGGCGGGCGTCGGGAGCGGAATGCTTTAGTAGGTAAGCATTGAACATTATTATAACCATGTAAGCCCCCGCAGGACTTCCCTTGAAGGTTATAAGAGTGAATATCAAAAAAATTGTACATAAGAAAAAAGCTCGGTGTCCTCATTACTAACACGGGTGTAAAAAATCCTGTAGTGAATAAATAAGCCGTATTTTTTTAATAACGCGCTATAAAATATTCATGCTTTCGTATATAATTATCAGATCAACTGAATCATGTTAAAGAAATAAAATAAAAATCAAAATGTAAAGATGTGGAGTTTTTTCTCATACAAAAAAGTGTTGTCTCCACGCGCCAATTTTAAAAGAAAAATTTAATACTTTTTAATAATCGAACTAATGGAGATTTCTTTAATAATAGTATACTTGGAAAACGATCACGGTGTATAAGAAAACTTTTTATTTCTATATAAACATTGTCATAAGTGAGAAAATTTATGTAAAAATGATGTCTCCGTATTTCGTTTCTTTGTGTGACGAGCCTTGTGTGACGAAATTATGTCCTAATTTATAGGGTTTCTAAACGTACCCGGATTTTATTACATCTGGCAACATGCGATTTACTACCAACCTTACAAAACAAAACGTCAGCCATCTTACTTTTGGTGTATTGGTGTCGAAACCTGTGATTACCGTTTTGTCGCTTTATATAATATATACTTGTGTGACGCAAAATTTCAGGTAAGTTTAATGATTTTATAATAAATATATGATCGTTAGACATTATTTTATAAAAAGTAAATCGTGCAGTAAATAAGAATTTTCAAATCTTTTTACTTTTTTGTTGCGCGTGGTTTCTTTTTTTGCTAGGTTATATTTTGCTTCCATTGTGTGACATTGGGTGACGTCACACAAAAAAATAGGGTGTATACTGTATACTCATTGCCTGTCTTTTTTTATTTAAAATGATCGTAATAGTCAAAAATTACGTTTTCTGGAAAAAAATTGGGGGGTTTTATAATTATTATAAAAATTAAACAAACCAAGGAACATGAAACTAGACTAAAAAAAACTGATTTTCTAGTTAAAATATAATATTGATGTTACAGTGGCGTTTTTAGAGAAAATTCACTTTAATTGAACAAATACTGCAAAAAATTGGGATAGAGTCCCAAATTTTTGCAGTATTTTACTTTAACTATTATTTTTCTAATTCAAAATTATTTCATGCCATTTTTTTTTTAATTTCATTTTCATAAATGATAAATAAATAAATGATAAATGATTTATTTTTTGTAAGTAGGTTGTAAAAAACACTTTTACACGTCAATCTTTTTTTTTTTGGCCGTTATAAAACTAGATGAGGCCGGTGTTTCCTAGCTGACTACCCTGAGAAGAAACACCGAAACAAACTCAGAGGTCAAGGTCTCTTTTGAAGTCCATACAATTGTACTGGTCAAATCATATGAGAACCATGTAGGTTGGTGTCTGAAGTGGTCTTTTGAGGAAAGTACCACACAGATTTGAGTGGACCTGTCCAAACAGTGCAAGCATTTGTCAGTTATCGTGTAGCTCAAACTTAGAACTTTAAGGAGCTCAACGATTTGACGAACAATACCAAAGTAAGGACATTTGGGTAGGCCACCTAAAGAACTCAAACCGCCAGACTAACATGAATGAACCCCTGACGTAGCGATCTAAATGATCCCCATATTCACAATACGTTATATGAAGACCATGCAGATCAGTGTCTGAAGTGGTCTTTTTAAGAAGGAACCACACAGTTTTGAGTGGACCTGTCCAGTCAGTGCAAGCCTTGGTCAGAGTCGATTAGCTCAACTTAGAATCAATAAGGAGCTCAACAACTCGACGAACAATGCCAATGAAAGGACATTTGGGTAGGCCACAAAAATACTCAAACAGCCAGACAACGTTAAAGAAAAAAATACTTGAAGAGGAAAAAGCTAATAATAACCCATATAGTCCTCACATTCACAATAGGGAATTTAAAAATATAATACTTTACAAAGTAAGTATTCATGTCAAAATGAGATATTGATATAAAATAAAAAAAAATATGATACTTTACAAAGTAAGTATTCATGTCAAAATAAGAAATTGTAATAAAATAAAAAGAAGACTTTAAAAAGTAAACATTCATGCCAAAAGTAAATGAAAATGTCAAACTGTATAAATATAAACAAAAAGCGCACAAAAGAGAACAAAACAAAAACATTAAAACATTGGGCCGTGTACAAAACTGAAGCAGCTCAATCCCAAGCCTTGTTGTCCTCAAGATAATCTTTAACTGTATAAAAAGCTTTCTGGCATAGCTTACGTTTTATAAATGATTTGAATTTATTTCTGCTTAGTTCTTGAATAGGGCTAGGAAGTTTATTATAAAAATGTATACATTGACATCGAAACGAACCACCTATTTTTTTGAGCCTGGTTTTAGGAACGACATAATTGTGTTTGTTCCTAGTATTTATGCTATGGATATCACTGTATTTTTTAAACAGATTAATATTTTTATGTGCATACAAGAGGATTTCATAGATATACTGGGAAGGCACAGTCATAATATTAATCTCTTTAAATTTGTCTCTGAGGGACTGTCTGGGACTTAATTTATAAATTGCACGAATAGCCCTTTTTTGTAAGACAAATATTGTCTGAATATCGGCGGCATTTCCCCACAGCAGAATGCCATATGACATCACACTATGAAAGTAGCTAAAGTAAACTAAGCGGGCTGTCTCTAAATCAGTTAAGCCACGAATTTTCCTAACAGCATATGCTGCAGAACTGAGTTTTTTTGACAGTTTGTCTATATGGGGGCCCCACTGCAGCTTCGCATCTAAAGTAATGCCTAAGAACACTGTGGTATCTTCGGGTTTCAACTCTTCACCCTTTATCGATACAACAGTGTTCACTTGTCGCACATGAGGTAAGGTAAACTTTATACATTTTGTCTTTTTCTCGTTTAGTAATTTAAAAAAATTATTAGCATTAAACCAGTTAACTACAGTTGCAAGGGCAGAATTTACATCGTCAGTAACTATCTGCTGGCGTTTTAGTTTAAACAAAAGCGACGTGTCGTCTGCAAATAATACTATATCGTGTTTGTCTTTTATGAGGTACGGCAAGTCATTAATATAAATGAGAAACAAGAAGGGACCTAAAATTGAGCCCTGGGGGACCCCCATCCTGATTACAGATCCAGGAGATCTTTTACCGTTGACATCAACTCTCTGAATCCTATCACTCAAGTATGAAGTAAGAAGATCCAGAGAGGCGTTCCTGATTCCGTAATAGTGTAATTTCCTGATCAATGTCTCATGGAGAACGCAATCAAACGCCTTGGACAAATCGCAAAAAATACCCAAAGCATCGCATTTGTCCTCCCATGCATTATAAATGTGTCCTAGAAGTTCAACACCGGCATCAGTTGTTGAACGACCCCTTGTAAAACCAAACTGCTTATTATGTAAAAGATTATGTTTATTAAAATATCTTTTCAATTGATTTAAAATCAGTTTCTCAAAAATTTTACTAAAAGTAGGTAGCACTGAGATGGGTCTATAATTGGAAGGGTCTGATGTGCTACCTGATTTAAATAAAGGTATTATTTTACTATATTTCATTAGATCAGGAAACTCACCACTGTCTACACAATTATTAAAAATAACAGCTAAAGTAGGAGCTACAATGTGTATAATAGACTTAGCAAGGTCAACAGAATTACCCCACAGATCTGCAGTTTTTTTAACATTCAGTGAATTAAACGTCTTTACAATATCAGTAGAAGTGACATATTGGAATTTAAATTCAGCATCACAAACTGGAACGTTTTCTTTAAGTAAAGCTTCTGCAGCACTGGGTGATGAATCTAGATACTTAGTTGTCGATACGGGAATCTCTGCAAAGAAATCTTCAAATGCCGCGGCGACTTGCGAATCTGATTCAATAATACTGTCATCAATAGCAAGGCTATAATCACTACTTCGATTGACAGACCTTCCTGTTTCGCTATTAATAATATTCCATGTCGTTTTAATCACATTACTACTATTTTTAATTTTTGAACCCAAGTATCTAGACTTGGCTATATAACAAACCTTTTTAAATAATTTAGTATAATTCTTAACATATAAGTTAAACTCTACTGTATTAATATAAGTTCTTTCTTCATACAACTCATAAAGCCGTTCTCTACTCTTATAAATACCAATGGTGGCCCAGTCACTGAAGGTAGTGTTACAGTTAACTGAAATGGTTTTGGGAACAAATGTTGTATCAAACTCTGCGCAATACATTTTGAAAAAATCATTGTAATATTGATTAGGGTAATCATTCGTTGACAAAGTTGGCATTTTATTTAAAAGTTTAGCCTTAAATGTTATACATAACACGTTATTGACGATTATTTTTATAATTACTTCAACTCAATAACCCTGATAGTTTATAAGTTATTGCCAATAAATTGACAAATAAAATAACTCGAGCAAATATTCAGTTTCTGTTTTTTTTTTTTACAGTTCATTTGAGCCTGGTTTTACATCCTTTCGTTTGTGCACAAAATTACATAATTATGTCTGTACACTTCATGGCAGACCCATTGTTACAATTTATGCTTTCAGATAATGGTACAAAATGCCTTTGACTGGAGCAGAAAGACAACGACGATATCGACAAAAGTTGATTCAAGAAAATCTGGAGAAACTGCTGAAGCAAAAAAGGGAAAATCTAGAAAGAACAAAGAACAAATATAAAAGAATAAACGAACTAACCGAGATTCAACAGAACTTACAGCGAGAAAAGTGGAGAAAAGAAAAATGTAAAAATGAAAAAATTGATGATAAAACGTCAGAAGACAAGACGGAAAAATCAAAACAGCGCATGTATTCTCGTAAATTACAAAAGGAAAATTTAAATTTAAAATCTACTGTGGCTCTATTACTGAAAAAAGTAAAGACGTTGAGTAGGAAAAATAACAGATACAAAAAAAATAGAACGGTTGACACAAAAAGTAATCATTTTGAATAGCTGTGAACAAAAAGAACAGATTAAAGAGAAAAAAAACAAACCATATTCTAAAACTGAAAAAAATATGAAGGAAACGGTTCCCAAAATTTCGACCCCGGAGAAGAATGTAGTAAAGAAGATATTGTTTGAAAATATTATTATAAAAGAATCATTACAAACCCAATATTCTCAGGCAACGAATAATTCCGAACGACACGTACTTAAGAAAGTAGTGAACAACGATATGACTGCAAAATATAAAATTAAAACAAATTTAAGTGCATGCTTGGGTTTGAAAGGAAGATTAAGAGTTCGACAAAAATTGCACAAATATAAAATGAAACGTTTGCAAGAACTCGCATTATTTTATGAAAGAGACGACAATAGCCGCGCCACAGCCGGAAAAAGTGAGTACAGAACCTTACAGAAAACAAGTAAGGTATTTATTGGATACCTTAAAAAATTTACACAAAAAATATAAAAATGAAGGGGGCAAGCTATCTTATGCCACATTTACTCGCTACAAGCCGTTTTTTGTTTTAAGTCCAAAAATAGTAGATAGAAATACTTGTGCATGCGTAAAACATGCGAATCTAAGTTTTATGGTCTGCAAATTGAAGCAATTACGTTTATTAAAAACGGATAACTTAACTGAGCTGGTGTCAACTATAGCGTGTAACATAAAGAACAAGAAATGCATGTACAATGAATGTCACGCTTGCTCTTTCAAAAGTTTTGAATTTAATTTGTCACTAACGAATTTAACAGATACAGTGTCATGGAATAAGTGGGTAGTAAAACAATTCAAATATTCAAAAAATACAGCCAATCAACAAAATATAGAAAAAATGACAAAAAGGACAGTCAAGGAAGAAATTACGGGATCATTACAAACACTTCAGCAGACATTTTGTAGTCAGTTACGGCTGTTTAAGAAGCATCATTTCAACATACTGCACCAGTTTAAGATGTACACAAATTGTAAGAATAAACTCACTGAAAACGAAATTGTTGTGCATTGTGACTTCTCCGAGAATTATATTTGTAAGTTCTCAGAAGAAGTACAAGCAATGCACTTTGGTGCTTCCAAAAGACAAATATCTCTGCACACCGGTGTTATTTATGCCAATAGCAAAGATGGACCACAAACTATATCTTTTTGTACGATATCGCAAAATACCAATCATACACCTGGTGCTATTTGGGCCCATCTTACCCCTGTACTGAAATTCGTAAAAGAAAAATTTCCAACTATTAAGACCATACACTTCTTTACAGACGGGCCCACAAGCCAATACCGACAATAAAAAAAATTTTATATGATGAATACAGCTATTTCTCAGTTAGGTTTTGACAGAGCGACTTGGTCATTCTTTGAAGCTTCCCACGGGAAAGGAGCCGCTGACGGTGTTGTAGGAGCAACGAAGAGAAATTTAGATCGATATGTCGTACACGGCCATGATATTCCAGATGCTGAGGCAGCTTTTAACGCTCTAGTGATGAATAACACATCGAAGATTAACTATTTTCTAGTGCCTGATGAAGATGTAGATGAATCAATAAAAATGTTAGATGCGATATCAAAAAACCTGATTGCCGTTCCAGAAACCATGTCTATTCATCAAGTTGTTTCGACGCCAAATACAGATATTATAAAATTTAGAAAATTAAGCTGCTTTTGTGGAGAAGATTTTGGCTTTTGTGATTGCTTTGATTTGACAGAACATATTTTAAATCAGAAAAGAAAAATGAAAAACAGACAAGCAAATATTATTAAAAGAAGACGACTGAATTCATCAAAAAAGCAAGTACAATCAGAAGATAGTGATACCACCGACACGGATATCGACATAACGTATGCCGAATCAGACGATAGCATGTACGAAATTGAAAAACTAGATAGTGACAATATCGAAGACAATGAAGAATTAATAATGTTAATGGAACTCAAATCAGTCGACCACAAATGCAGAGATGTTGGCGCTATAAATGTTACACAACAGGACAACATATTTACGGATAGCACAAAAATAAAGGCAGCCAATAAAGTTACCCTACTATCGGACATAACATTTTCATTGGAAAATCAAGCTTTTTCAAATTTACAAGCATACGGCCCATTCAAGAAAATTGACATAAATACTAATTTATGTTTTACTAATTGTCTTAAAGAAAATGTAAAAAATACATTTACGACGATCCTGTTCCGTCTACGTCGGGAATAAAACAAAAGCAAATAAAAGGCTTTGAAATTGAAGGGAGCAAAACAGAAATAGACAATTATACCACAGATTTAAGAAACATTAACCTGGAGACGGTAAAAATACAAGAAACCAACACTCAAGAAACAGATAAATATATTAAAGCAAAGAAAGAAACGAATGATATTGAACTTGAACAAAAGACAGGAGAGGAAAAGAATGAAACAAAAGAGAAAAAGATTAAAACAAACGGACAGGTAGAAAACAATGGTGCAGTAAAGGAAAAGATGAAAGACAAAACAAAATACAATTACAACTTGACTTTAACCGACACTGGGCTTGACCGAAATACAAAAAAGGGAGAGATAGAGACTGAGAGAAGTAATGGGGTTGAAGAACAGAAAAGTAACAATAATAATACAGAATTGCAGGAAAAAATACAAGAAACAAAAACACAGGGCTGTGATGATTCAGACTTATGTGATACTAGCTGCTGCCCGCGACTTCGTCCCCGTGGAATCCCCGATTTTAGAACATTCTTTATCGCTGCTCCGCTCCTATTGGCTTAAGCGTGATGATATATAGCCTAAAGCCTTCCTCGATAAATGGTCTATTCAACCCAAAAAGAATTTTTCAATTCGAACCAGTAGTTCCTGAGATTAGCGCGTTCAAACAAACAAACAAACAAACAAACAAACAAACAAACTCTTCAGCTTTATAATATTAGTATAGATTACTGTAAATGATAGTGTTCTTGTTAGGTATTTTGAAAAAAATAAGTGGGTTTATTATGTAGGATTTGTAGAGAGCTTGCTAAATAATTTTTACAACATCAAATTTTTAAAGATTGTTAGAAAGCCCAAACTCAAATTTATTTTTCCTAAGAAAGATGACAAAGACACAGTTCCTAGTATTAATGTAGTAAAAAAAATTGCATTAAAGTTAGAGTCAAAGGAATACGTACTTTGTGAAGAAGGTGATTCAGTATTTTTTATTTAATTTGCGGAATATTGCGGGGTTTGTTTTCTTTTCAGAATAACAATTTAGTTTTATATGAAAAAAAAAATCTGTTTAAATTATTTTTCAAACACATTTTTTTATTGCGGATGTTTATTCGTATAAGTAAATAATAAGTAGTGCCGTAACTAGTTTTGAAATTACTATTATTTGACATTTTTATTGAGTACCTATTTAAGAGCATTTGCGACGTACGAAATGTCATTTAAGTCGTAAACACTCTTTAACTTGTGTCAAAAAGATGGCTCAAATATTCTAGATATATCTATACTTTAGCCAAATTCGAAAAAGAATCTTTAGTTACTAAATAATACAAAAGTAAAAATTTACTTTTGTATTATTTAGTAAGTACTAGCATTATTCATGTGTTTCCTTAACAGTTTGTCTTAAAAATACAATAAAATATTTCAAGTGTTGTGAAAAAGTAATTTTATTGAATATTCTGCATTGAATGTGGCGCAAGTATAGATATAATAATATTGTTAAAAAATAGTTTGTGTCTGATGGAACTGTTACCAAATAATACTGCTAGTGATTAATGTGATTAAATAAGTTTTGTTAAATTTTGTTCTTCATATTGATTTTATGAGTAAAAAGTTTGTGTTTTTGAATTGTAATAAATAAGAATTTTTTTTTATATATCACAATTTTATTTCTAAAATACCTACCTACCCCAAATAAATACCTATCCTAAGTATTCTACATGTTAATAAAATTAAACTTCATAGATAAGTGTCTAATGCGTTTGTATAAATGCACCTTTATATTCTTTTGTGTGACACATATTCCTTTGTGTATTGTAATATTCCATTGTGTTTCTTTTGTGTGATGTACATTTTTTTTGATATTCACTCATAACTAAACACAACCGTGTATGTCCCCACAAGACATCCCAGAGGTGGTTTAGTCTAAGAATGACTGATTCGCGAAATGACTACATGGTCTGCAAATGACCAATTCTTGAAATGTACAATTCTTTAAATGACTGATTCTACAAATGACTGATTCTATAAAAGACCGATTCTTTTAAAGACCGATTCTATAAATGACTGATTCTTCAAATGACTGACTTTTCAATTCTATGAATGTGTGTGAATATCGTAAATAAAATGCTATGTAAGGGTTTGCAAATCATATATTTCAACTAGTTTCAAAAAATAATTTGTATAATGCCACGTACCTACTACATTTTGTAGCGCAAAAGTAAACATTTATTCGGTTTCTTTTCAAAAAATCAACAGTTTTTGATAATGAGTCTTTTTTTAAAAAAATATTTTATATTCAACTTCATATTCTTAAGTGATTTATTTAATGGTTGAACGAACTTACCTTAAGTGATGTTCGACCATAATTATACGAGACGTTACATCCTCAAGATTTAATAATTACTATGTAGTTTCACTTCTCAATGTACTAGGCGTCGCACATAATTTTTAGAGCTATGGAAATAAAAATCAAATTATAAATTTTGAATTAGTTCTACTACCTCCGCCACTGCAGCGCCATCTCCACGTGACTTCATTCATTTTAGAGACACTACTCGTTTGATGAATTGTGTGATGGGCTTTAGTTTATGGGTTCGGGAGGGACTTTAAATCTCTTCGGATGTAACGTCTCGTATAATTATGGTCGAACATCACTTAAGGTAAGTTCGTTTAACCATTAATTATACTTACGACGTTACATCCTCAAGATTTAATAATTACTATGTAGATGTTTGGCGCTTTCATTCAAACGATATTGGTAAGGGTTTTTACGAAGAATAAACACCATGATAGGAAATCAGTAGATATAAATAACATTTATTGAACATATACCTAGGTACTTAAACGGTAAGTATATCAAAATACATGAATCTTAATAAACATAAATTGCATCCTCTGCATAATGTAAATATTATCTTATGTTAGGTAAGTATTATGTACCCAATCATTCAAGCTTTAATTTACTACCTTAAATTAACAATTATAAATTGCCTCCGCAAATGCGTTGTCCTCGTCCACTGTAATCGGACGATTATAGAATTTAGCGAAGGTTAAAGAGTTCCCTGACCAACCTGCGGTTTTCTTTATTATTTCTATTGAAACCCCTTTGCGACTAGCGGCCGAGGTTGACGCGTGGCGAGTGCTATGAGCCGTGAAAACCCCTGTATCAATACCACTTTCAGCCAACACATCTTTAATCCATCTACTTATAGTTGCAGCACTAGCGTTATGGATTGGTTTCTTGACAGTAAGAATCAGTCTATCAGTTAGTGGTAAGCTCCTATAATTCTTGGTGGCTTCAATATACGCGGACAATGTTTTTGCTGGACAGATTTGTTCTCTATTACAGAAAAATGGTATAACTAAATGAGGCGCCGACCTGTTAGGAGCTGAAGTTTTGATCAGATCATTTATATTAATAATTATCCTCGCGTTACTTACTTCAACACTAGATAAACGTATAAGCGATAGCGTCTGGACACGTTGTGCAGTTGACAATGCGAGCAGAGCCACTACTTTTTTGGTAAGAGAGGCCAAGGATTGGTTCTCATTAGGATAACAATTTGAAAGGTGATCTAATACAAGATTAGGATCCCACGTAGATGTATATCTAGGAAAGGTAGGTTTGGTCCTATAGACTCCTTTCATAAACCTAATAATTCGATCATCTTGACTTATATATTTACCCAGTATTAATGCAAGTCCGGAACGGCATGTGTTGAGGGTTGAGTAATTTGCGCCTAAATTATATTCATTAACCAAAAATTCAAGAATATTAGGAATATTGTTATGAAAGATATTTGTTTTCTTTTTCAGGCAAAAAGACCACCAGTTTTTAAAAACTACGTTATATTGTTTAAGAGTGCTGTCCGCTAACGATGATATTATAATTTTAATAGCATCATCCGGTAACAATTGTTTTACGTACGATTGCTTGATAATACTGACGACACCAGGGTAAGGCCTTTCCAAAGTGGGTGTGGAGTTCTGAAAGGTGATAAAAGCAATAAGGAACTAGGTTTGAAATAAATAACCTTTTTTTGAGAAAGAGATAAAAACAGGGAGTACCATGGCTAGCTAGGCCAATAAGGTACAACTACAATCCCAGTTGCTTTATCTGTAACTATTTTTCTTAAACATTTAAGAATCAATGAGAACGGAGGAAACGCGTAGAAAAAATAAGGCGACCAGTCTATTGTAAACGCATCTATGTTATAAGCTGACGGATCACGTTTCCACGATATATATTTTTTACATTTTGCGTTCAATCGTGTGGCAAACAGATCAATTTGAGGGTTTCCAAAAGTATTTGTGATTTTTTCAAAAGCAAACAAATCTAACTCCCATTCAATGTCAATATTTTAATCGTCTGGATTCGTGATCTGCTTCTGTATTCTCTTTAGACTTGATGTAAGAAGTAAAAACAAAGAGTCTCCTTTGCTCACACCATTGCCAGATTGCTCTAGCTATATTATTGAGGTGTGTATATTGGATTCCTCCGTACTTATTTATATAAGCTATAGCTGTTGTATTATCGATCCTAAGTAAAATCTCTTTATTGTAAAGATTTTTTGTGAAGCACTTTAATCCAATAAGAGCTGCCTTCAATTCTAAAAGATTTATTTGCTCCTTAGATTCTATGTCACTCCAAACCATGAGCACGTTCTCCATTACAATATATACCCCAACCTGTAAGGGATGAATCTGAGAAGATTTCCAAATCATACTGACCACTACGTATCGGATTTTTTGAAGTTAAAATATTATCTTGCCACCAGGAAAGCTCTGACTTAAGATTGGGTGAAATGTTCATGACACAGTCATAATTGTCTTTAAATTTACTCAATGCCAGAAATTTTTCACGTTCAAAACGTTTCGTGTACAACCAACCATAAGAAATTGCTGGGCAAACCGAGCAGAGTAAACCTAGGTACTTTGCAAAATCTCTAATTGTTAAAGCCCTTTTTTAGCGATTCGTTTTGTTTGATCTAGTATTTTCTGACGTTTCATATCTGGGAGCATTAAACACATTTCTTGGGAATTTATTTCAAAACCTAGAAACTTTTGAATTTGTTTTGGTATTAAGCTACTTTTTTCTTTATTGATAATAAAGCCTAATCTCTCAAGAACGTGTACTACTGCTGTTGTACTTTCTAGGCAACTATTAAAGTTGTTATTTATACATAACAAATCATCTAAATAAATAACTAGGATCAATCCTTGGTTTCGAAGATAAGCTACTACTGGCTTCATTAATTTCGTAAAAACGAAAGGTGCTATAGACAAGCCAAAAGGGAGACACTGAAATTCAAAAACAGAACCTTGAAATCTAAATCGCAGATATTTCTTACTGGAATTGTGAATGGGCACTAAAAAATATGCTTCCTGTAGATCCATAGTGGTCATGAAATAATCTTTACTAATTAATTTAGTAGCAGTACGAATGTCTTCCATTTTAAAGTGCTCCGGACTGATAAATTTATTTAAAGATTTTAAATTTAAAATGAATCTAAATGACCCATCGCTTTTAGGAATTAAAAAAATATTGGATATAAACTGGCCAGGTACATCACAGCATTTTTTAATAGCTCCTGAAGACAATAGTTTTGAAATCGACAGCTTTAGATGTTCGAGCTCTTTTTTACTAAACCTTGGGTTGGATAGCTCAAATTTTTGAAAAGGAAGCTTATTAAAAGTAATTTTTAAGCCTTTGACATAATTTAAGACAGTTGGATCTTTGGTGATTGCTTGCCAGTGGCTAACATAGTGGCGTAATCTACCAGCATGAACTATTACCTCTACTGGGTCCTGCGAGTTCTGTAGTCCATCTTCCGGGCAGGAGGGGCTCGATTCGCGGCTGGCTGCCTCCGACCTTGCTGTGTCGAGTGTGCTTGATTGGATGTGTACCTCGGCTTCTGCCCACCCGGTTTGGTACCCCTGGTTGACTGAAACCTGGGTGGGCCTCTCCAGTTTCCCTGGTGTCTAGATGTGGAAGGTACGCTAACATTGCTGCGCTTTATTTGAAGACCTGATTTTTCTGCGGTTTTTGTGGCTTTAATCTTTTCTCCCAGGTCAACTCCAAACAGAAATGAATCTCGTTTTATATCAGTTATTGTAGAGGTAAATTTTTTATCCAATGAAGAAGTTATCAACCTTCTTCTATGTTGTGAGTTTTCGTAGTGCAAATCTAGGAAAATCTTGCTGATTTCTGAAAGTTTTTTCAAGATTTCCACCTTTGCGTAGTCTTCTTTAATCAGAGATGAGGCTAGATTGCTAAGACCAGCAATGCCCAACCCGAGTTGGTTTTGAGCTCTTTCGAGGAGTTTATCCCGCTGCTTAATGTTGTCACTAATGATGGCAGAAATTTCTAAATTAAGCTTTGGCGCTTTTGATAAAGTGAAGTTCTCGGGCGTTAAAGTTTTCTTTAATGTGGCTTCCTTCAGCTCTTTGGTCAACCCTTCTACTAGAATCCTACCCCAACGTTTAGAAATCTCTTCATTTATAGTCGGGCCTAGGACCTCTTCTTTTCCCATCGAATCTCCTAGCGCCTCTAATATCTCGGGCGGTAAAACCTGAGAATCAGCTATTGGGACCTCAATTGTGCTAGGACCAGGTTCCAGAAGGAGCAAATTAGATGCATCTGCATTATTTGTAGCATCAACGGTATGCGGTGGACTAGCGGGGACTACAACGTCAGATCTGATTGGAATATCATCTTCTGATTCTTCTGAATTCAAAGACAACCGCAGTGAGTATGGTGTTGGTGACCTTGAGTGATAACGGTCATATTCTGTAAGTTAAAGGAAAAAGAACAACTGTTGTAGTTGACAGTGTTGTCTTTTAGTCTTTGTACGCACTCACGTTACGCCATTCGACTGTTTATTTGACAATCTGCAGTATGCAGTGTTTGTACATTTTAAAGTCATTGTACGTATTCCCGATACGCCACTAGACTAATTCGTTATCAGCCGTGCTCACGTCACGGAGTATAACTATGCAAGAACTCAATTAATTACTAGTAATTTACATTCGTAGTTAGGTCCCATATTACGCTTACATGTCGAATGTAATAGAAAGTAACACTAAACATACGAATCTATTCCTTGTTATGAACGTGATAAACAACAAAGTACGATTTTCAACAAAATTAAAAAAGTTACCTTCAATGAAGGTAGACAGCAAAAAAATAAATAAAAAAATCTATCGTAAAACGATGGGAACTATAAAAGTTTATTTATTATTCGTTTATAGTATTTAAATGATTTATATACACACACCAATATTTGGCTCCGATATTCAAATTAGGAACAACGTAAATATGTATAGGTACTGACCTTCCTCATCCTTACTTGTTGACGATGAGACACGTAGTCTTCGCTCCAAACGCTTTATTTTTCGTCGAATTTTCGAATTACTACGTTCCCTTTTTCGTTTTCCCATAATAACACGCTCTAATCCACTAAATAAACACTATTTTTAAATAAAACTATATTTTTTCGAGACCTGCGATGTTACGACGCCCGCACATAAAAAAGGAATGAAGTCACGTGGAGATGGCGCTGCAGTGGCGGAGGTAGTAGAACTAATTCAAAATTTATAATTTGATTTTTATTTCCATAGCTCTAAAAATTATGTGCGACGCCTAGTACATTGAGAAGTGAAACTACATAGTAATTATTAAATCTTGAGGATGTAACGTCGTAAGTATAATTCTTAATTTTTATATTAATTTTTATAATTGTTGATTTTTTGATAATTGTTTTCATGACTTTTTGATAACTGTTGATTTTTTGAAAAGAAACCGAATAAATGTTTACTTTTGCGCTACAAAATGTAGTACGTGGCATTATACAAGTTATTTTTTGAAACTAGTTGAAATATATGATTTGCAAACCCTTACATAGCATTTTATTTACGATATTCACACACATTCATAGAATTGAAAAATCAGTCATTTGAAGAATCGGTCATTTATAGAATCGGTCTTTAAAAGAATCGGTCTTTTATAGAATCAGTCATTTGTAGAATCAGTCTTGTACATTTCAAGAATTGGTCAATTATAGACCATGTAGTCATTTCGCGAATCAGTCATTCTTAGACTAAACCATTTGATCTACATGTCTTTTTAGTGATTGACCATTATCCTTTACCACTGAGTATCTACGGGCACTGTCTACCCGCTCCACTGTACCTTTCACCCACCTATCGCCGGCGCCATACTCACGAGTCCAAACTGAATCACCCTCCCTGAAACTGCGGTCTGTTCCTCCCGCAAACTCCATTTGTCGTCTCTGAGCTTGATGGACTCTGTCTTGGGTGACCCGGTTGGTACGCAGTAAATCAAGCCTGGAGCGTAATGGACGTCTTTGTAACAGCATGGCCGGCGTTTCTCCGGTAGTGCTGTGCACGGTATTTCGATATGCTAACAAAAACGTTTGAAGTGCGGTATCGACATCTACACAATCCCTATGCGCTTTCTTAATAGCTCGCTTGCATAGCTTGACTGCATTCTCCGCAGCCCCGTTTGATGATGGGTGATATACGGGTGAAAAACACTGTTTAATTCCATTGTTTTTTAAAAAAGTTTTAAACTCTACACTAGTGAATGGTGGGCCTTGATCTGATACTAATTCCTCCGGCAACCCAAACCTTGCAAATGTAGTTCTCAAAACCTTAATTATATTTGATGCATTAGTTCGTGTCATCTCAAAGACCTCTATCCATTTTGAAGTAGAATCAATTACAACTAAGTAGGTAAGACCTTTATAGGGCCCTAAAAAATCGATGTGAAGCCTTGTCCAGGGGCGCGCGTGATATTGCCACGGCTGTATTGTGGCTCGCGGCGGTGCATCCGCCTCTGCTGCACAAGTCTCGCAATGTTTACATAATGCTTCCACGTCTGCGTCGATATTAGGCCACCATACATAGCTACGTGCCAAGCTTTTTGTTTTTACGATCCCCATATGGCTACTATGAAGTTGTTTTAAAATATTTTTCTGCAACGACGGTGGTATAATCATACGATAACCCCACATAATACATCCACACTCCGTATATAACTCATTTCGTCTCATAAAGTATGGTTTGATACTTTCAGTATCTACACAGTTTGACGGCCACCCGGAGTGTATGTAAACTAGAATCCTACTTAACACTTTATCTACAGCAGTCGCTTTCCTAACGTCTTGACTCGTAACTGGTAAAAAAATTTCAACGAAATTTACATAAGTATTTTCGTTTTGTAATATTTTATTTTCTTTACATTCTTTGTACGGTAGTCGTGATAATGCGTCGGCACAATTCTTACTCGAAGAAACATATTCAATGTCATAAGTATATCCCGCCAATAACACCGCCCAACGCTGTAATCTAGACGCGGCCATCACTGGAATACCGACTTTGTCACCAAAAATATAAGTAAGAGGCTTGTGATCGGTTCTTAATATAAACTTACGACCATAAAGATATTGATGAAATTTACGAACTCCGAACACAATGGCGAGTGCCTCGCGATCTATTTGTGAATAGGCCCTCTCTGCTTGTGTGAGCGCGCGCGATGCGTACGCCACTGGGCGCTCGCCCTTTGCCGTTGTGTGCGATATCACAGCGCCAACGCCTACACTGCTCGCGTCTGTTGTTAAAATTATTGGTAACTCAGGTGTGTAGTGCATTAGTACTTCACTACATGTTAAATAATGCTTTACTTTATTGAACGCATCTTGACATTCCCTATTCCAGCAATAGGAAGTTCCAGCTTTAAGCAACTTGTACAAAGGCGCTAGTATTGTACTAACATTTCTTATAAATTTTCCATAGTACATTACCATACCAATAAAAGCTCTTAATTCAGAAATATTTGTGGGTGCTGGGGTTTTAACTATAGCTTTTACTTTATCTGGGCATGTGTGAACCCCTTCTTTACTAATCGTGTGACCTAGATAGTTTACGGATTCTGCAAAAAATACACATTTTTCTTTTTTTTACTTTAAGTCCATATTTGTTCAAACGATCAAATACTTTGCATAAGTTACGCATGTGTGTTTCGTTTGTGGGTCCCGTTATTATAATGTCATCCAAAAACACCCCCACATGCGGCAAATCGGCAAACAACTGTTCCAAATGTCTTTGGAAAATACCTGGACTTGATGCTAACCCGTATACTAGCCTATTGTACATAAATAATCCTTTATGAGTGTTGATCACTGTGTATTTTTTTGTTTCATCTAGCTCAAATTGAGCGTATGCTTGTGAAAGGTCAATTTTACTGAAATGCTGACCACCCCTTAAACGGAGCAGTAAGTCTTCTACTCTGGGCAACGGATAACGGTCAACTTCAATAACTTTGTTTAAGGTTAATTTGTAATCAGCGCAGATTCTAATGTTACCGTCCTTCTTGACGACCGGCACAATGGGTGTTGCCCAGTCCGAACGTTCCACAGAAGAGAGAATGCCGTCCCGCTGAAGCTGCTCCAGCGTGCGCTCCACCGGCTCGCGCAGCGCATACGCCACTGGGCGCGCGCGCATGAACACCGGCCGCGCGCCCTCACGCACGCGCACACTCACCGTGCCACCGGTGAACCGCCCTAACCCGTCCGCGAACACTTCACAGTATTTGGAACTGAAAGCAGCAACATCAAATACATTGTTTTTATACATCACGACATCATTACTATTACAATCATAAGTTAATGTAGGTATTTCTATTTTTAATTCTGCCATCCATTGACGGCCTAATAGAAGTGTTTTACCATTCTCAACAACATATAAATCTAAGTGCTTATGCCCACTTTTATATTTCACTAATGGTTGCATAACTCCAAGAGGTTTTACTAACTCGCCAGTATAATACTTTAGCGTTAGATTACTAGGTTTAAGTTTAACATCTTTAAACAATCTTCGATAACACTCCCAGCTTATGCATGACACCGCACTGCCCGTGTCACATTCCATATTAATGTCTATACCATTAACATTCAGTTCGACATAAATGGGACTACACTGCACTGCTGATAACTTACAAACATCTACAAATATTACCTCATCGCTCTCCGCGCCATCACTTTCATCGGAATTTCCTATTTGAAGCACGTCCATATCCACTTGGTTGTGATCCGCCAAATTCGGACACATACGTCGCAAATGCCCTACTTTGTTACAAACTCGGCAAACGTAACGCCCAAACTTGCACTAGCTGGTATCATGACGCGCGCCGCACACTCGACACTGCTGTTGCTGCGCACGCTCACCCAGCTTCATAGGTGCGGGCGCTGCCGATGCGCGCGCGCCGCGCCATCGTCCACTTGATGTCGTAGTATCGAATGTTGTTGCTCCGCGGCCGTCGCGAGTGGCCACTGCCGCCGTACCCTTCCGCCGCGAGCCCGCTGACATTGTTTGACACGTCACCGACGTCGTGGATGCACCTTCGCTTCTCGAGCCGCTGTGTTCTTCCACGGCCGCTGCGTCTTTTTCTGCTGCCTCCATGCTAACCGCTATCTTATACGCCTTTCCGAAATCCAAATCGCTTTCGGCGAACAGTCTTTGTCGTATGGTTTCATTTGTTATGCCACACACTAGCTGATCTCTCAAGCTTTCTTCCAGCCAGGACCCAAATCCACATGTTTTGGACATCTTCTTCAATGTAGCTGCATATTCTGATATATTTTCACCTTCTTTTTGTTTTCTATGTCGAAACTTGTACCGCTCCGCCAGCTCACTTCTTAGGCTTCGGTTGCAAGTGTTTTTCCATGACGTCAACGATTTGTGCAAACGTTTTGCTTTTAGGTTTAACCGGCGTACACAAATTAACCAGAAGTTCATAACACTCTGCCCCCATCACTGTTATTAACGTCGGCACTTGTAGTTCGTTAGGAATTTTGTTAACTAAAAAATATTGTTCTACACGTTCCACGTACAATCGCCAATCGTCACTGTGGACTTTGAACTCTGCAATTTTACCAATCGACATTTCTGCTTAACAATCTGACGATATATTGTTCCTATTTATTATTGCACAAATCACGTGTAGAATCGTCTGTACTCGTCGCCACTGAAGGATATGGGAACTACTGGAAGTATCGGGAGCACAATAAAACATGGACTTCACGGATAAACGTATATTCGAGGACTGACCCGCGGAACAACGATGACCGAACACTTATTTTCTAGTACCCACTTTACAAATATATCACAGTTACAAAATGCTAACATACCATATGATCAGAAATATCCTATCATATTACCCAAAAAATCATTCATTACACGTTTAGTAATTAGTAATGAACACAAATGTTTGTTACATGCTGGGAAAAAGTTAACCCTAGCTAGTTTTTGTCAAAGGTTTTACTTAATTAATGG
Organism: Hecatera dysodea; assembly: GCA_905332915.2. NCBI lineage: Eukaryota > Metazoa > Arthropoda > Insecta > Lepidoptera > Noctuidae > Hecatera > Hecatera dysodea. Next base: position 10,700,291 of record HG995306.1, on the reverse strand, counting down.
ACTTAGGGAAGTCAAAGGGGTAATTCACAAATGTTTAGTTTGTTTCAAGTTAAATGCCAAGGCATCAGAGCAAATGATGGGGTCTCTTCCTTCAGACCGGGTGAACCCCAGCAGACCTTTTGAAAAGGTAGGAATCAATTATGGCGGTCCATTTTCAATAAAATTACACCGTGTTAGAAAGCCACAAATTTTAAAGGCATACATAGCGTTATTTGTTTGTTTTACAACAAAGGCCATTCACATTGAGTTAGTATCAAATCTAACAACTGAATGTTTCTTACAAGCATTAAAAAGATTTATTTTTCGTCGCAATAAGCCTTCTATTATTTATTGTGACAATGGTTCTACTTTCAAAGGTGCCAATAATCAGTTACATGAGCTATACTCATTACATTTTAATCAGATACATCAGGATAAAATTATAAATTTTACTTCAGATTTTGGAATTGAATTCAGTTTTATTCCGCCTTATTCACCAGTATTTGGAGGCCTATGGGAAGCAGGAATCAAGAGTGCAAAATATCACTTGAAAAGAGTTGTAGGCCAACAGGTACTTACATATGAAGAGTTGAATACCATAATCATTCAGATAGAAGGTCTTTTAAACTCCAGACCTTCGCTTTATTTGCCAAGTATTGGCCCAAATGACATGTAACTCCTGCTCATTTTTTTACAGGTGCTTCTATGACATCATTCCCTGAAACTGATGTCACAAAGGTACCCATAAACCGTTTGTCATTCTGGCACCAATGCACTCACATGGTGCAATCCTTCTAGAAAACTTGGTCAAAACAATATTTGACTCAGTTACAAAACAGGCCAAAGTGGCATAGCAGTGTTCCAAATATTGAAAAAGGGGTCTTGGTGCTATTGAAAGTTGATAACACCCCTCCATTAATTTGGCCAGAGTGGAACAAACTTTTCCCGGATCAATGGCAAGGTCAGGGCATTATCTGTAAGAACTAAAAGTGGTAAAATCATGCGTACTAGTGTGATGAAAATTTGTGTACTTCCTATCTATGAATAAGTTATTCTTGCTTATTTATCTTGGCGTGGCTATGAGACTTGTCATGTGAACTTGTTCATTTATAATTTGTGTTGATTTGTATGTTAGTTTATTAAAACTAATCTCATCTATAATATTAAGCATAGATATGTACCCAGTAGTTATATAAGATTAGTTACGGAAATCTTTATAATGTTACCTATCCATAGATTACATTTAAAAATTAATAACATAATAGCAAGCTATTGTTAACTAGGCTTAATACATAGTTATACTTAGCAATGTAAGATACTTAATGAAAGTAAAAAACTTGAACATTTGTTTTGTAATAAACACATGCTTAAAATGCATAGTCTATTCTTATTTCAGTGATAAGTATATACCTGTGTGAACAATAGGGTTTTTAAACGCTACTCACAGTGTAAAGCAGTTAACAATAGGGATGTTTCCTGAGTAAAAATTATATGATTATGTTTAGTCCGTCAGTTAGATTATAGAAAAATATTGGAAACGTATTTTTTCCTTTATCAAATCTATAAAAACTGACAAAGATAAAAAGCATCAAAGATCAGGAGTGGGAGCGTGTGACGTCACGGCTCGCTAAAAATTGTAGCGAGTAGTGACGTCACACGAGTTTTCAACGCACTGTATCGTCTTCATTTTTGTTTATGTGAAAAAAGAAAAAATACGTGTCCAATATTTTTTGGAAATCTATCAGACGGACTAATTAGATTTTTTTAGTCAACTACCTACCCTATTTTATAAGTAATCTGCTAGTTCATAATCTATTTAATTTAAAGTAACAATAACTTTGTAAGATTATCTCTCTGTAACACTATATCAATTTAAACAATTCTAAGGGTATTGAAGCATTCAACAAGTTCCTAAATAGTAATACACTTTATTTATATGATATAATAATGAATAGTAAGTTAGAACTGTAAGAACTCAGGCTCCCATTTGTCTAATGATAAATAAATTTAAGATAAGTTTTTGTTTGTATTCAAAACTAGCCTTTAGTTTCTTTCGTCGGCGTTGCCAATTTATGTATGAAGCAAACATAGTAATTTCACTCATTCCATTCAGGTGAACGAAACTAGGGCAGTCACCATTCGCAACCTGCCGGTGTAACACGTTACCATAATAAAATTGTACCTTGTGCATTATTCCAAATACAGTCCACTATTTAACCTTTAATTTATGTGGTTTTATTGCCAGCGACTGCCACACTATGACATCATCCATGTAAACCCTAATTACTATAAAAGGGGTCCATTTATACAAATAAAGTTAGTCTTATAACCACCTTCTTGTGTTTACTTACTCTCCCGCGTACCGCTATCACATGGCGACCCTGCCAGTGCGGCTCACTTTAAGTTCCGGTTACAATTACTAATATGGATAGGCGCCGGTAGTGATCCATAATTAGACAAGTGTCTTTTAACATTAAACAATAACAATGTTTCATCTCTAAGATGGGAAAACAATACAGTACTCCTATATCGCCGACTGCCTCTGCAGGTCATAGTGATATTTATAATCAATTCGGGAAGACGAACTCTATCGAGCAAAATACGTCGATCACCCAGGGAATCGCAAATATAAACTATTTGAGTATATTCGTATTGACAATAATTCTGATAGTTGCTTTCGTACTTATACGATACTGCATTTTATCTGTCAATAAGAAAATTGAAAGAAGAGCGCGCAGCCAAGTTATTAGACTTGAGCAAAACTGGTGCTTAAAGGACACAGAAGTATGGAGCAGCACATGAAGGAGATAGCTCAGTACATGGAAATATTCAGTCAAATTAATGAATTAAGATGCCAAGGTATACGAATAGGGAATAAACAAGGAAGAACTATTGTCGAAGCATTTATAGAAGGCAGGAAAGGTCATTATCGGTTACGCCCTGAACAGATAAACAGCCGGTCATTCAGCCAGATTTCTAATTCACTGGATGTCGAGTTGCATGATGGGACAACTGTAGTAGCCCAGCTGACATTGCAATACGAAGGAAGACTATCCTGGATTTGGAAGATTGAGTGGGAACGTGATTCTACGTACAATGAGTGGTAGTGTGTAGTGTTTGTGAAAAAAAAAGAACCCGTGAGCAGCGCGACAATATCAGGACAATAAGAGAACGTTATTATGTAAGTACGTAGTCTAATGATTAGTTTCTTATCCTTTTTGTGTATTCATAACATTAAATAAAATAAAATGTGGTAGTTAAATGGCAGATGAAATCAAATCACTTATTGCAAAGATAAAAGAAGTTAGAACTTATTTAATAAAGTTCGAAGCGAAATCTTACTTAAAAAAGCGGATGAAAGTTATGTGCTATTTTCAACTTTTTCTTCTGTTCTAGCGATAATAAGCGACCAAGTAAAACTAGGAAAATCGGACAAAGACACAGAGAAAAATATTAGTTTAATTCACTAATATTTTTCTCTGTGTGTAAAGAATTTATAAAATTGTATGAAGAAGTCAAAAAATTGTGTGAGGTTGTAGAAATGGAAACTTTTAGCTTAAAGACTGCATTAGGCTTATTGCCGTTAATGACAGATGATGATACAGTAACCCAACAATTAATTGATAGCATAGAATATTATGGTTCTACTTTATCTGAAGCTGCTTGTAAAGTAAAAATAATAAGCAAGTAAATTAAAATTAAATAAATCGTATTCAACTATAGGCGAACTGATTCAGGATATGAAATGTAAATTACTTGCGCAAAAATCTGCAAATTTAATTCAAATTAACTTACAACAATTAAAGCAAGCACCGCAGCTTCGGCTTGCTGGCCGGCTACGCCGGCCAGCCTCAGCCGCGGCGGAGAGCGTTAAACTCATCTGCGACAATAAACTCGCGTGGGACCGCGCCGGAGCCCCGCAGCGCCGAAGCCGTGACAGAACCCATGCCTGCTGCATGTTGCATGCTTGCTTGCATGCTGCGTGCTTGCTTGCTGCGTGCTTGCTTGCATGCTGTATGCTTGCTTGCACGCTGCATGCTTGCTTGCATGCTGCATGCTTGCTTGCATGCTGCGTGCTTGCTGCTGCGTGCTTGCTTGCATGCTGTTTGCATGCTGTATGCTTGCTTGCTTACAAAAACCACATGTTAACAATCAACTGCTTTATTGAGTACATGTATAATATATACAGTATGTTAAATAACAGAGGGCGTTCCCTTAAATTCGTTAATCTATATCATTCATAGATTAAAATAAAAATATCAGAATAGAAAAATAAGCAAAAAATAATCCGAATTAAAAAAAAAATTGCCAATAAATTCGAAAAATCCTGTTTAAAATCAAAATAGTAGCGCGGAATAGTACCTACTCGTAGTAGCAATGCCCTAACCGGCAAGTACGCGTGTACAGAGTGTTTCTTAAACATATCAATCTAACATTTTTAGTGAATATGTTAATATTAAAAAAAAATTAAAATCATTTTGTTTTTGACTGGTAATATTTTTTTTTTATCATATATGGATGCTATACTATTGCGGGTTAACGGGAAAATCCTCTGTTAGTTAACATACTGTATATTTACGTATAATAAACAATTATAATGCATCATCAGATATTTTTAATTATAACAAATGAGAGAAGCTTAAAACAATTGCTTTGTTATACGTTCTAAGAATATTATTATTATAAATAAACATCACGTTATTTGAATTTAGGACTTATAACTTTTATTGAAAACGGTTTTATAATATATTTTGTATATTATTGATTGTAATATTTATGACAAACGGATTTAGGACATATTATATTTAGGGATTTCAATTTTATGGCATGAGATATTAGGTGATATTAAGCTCGGGTAAGTTATCATTCGGACAAATGATGATTAGGACAAAAAAAGTTATGGCTCTTTAAATTATGGATAAAAAAGTTAGGTGACACAATAGAGAACCAATAATAGAACCAACACAAAGTAAATGGTCTAGTTAGACCTTCAACAAGGATATTACCACTACTGCATTTTCGACTAGTACAGGACATTACCAATTAAAACGATTACCGATGGGACTTAAGACTTCATGTAGCGCATTCAGTAGAGTCATGTCAATTGCAATGTCAGGGTTAGCTTTCGAAAAGTGTTTTGTTTATTTAGATGATTTAATTGTATTTGGAAGATCTTTAGCTATTCATAATCAAAATCTCATTGCTGTTTTAGAAAGGCTCAGAAAGGTAAATTTAAAGTTGAATCCCACAAAGTGTCAATTCTTAAAGAAAGAAATTTTATATCTAGGTCATTTAGTTTCTGCTGACTGTGTGTCACCTGACCCTGACAAAACTAAGGTTTTAGAAAATTATCCTATACCTAAAAACGTAGATGAAGTGAGACTTTTTGTTGTGACAATTACTATACCTTTAAATCGTTTGCTAAAGAAAGATGAGCCCTTTGTTTGGAGCTCGGAGTGTCAAAATGCATTTAATTTTCTAAAAACCTCATTAACGACACCTCCTATACTACAGTATCCAGATTTTTCTGAAACCAATGAATTCATATTACAAACTGACGCTTCTGATTTAGCTGTAGGAGCTTTATTGTGTAATAAGGACATGAAACCAGTTGCTTACGCAAGTAGACCATTAAATAAGGCGGAAAAAAATTATCCAGTAATACAGAAAGAATTAACAGCAATAGTATGGGCAGTAAAGTACTTCAGACCATACTTATTTGGCAGAACTTTTACTATTATGACAGACCACAAGCCTTTAGTTTATTTATTTGGCATGAAAGATCCGTCTAGTAGGCTAATAAAATTTCGTTTAATACTTGAAGAATACGATTTTAAAATAGTGTATGTGAAAGGTAAAGACAATGTTATCGCAGATGCATTGTCTAGGGTGAGCATGACACTGAGTGAATTAAAGGATATGAAAGAGACAATTTTAGCCGTTACAACAAGGGTACAAAAGAGAAGAGAAGAAGAGAGTCGTGTGAAAGAACAATCTGTGCCTAGTAACACCACCGACAGTTGGCCTGATCAACCAAGGGTCGTGGAATTACTAAGACAGCCGTGTGATTCTATTGCAATGAAATTAGTAGAAGAAGTAACTATAAAAAAGTTCAAAAGAGAAAATAGGATAGAGGAACAAAGGGATTGTTTTGTTTATATACCGAGTAAAATGTTATTGTGTATTAATCTTGACTTTAGATTGCATTTCTCGCGAGCCGAATTTGCAACTAGGTTAAAAGAGTTTTGTGAAAGAATAAAAGTAAAAGAACTATGCATAGTAAAAGATGATAGCAATAAAGAATTTATAAAAGGATTATGTAGTGAAATTAAATCCATAAATAAATGGACAGGACCTCGAATACGTATTTTGAGAGGTATTAAAAGAATATATGACGAGAAGGAAAAGGATTTTATTTTGAATAGTTATCATTTATTACCCACTATAGTGGTCACGCAGGTATAAATAGAATGGCAAATAATATTAAGAGAAAATATTATTGGCCAGGTTTAGGTGCGGATATTCGAAAATTTATAAGTAAATGTGAGATGTGTCAGAAAATGAAACAAAGTAAATACACGAGACAACCCATGACTATAACTACTACAGTACTAGTTGCTTTTGATAAAGTTTTCCTTGATTTAGTTGGACCTATGGATAGGGATGAGTCACACAGACACAGAAGTACACTACGCAAACAATTCAACAGAGCAAAAAATACGAGACTTCCAGAAGACTGGGAGACATACAAAGCAACCCAATACATCTTCAAGAAACAGATCAGAACCGCCAGAAGAACTGCCTGGCGGAATTTCTGTGAATCCATTGAATCGAACAGCGAAGCGACACGTGTAAGGAAGATCCTATCAACCGAACAGGATCGCATGCTGGGCACACTGAAAAGAACCGATAACACTTACACACAAACAGATCAAGAGACCAGCAGGGTTCTTCTCGAAACGCACTTCCCGGACTGTAACCTCCTAGAGGACAGAACATGGGCGAGCGAACCGGGACGGACCCCTGACGATCAAGACTGGTCTATAGCCCGTAACTTGGTGACAGAAGAACGGATAGCATGGGCCATAAAGACGTTCCAACCGTACAAATCCGCAGGTTTAGATGGCATCTTCCCAGGACTATTACAATGAGGAGAGAGCACCCTAACACCTTGGTTACTAGATATCTACCAGGCTTGCATAGCGCACGGATACGTACCGCTGTCATGGCGTGAGGTGAAAGTCATTTTCATCCCAAAGCCTGGCAAAACGGACTATACACAACCCAAAGCATACAGACCAATAAGTCTAACATCCTTCCTACTGAAAACCCTGGAGAGGCTCTGTGACAGATATATTCGGGATGGACCCCTGCGCCAATACCCGCTTCACAGACAACAACACGCATACTCCGCGGGGAAATCAACAGAGTCTGCGCTGCACGGTGTGGTCTCAAAGATCGAATGCGCGTTTGACCAGAAATGCTCCTCACTAGCTGTCTTCATTGACATCGAGGGCGCCTTTGACAAAACCACATTCCAGAGCATCAACACAGCCCTTGGAGAGCATGGCGTGAACACGACCCTGAGTGGCTGGATCACAAACATGCTCAAGCAAAGAGCTGTACAAGTCACCATAAATGACACAAAGAGGGCCATTGTAGCGAAAGGCTGCCCCCAAGGTGGTGTCCTTTCACCACTATTATGGAACCTCGTTGCAGATAGCTTAATCAAAAAATTCAACGATAAAGGATACTTTACCGTTGATAATAAAAAAAAATGTTTTTTTTATTTTCCTTCACCCCCGGAGGTGAAGTGGTTAAATAAATGTACTTAGTAATAAGCAACATCTCAGCTCTTAGTAGTCGACAATAAACGATTGTCTAGACCAGACGTGTTTCCTTTTGCAACATAATTCTACACCTACTTCACAGGGGTAACATCACGTTGCGGAATTTGTTCGAAAGAGTCACCGCGGCCCTGGAACGCAAAGGGCACAAGCAGGAACACGGGTGGGTTTTAGTCAGTAAGAGTCTGACACTCTCTTCCGCTCCGCCCAGAGCGGGAGAAGTCATTTGATGATTTCCCATCCAAAGAAAAAAAAAAGGGGTAACATCACATCCATCACCTGGATGATCTGCACCACATTTAAAGCATCTTGGCTTTGACCGGCACATAGTTCGGGTATGGCCGAAACGACAGCAGTGATAGCACTGAATGGTTGGGTATGTATACCTTTCCACGGGGACAGCTGTATAAAAACTATAAACACACAACGTTTGGGTAAAACTTGTCCATCAAAAGTAAGTACTACAGTTTGTGTAGGCCTCCACTCAGTCACGCCATTAGAGATGACCTTACGGCTCATCCTCCTAGCCTTGATAACAGGGCCACATCCCTCTGGAACCTGGATATACTTAATTACTTCATCCTCCTCAACCTCAACTTGAACTCAACTGACACTCTATTCCTACCTATGCGTTTGATCCCGTCTAGATGTACATTATTGACGTTATTCATCGTCAAAAACATACCAAACTTGATTGGTTGCAGCACAGTGCCTGACGTCTGTTCATCCTTGAGCGAAACATGAACAATGTACGTAGGGTTGTCCCTCATGGTGTATGTTTGTCTGCCATTAACATTTTTTGCGATTTTTGGCGGAATTTTAGACGAAGTAGGGGGAGGGGAACCTGCGGCCCGTTTGCTATTTGTGGTCTTAGTTTCCATATTAGGGTCCTGCGTAGGCACTTCAGGGTCATGGGGGAGGGATACAGTCAGCACAGGGGAGAGTTCAAATAGTCCATCAGGAGGGTCAGGGTCCGAGGGTTTTTTGGAGTTCATTCTGGTTAATTATTTTAAAAATAGGACAAAAACAACTACAAAAACAAACCTTGAACCGACAACACAAACACAAGGAACACTTTCGATTGAGTTTCACACCAAAAAAGTTCACTAAAATCGAAAATATTCGTAGCACTGACAAAAGCACGTGTAAAGCCTTTACCACTACCAACGAAAGTGAGAAAGAAGATATTTTAAATGAAAAACTTTTTACAAAATAAAAAACTTTTTTAAAAAATCAAAAAAGTGCAAAATAACTTTAATTTCGGAACTCGGTGTTTGTGGTTGCTTTTTCGTTTTTTGAACACCGACTTCCGAAATTAAAGTTATTTTGCACTTTTTTGATTTTTTGTGTAAAAGTCGGTTGTATTTTTTTGTAAAAAGTTTTTTATTTTTCACTTTTTAGTGGTACCTACAACCTCTCCCCTCCCCCCACCTAAACGTACCAATCACATTGGTGTAAAAAAAACGTACTGCTCCTTTGCAGAGTAAACTAAGAGGTCGTCAATGTAAACAATGTAGATATTTTTTATAGATTTTTGTTGATTTTTCGAAAACCGCTTGGTCGATATCGATAAAATTTTCATGGGACCATTTGAGAAGTATACCCTTTCCAACAAAAAAAGAATTTTTGAAATCGGTTGACAAGCGACGAAGTTATGCGCGAACAAACATAAAAAAAAAAATACAAACATCCGAATTGAGAACCTCCTCCTTCCTCGGAGGTGGACCGCAGTGGACTTTGTTTCCGCTGTGGTCAGCCCGGTCATCGGGCCGGCTCGTGCGAGGCCACGCCGCACTGCAGTGCATGTGCGGCTGTTGGCAAGCCGGCCGAGCACTGGGCTGGGGGAAGGGCCTGCGCGCCATCCGCCCCGACCAAGGGCAAGAGGTCCGCCGCCGCCGCCGCCTCTGCCGCCGCCGCGGCTTCCGTCGCCGCTTCTGCCGCTTCTGCTGTGGGTGCTGCGACTCCCGGTACTCGGGAGGGGGCTGAAATGGAGTGCCAGTAATGGTCCCATTTCGGCCTCCTCCAGAGACAAGTCGGCCGCTGTGCTATTGCGCAGTGGCTGATGCCTGTGGACGGTGAGCGTGGGTGGCTCGCCGTCCGATACCAGGCTGAGTCGACGACGCGTTGTGCTTCACGCGCGCCTCAAGGAGCCGTCAGCACCAGAGACGGGGCCCCATAGGGTCGGTGCCTGCTAGGGTTGCGGAATTTGTTCGAGAGAGTTGCCGCGGCCCTGGAACGCAAAGGGCACATGGAGGAGCACGGGTGGGTTTTAGTCAGTAAAAGTCTGACACTCCCTACCGCTCCACCCAGGGCGGGAGGGGTCATTTGATGATTTCCCATCCAAAAAAAAAAAAAAAAAAAAAAAAAGAACCTCCTCCTTTTTTAGAAGTCGGTTAAAAAGTTATATGAAAAAAGGATAAGCAGGGAAAAGCTATATGAACTGTATGGCCTAAAGCAACATATGAATAATACAAGCTTTCATAAGTATTGTTGACGCCATAAACGTCAATCTAATAATTTTCCGCAAACCCGCATTTCGAAATTATAAAAAATCTCGTTAGGCTGACATTTGCCATCCCCTTTCCCCGCACACCGCATATCCTACACTTGCATAAAAAACCATCCGCCTACCGCCGCCGGCTCTTTCCGACGAGAACCACCGCGGCGGCAACTCGCCATAGCACACGGGGGCCCCCCCGGACCGTCATCCTAGCAGAACCGCTGATTCCAGAGCCAGGAGCCGCTGTGTATTCCCAGGTCAGTCCTATCCTGTTTTTCCTTTTCCTCTGGTGAATGTCAGGTCGCGATACGCGTTAAACCGCAACCGCTTTCAAATCCACCAAATAAATAATTTTTTACACTAGATATAATTCTACCCATTGTTTGGTTCGCCTTCGGCCGGATTACCTAAACCGCTATTTAGTGTAAAAAAACCGCATTTTACGTAGGCTAGGTTCTATACCTTAACTACAACCGCTAATTTTATTTTTCCGCTACCGCCTCTTCACTCCCGCTATCTATCGTTTCGTACTGCACGAAAATATAATATACCTAAACCGCTACTTAGTGTAAAAAATCGCATTTTACGTAGGCTAGGTTCTATACCTTAACTACAACCGCTAATTTTATTTTACCGCTACCCGCATCTTCGCTCCCGCTATTTATCGTTTCGTACTGCACGAAAATATAATAATTAGTGAACAATAGGTGTCTCGAAGTGAATCATTTGTGTTTAATCTGGAAATGTCGTAATATATTTCTTTAAATAATTACGCTTCACCGCATTTTAACGCTTTTCTGCTAGGTACCGCCATCTTTAGTTTTATTCTTTGCAAAAATGGAAAATATCGAAATTAAAATTCTAGAAGCCAAAAACCAAGCAATATATGAACGTTTAACGTCGCTTTATGACACATATAAAAATATTCCAACGTCAGGTGGACTTCGGTCCGCGGAAGCATTCATGGCGGACACTGAAATTTTATCCACAATAAGGCAAGAATTCATGGCTAACCTTGATCAAATAAACATCCTTAACCTAAAACTAGATCCCAAATATAAAATAAATTACAATACTTTAACGGCGTTCGACGGTATCTATACTCGTTTGGAACGATCGAGGTCATTTGTCGCTACAGGTGGTCAGTCCGCGCAAACTAATAACGCCGCATCACAAAATAAGACTTGTTTCAAACTTCCGCCTATACAGATTCCTTCGTTTGATGGTAAGATGGAAAACTGGCCCGTATTTTACGAATCATTTAAATCAAATTATTGGCAGAATGTAAACATCGCCCTTACCACAATTCAAAAATAAAAAGTAGTACTGTTTTTGGCCACTATGTGCGCCACTGATATTGAGTACCTTTAAGATATTGTAACTTTTTCTATCGTGCAATAAACCGAAGTTTAATTTGTTCTAAATAATACGTGTATCATTTCCTACAGGTTATGGGCCGTCTCATATACCTTTATTAGATCAGTAATTAAATATTTATTGCAGTGTTAAAGTACAGTACAATAATCCGCGAATCAGAATCACCGCGTGTAAAATGGCCACGACTAACCTACAAATTGAGAAATTAGCCGGCCGGGAAAATTACTCAACGTGGAAATTCGCAGTAAAGTCATATTTGGAATTAGATGACTTATGGGAATGTATTGATCCTGGTACTGAGGTCGATCCGAAGAAAGATGTAAAAGCCAAGTCAAAGATAATTTTGTTGGTCGAACCGATAAATTACGTGCATATAGAAAATGCCACGACGTCGAAACAAGTTTGGCAAAACCTTCAAAATGCGTTTGAAGACTCCGGGCTGTCTAGAAAAGTTGGCCTCCTGAAGGATTTGATCAACACTTCATTGGATAACTGTCCTAGTATAGAAGAATACGTGAATAAAATTATGAGTACAGCTCATAAATTACGGAACATTGGCTTCGAAGTTGGAGATGAATGGCTGGGGACACTCATGTTGGCAGGGTTACCAGACAAATACAACCCTATGATCATGGGTCTGGAAAGTTCCGGAATCAAAATCTCATCGGATTTCATTAAAACCAAACTTTTACAGGAAGTCACAGTATCTGAAAATTCTGCATTCTTTACTAAACACAAAAACACCCCTAAGAATAGTACAAAGCCAAAAGGAAAGGGCCCCCGTTGCTACGGCTGTAACAAATATGGACATGTCAAAAATCAGTGCAAATTGCAGAAAACGGAGTCAGAGAAAACTAATCATAATAACTTTTCAGCAATTTTTTCAGCTTACAGTACATTGAACAAGGATGACTGGTATATAGATTCAGGCGCAACAATGCACATGACAAGACGCTCAGACTGGTTGTATGATAAACAATCACCTCCGATTCAGAAAATAATGGTGGCAAACAGTGAAGCAGTCTCTGTGCAAAGTATGGGTAAAGTAAATATACAAACCAAGGTAAATAGAAATGAATGTCAAATCCAGGTGAGAAAAGTTTTATTTATTCCTGAATTGAGCGGAAACCTGCTATCGGTCAGTCAGTTAACAAAGAGTGGCTGTAAAGTTGAATTCACTGACACTGGATGTAATATTTACAATATCAATAAGAACCTAGTAGCAACGGCGAGACTGACCAATAACATGTACAAACTCAATACTGTTACTGGTAATGCATATGCTGTGATAAGCGAAAGTAAGTCAGATTTAACTACATGGCACAAGAGAATGGGGCACTTGAATATGGCTGATGTAAAGAGGTTAGAATTGTGTGCTGAGGGTATTGCTATAAGTAACAAAGAAATGAATACTGTTTGTATACCATGTTGTGAAGCAAAACAAACACGATTACCGTTTCCAAAATCCGGTTCTAGAGCAAATACACTACTTGAGATAATTCATACAGATCTGTGTGGTCCGATGGAGACTCCGTCCGCTGGTGGTGGAAAGTATTTCATAACCTTCATAGACGATTACTCACGTAAAGTATACGTTTACTTTCTAAAGAATAAAATGGATATTAAATCGGTGTTTGAGAAATTTAAAGTTGAAGTAGAGAATGAACTAGGAAAGAAAATTAAAATTCTAAGAAGCGACAATGGGAAAGAATTTTGTAATAAAGAATTATCTAATTTTCTAGCAGCAACTGGCATCAAACATCAGACCAGCACTCCGTATACACCAGAGCAAAATGGGCTAGCGGAGAGAATGAACAGAACGCTGGTGGAGCGTGCTAAGTGCATGCTGTTTGAAGCAAAACTAAAAAAATCTTTTTGGGCTGAGGCAGTCGCTACTGCAGCCTATATCATCAACAGATCCCCATCACGAGTTCTGGCTGAGGTAACACCATATGAAAAATGGACTGGTAAGAAACCAAACATTTCACATTTTAAGATATTTGGGTCCAAGGCCATGGTACATGTTCCAAAGCAAAATCGTTTAAAATGGGATCGTAAATCACGTGAACTGGTGTTTGTAGGCTACTGTGAGAACACAAAGGGGTACAGATTCTTTGATCCAGTTTGTAGGAAAGTGGTGATTAGTAGGGATGTGACATTCATCGAAAATTGTGATGACATTGAAAATATCACTCCGAAAATATCTACGTCAGTGCCACAACATGCTACTATCCCTATTTCTACAGAAAGTGATAGATTTGACCCACATAATTTGTCAGTAGAAGACAAAGACACAATAAATGTTGATGATCGCTCACCCAAAACACAAGACACCACTTCATCATCGAGTAATGATACATCGTTTGATAGTTGTGTGATGAATAGGAGAACTGATGATGAAACATATTATCCTGATACAGATGATTACTACGATGATGATGATGATATTCAAAGAAATATCACACTGAGGTCACATCAGAGACAAAACATGCAAGGTAGTAATTTCATGTGTGTTACGCAGGTTCCAGATCCACTGACTGCTACAGAAGCATTATCAGGTCCAAATGCTAAACAATGGAAGGAGGCAATGGATGAGGAGTACAAATCTCTATTGGACAATAACACATGGGAAATTACCACACTGCCAGACGATAAACATTCCATTCCATGCAAATGGGTTTTCAAGACGAAGACAAACGAAAATGGAGACATAGTAAAATTTAAGGCAAGACTTGTAATAAAAGGTTGTTCTCAGAAACCAGGAATTGACTACACTGAAGTTTTTTCACCGGTGGTAAGGCTAGCATCTTTGAGATACTTGTTTGCTTTGGCTGTTAAACATGATTTAGACATATGTCAAATGGATGCTGTGTCAGCTTTTCTACAAGGTGACATAGAAGAAGAGATCTACATGAAACAGCCACCCATGTATGAGAATGGTCAAAAAGAAAATGTATGTTTACTAAAAAAGTCATTGTATGGTTTAAAACAAGCCAGCAGGCAATGGAACAAAAAGATTGATTCAACACTGAAAGAAATGGGTCTATCGCAATCTAAACTAGATCCCTGTATTTACTTCAGAATTTTAAATGAAAATAATATAACTTTCATGGCTGTCTATGTGGACGATCTGTTATTATTTACTAATAATCAAGAAACAAAAAGTTATATCAAAGAACAGTTACATAAACAGTTTAAAATTAAAGATCTTGGAGATTTGAGGTATTGCATTGGTATTCGTGTAGAACGAGACAGGAAGAGAGGAGTAATATACTTAGACCAAAGAAAGTACATACTAGAGGTATTACAAAAATATGGTATGTCCAATTGTAAGACGGTCAAAACTCCAATAGATTCAAATACAAAATTGAGTGGAAAAGGAAATTCAGAGGAAATAAATATCATGGATTTTCCTTATCAAGAGATAATAGGGTGCTTATTATACATATCACAAGTAACCAGGCCTGACATTAGTTTTGTGATTAATATGTTAAGTAAATATAATTGCAAGCCCGAAATACAGCACTGGATTGCTCTTAAGCGCGTCATGCGTTACTTGAAAGGCACTCAAGATTATAGGTTGAGTTATAAGCAGAACTCTGAAGAGACTATGGCTCATGGCTATTGCGATGCTGATTGGGCTAGTTCAGAGGACGATCGGCGTTCCTGCACTGGTTACGCATTCCTCTTTCAGGGAGGAACGATCAGCTGGAACTCAAGGAGACAACCTACGGTTGCTCTTTCTACAACGGAAGCGGAGTACATGTCATTGTCATCTTGTGTACAAGAAGCTTTATGGTTGAAGCAGTTTCAAGAATGCTTTTGGCCACAAATGAAGAATAAATCTATGATCATTTACAGTGATAATCAAAGTTCTATAAAACTTTCAGGTACTGATGGTTATCATTCCAGGACGAAACACATCGACGTGAGGCACCACTTTATTCGTGATAAAGTACTCGGAGGGACAATAGAAGTTCGCTATGTACAGACAGATATGATGGTTGCAGATGCCCTCACGAAAGCAACGACATACTCCAAGCTGGCTTATTGTTCATCTAAGATGGGCTTATGTTTAAGAGAGGATATTGGCAGAATGTAAACATCGCCCTTACCACAATTCAAAAATAAAAAGTAGTACTGTTTTTGGCCACTCTGTGCGCCACTGATATTGAGTACCTTTAAGATATTGTAACTTTTTCTATCGTGCAATAAACCGAAGTTTAATTTGTTCTAAATAATACGTGTATCATTTCCTACACAAATATTCATAATAATACCAGCCTCACTGATTCTCATAGGGTTCAATATTTAATAGGTAAATTGTCGGGTACCGCTTTACATTTAACCGCAGGAATAATACCGTCAGGCAATAATTATCAAGATATTTGGAACAGTTTAGTTAATAAATACCAGGATGTAAGGGCCCTAGGTTCTCATTATATTTCAAATATTTTTAATATGAAACCAGCCACAAATAAGTCTGCATCTTTAAATAATAATAATAATAAAACTTTATTTCAGAACACACATTTACATTTATAGAAAGTTTTCACGCATCTGTTTCGGCTTTCAAACAATTACAAATTCCAAATTTAAAAGATTTCATTTTATTAAACTTAGCATTAAAAAAGTTAGATTCCACAACTGTGCATTTATTCGAAATGCATAAGCGCGATGTTGAGATTCCTTCTTATAAGGATCTTGTTGATTTTATTAAATCTCAAGCGAAAATACTAGACCGATCTGCGCCAACCACCTCGGCATCTAACAAAAATAATAATAACCGATCACCGCGTACAGTCCACTCATTCATTACCCGCGATAACAATCATTCTTAACAAGTCCGCTTGTTTATTTTGCAATAAATCAGACCATTCGCGAATCTATATATTATTGTCCATCATTTAAATCATTAGACGCTAAATCACGTTTAGAATTTGTAAAAAATAAACGCGGTTGTGTAAACTGTCTTAGTACTACGCATACTGTTTCGCAATGTAAGTCTACCCACGTTTGCAAAATATGTAGTAAACATCATCACACTCTCTTACATTTAAATAACAATGATTCTTCATCCGTTATTTCGTCTAATCCGTCTGATTCTCATCAGAACAGTGTCGTAAGAACGGAGTCATCTACCGTCAGTAATAATAATACACTTTGCGCCTTTAATTCATCACGCCATACGGTTCTCTTATCTACTGCTCAGATTTACGTAAATAGCAATAACAATGAACATGTGTTAGTTAGGTGCTTAATTGATAACGCTTCACAAAATAATATTATTACTTCTGCCTGTTGCAAAAAGCTTAATTTAAACATTATTCCGCTTACAAATTCATTTATAAAAGGTGTCGGGTCTGCGTCCCGTCCTATTGATGGTAACGTAAACATGGTCATTAGATAAACAACATTCTTATTGCATAACCGCTCTTGTCGTTAATTGTATTACAGATAAACTGCCTACTATAAATGTTGATCCGTCTATAGTAAAACATTTAGTGAATTTACCGTTAGCAGATCCTACGTGGCATGTGCCCGGGGATATTGACTTGCTTATTGGGGCACAATTGTACCCATTCTTATTATTAGGTAAAACAATAATATCACCTCCCGCTCCGTCAGCCATTGAAACCGTATTCGGGTACATTTTAATGGGTGATATTCCCGCTGTCCGATACGATCGTGACCCTGCATCCTCCGCGTTCAACACTGCTACTTATTTCACAACGTGTGAAAATTACTGTTTCATTTCGTTGGATGACTCGCTTCATAAATTCTGGAGTCTCGAGGAAGTTCCCGAGAAAACTTTTTGTAGTCCGTCAGAGATTGAATGTGAACAACAGTACTGTGCTTCAATATCACGTGATTCTACCGGCAGATATTGTACAGCGTTACCTTTTTGTAGGGATCCAGATTCATTAGGAGATTCCCGTTCTGTAGCGTACCGTCGTTTACTTTCGTTAGAATATTCTAGATTACGAGATCCTGCGCTTCGTGCTAGTTATAACGAAATTATTCAAGAATATTTGGATAAAAATTATTTAACGGAAATAGTTTTCAATCCGACCGTGGATCGCGATAAGGGATACTACATACCGCATCATCCTGTTATTAGGCAAGATAAAGTGACTACTAAGGTTCGCATTGTCCTCGACGCTAGTGCAAAATGTCATAATGGCGTGTCACTTAATGACATTCTGCACAAACTCAAACTCAAACTCAAAGCATTTATTTCAATTAAACCCTTTACAGGCACTTTTGAATTGTCAAGTCGAAAGAGGTGAAGCTATCTGCACGTTCCAAAGCGTAGATCTCTATGGAGAAGAACGTGCAAGAAACTCTACGGACACTCTTTTAAATCATGTTCTGTATTACATTACGTTTAATACATCCTTTGGTGCTTCTATATGTGAGGACAATGCAAAGAAAAAAAAAAGAAAGGAAACCACAAAACAATTCAAAGTATAAAGATTAAAACAAATCAGTGGCAGTTAAGAGGTGACCAGTCTCAACCGACGGCGCCCGTTCACGAACATGACGCGTGTATCGGCACCGTTTAGCTCAACCATTTTGAAGGGAACCGAACGATCCAACACGCACGCCACCATCAGCGAGACATTTGAGCGAGCATGACATGCTCTCAACTGCCATTTTAGTTCAAGTCACAAAGTAAACTATAAGGTATCACATGTAAATGGCTCCATGGTACTCACATTTACAATATTTGAAAATAAAATGCTTCTACAGTATACAAAACTATGGTTTACATTAACCAAGCAAATACAGTAAAAAAAAGATAAATTATTTATTCTCAAAATAATATAATAAAAAAAGAATAAATAAATGAGACAAAAAAAAGGGCGAGCATCTCTTCCAAATATATAATCCTAACTTGTTAACCCAAGTGGTTGAGGCTGTGGAGCAGGACCGGCATTTAACCAAGCATTTTTATCAAGGATATAATCTTCCAGTTTATAATATGCTTGCCTACATAGTGTGCGTTTTATGCATGTTTTAAATTTTCTCTCATTCAATTGAAGAATATCGACTGGTATTTTGTTATAAAATTTTATGCAATACCCCATAAAAGAAGTGTGTACTTTAGCCAATCTAAACCTAGGTTGATCTAATTTGTTTTTATTTCTGGTATTAAAATTATGCCTGTCGCTGATCTTATTAAACATATGAAGATTTTTCCGAACATACATAATGTTTTCATACATGTATTGACAAGGTACCGTCATGATGTTAATTTCCTTAAACAGTTCCCTTAGAGAATCGCGCTGGCGGAAATTGTAAATGGCTCTTATTGCTCTTTTCTGCAGAATAAAAATAGACTCTATGTCTGCAGCCCGTCCCCATAGCAAAATACCGTAAGACATGATACTATGAAAGTAACTAAAATAGACCAGTCTCGCGGTATCTACATTAGTAAGTTGACGGATTTTTCTGACAGCATATGCTGCTGAACTTAGCCGTCCTGCAAGTGATGCTAAATGAGGACCCTATTGTAGCCTTGAGTCGAGCGTTATCCCCAGGAAAACTGTGCTTTCGACGAATTCTAGTTTCTCTTTATTCAATACTATTTCCTCAATACTACTTTTAACATTCGGTAAAACAAATCTAATACATTTAGTTTTTTTTTCATTTAATACTAAATTATTAGCAGTAAACCAATTTTGGACCTGCTGTAGGGAGTCATTCACTTCGTCAAGATTTGCGGAACGTCTATTTATCTTAAAAATTAAGGACGTATCATCAGCAAATAACACCATTTGTGATTGTTTCTTCAAAAGATAGGGTAGATCATTAATGTACACTAAAAAGAGGAAAGGACCCAGTATTGAGCCTTGTGGTACCCCCATTTTGACTCCTAAACCACATGAATTTACACCGTTTATTTGAACTTGCTGCTGTCTGTCATTTAAATAAGACTTTACTAAACTGAGTGCAAGTTTACAAAGTCCGTAATGTTCTAGTTTTAAGAGCAAGGTTTCGTGATTAACACAATCAAATGCCTTGGAGAGGTCACAAAAGATTCCTATGGCATCTTGGGCCTCTTCCCACGCTGCAAATATATGTTTTAGTAAGGTGACACCAGCGTCAGTCGTACAACGTCCTCTGGTGAAACCATACTGTTGATCGTGTAAGATTTTATTGGTGTTGAAATGAATGAGCATCTGATTGAGCATCACCTTTTCGAAGACCTTGCTGAAAACCGGCAACACGGATACAGGTCTATAATTATTGGTGTCTTTACTATCGCCGGACTTAAAAAGTGGTATAACCTTACTGTATTTCATTATATCCGGAAAGACACCTTGGTCCACACATAAATTAAATATTAAAGCCAAGTATGGTGCTGTGGTCTCAATTATGGATGTGCACACTTTGACGGACATACCCCATAGGTCTTCGGTCAATTTGATTTTAATTTGCCGGAAGGCCTTTATAACTGTCATAGGGTTGATATGTTTGAATTGGAATTCAACCGGGCAGTCTGGAACGTTTGCTCTTAATAAAGCAATTGAGACCTCGGGTGACGAGTCTAAAGCTTCAGTAGTCTTACATGGTATGTTAGTAAAGAAATTCACAAATTCTTGAGCTACTTCAAAATTTGAGCTTATGGCACCATGTGAAGTCTCCAGTAAAAAATCAGTGTTCCGTACTTTATTTCTATTAGTTTCATTATTGATAACTTTCCAAACTGTCTTTATTTTATTATCAGCCCATTTGATCTTGTTGCTAATGTACAGGGCTTTAGCTACCTTGCAAGTGTTTCTAAAAACTTTTGAATATTTGTTTACGTACTTATTAAATGATTCCGTGTTAATTTTTTTTTTTATTTATTTGGCTCACCAACAATTGGATACACACATACAAGATTATAGAGACAACATATTAACTTATAGACTAGTGTACCAATTCCTTACAGGTAAGCACAACATGCATTACATTATTGTTGAGTGATACTAAAAACTAGATGAGTACAGAGTTACTCACCTTACATGATATTACCAATAGCATTTAAAAGAAGAAGCAATAATCAGAAAGCAATAAGAAGAATAAACACAAAATAAAACACAAACTAAAATTAACATGTAACCTTTAAAACTAAAATAATTTTACAAGTTTTTAAAAATTGTAGTTTTAAACTTAGTAAGTGAGTCAGAGTGCACATTGACAAGATCACTGCAGCTGTTCAATAATTTACATAGGCGGGGGATAGGAGAATTAGCACCGAGGACGGTTCTGCGAAGAGGAGGACGTAACGGGGTTATAGGAGCTCGCGGGCTTTTCGTGGGCACACGGATTTTGATTCTGCTCAATAGTTGGGGACAGTCAATTTTATATCTCAAAATTTTGTATAGAAATGTTAAATCCAGCAAATCTCTTCTCTTCTGTAGGGATATAATCTTGAAATGTAAGAGTCTCTCCTTATATGAAACAATCCTTTTAGCTATCCCGGAAGAGAAAGCTAGATGCCACAAAAACCGTTTTTGGACCCTTTCCAATCCAAGTGTGTGGGTAGCATAATGAGGTCTCCAAACAATGCTACAATATTCTAGCGAGCTACGCACCAAACAGTTATAGAGCAAAATTTTAGTCTTATTGCGACGAAAACAAGTAACATTCCTTATGACAAACCCAAGCATTCTTGAAGCTTTTTTAACTACATTTTCGATGTGGGGTACAAATGTCAGCTGTCTATCGAACAGAACTCCCAAATCCCTTATCTGTTCCACTTCCTGCACTAAATTGCCACTAATGTAATAACAAGATTGTATGAACTTTGCTTTTCTAGTGAATTTTATGTGGTAACACTTGCTAATATTTAAGTTCATATCATTGTCATCACACCACTTAACTAACATGTCAATATCTGTTTGTAGCAGCTCAACATCAAGTTCTGATTCAATTACTCTACAAAATTTTAAATCATCAGCATACATGTAGCACTCAGAGAATTTCAACTCATTGGCAAGGTCGTTACCAAATACGTTATACAAAACCGGGCCAACATGTGATCCTTGTGGGACGCCAGATGTAACCTTGTAGGAGCTTGATTGGTACCCATTGAGAGCAACAAAGAAGGAATGATCATCAAGATAGGATTTAAACCATTTGAAGAGGGATCCAGTAATGCCGTAAGCGGTTAGCTTATGCAGGAGTATAGAATGAGGGACGCGATCAAACGCCCTGCTAAAATCAGTGTATATCACGTCAACTTGTTTTCCAGAGTCAATGGCACCTGTAAGAGTCTCTGTGAATGTCACTAGATTAGTGCATGTAGATCTGGAACTCACAAAGCCATGTTGGGCGTCACTAAGGTAAAGTTTCAAATGGGACTGTATGTAGGGACAAATCATGGATTCAAAAACTTTGGCGATGGTTGACCAAATATTTGGGAATATACCGG
The DNA here is from genome assembly GCA_905332915.2 of Hecatera dysodea. Taxonomy (NCBI): domain Eukaryota; kingdom Metazoa; phylum Arthropoda; class Insecta; order Lepidoptera; family Noctuidae; genus Hecatera; species Hecatera dysodea. Next base: position 10,678,162 of record HG995306.1, on the reverse strand, counting down.
AGGCAAGCGAACGATTAAATATTTGTGATAAGGGAGCCACCAGAGAAGAGGCACACATGGAGATGAAATAAGGAGGTATTCCGTCGGGTCCAGCTCCTTTTCGTCAATCCAGAGATTTCAATTTATTGAGCAAGGCATCACTTTCAATCATCGGTATCGTCAGCGGTAAACTATATGCTCACAGGTCTTGTATATATTGTGAGGAAGATGAGGATGATTGTGAAGACACATTTTGCTGACTGTATATGGAAGAAAAATGTGCAGCGAACATTTCTGAGATATTGGTGCCATCTGAAGACGATGTGAGGCCGTCAGTCATCGTCAGGGGATAAGAACTAGTACCTCCTCGCTTGTCCTTGACATAGGACCAAAATCGCTTCGGATCTCTAGTTATTACTGTCTCTAGGTCGTTAACATATTTATTGTAACAAGAAGTAGCCATAACCGAGCATCGCTTACTCAGCAGCTTTAGTTCCAGCTCATCCATTGGGTTTTTATAAATTTTGTATCGCTGTCGTATCTTTTCCTTTTCTTTCAAAGTCCTAATTAATTTTTTATCAAACCAAGGAGGGCGTGTCTTATGCTTATGGGTGGCGGGGGGGTCTTGCAATTCTATAATATTTTTAATTTTATCATAGAATATACTGAGCATATCGTTCACGTCGCCAGTGCCGTCAAATAAATAGTTCCAGTCAATCTCATTTAATTCTTTACAAATAATTTCATAGTTCAATTTGTAGAAATTTATTCTTTTGGTACTATTATACGGAAGTCTTGTATCTTTATATGATTTAAAAATAATTTCAATTGGGGGATGTAAAGGGTCAATTTTACTTAGTGGATTTAGAGCAGTGCATACCATACCGGAAGATAAGTTAGTCAACACAAGGTCAAGGATGCGTCCTGACTTATTCATTACATTGTTAAGTTGTATTAATTTGTTTATATGACTAAAATCAGTCAACAAGTGACCAATACCTGGCGCAACATAACCACTATCTAACTCACTTACCAAGTTCCAATCAATATTACTCAGGTTAAAGTCACCGACTATACATGAGTTCAAGGCCGTTCGTTCAAATATGGTATTACATGAGTCCAAGAAGTGTTCTAGGGTTGAACGAAGTACTGGCGGAGGCAAATAAACTGCGCACAGAGCTAGTTGACGGACAGACTTTGCTATCGAGATGTCTATGATAACCCACAAATCTTCACAATTGCTTTCCCATTGGGTCATACGTTTTGAGTTTATTCCTTTTAGTATGGCTATCAGAACACCCCCCCCCCATCTTTTTTCCTGGTATCCCTATCTCGCCTATAGACTACATATCTGTCATCAAATAGCTCCGAACTCATTACAGAAACATTTAACCATGTCTCGGTCAATATTATAACATCATAGTTTTCGCAACATACTTGACGATAAAAATTATAACATTTAGTACGTAAACCTCTAGTGTTTTGATAATATATTTTTAAATCTGAGAATTATACAACGTGTTGTTTTGCATCCTCGTCAAATTTCAGGAGGTTGTCATAAAATACATAAATAATCAATTGAAAGTACGGTACCGGTCAATAACCAATAAGCGCTGCTTTTTTTTGTTATTGAAATTTAACAGGATTTCAGAATAAAATCCCGAATACCACAGAATCAGGCGCCTACGCACACAGCGACAATGCAGCTGTGTGCGTGAGTGTCGACGTCTTACCTACGAATTGCTAGCGCGTAGGTACCTACGTGTGCGATCGTGCGATGACCTACGGCGACCAGTAGCAATAATTTTACCTAATTTTATTTCGGAAATCATCTACTTTACTGTCATAAATTTCGCTTGATAATTAACTCATTTTTAAGCATTATTGGAATACGGAAATCTTACTAATGACAGTAATACTACTTAGTGCGCCAAAGAAAAGTTCAATGACCTGTTATCAGATGATTATTAAAATGTTAGTTTTGCTTTATTGCTATCCGTCAACTTAAAGTTTTCGTAATGATTTTGTTTTTATTTGTGGATTAAATTGGTTGATTTGAAATTTTCCTTCTTACTTAACGGGCTTAGGACCGGCAATAATACCTACCTTAGTTGGTATGTAACCGATCTAGGTACCTACTAAGTCAAAAAATGTTTTCTACGTTTGATGGAAATGGAAAGATGTGCTAGTTAAGTGTAAGTAAGTGGTGATACTTTCGAATCTTAGGTATTATTGATTCACTTAAAAATCTGAAATCGACTTATTTACAGTAGGTAAGCTAACAACGTATTTACAAAATGAACAAATAAATAAATTACCTACCTACTTATGTTACCCGGAGGTATTGTTCAGTTTCCATCACCACACTCTTGGCACAGTCGAGCACAATGTAGCTGGTTTTCTTTCAGCCTACTTTAGCAAACTAACACCTTCGTTTTTAAAGAGTCGAAAGCACTAATTATCCTTGCACGTAATTTTGTTACACTTGTCACTTTTTACGTCTAAACTAACTTTTTAACGTCTCCTCACAAAATAAAAGTTAAGAGGCCACAGGTCCTCCGCGACCGATCCAGTAGTCAAGAAACCTTTCACGCTTCAGTAGGCGCCACACTGTGGTGTGGTGCACTCCAAAGCGGTCACCACTCACCAGCCTCCCGCGTGCTTGCCCGTGGTTCTCGCTGGAAGTATTCCAGGATGTCTTCCTGCAAGGCGACAGGCAGGCCTACGCTGCCGCGAGCTTAAACTGCCGATGATCCCGTAGTCTCTGCGTAGCAGCCAGCATGATGCTCTGTGATGGGATTCCCGATCGGGAAACATTTCCGTGAACATCCGGATGGCTCCACGTAGGCTGTTTCCACTGATGGCATAAAGGCGGACCATCTCTACCAACTCGACATTGGAATAATTGTCCGTCATCTTGCACTTTGTACCTACGTCTGAACGATGTACCGAGAAAGGAATTCGCAAAACGCGCGAACACGGCGGCGTCATCAAAGAAACTGTTGCTGTTGGATCAGGGGCCGCGCCGCGGGGCGGGGGGAGGCGCGGCTAGGCGGTAGGCGCGTGCGGCCGTGCGCGGGGGATTAGGTACCTACGAATTTTTCGAATGATCGATGTATTGTTTGCGTTTGTTTGTGTGTGTGAAAGCGCAGTTATAAGGCTAGGAACAGACGGGCCGCATTTAAATACGTCTTGTTCACACGGATTTCCGTAAATAGCAAAAATAAATTAAAAAAATACCTACTCATTTTATTGTTGATTTGGGTCGAGAATCATTAGCATAATTACGTCCGTGAATTTGACGAGGATGCAAAACAACACGTTGTAGAGAAATTTATTTACTATAACACTGACAAAAATAATAAAGTAAATAAAAAGAGCCATAAGATTAGACGATAAAAATTAAACCAGCTTATTCAATGTTTCCTTATCCCTAACTAGAATGTGTTCCGAATCTTGTGTCTTCCGCATGAATACCCGACCACCTCGTACCCATACAAACTGATATCCCGTTTCCTTGGCTTTGATTCTAGCGGCGGCATGGAGTGCCTTGTTGGTAGTAGACAAATGTTCTGTGATGTAGATCGGAGATTTAGGTCCAGAATATCCTAAGTGTGTTGAATTCAGTTTGTTGTCGGGATTCGATTTATTAAATTTGATGGTAGCTGCGAGGAATTGATCACGACAACGGGGAGACGCCAGCTGTACTACCACGGCTCGTGGGCGGGAATTACTGGCGTTTTGTTTTGCGACCCTTGTGCAGTGTTTGATGTCGCTGTCCAGAATACCGCTCCCCACTACTTTAGATAATTGTGACACAATCTCTATCAAGTTTTCTTGTTTCTTTTCCGGTAGGCACTGAATTTCCAAATTGTTTGCACGGGTCTGCTGTTCCAGATGATTCATGCGAGAAGTCAAATCGTTAATGCACACTCTCATCTCAGAGTTTTCTCTTTGCAAATCCTTCATAATCCCCTTGGAAGCTGTGTATTCTTTTAAAAGATCTTCATACTGAAGGTTCATAAATACTAAAGATTTTTCCATGTTCTCCATTTGATCTTTTAATGGTTGTAATTGTTGATTAATAGTAAGCTTCATACTTTCTATGATCTTAGTTAGCATCTCCGCCTGTTCCTTTTTAAGCGCTTCCTGTATAAGTTGACGAATATCGTCGGGTGCTAACGCAACTTCAGCAGGCGCTTGAGGTGGAGACCCAACGGCTTGCCTCTTATTGCCCCTTGTTGTTGAGATGTTACGCAATGGCGTACTGTCGGATTTGGTAGCTTTCGGGCCCGAGCTTAGACATTCAGGACAATGCCACTTGGCAGGCACATTGTAGTCATCCGCTAAGGACATACAGGTATAATGATATGCCTTAATACATTTTATGCATTTAGCATATTTTTCGCAGTCATCTGTTTGCTCACAACATCCCCACAACATCCCAGGATTTAGCGACGTAACAGAATGATCTGTCATTATGTTAAGATGCTTTATTTCCTGCTATGTAACAATGTAAACAAAGATCGAGATACTATAACGTGGTGGACTTTTGTTTTGTGAGGCGCTGCAGTCCTATATGTACGTACTTGGTCGCGAGAAAAAGGTCATAAGCGCCGTGCGCAGCTCGTCGCTTACGCGTTACGTTGAATCACTTCCCACTCAATGTTAGAGGCGGTAGATTGTTAATTTAATGCAAATTTTATTTGCAAATTATGCACTATTTACACACTTTACTTATTAGTTCACAATGTAGAGGTTCACTGATAACTGTAACTATGTACTTCTAATCACAGACGAGAGTTTAAGCGTCTATAAACATCTTTAAACAGTTTCTAAGATTATAAAACCCGGAGCGAGTTGTACAATGACACCCTCAACAACGACCGCGAACGAAACATATTTCGTATATTTGTATTAATGAAAGGCTTAAGGCCATATAGTTCGTATAGTCTTTTCCTGCTTATCCTAATACCTTTAGTCGCCCAGTCACTGAATATAAACTTAGGGAAAGTGTCTTTTGACTTCTTTTCAAATGTTGTATTGAATTCTTTTAATACCACTGAAAAGAAATTGTCGTAAAAATTATTTGCATCTATAATGTCATGGCCTAGATCATTTAACTTATTTTGTAAAATACAATTGAATTTCGCTAATTTGCCAGTTGTAATTGGCCTATATTGTATTTGAATTTTTTGTAAGACAGCTTTAAACTTAAACGTTACCAATTGTCCACTATGGTCAGACGGTAGATAATTAACTATGGCTTTATCTAGATAATCACAATCGCAGAATACATTATCGATACAAATTGATGAAGTTGGTGTTATCCTAGTTGGTTCTGCAAAAACATTAGATAAATTGAATGATTTAAAAAGGTTTAAAAATCTACTGCTTACTTAATTATTTTCTAAAATATTAACATTAAAATCTCCACAAATAATCGTAGATTTGCTACCTGCTGCAAGTTTCGCAAGGATGTCTTCCATTGTTGATTCGAATAAAGTAAAGTTTTGAGGGTTTGGAGGTCTGTACACACACACTATAACATGCTTATCTAGCTCAACACAGGACAGTTCGATGCAATGTTCCACTGACAGGTTAACAATGTCATTACGTTGCTTAAATTTTAAACAGTTTTTTACTAATATGAGGGAACCACCGCGTAACATTGATTTACGATTAAAACAGCTGCCCACATTATAATTTTCGTAATTAATTAGCATCTGGTAATCCTTCAGCCAATGTTCACTAAGACATACAATATCAAACATTGTTCTTTCTAAAAACATCTCAATTTCTAATAATTTGGAAGAGACACCCTGAATATTTTGATGAAATAATTTCAAGGTATGCTGCTGACCCCCTTTTTGACATTTATTAAATTGAGAGCAAGAGGACACTTTAATGTTGGTAGGTAAAACTAATTGGTTATTAGTATCCTCTGTTATCTTATATACTAGTTTAAATTTTTATCCAGAGTTTGCCCTATATCATCACTTTGCAATGAGTCCTCTATGTTAACCAATGAATTTTCCCTAGTGATATATGGAACCTCCTTCGTACAATTTGTGTAAAGATTTATAGCAATAGTGCTACAGTTATTTTGGTTCACCACCTGATTCTTAGTATCATTACTAAACATTGCGGATTTAATTACAGAAGACTTCGACATACTACTTATGTCTGAGTTAATATAATTAGCTAATAGCTTTGCTATTGTGTGTCTAAAATAAATTGGCAGATACACAGTATCCCTAGTAGATTTTAAACTTTCCACAAAAATGTTGGTGTCAAAAAACATAAACTTGTCACTATAATGACTAGCCAAAAAGTGCATGTGTTTATTTAGCCTATGAATGTAGTCATTTTGTCTAATTGACAATTGATCAAAATATGGAAAAGCACACAATATTATTTTATTACAATTTAAATTTAACATCTCAGTTACATTGTCTGTGATATCTGCTTTTTTTACTTTTAAACTATTTCCTATAAACACAGTAATAGTGGTATTAGAAGTATAATTTTTGTTTTTTAATAATGCCATAATACGCTTGTAAGTTAAACCTGGCATACAATGATTTTGTGTAGAATTACTTAGGTTGTTACCAACCAGTTTACCTAAACCTCTTCCTATACTGTCTGAGAACATAACTGAATGACAACCACTATTCACAGCTGAAAAGCTACCAATATCAGGCTGTTCAACTTGAGATAAATATTGTACAAAATTAATATTATCTTGTTCAGTGAAGCAGTCTTGAGACAAATTCTCTGACTGGGACGGTACCTCCGTTGCCTCAGGCTGGACAGCATCAATGTTTGATACTGACTGGCAAGTACACTGACACCAGAGTGGGGCAAAAACTAATTGTGAAAACAATTAACAACTAACAATTAAATTGCCAAATTTAGTTGCAACTAACAACTAAAATAATTAACTGTAATTGTAACGTATCGCAATTAACAATTAATTAATGGTGCTTGTAAAACTTTGCAATTACAATTAAATTAATTGTGCTTGTAAAAATTTGCAATTACAATTGATTAATTGTTAATTGTTTGATACACTTTTACAATTACAGTTAACAATTAAAGTATCAGTAACTGAAAATCATAATGCAAACAATACAAGAGCATTCTCCTTAATATTCTCAAAGGTATGTAAAGCCTGGATTTAAGCCAGAACATTACGTAAAAGTGTAGCACAGGTACCTAACTAGAATAATTCAGGATTGGATGGTTAAAGGAAACAGGGATAACCATGGTTTTAAATGCAAAGAAAATAACTTTTATAAATCAAACTTTATTTAAATCAGTTTTCACATTAAGCATTGTTCGTGATTGTTAAGAAAGAGAACTATTCATTTGTTCTTGTTTTGTTCTTATTTATGAGTTCTTTGAATAGTTCAGATTGCACTTCAACACGACCCTCTTTTCAAACATTTGGTCTGTTAATTTATGACTTCTTGGTAAATTTGTCATCGTAGCAAAAGAGAAAAGTCTCTCCACTGCTGCGGATGCTGGTGCACGCTATGGACTCCTACCATATTTACATTAATCAAATACGTAATTAAATTAAATATTAATTGTTTAAAACAATTAATTTAATTGCAAATAAAATTTTAATTGCAATTGAATTAATCGTAAACCACAATTAACAGATTTAATTGCAATTGATTTTAATTGCATTTCACAATTAATTGAATTAATTTAATTGCAATTAATTTAGTTGAAACAAAAATTGTAATTGTTTGCATCTACAATTAAAAAATTAATTCAATTGTGCCCAACACTGACTGACACATAATTAACTCATTTGCTGCAAGAATATGTTCTTTTATTTGATTCTGAGATTGAACATATTTATTAGATAGTGAGCTCAGACGAGCTTCAAGTACCTTTATTTCAGACTGTAAGTGCTGTGTGTCAATCTCATATATTTTTTTGCTGTCTTCTAGTTTAATTTGATAATTATTTAATTTACTAATGAGATCAACACGTTCTTTCCTGAGTGGAATATTTTTAGAAAAGTGTTTATGTTGCTTTTTGTACTGATAGCATTTTTTGATTATTCTATTTAATTTTGCATACTTTTTTAACTTGGTATGACTAACTTTATAGCTATTGTTCTGTTTCAATAAAGAATCTTCAGTTAGGTCAATCGTTACCATAGAATGAGGGTTACAATTATTATAACTTAGTAATTAATTAAATAAGTGGTTGGTTTCCTTAACCTGAGTACTATGTTTTTCATTTTGTAATTTGATAATACAACTTTTTGCATTAATTAATTCATCCTCTAGGTCCCTAATTTTACAGAAAGCCTCCTCATACAAGTTACTACAGTTATTGAAACCCTCAGTGATCACTCGCAGTTGGTCACGTTCCTCAACAATATCTTGGTATTGTTGACTGAGGTCTACTAGCTCACGTTTAAGGCTTGTGTTTTTCTGAACTACTTTCCTTACTTCCACCTCACTTTCCTCTCAATTGTTGACATTGGAGGTTCGAGGCTTTTAGTTCCTGGAGAGCCGTTCTCAGTTTAAGTTCCATATCCTGAGCAGTAGCCTTACGGGTCATCACAGGCATGGTTTGAAGTTAAGGTACTGAAATTAGAAGGAAATAAACTAAGAGAATGTAAAAGAATGACAAAACAAAGAAAATTGGGAAATGACAGTAATATTAAGAATTTGGAAAAAAAATAGTGCAGTTAAGTAAAAGACTAAAGTAGGCTACTAAATTGGCTTTAAAAGCTATTGTTTATTTTATTTTCTCGCTTTTGATTGCCTTTAAATTATGATTTTTTTCATGTGGGTAGGATGTCTAAATTAAAACATACTTAATATTTAATAGATCACAATGCAAAAATAACGATTATAAGCGTTATTGATGTTGTATATTATTGAAAAAAAATACTAATAATTGGATTGGACAACACAGAAATAAGAAATCTTGAACATAAACAATGTAAACAAAGCGATATAGTCTCAACGCAGAGTCGTAAATCTGCGAAAAACTTATTAAAACTTTGCAAAGACGTGTTACTGAGATATGGTCATGAATGTGTGCTATTAATGCTGATGAATAAAAATAAAAGTAAACAATACTTCCCCGTTTATATCCGTAATTCAAACGTCAGCTGACCGTTTTAGGTTACCGGTGACAGTTAGTACCGAAAACTGTGTTTTTCTTGATATATTTACAAGAAAATAATTATCCTGTGTATTTACGCAGTTATAATACGTTTACAAAAACAATTACACCATAATTTCACTTAAATACTAATTAAATCTAATTTTAAAATACGGAACAGTTTTACATGTCACTCGGGCAGTGTTGCCACTTTTTTTTTTCACACAGGGCCGAATTTGCAGGCTGACTTATTTTTATTATTATTAAAATTCCGCTTATTTCCAATCGCGATTACCGCAGATATAAAACAAATGTATCTTCAGATTGCTGTTACTAATGAGCATCAAAAATATCAGAAAATATTATTCCGCTTTAATACCGCTGAGCCTGTTCGCGAATTTCAATTTAATCGGGTTGCATTTGGGCTTAAATCTAGTCCGTTCTTAGCCATGCGTACAGTGCGCCAGTTAGCGGCAGATGAAAAGCATCGTTTCCCACGGGCTGCTGCTGTAGCTTCGCAAGAACTTTACATGGATGACCTGGCTACATCCATTCCTTCTTTGGAAGAGGCTAAGGTTCTATACAGCGAGCTTATCGCTTTATTTAAAGCTGGTGGTTTCGATCTTACCAAGTGGGCAAGTAATTCACAAGAATTGTTATCTACCGTTCCGCAATCCAACCGCGCTTCTATAAACTTTTCAGATAAGGATAATTTAAAAATTTTAGGACTTAAATGGATACCCGCAGATGATAACTTCACTTTTACTACATCGGATTTAGATGAGATCTATTCTCTCCGCTATCGCTCGCTTGTGGGATATACTGGGCTTTGCTGCGCCAGTGGTACTGTTTGCCAAATCTATACTATAATATTATAAAGCTGAAGAGTTTGTTTGTTTGTTTGTTTGTTTGTTTGTTTGTTTGAACGCGCTAATCTCAGGAACTACTGGTCCGATTTGAAAAAATCTTTCAGTGTTAGATAGCCCATTTATCGAGGAAGGCTATATTTTATCCCCATATTCCCACGGGAACGGGAACTACGCGGGTGAAACCGCGAGGCGCTGCTAGTTACTTATAAAGGAGTTATGGGATCTTCACATCGACTGGGATGACACTCCACCACAAGCTGTCGTATCGCGTTTTCAAAAATTTAAAGAGCAATTGCCTCTTCTTTCTTCATTAAAAATACCGCGTCACTTGGCCGTTTCTAATAACTGTATAATAAACATTGTTGGTTTCTCGGATGCGAGTATGCAAGGTTACGACTGTGTCCTGTATTTGCATGTCACTGATTCCGATGGGAACACACACGTACGTTTGGTGTGTGCTAAATCCAAGGTCGCACCTGTGAAAGTTGTCTCTTTAGCTCGTCTTGAGTTGTGTGCCGCTCTTCTTTTATCTAAACTTATAAAATTAATTAATGATACTTACCGCGCTCGCGTAGCAATCAATAATATATATGCTTTCTCCGATTCTAAAATTGCCTTCTCGTGGATTCATTCTTCCCCACATAGATGGAACATTTTTGTTAGTAATCGCGTAGCTAAATGTCAAGAAAATCTTGATTCAAAACACTTTTATCATGTTAGTGGTAAAGAAAACCCGAGTGATTGTTTGTCTAGAGGTCTTCTGCCTGAACAGTTACTGTCACATGATTTATGGTGGCACGGCCCCAAATGGCTTCAATATCCCATATCAGAATGGCCTATTACTCCGTTTACCCCTACCAGCGGCCTACCTCTTGTGAAGAATTACCTGAATTCAAATCGTTAACACACAATACGTCCGCTTCTCTAGAATCAGATTTAATTTATACTATTTCACAGAAATTTTCATCTTTTATTTATTTATTTGGAAAACAAACAATTATACATTTTTCTTAATCTAATAATATAAACTAACAAATATATTAATGTACAGTCAACTGCGTTTTCACGAATTACAAAATGATGTACAGTGACACATAATTCTGTGCCTCCGGTGAAAACTGATATAACTCATGTTGTATCAAATTGGTGTTTTAAAATGCACTTGTATCAGAAAAAAATTCTATACATTTCTGTCTAATCGACATTTTGATACAAGTCATATTTCCGGAGATAGTGTGATACAAGTACGCCTAAAAATTTATTTATTAATAGTTAATGGCGTGTAAAATAATTTAACTCCACATAAATCGTTAAATAATTTGAAAAATTATATAGTGCTCCGTGTAAAGAAATATGTCTTAAGTTATATTCCAATACATTTGTAAACTTTATCTATATCTATACTTATAATAAATCTGTAGAGAGGTCAATTCTGTACAGGGAATATATTTTCAAAATAACTATCAGGGGGTGATTAGTGATCGATACTGGTGCCAAAACTGCAATCAGTAAAATTTTTGTCTGTCTGTCTGTCTGTCTGTCTGTCTGTCTGTCTGTCTGTCTGTCTGTATGTTCTTTATAGAAACAAAAACGACTCGACCGATTTTAACGAAACTTGGTGCAATTATTCTTCATACTCCTGGGCAGGTTATAGTATACTTTTCATCACGCTACAATCAATAGGAGCAGAGCAGTGAAGGGAAATGTTGGGAAAACGGGAGAAGTTACTCCATTTTTTAAGCTTCCGTCGCGTGTGTAGCCTTAATGGTTAAAGTTACATAGAAATCATGTATGACGGAAATGTTCTACATAAAATTATCTAAAAAATATCCCACCGCATATGTCTATCTCTTATGGTTGACTCACAATAACACGTGTAACTCCCGATAGCTTAGCAGTTCGGAGCTTTCTGATTATATTTGTTTACTCTTACGTTTATAATACTCTCACTCATCCCTAATTAAAAAAAGTTAACATTATTACCTATTCAATAAAAAAAGAGTCATAGAAATCGGTATAGAAACACCAAACTTATACATGAATACAATAATAAGCCATCGCGCCGTCACGCTTTAATACTGCATGCTGTAAGATGTTGTGATTATTTTTGTGTAACTTTTGTTGGTATTTTATGAAATAGGTACTTATTAGTTATTTTGGTAATGTTTAAATATTCGTTCAAATTACAAATTATTAATAGTTTCAATTTTATTTCTTTTTAGGTGAAGTAGTAGTAGAAGTAGGAGCATAGATTTTTAGATACCGATAGGTTAGTTTTGACTAATTTTATGTTCTGTTTTTTTGGTATTAAGTAGGTAAAAGAGTAGATACTTTTATTAATTAGTAGTTAATTTATTAATTAGTTATACGTAGTTATAGGTATTTATTTTTAAGTGCAGTAGGTATAGGTTATTATAGTATAATTTTGCACAGGCATTTCAGCTTTACGTTCATTTCTTTTTTTGTTGTAAGTTGTACATATTTCACACACACATAGTGATCTATCAATGCACAGCCCAAACCACTAAACGGATCGGGCTGAAATTTGGCATGCAGGTAGATGTTATGACGTAGGCATCCGCTAAGAAAGGATTTTGATTAATTCTGCCCCCAAGGGGATAAAATAGGGGATGAACGTTTGTATGAAACTTTGTCAATTTCAAACCGATTGGGCTGAGAGTTTCAAAATCGGGGGTAAAGTAACTATTCCACGCGGACGAAGTCGCTGGCAGAAGCTAGTCTTTAATAAATGTGATTAATGATATAAACTCAGTTATATTTTTTTACACGGATACATTGTGCGTAATTTACTGGTACAACTTCAGATATATCAGTTAACACAAAGACAAAAGTAAAAAATTGTTTGTGTCAAATGATACATGTGAAGTTATATTATTAGTACGTACATAGTTTATACGTAAATAGTACTCAAAATAGGGCTTAAAAATGTGTATTGTGATACTTCTTCTATCAAACAACAGCTAACAATAACGGAATCTATAAGTAAAACAGCTTACAGTCAGATTTTCAAATCATTTAATCTATCGTTTAAGCAACCATCAGTAGATACATGTCAGAAATGTAATAAGTTAAATAAAGCAATAGAAACGGCATCAACCGATGACAAATTTCACATTAAATGTCAATTGGAGGACATCAAGTTGCAGTCGCTTATGCGTATGACCAGAAAGAAAGTGACAAAATATATTCTAAAGAACCGCCCGACACCTTAACGCTTACATTTGACTTGCAGCAATGTCTACCAACACCATACCTGAAGACGGTCTGGTCTTTTATAAAAGACAGTTATGGACATTGATGTGACCATGACTGTGCAAGTAATAATAATTTTTCTTATATGTGGGACGAAAGTGTGTCCGGACGAGGAGCCAATCAAATCGCCTCATGTATATTCAATTTTTTTTTTAAATCAAGTTCCCACTAAACATCCCTGTATTACAAAAATTATCCTTTACTCTGACACTTGCGCTGGGCAAAATAAAAACTCCATGGTGGCTACGATGGTGCTATTTGCTGTTCATGACCTGTCTTATATTACATCCATAGAACGCAAATTCTTGATACCGGGCCATACAAGAATGGAAGTATAGTGACCATTCTGCAATCGAAAGAGCTAAAAAACGAACGACTATGAACCAATCCATCATCCAAGAGATTGGGCGATTAATTCGAACATTAGGAAAACCTGGAAAATTTACCGTAGTTGAGATGACAGAATCAATTTGCAAAACGATATTTCACTATCAAAAAAATTAATGAAGAAAACGAGAAATTTGTTTGGGCCTATGTGAAAGTTTTTAAGTATGAGAAAGACCAATTCCCGTCTCCGAAATACAAGACTGACATGAGAGCAGATAATTTCAAAGTCATATCATTTGCTAAGAGGGGTAAAATGTATACATCGGAAGCCCATCTTTTATTTCAATTGAAAAAAAGAGTGATCTGTTGTCAATATTACCATAATTATATTGATAGTAGATGTCATGAGTTTTATCATAACTTGAAGACTAAGGCTGATGTCAGAAATATTGATCCCGATTTATGTTCCAGTGAGGAAGACTGAGAATTATGTGTATCCTACCTTAAAAGTTCACACAAGTTGTTTTTTTTTAGAAATTTAAGTATGTTTAATTTTGTTTGACCCAATTTCTTTTCAAAATCTTAAATACATATGTGTGTTTTATTTTTATACCAAGACCTTTAAATAAAATTGGTTACAAATATCACTTTACACGAAAATGTTGAATATATAAGTTTATTTGTAGCATTATACACAAAAAAAAACATCGTGATAAGTGATATATCTCAATAAATTTTAAATTAGGTAGACTTTGAAGTTCTAGACTGATTTCTAATATTAAGTTATATTAGATTTGTTCAACAACATTTTTCTTGCGTCAATATCATCAGTGTATATACTAAAACATATTTTATGATATTAGTCTTCACGAGAACTGCATGTGTGGTGTAAGTTGATATTACTTAACATACATTAGTTTACACAGATGGAATGTCGGTGCACATTGATATAGTTGACAGTTTTTCCTCAATATTTTCCTAATTTTCTAATGAAATGTTACAAAATCCCGTAATTTTAAAGAAAAACGTTGCAACTTGTATTTAACATTAAGTGTTCTGTAAAATTATTGATAATAATCTTTTTAAATAAAATAGAAAATAAATAAAACTTTAAATCGCTCTACTGAAAAGTAGTCATTTTGAAGTTGTATCAGTTTTCACCGGAGGCACAGAATTATTGTGTTGGACGATTTGTCACATATCACATATACTTATACTTATATTACATTTTTTTTTTGCTTATGTCTAATACTAAATTATATTTATCAAAAAAAAAATACATAAAGTCTTAACAGCTAAACCTAATTGCTAATTGAAATTGGCTCATTAATTTGCAAAATGGATCTTAACTCCCTTGAGAAACCAGAGCGAGTTGAGGCAAATATATCCACTTTTGTAAAATACTTATAAGTTTTAATCATTCTGTGCATAGGCGCCCGCTGTCCTGCGTTTGTACGACAGATATTGGTGGCAAAAAGAGGATACGAACGTGACTCCCGCCTAATTACTGTTCTTGGCACTATGTAAAATATATTAGCTACCAGTTCTGAGCAGTTAATAGTATGGTGAATGAGTCCATAAAGCAACATAACTTGTAATAGGAGACGTCTTGATTGCAAGGAAAGCAACTTAAACTTTTGAAGTGATTCAACATAAGAGCAACGTTGCAAGTGGCACTTACATTGCATTTCTCTTAGATATTTATGTTGCACTTTTTCCACGGCCTTAATATATTTATCATAGTGTGGATCCCATATCACGCTGGCATATTCAACCTGAAGACGGACTAGAAAGTTGAAAAGATGATGAAATGTAGCAGGGCGTTTAAAATCAGATGAAGCTCTCATGACAAGACAGTGCATTTGCTGCGCTTTGGTCGTTATTTTATCTATATGTAGATTCAGATGTAATTTGTTGTCTAAAAGAACACCGAGGTCACAAATACATGATTCCCTTATTAACAACTCATCGCAAAGAGAATAATTATACTTGATAACGTTTTTGTTTTTAGTGAAGTTCATGAATTTACATTTGGGAATGCTTAACTTTAGTTTGTTTTTTACACAATATGCAGATACTCTGTTTAAGTCTTCTTGAAGTAGAGAGCAGTCAGTAGTGGTAGTTATAGTTTTAAATACTTTTAGGTCGTCGGCGTATAACAGAAATTTACTGTGAAGGAAACAATTGGCTATGTCATTGATGTATATTATAAATAAAAGAGGACCCAAAATTGACCCCTGCGGGACTCCAGAAGTAGCGTGAAATGTATCTGAGCTATATCCGTTACACACCACAGTTTGGTTTCGATTAGAAATATACGACCAAAACCAGCGCAGCAAATTTCCTCGTATTCCGTTAAATACAATTTTATTTAACAGAATTTCGTGATCGACTCTCTCAAAGGCTTTCTGGAAGTCAGTGTATACAGCGACTGTTTGCCTTTGTTTATCCATATTTTCAAAGATATAGTTGGTAAAAATGATAAGATTGGTAACAGTAGATTTCGCTCTAACGAAACCATGCTGCTGAGATATTATATTGTTTTGGACAAAAGGATAGACAACCTGGTGTACCATTTTTTCAAAGAGTTTAGCGAGGGTATTTAAAATAGAGATTGGCCGATAATTTTCGATATTTTGCTTTGAACCGTTCTTAAATACTGGTATGATATTTGCGTTTTTCCAGACTGAGGGGAATATGCCGCTATCGAGACATCTATTAAATAATATATGTAATGGTTTACAAATTGTCTTAGCTGTATATTTTAGAAAGTATGGAGGAATACCATCAGGCCCAGGTCCTTTGGTTATATCAAGTGCTGTCAATTGTTTGAATGTAGAATCCTGGCTGAAGTGCAAGCTGCTTAGGAGATTGTTGTTTGTGTTACTATCACCAAGATTTGGGGTCCAATTGTTTGAAAGACTAGAGGGTTCATACACAGATTTAAAAAACGATGAAAACAAATTACAAATAGTGTGGGGGTCAGTGGTAGTATTATTTTTAAAATACATACGAGATGGGATGCCGGATTTATCTTGGCGGTTAGCAATGTATGACCAGAAATATTTAACATTTTTTGGAATACTCTCTTCAACTCTTTGTATGTACTTGCGATAGCACACATGACATTCAGTAGCAAAACGGGCTCTATAAAGGGAGAATACTTCATAATCAGATTGGTTAGAATATTTTTTCCATTTAATCCAAGCTTTCTTTTTATATTTAAAAATATGTATTAAAGATTTTGAAAACCAAACGGGGAAGTTAGGGTTTTTAGACTTTGACAGAGGTACATGCTTCTTTATTATGCCATATATCGTGTCATAGAAAATATCAACCGATTTTTCAGCTGAACAATTATCTAGAGCTACATCCCACTCTATTTTGTCGATATCCTCATTCACGACAGTGTAGTCCGCCTTAAAGTAGTTATATTTTGGTGTTACTTGAGGCTGTATGAGGCCAAGACTATGTTTAAAGGGACTAGTGCTAAAAACGGAGGATGATGATTATCCGCCAGTAGCAGGAGTTGAGTGGGATCGAGTACACGGCAGTTGATATTGGAAATCAGCAGATCGAGTATACGACCGTTTATGTTGACCAAATTGTTATATTGTTTAATGTCATGTACATACGGACATAAAATCTCGTAAGCGGTTGCAGATAGGAGTAGTACCAGTATGAGTTAAGGAATTTTGTGTAATATCTAGTTGTGACCATTGAGCCGTCGGAATGTTATAATCTCCCAAAATTAGTATATTATCATAGTTTGTCGAATTGATGATATTGCTTAAGACGCTGACAACAGCTATTGAGATCTGAAGTTTCGGTATTTTTAGCCACGCCCACTATTTCTCCGATATACTAGCGCCATTCTTAAAGAGCGGTAATACAGCAAACTACCAAGGAAGAAGTAAAGTGACGCGGTAAATAATAAATAACAATGAACCAATAGATGGCGCTCTTGTATATTTATAAATTGTTCTGTATGAAGAGCTAGAAACAAATTAGACAAGGCAATTAAAAAAAATGTGTATTATAATATTTTTGTTTTTAATTATTTTAAGACACTTTATTTACACTTATTTAAAAACAATATAAATGACAACAAACTAATAATAATAAACATAAATGATAAAAAAACCATTAAAATGCACATCCAACACAAAAGAGTGAACTTCGACGACAATACATTTATGTGTTTTCCCTCCAAATCAATATGACTCAAATTACAACCCGAAGGCTCTTGCTCAGAATTTTTTGAAGATTAAAAAAAAATGTGTTAGGCTTATAATAGCCATGTATCCACTGATAACAAATATGATGGATTAAATGTTCTAAAATTATATTTCTGTATTTAGATAAAGAAAAATAAATTAATTCAATGAAATATTGAAAGATTGTTGATATTTTCACGAAACAAGTTATGGAAAAAGCAATAAGTCACGTGACATTGAACACCAACCAGGACGCGTTACGTCATCCTGTGTAAAACACCATTGTTGTTGTTGAAATTTTCGTAGATTCACGGTTTTATCTTTTATTTTATTTAGTTATTCAAAGCATTATATAGAAAGAGAACATCATGAAATCTGGATTTTTGAAAGGAAACAGCAATAACTTGCCCAGAAATGACGTTGTTATGATTGGCAAGTTTTTCGCATCAAACAGCGACTTTTGATACTTTTCCCATGATATGATACTCAGTATAATTGAGCATATCATTTGGTAACTAAAAATAACAAGAAAAGGTGCTTATTGTGTACAAAAAGTGGAAGTGGAAGTGTGGAAGTGGAATCACAGGATTCCATGACAAAACTTTACAAAGATCTAACCTCAAACACCTCAAACAATATTTACAAAAATCAAGTAAAATCCATGTTTTTCTATAATTATGTATTCGCTAAATTGCATTTTATTTAATACTTACATCGAAATGGTCTTCACAAAAATATATTCTTGAAATTGATGATACACAATTTGCATCATTTCGCCTTGCAAGTAGAATAAAAGAATAGAATAGAATAGAATAAAATTTATTTAGCACATACATGAAACACACACGGTACATGGAAATAACAAACAAACAAAGATATAAGTATGACAAAAACTTAGTGAGTGTCTCACAGCTGCACTAAAAAGGTCCATTTCAGCGATATGCCAGACAGACTGATGCTGTCTGACGCTGGTTTTCTAATGAACCCTTTTATAGGACGTGTGATGGTTGATTTGAATCAATATAATTTATAAATATTATCGAACACAAACAAAAACAGTAAACAGATATATAAATTGAGATTGAGCAAATTATCCTTAAATACTGTGCACCTGTATGTGTGTGTGTAATGTGTCAACAAATACATGAAAAGCAAACCACTCATGGAAACAAATAAGCCTCCTTACTAAAAACTTGTTCCTATTATTTCGCTGTGATATTTATTTCCGGGCGCGGTGACTCACAAACCGACGCAGCCCGCCGAGCGCAGCCGTACTACCGACATTTTTATTTTACGAAGTAACCTGAGTATTCCGTTTTTAAGAAATTTATATAAGACTAAAAGTGCGATAAATAGTGTAAAAGACATGTTTCGGAGAGAATTTAAAATGAAAAATTGAACGTGCAATGGGAATAGAAGAAGGTAAGCGGAATTTTGTATCTTTATGCAGATGTATGTATATTTTCTTGATAGGTCTGAAAGAGTCCGAATAAGACTCCTTTTTTGTTCCAGTTTTATATATATTTAAGATAAATAAGTCAATTTATATAATAGAAGTATTTAGGTATTCAAGTGTTAGCCACCTTTTCCGTACTTTTACTTTGCTTGGGACAAATACAAATAATTTGTTTGGCATTTTAATGCTTGTGCTTTTACACTGGGGCACCATACAGTACTTATAATACGACGGATTCATTTTATATCACGAAATATCAACAATCGCTATACACGAACAGCTGTGTTTCGCACAGCTTAACGTCACACACGACGCCATGATAGTTTTGAGCATTTTCCGGGGAAATTAAATGTCATTTCTTTAAATGCGAAATATAAATTGAAAATCGATATATTTTCAAAAAAAAAATTTTTTCCACGTATAATGGATACTAAGGTATATTTGAAAATGAAAACAATATATCTAGTTTTAATTTCCGCGAATATTAGTGGGTTGCAGGTATGCACCTCCCTCCCGCCCGCTATATTATGCACATGCAAGATTACTGGGCAAATGCAAGGATTTTAAGCACATCGCTGACCGTTGAGTTGCGACTCAACGGTCAGCGAGTCAACACGTCCCCTGAGGATGCCTCGTGGAGAGGCGAAACACGTGTCGGTAATGGTGTTGGGTTTTGCATTGCCTTCCTGCATGTGCTTAAAATCCTTGCATTTGCCCAGTAATCCTTTACGTCGCAAAATTTTTACAACTTAATGTAGTTTTAGGAACAAATTAAAATTTGAACATTATAATATTATTATATTTGAAGTTGTCAAACAACAAAATATGAAATGAACGGATAGCGGTGCAAAGCGACATACGTCCGTCTAGCAGCGCGCCTATGCGATCACTGTCCGCTGCCATACGTATGAAAGAGAAGCGCGACGACGCGACGTTCGTAACTTATTACAAACCATAAAATAATTAATTTAAAAAAATAAGTTGAGTAGTCAAAAATAATAAAACAACCAAGTTCTGTATTTAAATATGATACGTAATTGGTATAAATTTTACCAAAGTACGTTGATAAGTAATGCAGATATTTTTGTTTGAAGATCATTTTAAGAGGTTAGTTTAGCATTTTTTTGTATCGAGAAAAGTTTTCAATACCGTATTTTGAAAACAACAGGGTTCTCAGAAATATATTCAAGCTTAACATATATTTTTTCCACCGTCATAAACTGAATAGATTTGGCTAAAAAATTGTTTGAAACAAGCCTATTTGGCTCTTGTCAGCGCCTTAACATTTCAAAATGCAGGTTATATACAGAGGATGGTGTATTATTGGGTATGTATACCGCACTAATAAGGGTCTGAGCCGAATTATTATTACAAGGGATAGATATAGCAATGTGTTCAATGTGACCTTCCAAGTTACCTTGCCGCGGCAGCTGAATATAAGTAGGATTATATTCACGGAGAACAGCAATTAGTACACCACCCCCATCAGATTTGTTTGTAGCCTCTCTGTTACGGTCGCAACGAAAAACTACGTAGCGACTGTCGATAAATTCGTTATTATGTATAGTAGGAATGAGCCATGTTTTAGTCAGTACAATTATATCGTAACAATTACAAAGGATATTCATAAAAAGAGTATTAAGCTTTGTTCGGATACCTCTACTATTTTGGTAATAAACACTATAATCGCTTTGAGAATGAGCCATCGTTGTAAACTAAGAATCCACGAATATAGTCTTTGTTAATTAATTATGTTTTCTTGTTAACTTATTGAGATCCTCAGTTGATCTTATGGCTATTGTAGGTGAGGCTTCAGACTGTTTAACTAGGATAGTTGAATGCTTTACCCATACAAATTTGAAGTTACTTCTCTTCGCCGCCTCACGTGTCTCACGCAACAGTTGTTTTCTTTGGAGTGTGAGATGCTCGTTAACATAAATGGTCTGGGGTGTACCTGAGACACCCAATGCGGAAGTGGTAAGGCCTTTCTTCAGGCGGAATGCGCTTACAAAGTTGTCTCTCAGTATACGTGTTGTAAATTTTGCAATGATATTCTTAGGTCTATCGGCAGCCATCGCGTGAGGGACTCTGTGTACGGCAGTGAACTCGCCTCGTGATATAGTGCAATCGATGTTTTACCAATGTTCTCAACTAACGCAATTTAATTCTCACCACGTTTTTCTGGTATATTCGAAATTTCTACATTACACTGCATTGCTTGCTGCTCCATATTTTCCAGTTTTGCTTCCAACGCTCTTATCCCATTTGTGTCATTTGGTCGATTCTCAAGTTTAACTATTCTTTTCTGCTGATCATCAAATTGACTTGATATATACTGAGTAGATTTTATGGTTTCATCGACCTCTTCAGTTAATTTTGTAATACGCGTTTTAATTACAGAGTTTTCAGATCGCAGATTGTCCATTTCCTTTTTTATATCTTTTACATAATTTTCCGGATCATTTCTTATTGTTTTGATGTTATCATTAATATTAGCCAGACTAGCATCCAAGCTTACTTTCCATTCATCTAGAGTATTCTTTAGATCCGCTTTAATACTAGAAATCATAGCAGCATGATCACAATCTGGCTGTTTACGTTTCCTAGTCGTAACATTTATCTGCTTATCTGGAAGAGCAGCTGCCAGATCCGGCTCAGAAACCGATTGTTCTAGTGACTGAGCCGACTTTGTCGGTGTACGCTTCGTCCCAAACATATCAGCTGATTATAGGAAACGCCTAACCAGTATGAGGATTCAAATCTTGGAATAAAATCTTGCACATTTTAGTTCACATACTGCGATTTTTACGTATTATTATTCCACGCAAAGATTGTAAAAGTGTAATTACCGTTCCGGAGTTGAATAAAGCTGAAATGTACTTATTCCGTTCTGTGCAAAATCATCACTTTAAACAACTATACACAGAAATTCAAAAGGGTAATTTACGCTCGCCACTTAAACGTCTCGATCTGTTTATAGACGAAAACAACATCATTAGGATCGGAGGTAGATTATCTAATGCAAACCTTCCTTATGAAGCTAAGCATCCCGCTTTATTACCTAAACATGATAACATTACTAATATTTTAATAGATTATTTTCACCGCGTTCATTGTCATACTGGCTCCAACCTTCTGAGTTCGCTGCTGCGCCAGAAGTACTGGTTACTCTTATCTAGAAGCGTCATTAGGAAAAGAGTGCACGCTTGTAACTTTTGCTTTAAAACTTCTCCTTCAAATATAAGTCCAAAAATGGCCGACCTGCCTACTTGTCGCGTACAGGAATCGAAAGCTTTCGTACATACTGGTGTCGATTACGCTGGCCCAATTAAAGTAACATTATGTAGGCGGCGCGGTCAAAGAAGTCAAAAGGCTTATATATGTGTTTTTATATGCCTTGTTACCAAAGCAGTTCATATTGAACTGGTAACTGATGTATCTTCTGATACATTCATTTCCGCTTTTAAACGGTTTATATCTCGCCGTGGACCTGTGTCGTGTTTATATTCAGATAACGGAACTAATTTCGTTGGAGCAAAAGCTCAGTTACAGAACCTGGGAGAATTATATTTAGTGTAAAAAAATTATATGGGTGGATTTGAAAGCGGTTGCGGTTTAACGCGTATCGCGGGCTGACATTCACCAGAGGATGGAAAACTGGAATAGGACTGACCTGGGAATACACAGCGGCTCCTGGCTCTGGCGATGGTCCACGTGGAATCAGCGGTTCTGCTAGGATGACGGTCCGGGGGGGCCCCCCGTGCTGTGGCGAGTTGTCGCCGCAGTGGTTCTTGTCGGAAAAACGGGGCCGGCGTGTTTTTTTTTTTTTTTTTGAATGGACTACTCGCAGTTCAGCACATTGAGGCTGGTTACTGCTCAACCGGGCAATCCCGTGGTTGCCTTAGATTCTAAGGCCCCCAGCCGGGGCTTAAAACTACTTAAAAACTAAATGGCCGCTCGCTAAGGGCATCCCCTGTGGGACACGGGCCTCGGCTTAGCGGGGTCATTGAGGGGGGGCAGCAAGGGACAGGCTGGGTCTGATTGATATTATTTAGGGGATTTAACGCTAATGGCTCAGCAGCGCGGGCTGGCTCGTTAGGCAAAAGTCGGGGAGGGTTTTGACGGGGGCGTCGCGATGGACCTCGTCGGCGAGGTCGGAATACGGAACGCGTTCTGGGTTTGTTTTTCCTAAGAGTGCTGGTTTCCCTACTACTCTCTTGGGTCAGGGTGATGGGGTCATCGGGCTCGACAAGGGTATGCCGCGGTCGGCGGATCTTGCTGATCTGGGAGGGCGTGTATCGGGTGGCCGATACGATAAGGGGGTTTTGGTGCTTTTCAGCGGACTCTATGAAACGCTTGGAAATGCGTTTCATGAATTGTTTGATGGTGGGGATACGGAGGTCGACATGGAGACGCTCATTTCTAACGTACCACGGGGCTCCCGTAGCCTTTCGGAGAAAACGGTTTTGGATGACCTGCAACCTATGGATTTGGCGGGGCTTAGCGTGTGCGAAGGCTACACACGCGTAAGTCATTATTGGACGTATGCACGTGGTGAAAATGCGTAGTTTGCCTTTCAGGGATAACTTGCTGCGTGCGTTCAGCATGTAATGAAGCCTACTGAGAGCGAATGCGGCACGATTGCGCACCGTCTTAATGTGCTCTCTGAAGGTAAGCTTTCGATCGAGGATCACGCCTAGATATTTAGCTTTCTCAACCCAGGGGATCGGCTTGCCAAATAACGTGATCGGACTGGGACGGGGGGGGAAGAGACGAGTCTTGGGCGTGGATGTGCCAGTGGTTTTTATACAAGGTAGGACATGCGGTGTGCGGGGGAAAAGGTGGGGCAAATGTCAGCCTAGCGAGATTTTTTTTATAATTTCGAAATGCGGGTTTGCGGAAATTATTAGATTGACGTTTATGGCGTCAACATGCTCCGCCGCCTTGAGAATACGCAGTGTTCTCAAAGCAAAAGTAAACGAGTATATAATGTTAAAGTAAAATAAATTATTAACTAAAGTTAAAGAAGCAATTGGAGGTTATGTTTGTATGAGAAGTTATTGGGATGGTAATGGACACAATTTTACAATAGGTCTTTTGAGGTGCCCGGTAGCAGTTTTAACTAGCGCGACGCGAATATTGCCGTCTCTGCCGGGATATACTTCAGTAATTATGCCCATTGGCCAACGTAGCGGGGGAATATCGTCTTGATGAATAATAACTACTGTACCGATCTTTATATTGTCTACTTGAGTTAACCATTTCTGTCTAACCTGAAGACTGTGAAGATATTCGGAACGTCATCTCTTCCAGTAGCTACACACCATCTGGTCTAATTTGTTTCCGACAATTAAGGGACTTCGCCACATCGGGAACATTCTCGACAGGCAGTGAAGTTAAAGGTGAGGCCATAATGAAATGAGCGGGTGTAAGAGGTTCTGGATACGGCTCCTCAGATAAAAGACAGAGTGGTCGCGAATTCAGAACTGCCTCAATTTGAATGAGGACAGTCAGAAGCTCCTCGTAAGTGAGAAGTTGAGAACCAATTATGCGGTATAAATGGGTTTTAATTGATTTTATGTTGGACTCCCATAAACCCCCAAAGTGTGGAGCGCGGGGAGGAATCATTTTCCATTCAATGCGGTAACAATCAGACAGTAGGTTCTGTAACTGAGCCTTTGCTCCAACGAAATTAGTTCCGTTATCTGAATATAAACACGACACAGGTCCACGGCGAGATATAAACCGTTTAAAAGCGGAAATGAATGTATCAGAAGATACATCAGTTACCAGTTCAATATGAACTGCTTTGGTAACAAGGCATATAAAAACACATATATAAGCCTTTTGACTTCTTTGACCGCGCCGCCTACATAATGTTACTTTAATTGGGCCAGCGTAATCGACACCAGTATGTACGAAAGCTTTCGATTCCTGTACGCGACAAGTAGGCAGGTCGGCCATTTTTGGACTTATATTTGAAGGAGAAGTTTTAAAGCAAAAGTTACAAGCGTGCACTCTTTTCCTAATGACGCTTCTAGATGAGAGTATCCAGTACTTCTGGCGCAGCAGCGAACTCAGAAGGTTGGAGCCAGTATGACAATGAACGCGGTGAAAATAATCTATTAAAATACGAGTAATGTTATCATATTTAGGTAATAAAGCGGGATGCTTAGCTTCATAAGGAAGGTTTGCATTAGATAATCTACCTCCGATCCTAATGATGTTGTTTTCGTCTATAAACAGATCGAGACGTTTAAGTGGCGAGCGTAAATTACCCTTTTGAATGTCTGTGTACAGTTGTTTAAAGTGATGATTTTGCACAGAACGGATTAAGTACATTTCAGCTTTATTCAACTCCGGAACGGTAATTACACTTTTACAATCTTTGCGTGGAATAATAATACGTAAAAATCGCAGTATGTAAACTAAAATATGCAAGATTTTATTCCAAGATGAAAATTTCTGTGAAATAGTATAAATTAAATCTGATTCTAGAGAAGCGGACGTATTGTGTGTTAACGATTTGAATTCAGGTAATTCGTCACAAGAGGTAGGGGTAAACGGAGTAACAGGCCATTCTGATATGGGATATTGAAGCTATTTGGGGCCGTGCCACCATAAATCATGTGATAGTAACTGTTCAGGCAGAAGACCTCTAGACAAACAATCACTCGGGTTTTCTTTACCACTAACATGATAAAAGTGTTTCGAATCAAGATTTTCTTGACATTTAGCTACGCGATTACTAACAGAAATGTTCCATCTATGTGGGGAAGAATGAATCCACGAGAGGGCAATTTTAGAATCGGAGAAAGCATATATATTATTGATTGCCACGCGAGCGCGGTAAGTATCATTAATTAATTTTATAAGTTTAGATAAAAGAAGAGCGGCACACAACTCAAGACGAGCTAAAGAGACAACTTTCACAGGTGCGACCTTGGATTTAGCACACACCAAACGTACGTGTGTGTTCCCATCGGAATCAGTGACATGCAAATACAGGACACAGCCGTAACCTTGCATACTCGCATCCGAGAAACCAACAATGTTTATTATACAGTTATTAGAAACGGCCAAGTGACGCGGTATCTTTAATGAAGAAAGAAGAGGCAATTGCTCTTTAAATTTTTGAAAACGCGATACGACAGCTTGTGGTGGAGTGTCATCCCAGTCGATGTGAAGATCCCATAACTCCTTTATAAGTAATTTGGCAAACAGTACCACTGGCGCAGCAAAGCCCAGTATATCCCACAAGCGAGCGATAGCGGAGAGAATAGATCTCTTGGTACAAGTCTCATCTAAATCCGATGTAGCAAAAGTGAAGTTATCATCTGAGGGTATCCATTTAAGTCCTAAAATTTTTAAATTATCCTTATCTGAAAAGTTTATAGAAGCGCGGTTGGATTGCGGAACGGTAGATAACAATTCTTGTGAATTACTTGCCCACTTGGTAAGATCGAAACCACCAGCTTTAAATAAAGCGATAAGCTCGCTGTATAGAACCTTAGCCTCTTCCAAAGAAGGAATGGATGTAGCCAGGTCATCCATGTAAAGTTCTTGCGAAGCTACAGCAGCAGCCCGTGGGAAACGATGCTTTTCATCTGCCGCTAACTGGCGCACTGTGCGCATGGCTAAGAACGGACTAGATTTAAGCCCAAATGCAACCCGATTAAATTGAAATTCGCGAACAGGCTCAGCGGTATTAAAGCGGAATAATATTTTCTGATATTTTTGATGCTCATTAGTAACAGCAATCTGAAGATAAATTTGTTTTATATCTGCGGTAATCGCGATTGGAAATAAGCGGAATTTTAGTAATAATAAAAATAAGTCAGCCTGCAAATTCGGCCCTGTGTGCAGAATGTCATTAAGTGACACGCCATTATGACATTTTGCACTAGCGTCGAGGACAATGCGAACCTTAGTAGTCACTTTATCTTGCCTAACAACAGGATGATGCGGTATGTAGTATCCCTTATCGCGATCCACGGTCGGATTGAAAACTATTTCCGTTAAATAATTTTTATCCAAATATTCTTGAATAATTTCGTTATAACTAGCACGAAGCGCAGGATCTCGTAATCTAGAATATTCCAACGAAAGTAAACGACGGTACGCTACAGAACGGGAATCTCCTAATGAATCTGGATCCCTACAAAAAGGTAACGCGGTACAATATCTGCCGGTAGAATCACGTGATATTGAAGCACAGTACTGTTGTTCACATTCAATCTCTGATGGACTACAAAAAGTTTTCTCGGGAACTTCCTCGAGACTCCAGAATTTATGAAGCGAGTCATCCAACGAAATGAAACAGTAATTTTCACACGTTGTGAAATAAGTAGCGGTGTTGAACGCGGAGGACGCAGGGTTACGATCGTATCGAACAGCGGGTATATCACCCATTAAAATGTACCCGAATACGGTTTCAATGGCTGACGGAGCGGGAGGTGATATTATTGTTTTACCTAATAATAAGAATGGGTACAATTGTGCCCCAATAAGCAAGTCAATATCCCCGGGCACATGCCACGTAGGATCTGCTAACGGCAAATTCACTAAGTGTTTTACTATAGACGGATCAACATTTATATTAGGCAGTTTATCTGTAATACAATTAACGACAAGAGCGGTTATGCAATAAGAATGTTGTTTATCTTTCGAGCTAATGACCATGTTTACGTAACCATGAATAGGACGGGACGCAGACCCGACACCTTTTATAAATGAATTTGTAAGCGGAATAATGTTTAAATTAAGCTTTTTGCAACAGGCAGAAGTAATAATATTATTTTGTGAAGCGTTATCAATTAAGCACCTAACTAACACATGTTGATTGTTATTGTTGTTTACGTAAACCTGAGCAGTAGATAAGAGAACCGTATGGCGTGATGAATTAAAGGCGCAAAGCGTATTATTATTACTGACGGTAGATGACTCCGTTTTTACGACACTGTTCTGATGAGAATCAGACGGATTAGACGAAATAACGGATGAAGAATCATTTTTATTTAAATGTAAGAAAGTGTGATGATGTTTACTACATATTTTACAAACGTGGGTAGACTTACATTGCGAAACAGTATGCGTAGTGCTGAGACAGTTTACACAACCGCGTTTATTTTTTACAAATTCTAAACGTGATTTAGCGTCTAATGATTTAAATGATGGACAATAATAGATTTGCGAATGGTCTGATTTATTGCAAAATAAACAAGCGGGCTTAGAATTATTGTTATCGCGGGTAATGAATGAGTGGACTGTACGCGGTGATCGATTATTATTATTTTTGTTAGATGCCGAGGTGGTTGGCGCAGATCGGTCTAGTATTTTCGCTTGAGATTTAATAAAATCAACAAGATCCTTATAAGAAGGAATCTCAACATCGCGCTTATGCATTTCGAATAAATGCACAGTTGTGGAATCTAACTTTTTTAATGCTAAGTTTAATAAAATGAAATCTTTTAAATTTGGAATTTGTAATTGTTCTAAAGCCAAAACAGATGCGTGAAAACTTTCAATAAATGTATTTAAAGATGCAGAATTATTTGTGGCTGGTTTCATATTAAACATATTTGAAATATAATGAGAACCTAGGGCCCTTACATCCTGGTATTTATTAACTAAACTGTTCCAAATATCTTGATAATTATCGCCTGACGGTATTATTCCTGCGGTTAAATGCAAAGCGGTACCCGACAATTTACCTATTAAATATTGAACCCTATGAGAATCAGTGAGGCTGCTATTGTTATGAATATTGGATTTAAATGATTCGTAAAATACGGGCCAGTTTTCCATTTTACCATCAAACGTAGGAATCTGTATAGGCGGGAGTTTCAAACAAACCTTAGTTTGAGAAGCGGCGTTATCAGTTTGCGCGGACTGTCCACCTGTAGCGACAAGTGACCTCGATCGTTCTAAACGAGTATAGATACCGTCGAACGCCGTTAAAGTATTGTAATTTATTTTATATTTGGGATCTAGTTTTAGGTTAAGGATGTTTATTTGATCAAATTTCAGTGTCCGCCATGAATGCTTCCGCGGACCGAAGTCCACCTGACGTTGGAACATTTTTATATGTGTCATAAAGCGACGTTAAACGTTCATAAATTGCTTGGTTTTTGGCTTCTAGAATTTTAATTTCGATATTTTCCATTTTTGCAATTTATAAACCTAAAGATGGCGGTACCTAGCAGAAAAGCGTTAAAATGCGGTGAAGCGTAATTAATTAAAGAAATATATTACGAATTTCCAGATTAAACACAAATGATTCACTTCGAGACACCTATTGTTCACTAATTATTATATTTTCGTGCAGTACGAAACGATAGATAGCGGAAGCGAAGATGCGGGTAGCGGTAAAATAAAATTAGCGGTTGTAGTTAAGGTATAGAACCTAGCCTACATAAAGTGCGGTTTTTTTACACTAAATAGCGGTTTAGGTATATTATATTTTCGTGCAGTACGAAACTATAGATAGCGGGAGTGAAGAGGCGGTAGCGGTTAAATAAATTAGCGGTTGTAGTTAAGGTATAGAACCTAGCCTACGTAAAATGCGGTTTAGGTAATCCGGCCGAAGGCGAACCAAACAATGGGAGAATTATATTTAGTGTAAAAAAATTATATGGGTGGATTTGAAAGCGGTTACGGTTTAACGCGTATCGCGGGCTGACATTCACCAGAGGATGGAAAACTGGAATAGGACTGACCTGGGAATACACAGCGGCTCCTGGCTCTGGCGATGGTCCACGTGGAATCAGCGGTTCTGCTAGGATGACGGTCCGGGGGGGCCCCCCGTGCTGTGGCGAGTTGTCGCCGCGGTGGTTCTTGTCGGAAAAACGGGGCCGGCGTGGATGTGCCAGTGGTTTTTATACAAGGTAGGACATGCGGTGTGCGGGGGAAAAGGTGGGGCAAATGTCAGCCTAGCGAGATTTTTTTTATAATTTCGAAATGCGGGTTTGCGGAAATTATTAGATTGACGTTTATGGCGTCAACAGAACCTACTGTCAGATTGTTACCGCATTGAATGGAAAATGATTCCTCCCCGCGCTCCACACTTTGGGGGTTTATGGGAGTCCAACATACAATCAATTCAAACCCATTATACCGCATAATTGGTTCTCAACTTCTCACTTACGAGGAGCTTTTGACTGTTCTCATTCAAATTGAGGCAGTTCTGAAATCGCGACCACTCTGCCTTTTATCTGAGGAGCCGTATCCAGAACCTCTTACACCCGCTCATTTCATTATGGCCTCACCTTTAACTTCACTGCCTGTCGAGAATGTTCCCGATGTGGCGAAGTCCCTTAACTGTCGGAAACAATTATTAGACCAGATGGTGTGTAGCTACTGGAAGAGATGGCGTTCCGAATATCTTCACGATCTTCAGGTTAGACAGAAATGGTTAACTCAAGTAGACAATATAAAGATCGGTACAGTAGTTCTTATTCATCAAGACGATATTCCCCCGCTACGTTGGCCAATGGGCATAATTACTGAAGTGTATCCCGGCAGAGACGGCAATATTCGCGACGCGCTAGTTAAAACGGCTACCGGGCACCTCAAAAGACCTATTGTAAAATTGTGTCCATTACCATCCCAATAACTTCTTATACAAACATAACCTCCAACTGCTTCTTTAACTTTAGTTTAATTTATTTTACTTTAACATTATATACTCCTTTACTTTTGCTTTGAGAACACTGCGTATTCTCAAGGCGGCGGAGCATGTTGACGCCATAAACGTCAATCTAATAATTTTCCGCAAACCCGCATTTCGAAATTATAAAAAATCTAGTTAGGCTGACATTTGCCATCCCCTTTCCCCGCACACCGCATATCCTACACATGCATAAAAACCATCCGCCTACCGCCGCCGGCTCTTTCCGACGAGAACCACCGCGGCGGCAACTCGCCATAGCACACGGGGGCCCCCCCGGACCGTCATCCTAGCAGAACCGCTGATTCCACGTGGACCATCGCCAGAGCCAGGAGCCGCTGTGTATTCCCAGGTCAGTCCTATCCTGTTTTTCCTTTTCCTCTGGTGAATGTCAGCCCGCGATACGCGTTAAACCGCAACCGCTTTCAAATCCACCAAATAAATATTTTTTTACACTAGATATAATTCTACCCAAGTATGTTGCGAAATATTCAAAAACATATAAAAGCGTATACAAAATTGCAAAAGCTCTACATATTAGCAATAAAATAAAATCAGCAGACGACAAAATGAAAACTACTTGGAAAATAATAAATAATGAAACAGGTAGAAAAAAAACAGCGGGAAACTAAATTTAATTTAAATACTGTACATGGCCCAATAAACTCGGATGAAGAGGTAGCACAAGAATTTTCCCACAGAATGTGTCTCCACGTTGTCGTCGTGTTGGGGCTTGAGCGTCTCAATGATCTTGCGAGCTTTCCCGGTAGAGCCACTCATGCCGGAAGGTCGCAAGTGAGGGACCAGACCAAGAGAGACACACACGCGAGGAATCCCGCTCGCTGCCTTCTGGTACGCGTCTGCTCATCAGACGTGGCTGAGAAGGCAGTGAGCGGGTGGGAGGAGAGGCCCTGTGAGGGAGAAAGGGCGGAGGAGCAAGGGACCATACCCTCTAAAAGGAAAAATTATGAAACAAGGCCTGAGTAAAATAAGTCCCCAGGTGGGTCCCGACTGCTCAGCGGTCGGGGAATCCCACCCCGCTTCGGCGGGCTGCCCTTCGTACTTTAGGGTGGGCAACAAAGACCTTCCACTTGCCAGTGGCAACAAGAGCCGAGGAGGCTCCGAGTCATCGTCGTCATCCGGATCCGCCTACTTTAAGGAGCTGATGGCGCACGAGTTTGCAGAGGAGGGTTCGCCTGAGCGCCGGGGTGGTATGGAGTCGGATTCCGGCTCCACGCCAGACCTAGTAACGGTCAGCTCGGCGGGCTCTGATGACGGAGGAGGGGGGGCTGCTGTGGAGGGCGTCAAGCTCTTCCGCAAGCGGCCCAGACGGGAAGAAGACGGGGAGTCGACCTCCGAGGGCGAGTTTGCCTCCGCCCGCAAGATCCCCACCGCTAGGCGGGGCAGGGGCTGTGAGACGGGGAGGGGGCTGGCTCCCTCTACCCGGGAGGTGGAGCGTCGGGCCAGGAGGTTGGTGGAGGAGGGGCGTCGCCCTGGAGGGAGCGGTCACAGGGCTCCCTCTACTCGCCCGCCTCCTCTCGACTCCGACGACTCGGAGTCCCCGGGAGAGGTACCTCCCACTGCCGAGGAGAAGAGGGCCAAGCTGTAGGAGGTCGTGGAGGCCGCGATCCGCGCTGTGGCCTTCAAGAGGAAACAGTCCTCGAAGCGGGAGGCCATCAATGCGGCCAAAGCCTCCATTATGGCGGCAGCGGCGGCCAACGTTGGCGGGCCCTCGAGGGAGGCGACAGAGTTGCGGGCGGAGGTCGCCCGTCTTGCGGTCATTACGGAGTGACTCGTTTGGGAGAATGAGTCGCTCCGGAAGGACCTGGCTGGGATGGCTAGGGCGGCCTCTGAGGAGCCGCAAGGGGGGCTGAGTCCGGCGGCGCTGGAGGGGAGCCAAGTGCTGAGCCAGGTGCGGAACCTGGTGCGGCAGGAGCTGGCTCCCTTCCGGAAGCAGTTCTCCACCCTGGAGGACATGGTCCGGCGCCCCCCAACAGCAGCAGCGGCGACACAGAAGGCCCCGGGCCGGCAGAAGGTGGCCTCTTACGCAGCCGCGGTGGCTGCCGGCCCGGCAACGACCGGCCAGGCGGCGAAGGCCAAGGGAGGAGCCGCGCCAGCGCCTGTGACGCCGGCGCCTGCGACGCCGGCGACACCAAGTCGGCCCCGGCGGAGAGGGGCAGGAGGAAGGCTGGAGGGGGAGCGGCTAAGGCTGCTGCGCCAGTGGCGCCGCAGCCGCCCCAACCCCCACCCTCGGACCCTCCTGCGGCCGAGGCCAAGTGGCAGGTTGCTGGTCAGAAGCGGCAGGCCTCGAAAGCGGCCAAAAATAAGGCGAGGAAGCAGCGGCGGAAGGCCAACGCCATTGCGGCGAGGCTTCGCGCCCCGAAATCCGCGGCTGTGGTGCTTACACTGCAGCCGGAAGCGGAACAGAGGGGCGTGACGTATCTCGCCGTACTGAAGCGGGCGAAGGAGGCGGTGAGCCTCCAAGAGCTGGGCATCAGCGGGGGCATTGGGGTCAGGAGGACCCTGACCGATGCCCGCAAGCTCGAGCTCGCTGGAGCGGAGAGTGGCCCGTTCGCGGACGCCCTGGCCGAAAAGCTGAGGGTGGTCTTACCCGCGGACGAGGTCCGGGTGTCCAGGCCGACTAAGCGCATCGACATTCGCATAGTGGGCCTGGATGACTCCGTTACGGAGTAACGCTATATGCTTTTAATAGCTAAGTGGAGCACCATTTTTTTCTATTACTTGTTGCAAGCGGTCCCGCATACCGCGCACCATATTCAACAACAATCACTTCCTCTCATGAATGGTTTTGGTCCAGGACGATCTTTTTGAATATTAAAACCACACGTCAAACGTTTTAGCCACAATCTGACTGTATTTCTCTGAAACAACACAATAAGCATAATTTTAGTAACGAATAGGTAAACATAATTTTATTTATCGATTAAGTTTGCAAATTACGTTTATCAATTTAGATAATATAAATCAAATTAGACCTATAAATGATCTCAAATTAGACTCATAATGAAACATAGTTAATTGTCTATTATTCTACATTCACCGGCTTTTAAGCCAACTAACGAATTAAGGAATAACTATAATTATAAATGAAGCATAAAAAAGAATACACTTACCGCTATATTAAGTTTCGTAGCAATCGCTTTAATACCAACATTCTCCTCATGCAAATAGATTATTTTGTATTTTAAATAACTCAACTCAACTTGGACATGACGATTAAACTATCAAAACTGATAACAATTAATAAAAATGAAAAAAGCGTGGATTTTTACAATTTATTAAGGCAAGGTAAAAATGTTCGCGCGTATTCACTGCTATTTGTGCATAGAATATCTTGTTCAATTTATTCTTCTACCCCATATTCCTTATGTCATATCTATAGCAGTTTTGGTTGAATACGCATATTGACGTCTAACTACCCACTTATTAAAATAGGTGAACAGTTATAAATAAATGACCTAATACCAACCTCTTAAAGCTCAAGTTTGCGTATCAAAATTATTTATTGTTTCTGTTCAACGAGTAGTGTTAGTCTGATAAACTCAAACATATTGAATAACTTTTAATGTTAAGAGCATAGGGTGTAAAATCGAGTAATTTTTAGGGGGGTCAGCTAATTGCTATCACCGACTGTACATACATCTTTTATGGGGTACTGTGTTAAATGTTACAACAAAATACCTTGTAACATATTAGAATTAAATGAAAGAAAATTTAAAACTTATATTAAAACCGGGTGGTTTTAATATAAGTTTTAAATTTTCTTGTATATAAGCATATTACAAATTAGAAGATTACATTCAGGTTACGAATGCTTGGAAACATGCTGGTCTTGCTCCATAGGGCAATCAAGGGTGTAGACAAAATCAAACTGGTTGATTTATGTTTTATTATGATTTTTTTTTTGTCTTGTACTTTTTTTTTTCTCTTTTTATTATTCCAATATTTGTAAATATGTGAGTACCATGGGCATGAGATATTTAGAAGTTTACCTCTGCTGGTGATACTTTGTTCTATAACTAGTATACTTGGTGCATTGTCCTCACATATATGAAAGAAAGCACACACGGAATACTTGTGCAATCACTTTTATTATAGACTATACTGTATTACAAACTCAACTTGTGACTCGAGTCCTTCTTTTGTCGTCTGTAGCCCAACGTCAAATGGAGACGATTTAAACGCAGCGCGCCTTTTTATTTTCAAAAGTGCTTTGTGGGTTGCCACATACAGAAAAAAATATTAAATACCAAAAATAATAACAGTGTTGCCACCCACGAAATAAACTAAATAGTCGATTTATGTGTATGCTAACATTCGGCTAATCCTGACGACAAACGCGGCCTCGCGTTTATCAAACAATAAACAGAGAAGACAGAAAATTAATATCTTAAGATTAATTAAATAAGTACTTATTTGCTCTTAAATTCTTTACAAGACTTCCCACTTGTACCAACTCGTTCTTACAACTAAACATCGATTACAAGCACTCTCACTTGTATCGACTCACTCTTACAACTAAACATTGATTACAAGCACTCTCACTTGTATCGACTCACTCTTACAACTAAACATCGATTACAAGCACTCTCACTTGTATCGACTCACTCTTATAACTAAACATTGATTACAAGCACTCTCACTTGTATCGACTCACTCTTACAACTAGGCATCGATTACAAGCACTCTCACATGTAACGACTCACTCTTACAACTAAATATCGATTACAAGTGCTCTCACTTGTATCGATTCGCTCACATAATTAATCATCGACTACAACCACTCTTACTTGTGCCGACTCACTAATCATAGTTAACAGTACTTCTCATCATTAACATCATCATCACTTTCTCTCTCTCTAGTTGCTACAACTCACTGTATGTCAAAACAAGTTTGCTCGCTTCGATTAATTCTTTAACAAATAATTCTACAATAATTAAGTCATCGGTAAATCACTCTATCAAACTTTTCTCTCATCCACATTTAATAATGTAAATAAACTATAAATATGTCTACTTGATTTTCATAAAATAATTAGTGAAACATAATCATCCATATAATAAACAATCATAATAGTTACATTCACTTCAAGTCCAATCCAACTATTTTCATTCTATTACTATTGTGACAGTTACTGACTACATTATTTTGAATCACTCGACATCGCATCATAATTAAAAACAAGCCAAGGGTGTAACTTGTCAACGGCATAAACTGACCTATATGGTTTAGTACCTCTCTTCCTAGTTATTGGAGTGTCTTCTATTTCGTAGCGATCATTGCCTATAATTTTAGAAATCCTATATGGTCCTACACATTTTGGTAATAATTTACGACTGTGTCCAGGGTCTGTACGAATATCTTTTTCGACACGAACTAAATCGCCTTCTTTATATTCAGTTGGTTTTTTATGAGACTTATCAAACGCTCTTTCTGGACTTGTTGACCAATTTGAATCCGCAAGTCTGCATCCGATCTAATTTCATCACGATTTACTGGGGTATGAGATTCAGAGACTAGTGAATTCATGAAACTATCCGAAATGCCTGTGGTTTGAACGCCAAACAGCATTTCAGAAGGAGTACGACCGTATTTGTGGTATAGGCAAATCCCACTCATTTTCTTGCTTGTTGTGATTAGCGGCTGTTATCGCATCAACAATAGTCTGATTGTATCTCTCAACCTGATCATTAGCTCTAGGACAGGCAACTGCGTTCAAAATATGTTTAACGCCTCTTTTGCTTAGAAATTCTGTAAACTCTTTGCTCGTAAAGCTGATGCCGCGGTCTGATATTAAACGACGTGGAACTCCGAATAGTGAGAAATATTCCGTGAAAACTTGAACGGTAGTACTACTTTTAACATTTTTAACTGCCTTAATATAAATAAATTTTGTGAAGGCGTCAATGATCACTAAGATGTGACAGTTTTTCTTTTTACTGATAGGAAAGGGACCACAATGATCAGTATGAAGCGTATCAAATGGTTTATTAATTTTTGGGATGGGATGTAGCTCACCCTCTTTAGCTCCAGCAGGCAGCTTATTATGGGCACAGTTTAGGCAAGAATTACAATACTTTTTAATGAAGCGTCTCATTTTTTTAAACCAGTAAATCTGATTAATTCTTTTGTAAGTCTTATCAAAACCAAAGTGGCCTACTTCGTCGTGATTCATACGAACTATTTGCCACCTCACTGATTTTGGAACTACCCACTTTAAATTTACGTCATCTTTATCATTAGTTACCCTGTATAAATGACCATTTTTAATCGCAAAATTATTATGGATCTCAACTATGTCTTTAGTCTCTGGATCGTTTAGGATATTAATTATTCTTTGTATTTCTGAATCCTGTTCCTGCACTGTGCGCAACCACGCATCATCATCGATTGCTAAGACGTCAACCACCTTTACCTTGTTATGGGGTTCAGAGTTACTTGGGTTGCGTGATAGTGCGTCAACATGACTCATCTTGTTACCATCGCGATGTTCTACCGTGATATCATACTCTTGCATTGACAGGTACCAACGCGCAACTCTTGGTATCAAGTCCTTTTTAATCATAGTGCTGCGTATGGCGGCACAATCAGTGACAACTTTAAATGATTTACCACGAACATAAACTCTAAACCTATTCAAAGCACAAACTACCGCTAAAGTTTCTAATTCATACGAGTGTAATTTGCTCTCGTCTAGTGTCGTTTGACGACTATAATAAGCTATGGGATGAAATACTTTATCCGAATTTAGACGTTGCAGCAAGATTGCTCCTATTCCAATTTTACTAGCGTCAGTATGAATTTCTAATTCAGCTTCAGGGTCATATAATCCCCACCGAATGTGTCTCCACGTTATCGTCGTGGTGGGGCTTGAGCGTCTCAATGATCTTGCGAGCTTTCCCGGTAGAGCCACTCATGCCGAAAGGTCGCAAGTGAGGGATCAGACCAAGAGAGACACACACGCGAGGAATCCCGCTCGCTGCCTTCTGGTACGCGTCTGCTCATCAGACGTGGCTGTGAAGGCAGTGAGTGGGTGGGAGGAGAGGCCCTGTGATGGAGAAAGGGCGGAGGAGTAAGGGACCGCACCCTCTCAAAGGAAAAAGATGCACAAAGGCTTTTGCAAAATGAGTCCCCAGGTGGGTCCCGACTGCTCAGCGGTCGGGGAATGATCCCAATCCCACCCCGCTTCGGCGGGCTGCCCTCCGTACTCTGGGGTGGACACCAAACGCCTTCCGCTTGCCAGTGGCAACACGAGCCGAGGAGGCTCCCAATCGTCGTCATCCGAGTCCGCTTCATTTAAGGAGCTGATGGCGTACGATTGCGTAGTGGAGGGTTCGCCTGAGCGCCGGGGTGGTGCGGAGTCGGATTCCGGCTCCGCGCCAGACCTAGTAACGGTCAGCTCGGCGGGCTCTGAAGACGGGGGAGAGGGGGTTACTACGGAGAACGTAAGGTTCTTCCGCAAGCGGCCCAGACGGGAGGACGACAAGGAGTCGTCCTCCGAGGGCGAGTTTGCCTCCGCCCGCAAAATCCACAACGCAAGGCGGGGCAGGGGCTGTGAGGCAGGGAGGGGGCTGGCTCCCTCTACCCGGGAGGTGGAGCGTCGGGCCGAGAGGTTGGTGGAGGAGGGGCGTCGCCCGCCTCGCGGTCCTTACGGAGCGACTCGTTTGATATGAGTCGCTCCGAAGGGACCTGGCGGGGATGGCCCGAGCGGCCTCCGTGGAGCCGCGAGGGGGACTGAGTCCGGCAGCGCCGGAGGGGGGCCAAGTGCTGAGCCAGGTAAGGGACCTGGTGCGGCAGGAGCTTGCTCCCTTCCGGAGGCAGTTCTCCATGCTGGAGGACATGGTCCGGCGTTCCCCAACAGTGGCGACTCAGAGGGCCCCGGGCCAGCAGCAGAAGGCGGCTTCGTACGCGGCCGCCGTGGTTGCCAGCTCGGGAACGTCCGGCCAGGCGAAGGCCAAGGCGGGAGCCGCGCCAGCGCCTGCGACGCCGGCGATGACCAAGTCGGCTCCGGCGAAGAGGGGCAGGAGGAAGGCTGGAGGGGGAGCGGCTAAGGCTGCTGCGCCAGTGGCGCCGCAGCCACCCCCACCCCCACGCTCGGACCCTCCTGCGGCCGAGGCCGAGTGGCAGGTTGCCGGAGAGAAGCGGTGACAAAAAAAGGCGGCCAAAAACAAGGCCAAGAAGCAGCGGTGGAAGGCCAACGCCATTGCGGCGAGGCTTCGCGCCCCGAAATCCGCGGCTGTAGTGCTCACACTGCAGCCGGAAGCGGAACAGAGGGGCGTGACGTACCTCGCCGTACTGAAGCGGGCGAAGGAGGCGGTGAGCCTCCAAGAGCTGGGCATCAGCGGGGGCATCGGGGTCAGGAGGACCTTGACCGGTGCCCGGAAGCTCGAGCTCGCCGGAGCGGAGAGTGGCCCGTTCGCGGACGCCCTGGCTGAAAGGCTGAGGGCGGTCTTACCCGCGGACGAGGTCCGGGTGTCCAGGCCGACTAGGCGCATCGACATGCACATAGTGGGCCTGGATGACTCCGTGACGGAGGAGGAAGTTGTGGCCGCCGTCGCCAGGACTGGGGGGTGCTCTGCCGAGCTTGTCAAGGCGGGCACCCTCCGGCCTGACAACACGGGCATGCAAACCCTTGTGGTGAGCTGCCCCGTGACGGCGGCCAGAACAGTGTCGGAGGGTCGAAGGCTCTTGGTGGGGTGGGTTTCTGCGCGGGTAAAACTGCTGGAACCCAGACCTCTGAGGTGCTACCGCTGCCATGTGGGCAACTACACGGGAGCTATGTGCCCCTCGGAGGTGGACCGCAGTGGACTTTGTTTCCGCTGTGGTCAGCCCGGTCATCGGGCCGGCTCGTGCGAGGCCACGCCGCACTGCAGTGCATGTGCGGCTGTTGGCAAGCCGGCCGAGCACTGGGCTGGGGGAAGGGCCTGCGCGCCATCCGCCCCGACCAAGGGCAAGAGGTCCGCCGCCGCCGCCTCTGCCGCCGCCGCGGCTTCCGTCGCCGCTTCTGCCGCTTCTGCTGTGGGTGCTGCGACTCCCGGTACTCGGGAGGGGGCTGAAATGGAGTGCCAGTAATGGTCCCATTTCGGCCTCCTCCAGAGACAAGTCGGCCGCTGTGCTATTGCGCAGTGGCTGATGCCTGTGGACGGTGAGCGTGGGTGGCTCGCCGTCCGATACCAGGCTGAGTCGACGACGCGTTGTGCTTCACGCGCGCCTCAAGGAGCCGTCAGCACCAGAGACGGGGCCCCATAGGGTCGGTGCCTGCTAGGGTTGCGGAATTTGTTCGAGAGAGTTGCCGCGGCCCTGGAACGCAAAGGGCACATGGAGGAGCACGGGTGGGTTTTAGTCAGTAAAAGTCTGACACTCCCTACCGCTCCACCCAGGGCGGGAGGGGTCATTTGATGATTTCCCATCCAAGGGGTTCCCACAATATGGTCGGTGAAAATAATGCTGTCTAAAATATTAAAAGGCGAGTATTTGCTTTTCTGCTATTGACTTTTCTGGAGGAACTGGTTGAAGATGTCCGGTCCCGGTGGCATTTTTGGGTATTGGCGTTGCACCATTTCTATTAACCGACTTTTTGTTACAGCACCTGTTGACTGGTCTCCAAAAGCTTTTAATTTGAATCTTGGGTCCAAGAGAAGGCAGAGTCAAAAAGTTCCACTTTTTTCAACGCTTTTTTGCGGAGGCCCATGGCCTTAAATACAACTCAGCAAAATCTGAATTGATGGTTTTTAAGTCAGGGACGAAATGTTATGAAAATGTACCTGAAGTTTTCTTGGGAGGTAACTCTTTAAAAAGAGTTACAAAATTTAAGTATTTGGGTCACTGGATCACAGATGACTTGAAGGATAGTACTGACATCGAGAGAGAGCGCAGGTCATTGTCTGTACGATGTAATGTTAACTCAACTCAAAGCATTTATTTCAATTAAACCCTTTACAGGCACTTTTGAATTGTCAAGTCGAAAGAGGTGAAGCTATCTGCACGTTCCAAAGCGTAGATCTCTATGGAGAAGAACGTGCAAGAAACTCTACGGACACTCTTTTAAATCATGTTCTGTATTACATTACGTTTAATACATCCTTTGGTGCTTCTATATGTGAGGACAATGCAAAGAAAAAAAAAAGAAAGGAAACCACAAAACAATTCAAAGTATAAAGATTAAAACAAATCAGTGGCAGTTAAGAGGTGACCAGTCTCAACCGACGGCGCCCGTTCACGAACATGACGCGTGTATCGGCACCGTTTAGCTCAACCATTTTGAAGGGAACCGAACGATCCAACACGCACGCCACCATCAGCGAGACATTTGAGCGAGCATGACATGCTCTCAACTGCCATTTTAGTTCAAGTCACAAAGTAAACTATAAGGTATCACATGTAAATGGCTCCATGGTACTCACATTTACAATATTTGAAAATAAAATGCTTCTACAGTATACAAAACTATGGTTTACATTAACCAAGCAAATACAGTAAAAAAAAGATAAATTATTTATTCTCAAAATAATATAATAAAAAAGGAATAAATAAATGAGACAAAAAAAAGGGCGAGCATCTCTTCCAAATATATAATCCTAACTTGTTAACCCAAGTGGTTGAGGCTGTGGAGCAGGACCGGCATTTAACCAAGCATTTTTATCAAGGATATAATCTTCCAGTTTATAATATGCTTGCCTACATAGTGTGCGTTTTATGCATGTTTTAAATTTTCTCTCATTCAATTGAAGAATATCGACTGGTATTTTGTTATAAAATTTTATGCAATACCCCATAAAAGAAGTGTGTACTTTAGCCAATCTAAACCTAGGTTGATCTAATTTGTTTTTATTTCTGGTATTAAAATTATGCCTGTCGCTGATCTTATTAAACATATGAAGATTTTTCCGAACATACATAATGTTTTCATACATGTATTGACAAGGTACCGTCATGATGTTAATTTCCTTAAACAGTTCCCTTAGAGAATCGCGCTGGCGGAAATTGTAAATGGCTCTTATTGCTCTTTTCTGCAGAATAAAAATAGACTCTATGTCTGCAGCCCGTCCCCATAGCAAAATACCGTAAGACATGATACTATGAAAGTAACTAAAATAGACCAGTCTCGCGGTATCTACATTAGTAAGTTGACGGATTTTTCTGACAGCATATGCTGCTGAACTTAGCCGTCCTGCAAGTGATGCTAAATGAGGACCCTATTGTAGCCTTGAGTCGAGCGTTATCCCCAGGAAAACTGTGCTTTCGACGAATTCTAGTTTCTCTTTATTCAATACTATTTCCTCAATACTACTTTTAACATTCGGTAAAACAAATCTAATACATTTAGTTTTTTTTTCATTTAATACTAAATTATTAGCAGTAAACCAATTTTGGACCTGCTGTAGGGAGTCATTCACTTCGTCAAGATTTGCGGAACGTCTATTTATCTTAAAAATTAAGGACGTATCATCAGCAAATAACACCATTTGTGATTGTTTTTTCAAAAGATAGGGTAGATCATTAATGTACACTAAAAAGAGGAAAGGACCCAGTATTGAGCCTTGTGGTACCCCCATTTTGACTCCTAAACCACATGAATTTACACCGTTTATTTGAACTTGCTGCTGTCTGTCA
Source organism: Hecatera dysodea (assembly GCA_905332915.2). Classification (NCBI taxonomy): domain Eukaryota; kingdom Metazoa; phylum Arthropoda; class Insecta; order Lepidoptera; family Noctuidae; genus Hecatera; species Hecatera dysodea. Next base: position 10,635,600 of record HG995306.1, on the reverse strand, counting down.
TTTAAATAAGACTTTACTAAACTGAGTGCAAGTTTACAAAGTCCGTAATGTTCTAGTTTTAAGAGCAAGGTTTCGTGATTAACACAATCAAATGCCTTGGAGAGGTCACAAAAGATTCCTATGGCATCTTGGGCCTCTTCCCACGCTGCAAATATATGTTTTAGTAAGGTGACACCAGCGTCAGTCGTACAACGTCCTCTGGTGAAACCATACTGTTGATCGTGTAAGATTTTATTGGTGTTGAAATGAATGAGCATCTGATTGAGCATCACCTTTTCGAAGACCTTGCTGAAAACCGGCAACACGGATACAGGTCTATAATTATTGGTGTCTTTACTATCGCCGGACTTAAAAAGTGGTATAACCTTACTGTATTTCATTATATCCGGAAAGACACCTTGGTCCACACATAAATTAAATATTAAAGCCAAGTATGGTGCTGTGGTCTCAATTATGGATGTGCACACTTTGACGGACATACCCCATAGGTCTTCGGTCAATTTGATTTTAATTTGCCGGAAGGCCTTTATAACTGTCATAGGGTTGATATGTTTGAATTGGAATTCAACCGGGCAGTCTGGAACGTTTGCTCTTAATAAAGCAATTGAGACCTCGGGTGACGAGTCTAAAGCTTCAGTAGTCTTACATGGTATGTTAGTAAAGAAATTCACAAATTCTTGAGCTACTTCAAAATTTGAGCTTATGGCACCATGTGAAGTCTCCAGTAAAAAATCAGTGTTCCGTACTTTATTTCTATTAGTTTCATTATTGATAACTTTCCAAACTGTCTTTATTTTATTATCAGCCCATTTGATCTTGTTGCTAATGTACAGGGCTTTAGCTACCTTGCAAGTGTTTCTAAAAACTTTTGAATATTTGTTTACGTACTTATTAAATGATTCCGTGTTAATGAAAGGCTAGAGCTAGGCTAGAGGTTAGCTCGCAGGTTTGCACGGTGCACATAAAAAGTAAAACTTACGTTGTTTAGAGCATACTGTCAGTCTTTTTACACGTGCAGCTTGTGGGTAGACTATTTGCAGAGGGCTTACAGTGACCTGAGAGTGCAGTACAATAATGCATTCAGGGTGCTGATGGGGCTGCCGCGGTATTGCAGCACCTCAGGCATGTTTGCCGAGGCCCACGTAGACAGCTTCGCTGCAATCATGCGAAAGCGTTGTACCTCTGTCTTAACACGCATGCGCGCTAGTACCAACAGCATCATGTGTGTATTGTCGGACCGGTGGGATTCTCCAATGCTCGAGCGCTGGATACGACTACACACAGTCAAGTAAACACGCGCACGAGTATCTGGGTATCCGATGGGTCATGTTTATAGTTTTTTATTTTATTTTTGTACTTAGTTTTTTTAAATGCCTCATGTCTGTCATTACTAACATTAGTTTCTCATAAGTATATCTGCGTTACTAACAATTCTATGGATGTTTTATCTGAAATAAATGAATAATGATAATAATAATAATAATGTTAATATTTTTGAATCTGTCCAAAAAAAAAAAAAAAAAAGGGTCATATACATCCATGTACTATCGCGGACACTTCCGCCTGACCACCATTAAGCTCATTTTTGCTAGCACCTATAAATAGAAGCGCTTACTAGCCCCGCCCTCTTGATCTTGAATAGACGAATGAAAGACAAGAACGACGCGAGCGACGCACACCGCACGCGTTGTATTGTTATTTAGCAAACTGGTATTATTAGAAAAAAATCTTAACTGAAATTGGCTTATGCAACTAAATTGTTAGTTGGCAGAAGTTAGAAGGCATACGCCTTGGTTGGTAATTGTAAATTAAAAATTCCAACAAATTCAAAAAATATGAAATTATATTTGCTGCAATTTTACTTTATTCGTGAAAAGAATAATCAGGTAAAATCTCTCATCACTTTATCTAAAAGGCCTTCATAAAATATTAGGTATCGAATTTGGATAGAGTACTTAAAGATGTAAAACACACAATTCAAGAAGAAGTAAAATCAACTCAAATAAAAATGTCCCTTCCTTGTGAGTGTGACCTATTATTCTATGCAACAGTTTTTTTTAAAAACAGTAGCTATTCTATTGATGACATTCTTACCTAAATTACTATATAATAACATAGTATAAAGAGGGGAAGTAGGTTATCTCCGGCCTAATTCGCGATATAATTGCCTACTATCTTAGGGTTGTCACTTTAACACATCTCTGTATAACTAATTCAGTGATCATTAGTCAATAAAGTTCAACAATGGTTTGATTTTACAACTGTAAGTACTTACCTACCAGTGGCGTGCAGTGGTTTGAGTTAGGGTAGGCCAGAAAATAATGTACAAAAAAAACACACCACATTATTCAGGGTTGAAATTTGGTGTCTTTTTTTTGGTTTTTTTTTTTTTAAATAGGCAATTTAAAAAAATGAAAAAAAAAACTCATTTCATTAAAAATCAACCCTGAAAAATGTGGTTATTTTTTAAAATTTATTTGGACATTTTCACTGGCCTACCCTAACTCGAACCACTGCACGCCACTGTTACCTACCTACTTAGTTACTATACCTACAATACTGAGAAATCGGCATAACTAAACGTATACAAAGCAATAGCGGCAAATCAATTGATAGATCAAAAGTACCTACCTAATATATTCTAGTAGGAAATTAGGCCTACCTACCTACTTTCTCTTTGTGATAGAAAACTAATAAAAATAAGTAAGTAGGTATCTCATCATCAAGTAAAAATTATATGCTAGAATAAGTGACTAGCTTACCTTTCCTGTTCATTAGGTAATCTGAACAGAGATAATTCTGGAATCGATGAATTATTGAGACACCCAAACACACAGCAATACGTTCTCCTGCGACTGTCAGACATTTTTTATTTATTTAGCGGTGACGCGCGAACCTCGTGCAGTGTTAGCCCCGACTGGCGCACTGAGAAACGGGTCGAGACTTGTTAAAGTGTGCGTGCGTCGACGCATAGATACTATGGCGCACACATACAAGCCGCGCGCGGTGCGTTTGTATGAAGATAAACTACTTCCCCTGTTTATACTATGATAATAATGTCGGTGGTATAGTTATTTAACAAAATATTTGAAATGGCATAGTAAATAAAAACTGAAAATAAACAATTACGCGAATTAATCAACAAAATCAGTAATTAAACAATACAGATTCAAACAAAAATGATTCTAAAATTATGTTTACTGTTAGAACAAGGTTATAAAGTTAAAGTTATACCCAAGCAAAGGGTGACTAGGTCAAAAAGACAAATCAAGTTAAAAAAATATATATATTTTGTATACCTATGACATTCTTTTATAAAATGACTTTTTAATTTTTACCAAGTATTGTTTATTTGAAACCAACAACAGAAATTGAAGCTCTTCATTTAACCGCTAAATTTTTTTTTCAAGTTACAAGCAATACATTTTAAAGAAATCATTTATTGGGTTTAATTGTTTGTATAACACCGCAAAATACTTATCTATAGTACAATCGTTAACAGCTATTGTTATTTGCCGACTCCTGGTCATAAAACCATGATAGTGTTATTGTCGGAATTTTTTCGAAGTTTATCTTTAAAGTCGCAATTTTGTTTGGATTTAGCTATTGAGAAATAAACACAAGTAAACTATAGAATAACTACAAATATTTTAACGGTAGTTCTGATTTTGACTAGAAAACACACTCTGCATAGCTCAGTACTTAAAATCTAGCAATATTTTTTTGTTTTTCCCTTCTGAGTTTCATTTTTTGAAAAAAATGGGTAAATCTAATAATAATAACGTTTAATAATAATCGGCCTTCATAAATCCAGTAAAAGTAATCGTGAGATTTCAAGATTGAATTGGAGGATAATGCAGTGCCTTCTGGAGCCCATTTAATTGGTCCGGGATTTATATTTCAACAGGATAATGATCCAAAGCACACGTCAAGAATATGCAAGGAGTTTAATATAAGAAAAGAACAACAACAGGTGTGAAAACTCATGATATGGCGGCCACAGTCCCTTGACTTAAACCCGACAGAACTATTGTGGGATCAGCTGGATAGACTAATGCGAAAATCAATAACAGCATCGCATCTCGTTTTTATTGATCGTACTAAAACTTCACACAAGTTGGAACCCCTTAAAGATTACCAAACTTCGTCACAATGAGGAAGAAGTTCCACTTGCGTTCTTTCCCGTCGGTGATTCCATCTCTGTACCATTTTCCCACCAATTTTCGATGGGATTCAGGTCAGGAGATCGGAATGACCAGCGTACGGTTTTTATTTCTGTTTGCTCGTTTAACCAAGTTTTCTAGTGATTATTGTCAGACTATTGTCTTGTATAAATATAAATTCAGAGAGCTCTGCTCTCGAATAAACCATTCGCACAGTAACCATCACGAATTCTAATCTTTTGCGGTAAGTTGCGCATAATCTCAAAAAAGATGTTGCTGTTGCTTGTTTAAGATTCACTACTATTAATAAATAAAATACTTTTCATATCGATACACAGTGGAAAGCATTGTGTCTATAAAACCTACATCGAAATTGAAACAGATAGTGCGTGTGAGAGTGAGAAAGTATTCGAGTTCACGCGTCACAAGTTCACAACAAAGCAGTAGGTAATACATACCACGTGCATAATCATTACAATCGCTTTACAAATCTATATATTTCTATTATAGAATACTTTTACTGTTTTAAAACAAACTAAAAAGTATGTAATTACTTGCACAAGATAACATTTGCATGATAAAGTTTTGCATCGTTAGTAAAATTTTATTTATATAAAGTATGGTAGGATAAACATGGGTCAGATCAGTCAGTCAGCCCCTCGGAAAAGTTACGTTGATTTCTTTACAATGAAATCACCTTCTTAAGAGAAACATTCTCGTTAGTTATCAAAACTCTGTGTGCATTAGTTTTTCAAATAAAATAATTAATAGATTTTTTTTTTAATAAAAAAAAATCTCATACAAAATAATTTTTTAAATCTTTTTAAAACGTCAGATACGCTAAAGAAGTATTATGCAAGATATTTTTAAGTCTTCTCAGTGATGTTTATAGGTAACGATTTTTTTTTAGTAAATTACCCTTACTATGCTCTATAACATAATTATACCTATTTTTCTCAAAATTGTTGGTAACGTAGAACAGTGTTAAAAAATATTTTTTCACCCATGTTTATCCTGCCATACTCTTTAGGTATTTTTTATAAATTTGGTAAAAAACTAAAACCATAACAATGATTAAAATCATTGACTAATTTACTTTAATTTACTATTTACGCTCATATATGCAACTGTTCAGCTATTTGACTAATGTTAAAACCTTGTCCATGAAAAATTATAATTTGATTTCGTTCCTGTCGTATGAGATTTCTGAAAGACATTATGCACAAAATGTTCCAGCACAGGTTAGTAAAATAAAAATACTTCGTCCATAAAATTCACAAAAGAATTACCTACACACTTGATACGTCACTACGCTGCGCAGTGCAGATAGCGACTAATTGTGTTATTGCTGTCCTAATAGGCCAAAACTTTAAGGGGGCGTGGCTCGGTGCATCCGCAGGGTTCAAGCGATTTTTGTGCGAAAGTGGTCAGGCGTAAAAGACCGCGATAGTACATAAATAAATAAATAAATAATGCCAAAACAGGTCGTGATGTCAACTTACTTTTTAATTCATGAAATGCTTTTATTTGAGATTCATTAAAACACCAGGGAACATTTTTCTTTGTAAGAATTGTTAGGGGTTTTGCAAACGTAGAATAACTTTGAATAAACCGTCGGAAATAACTGGTGAGGCCAACAAACTGACGAACCTCATGAACGTTTTTGGGCACTGGGAAATCGACTACGGCTTGAATTTTCACTGCCCCGGGTCGGATACCATCCGAGCTAATTTCATAACCCAAATAATTTATACGAGTCTGAAAAAAATCACATTTCTTAAGATTTAGTGTAAGACGTGCAGACCTCAATAGTTGAAAAACTTTTTCCAGCTTATCCAGACCCTCTTCAATTGAACGTGATGTCACTAATAGATCATCCATATAAGCCAAAGCTAAATTTTGCTTACCCTTAAGCATACAATTAATCGTCCTTTGAAACACACTAGGAGCGTTAGCTAGTCCAAAGGGCATTCTTTCAAACTCATATAAACCATCCGGTGTCAGGAACGCAGTAAATCGCTTACTGGCCTCACTCATAGGCACCTGGTAATAGCCTGAAGTGAGATCAAGACTTATAAAGAACTTGTTGCCCCCTAATCTATCTAATTGATCTTCGATACGTGGCAACGGATATTTATCTTTTAACGTTTTTCTATTTAAAGATCTATAGTCAACGCATAGTCGCTTATCCCCATTCTTCTTACTCACTAGGATGACAGGACTCGAATAATCTGAAGAGCTTTCGCGAATTATACCATTCTCTAATAATTCTTCTATTATTGTATTTAAGTGTTCGCGCTCACTGTGTGATATTCTATATGGATTGTAAACTACCGGCCTGTTATCTGTTAGTGTAATTTCCATTTTTGCTAAATTAGTTTTACCTAACTCAGCTAAATTCATTGCAAAACAATCCCTGTACCTTTTTAATAAATCAATCAATTTTTGTTTTTGACGTTCGGTCACTTCCGTACTAATTTTTATATCTGATAAAGGTAATTCTTGATAATCCTTAGTTTCCGTTGTTAAACCTATATATTCCTTATTTACTTCTTTATATCGTTGGCCCCGAACTAATAAAGTTCCTTGATTAATCTTTAAATAATTTGGTGATAAATTTGCTAGCATTAAATATCCTTTACCCGCTTTAAATTCAAAAAGGCCAGACAAAATAGCATATTATTCATTATGCGGTAAAATACGAAGACTGTACTGTACCAACAAACCGCCACTACATGTATCATTAGTAGAAACATCTATTGGCATCACAATTTTTGATTTTATAACTTTGTCACTGTCTGCGTAAACCTTAATAGTATTGGAGATATTATCAAAATCGGGAGTATGTAAAAATATTAGTTCATCGGGTGTTTTTAGAAGAATGCTATACGGCCTTAAGCCTTATATTAATACTGAAGCTTTTAATAAGTATGTAGCTACTTACTCAAAAATTTATAAAAATACTTGTAAGGTAGCTAAAGCTTTATACATAAGCAATAAGGTAAAAACAGCAGACAACAAAGTAAAGACGGTTTGGAAAATTATAAATAACGAAACAAACAGGAATAAAAGACATAATACGGATTTCACATTGGAGACTACTCAGGGTCTTATTAGTGATAACCTAAAAGTTGCTCAAGAATTTGTAAATTTCTTTACCAGCATCCCAATTAAAACTACTGAAGCTTTAAATTCTTCGCCTTCGCTTGCTTTTGATTTATTACAGTCGAATGTGTCAGCCTGCCCGACTGAATTTAAGTTTAAGCACATAAACCCCTTAACAGTAATGAAGGCTTTCAAACAAATCAAAATTAAACTGACGGAAGATTTATGGGGATTGTCTATCAAAGTTTGTACCTCAATTATTGAGACTATAGCCCCTTTCTTAGCTATAATATTTAATTTGTGTGTGGATCAAGGAGTCTTTCCGGACCTAATGAAATTCAGTAAGGTGATACCACTTTTTAAAAACGGGGACAGTAAAGACACAAATAATTATAGACCAGTATCCGTGTTGCCAGTCTTCAGCAAGGTATTTGAAAAGGTGATGCTAAATCAGATGCTTTATCATTTTAACACGAATAACATCTTGCATGATAAACAGTATGGTTTCACCAGAGGACGTTGTACAACTGACGCTGGAGTCACCTTATTGAAGCATATATTTAATGCGTGGGAAGAGGCACAAGATGCCATAGGCATCTTCTGCGACCTATCTAAGGCGTTTGATTGTGTGGATCACGAAACATTACTCCTGAAACTTGGGCACTACGGACTGGGGAAAACAGCTTTAAGCCTTGTTAAATCTTATTTGACTGATAGACAGCAAGTAGTGCAAATAAACGGTGTCAATTCATCGGGCTTAAACGTGAAAATGGGTGTTCCACAGGGCTCAATTTTGGGTCCTTTTTTATTTTTAGTGTATATAAATGATTTACCCCATTTATTGCAAAACAAGCTAAACATGGTCTTGTTTGCCGACGACACTTCTTTGATTTTTTAAATAAATAGACGTAGTAATAATCTTGACGTCGTAAATAACGCCCTTTTGCAGGTCCAAAATTGGTTCACTGCTAATAATTTGGTTTTAAATGCGAAGAAAACGAAGTGCATAAGATTTGCTTTACCAAATGTCAAAAGTAGTGATTGTGATATAGTGTTGAACAGGGAAAAACAAGAATTCATCGATAGAACGGTTTTCTTGGGGATTACGCTTGACTCAAGGCTACAATGGGGTCCTCATTTAGCATCTCTAGCAGGACGACTAAGCTCAGCAGCATATGCTGTTAGGAAAATCCGCCAATTTACTGATGTTGATACCGCGAGACTAGTCTATTTCAGTTACTTTCATAGTATAATGTCTTACGGTATCTTGTTATGAGGACGGGCTGCAGACATCGAGTCAATTTTTATTCTGCAGAAAAGAGCCATCAAAGTCATTTACAATCTCCGCCGGCGCGATTCTCTAAGGGAACTGTTTAAGGAAATTAACATCATGACGGTACCTTGTCAATATATCTACGAAAACATTATGTACGTTAGAAAAAAATCTACATCTCTTTAGTAAACGAGGCGACAGACATAATTATGCTACTAGAAATAGGGATCAATTAGTTCAACCAGGTTTCAGACTGGCTAAAGTTGCCACATCTTTCATGGGGTATTGTTTAAAATGTTACAATAAAATTCCTCCCCATATATTAGACCTGAATGAAACGAAATTTAAATCTTGTATTAAACGCACATTATGCAGGCAAGCATATTATAATGTTGCGCGCCAGAATTAAACAACGAAGATGGTTGCATTCGGTACTACTAGCGCCATCTAGTATCGAGTAGCAGAACTAGTGAAGTCAAGGACCTTCGAGATTTTTCTATGCTAGAATTCTCGGACCTTAGTCGGTCGCGACCGATATGTACGCGAACTTTCCGGAGTTCTACTCGGCGCTCTATATAAGGCCGGCACATGAGCCGACCGAGTCAGTATTGGAATTGCGATACAAGTGATAACTTCGAGAGCGATCTTCGACTGCGAACTCAAGTGATTAATAGTGCGATTGTGTTTTGTTATTAGTGAGTTATAGTGTAATTAGTGTTGTGTAATTAAAGTGTAATTTTTTGGTTATTGAATCGGCTGATTTTATTGTAACGAACCCGAAGCTCGTAACAATAAGTTGGGGGATTACATTGAAGATAATAATGCTTGGCTAAATGCCGGTCCTGCTCCACAGCCTCAACCACTTGGATAAATAAGTTAGGATTCTATATTTGGAAGAGATGCTCGCCTTCTTTTTTTTTGTCTCACTTATTTATCCTTTTTTTATAATATTATTTTGATAATAAATAATTTCCTTTTCCTTTTTTTACTTGTAGTTGCTTGGTTATTGTAAACCATAGTTTTGTATAATGTAGAAGCATTTTATTTTCAAATATTGTAAATGTGAGTACCATGGAGCCACTTACATGTGATAAGTTATAGTTTACTTTGTGACTTGAACTAAAATGGCAGTTGAGAGCATGTCATGCTCGCTTAAATGTTTCGCTGATGGCGGCGTGTGTGTTGGATCATTCGGTTCCCTTCAAAATGGTTGAGCTAAATGGTGCCGATACACGCGTCATGTTCGTGAACGGGCGCCGTCGGTTGAGACTGGTCACCTCTTAACTGCCAATGATTTGTTTTAATCTTTATACTTTGAATCGTTTTTATAGTTTCCTTTTTTTTTTTCCTTTGCATTGTCCTCACATATAGAAGCGACCAAGGATGTAACCAAGGTTATGTAATACAGAACATGATTTAAAAGAGTGTCCGTGGAGTTTCTTGCACGTTCTTCTCCATAGAGATCTACGCTTTGGAACGTGCAGATAGCTTCATCTCTTTCGTCTTGACAATTCAAAAGTGACGGTCAAAATGAGGTGTATTCCCGTTCGTCCCCTCGACTTCGTCCCCCGAGGGGGACGAACGGGAATTTACAAAAATAATATTTAATTTGTTCCCGATCGTCCCAATCCTAATTCAAGAGGGGACGAATGGGAATATGTTCTTCGATTAGTGCCATTCGTCCCAATAAAAAGATTTGTGCAGTAATTTACTGACCCTATTTATGTGTTAAAATAATGAGTCAACTTTTCTAATTACTTACATAATGTAAAACGTAAAATCTTGCCACCATACCCATAAGCAACTGTGACTACAAAAAATAGTGACTTATACATATTTCAAAAGGAAACATTCTGAATGGTAAAAAGTCTGTTTGTAGTGTTTAATTGTAATATAATACAGACTTTTTTTATTGTAAGCTCTATACACTGATTTTTTAATCATAATTTTTTAGTTATAAGGATTATTTATAAAAAAAAACTTTTTACAAAAAATACAACCGACTTCTAAACAAAAAAACCAAAAAGTATAAAATAACTTTAATTTCGGAACTCGGTGTTTTGGTTGCTTTTTTGTTGTTGTACACACCAACTTCTGAAATTAAAGTTATTTTATACTTTTTTGTTTAGAAGTCGGTTTTATTTTTTGTAAAAAGTTTTTTATTTTTCACTTTTTAGTGGTTCACTCCCAGCTAAACATACCCATCACAGCGTACGTGGTATAAATTGGTGTAAACAATAAACAAACTTTAACAAACATGCGATTTCAGCTACCCCAACAGATTTGCTATCATTTATTGAAATTAACAAAAAAACCGCTTGTTCGATTTCGATAAAATTTCATTGGTCCATTTGGGAAGTATACCCTTTCCAACAAAAAAAGAATTTTTCAAATCGGTTGGCAAGCGACGGAGTTATGCGCGAACAAACATTAAAAAAAAATACAAACATCCGAATTGAGAACCTCCTCCTTTTTTAGAAGTCGGTTAAAATATTGCGAGTTATAGCAAAGTTGATTCTGTGATTTTTATTCCTTAATAAGTGACTGATATTTATTTCAAATTTGTTTTTTTTTACCAATTAAAACCACCAGTCTTATATTATTTGGTGGGGAGCAATGGACCTAAAAAAAAGAATTAATAAATTATTCCCATTCGTCCCCTAAAAAATTTAGAGGGACCATCGAGAAAATAAATAACGAATTCCCGTTCGTCCCCCTCGGGGGACGAAGTCGAGGGGACGAACGGGAATACGCCCAAAATGACGGTCGGTATAACGGACCCTTACAAAAGTTAAAAAAAAAAAAAAAGACACAGTGTAATCATATAGGTAAGCTAAGCACGAGCCCAATGACTTCGGAACTTCTTCTGTACAAACCCTAAAGAAATTACAAACTAAAAGCGAAAACTAAATTTAAAGAACGCTTATTGCATTATTATGCAACTTTGATGGTTAATTCAAATTCACTTACAAAAAACATTCTACTAGCAAGTAAATGAGTTTACTTAAAAGAGTAATGCTAAGTCAGCAAAATTTCTGAATACCATCCATATAATATATATTCTAGGAAATTTGACCATAAATGACTTTTTTTAAAAGAAATTTCAGAAATACCTACAGGAAGTAATTAAGAATAAACTAATCAAGACAACAAATTTAATACTTAGTTCAATAAAACAAATTAACTAAACGAAAAGATACCTAGCCTTACAGAAATAACAAAACGATGACACAATAATTAAAAATATAACCGACAAGGTGACGTCCTCACGATGTTGTCCTCGCGATGGCTCCAAGTGGAAAAAGGACCGGTGCTAGTGCTGCGCCGCCTTATATAGGTCTTCCCCCTCCTCGTATCTTCCTATCTTCTACACGGCCTTTCCTGACTGGAGACCGTCCCCGGACTCCTTTATCTTCTAACTTCGAAGATCTGTTTCCAAGGTTGGCATGGAAGGTCCAGAGTCTTCACTGCTTGCAGGTGAGGTCCTGATGGGCGTCTCCATCTGCTTCTGCGTGCCAGAGGTGCAAGGAAGTGGTTCTTTATCGACTGGCTCAGTCACGTCACTAGCCTGTTCAGATTCCTCGCTTTCGTTGCCCGATTCTGCAAAAGAAACAAGCAGCACGCACGAGAATCAATTTTTTTAAAATAACAAAACCGTTAGCTGTTGATGAGATAGCTAATAATTTGAAGATCAACCACACTTATTTCAACAGCCTTATAACTTTGGGCTTGCCTAACATAGCCTACGCACGATAGGTGTGAAACATACAAATATTCAAACCAACCACCCGGGGCGGGACTTGTCGGAAGATCGCCACCTCACGACTCGTTAGAGACCTACGTGAGGCATAACTTTGCGTGTGTGAATCGGTTCACATAAAAGCATGTTTCCAACCAATTCTAGACATATCATAATACATATGTTCGATGCTTATCAACAAGCACATTTTTTTTTTTTTTTTCACTGAACACGATAGTCAGAGACCCAACCCTTGGCTCGACTCTGCGTGTACCACCCCTCCAGGATAACATGTCCGAGAACACCACTCCAAGACCATAGGTCCGATAAGGCTACTCCATGACAGTATCCCTTCGTGAGCTGTTCCTAAGGTGCGTATGTTTCATATACTAGATAGCATGTCCGATGCACTCCAAGACAGAGGCTCATCCAGTAACATGAAACCGTACTTCACTTGAAGTGTATCCGTCAATTTGAGATAGCATGTCCGATGCGCTCCAAGACAGAGGCCTATTTCAAATTGCAAGACTCGACTTCCCTTCAACATCGTCAATCTTAACAAGAAAACACGCATTAGATTAATAGAAACCTCAAAATTTACAAACAATGAAATCAAATAAGTCTGATTTGGTTATGTGGATCGCTTACATAAAAATAAGCAAAACTCATTCCACTAACTCATTATAGAAAACAAATCACTCACCACTAAAGAAAGCAGAACATACGTCGGGAGTCCATTCTCCGTGCCACGGGATCATGTATTCCGCCGCTGCTTGTGTTGACTTGCCATACGAGCCAGCCAAGAGATGCAACTCATAGCGACCATGTGGCAGTACTTTCGCCACACGATAAGGTCCTCGCATGCACGAATCCAGCTTTCCAGTAGACTGTGCCTGTTTTCTTACAAAAACTAAGGAGTTCAGTTCAAAAACACGGGGTGGCTTTCGCCCTTGGTTAACATAGGCGTCCTGTTGTTCTTGATTTGAACGGAGACGTTCAGACGCTCTTTGACGACGCATTTCGCGAAGAGCTTCCCGATTAGGGCTGGAACCTTCAAAAGCCACATCGCGAACCAAGCTACGAATGAGTGGTGTCGCAGCATTGATACCTATCAAAAGGTTCAAAGCCGAATACTGGGTTGTTCTGTGTTTTGTGATATTGAGAATCAACTGCAGTTTCCACATAACACTCTGCCACTTTTCCTGTCGATGGTTGCACTCAATACGCACCATGTTAAGCACAGTGCGACAGTACCGTTCTACCTGCCCGTTAGACTGATGCATTTCGGGGGTTATAAGGTGAATTTCACAACCCATGTCTTTGACCCAATTTAAGAATTCGGTACTCTGAAACATGCGACCTCTATCGGCTACTATTAGCTTGGGGGTTCCAAAGAGGGAAATCATATTGGTGAAATGGAGTTTTAGTTCGTCGGCGTTTTGTCGGTACATCGGGTATAACAAACAGAATTTAGAAAACGCATCTACGATTATAAGAACATGGCGATAACCATCGGCTTCGGGAAGGGGACCTAAGGAATCTAAATGGATAGTTTCGAAAGGTGAATCTGGTTTCTCCCAAGAGTGAATGGGCTGCAGAGGAGCTCTGGGGACTTTTTTATGGGAGAGACACACTAAACAGTGTGTTACATATTTATGCACAAATACCCTTAACCCTGGAAACCAGAAGTGTTTCATGATAAGATCAACGGTCTTATCGACACCGGGATGATCATGTTCATCGTGGAAAATTCGTAAGAGGCTAAGTCTATGACCTTTCGGGATATAGCAAAGGAATTTGGGATTTTCACCAGTAGGTGAGAATTTTACATAAAGAATGTCGTTTTTGATAAAATAACGACTGGAGTCTAACTGGCCATCCGCCAATTTTTGAATAAGAGACCGAGTTTCATCATCAGAAGCCTGAGCAATCCGTGCCCAATTCAGGGGTTTCTGAACCGTGCACAAATTGACCGGATTCCGACTAAGATAATCGGCATGAGACAGAAGGCTACCTTTCCTATAGTCCAAGGCAAAATCAAAATCTTGGAGGTATACCCACCACCGAGCCACCCTTGGCAACAAATCTTTTTTACGCTGTGTAAGCTTCAATGCGTTACAGTCGGTGACCACGGTGAATCGTACACCCACAAGATAATGCCTGAAATACTGAAGGGCTTTTACTACTGCAAGAGTCTCAAGCTCATATGAGTGGTATCTACTCTCAGCTCCCTGAGTAAGCTTACTGAAATAGGATACCACTCGCTTACGATTACCTTCATGTATTTGCATCAAGACTGCTCCATAACCAATAGAACTCGCGTCTGTGTGGACTTCTATGGGTAATGAGGGATCATAGATTGCAAGTACTGGCTCGCTCGTGAGGCATTCCACAATGTACTTACGAGCAGCTCGTTGTTCAACTCCCCAATTAAAATGTACTCCCTTTTTAGTGAGTGCCGCAATACACGCAGTTTTCTGGGCAAATCCAGCTATATACCGCCTAAAGTAGCTGGCTAAACCCATGAATTGGCGAACCTGCTTTACATTTTGAGGTTCGGCTGAGTCAATCAAAGCCCTAATTTTTTCATGACTCGGCCTAACCTGACCTTCACAAATTGATCTACCCAAATATTCAATCTCTGTTGCCAAGAACGAACACTTTTTCAGATTGATGGAAAAACCAGCTTTAGTCAATGTGTCCAGAACTTTTTGTTGTAGAATAAGGCCCTGATCAATGCTTTGGCTCATGATTAGAATATCATCTATGTAAACGAGGATGTCACCGGATTCAATTAGCTCGCGAAGTGTTTTTGTGATTATACGTTGATAAACAACGGGAGCATTTGCCAAACCGTAAGGCATCTTCAAATATTGATAATGTCCTTCTGGCGTGACAAAACCCGTTAGCGGAACTGAACCCCGGTCCAATGGAATCTGGTGAAATCCTGTTGCCATATCAAGGGAACTGAAATATGTATTACGCCCTAAACGGTCTATATAGTCGTCTATACGTGGCAACGGAAAACGATCTTTAATTGTGATCTCATTGCTCAATGCTCCTCCTGGAACGCGCCAAACTTGCTGGTCGTGCTCAAGTTAACAGTATTCTAAAAAATCATTTATAGTTTGTTAAAACGATTAAAACCCCCAAATAAAAACCAGAGTGTTAGTGCAGTTTTCAACGTATGTGTTTCTACTGTTATTACGAAGTGTAATCCGTGAAATAACAATAAACGATACATCTTTCCTAAAAGTGCCTTATCATAGACTCACAGTGGCTAATCCGCGAGTGCACGGAATTTCATGCGGGTATGCAATCGGCATAAAGGTTAAAATCCTATAAATGTGTATTAAACAACCTTAACTGTTCAGTGCTATCAACTTTACGAACCTAACTGACACTTGCGTTCCAGAGTAACATACACCATAACAATTAGCTTTGTGTTTAGTGTAACCAGTATACTTTCGAGACTGCATATAGTGTGACCAGTAAACCATCTGGATCGCCTTACGTATGGTGTGACCAGTATACTGTACACGGCACTCGGGGTTGATGATACCTGAGGATAGATTATTAAATCTTTAACATAAAAGTAATTATAATTACGCTACTGCGACTGTACTGTATTAACACCTGCCCGGATAGACTAGAAATATGAATAAGTCCATGTCCGAATCAAACTTGAACGACCAATCAATAACTGAAACAAATGTTACCCCTCCAAACTTTGTCTTTGGTCGTGCCAAGAAGAGGAAAGAACAGAATAGTCCTGCTGACCCAAGACTGTCTACCCCCAACTCTAATTTAAAAGATTTTAACGCATTCAAGGAGGAAATGCGGGAGATGTTTGCCTCCTTGCTTGTCGCTCAGCGACAAGAATTTAATAATATTAACCTCACGTTGAAGATGATTCAAGAAACCAATGCCAAGATTGAAATTTCTATTGAATACTTGCAAAAAGAGAACGCAGAATTGAAAAAGAAGATTGAAAATTTAGAACAACAGAAAAAGGAGGATGCGAAATATATATTTACACTTGAAGACAAAATCGAAAGTTTACAAAAATCCCACAGAAAAGCCAATATTGAAATTAAAAATGTGCCAAAATTAGAAAAGGAAACAAAAGATGATCTAATTAAATATGCTACCAGACTATCCACCTCCGTTGGTGCAAGCACTACGAAATCGGACATCAGGGATATTTACAGGGCTCGAGTGCGGGAGGGGAGAGGCTCTGCGCCAATAGTTGTGGAACTGACTTCGACCTTGCTGAAGACCGATTTACTACAGAAATGTAAGGCATTTAACACAAAGAACAAAGAAAAACTTCGCGCAAAACACCTGGGGTTCGTTATTAACGAAGAGACTGCTGTCTTCGTCTCTGAGCAATTGACACCTAAGGCATCAAGGTTATATTTTCTTGCGCGGGACCTTATAAAATCTACTACCTTTACCTTTTGTTGGACAGCCTATGGAAATGTATACGTCAGAAAGGATGAGAACTCTCCAATAATAACTATCAGTAATGAAGCTCAAATTAAGCATCTCTTCAATAATGCATGACTAGTTTTATTTATGGTCTGTTGTAGTATTTGTGCACCTATTTTTTGTATCTTAATACTTGTATTTATGATTTATGTTTTGTGTAACATTGTAAACAATCTTAACATACATACACTTACCAAGCTTTCCAATACCACTTGCATACGCTTACACCAATTCACATTCACAACATGTACTTTAAACACTCACTATATTACATACACATTAGCCCTAAATAAAAATAAACTACCTCAAACACATGTATTTTTTAACACTATAAAGATTATCAACATAAACACAGTCACCACGCGTTCTAATACATTCATAACAACTTGCATACACTTGCACTCACTCACATACAGGACATTCACTTCTAACACTCATTATAATCATATATACACGCTAGCCCTATCAATAACTACCTTGACTCCGCACTTTAAGCGCTCTTATTTAAATTTGCTACATGTGACCATGCCCCCACAAAATGAAACTCAGTCTGAAATCTATAAATAAATGGAAGATAACCTCACAAATTCAAATGAAATAGACGACATCGCGGTGGCAAAGTCGGTGACATGTGACATAATTGACTTAAAAAAACATATAAAGTTTAACAAAAACGATCTAACTGTAATTCAACAAAATATAAGAAGTATTTACTGCAACTTTGATAACTTTGATGCCACTCTCTCGGATCTTAACTCAGATATTGACGTTATAATACTTACCGAATGTCGCCTCAGCACAATCAAACCCGTCCCCTCTTTAAGAAACTATACTCATTATGCTACCACCTACAGTTGTAATCAAAATGATGGAGTGGTTATATACGCTAAATCTAAGCTTAATCCAGTTTTTAAGGAACATTACCTGGTTAATGCTTCGTGCATACAGTTAAGTATATGTGGGAGTACAATACTGGGCATATACCGGTCACCTTCACATCGGAATGCATCTGAATTTATTACCTCACTAAATGCTTTACTAGTCACAATTAAACGCAATCGCAATATTATAGTATGTGGTGATATAAATATTAACCTAGCCATAAAAGATAATGAATCTTCATACGAATGTAGCAATCGGGCCTCTTACCTAAACATGTTGTCCTCACATGGTCTTCTACCCGGACACATAATTCCTACAAGAGAGAATAGCTGTCTTGAACATTTCATATTAAAGATTGATAAAACCAAGCTATCTGCCAGTATTGCAGTCTTAAACACTGCTATAACTGATCACGCCTCGGTGTTTATGAGCATATCCAAAGTAAAAACTAATTTCCGTTCTCCAACTATCAAGACCTACATCGACCTTGAAGAAGCTGCTGAAAAGCTTATAAACAAAAACCTATTCAATTTATTATTAAGTGACGACCCAAATTTTGTGATTGAACATTTAATTAATAAACTTAAAGCATCCCTGGACGAGAGTGTTAAGGTAAAGAGGGTATCTAGCAAACAACGCATTATCAAGCCCTGGATCACCAGTGGTCTATTACGCTGTATTAGAACCAGAAACAGAATGCAATTAAAATTGAAGTCCGATCCGTTTAATGTAATATTAAAAATAACATTTACTCGGTACCGTAATTATTGTAACAGATTACTTAAAAAATTAAAACAAAAATATGAATCTGACCTACTAAAAACTAATATTAAAAACTCTAAAGCGCTATGGAAATCCATCAAACAAATAACACAACTAAACACATCAAAAATTGGAAGTAGTGAATTACTCAACACTCGTAGTTCCCCAATAGAGTCAGTAAATTGTGTAAATGATTTCTTCGCCAGTGTCGGCAAGCGTCTCGCGGATAATATACCTAGTGGATCGCCGCAGTCGGCTGATGGCCTTATATCTACTCCAAATACCCACCTATCTTCTTTCGTTCTCCTGGAGACTGACCAATGGGAAGTCGACAGTGTAATATCAAATTTGAAATCTGAGAGTGCTCCCGGTTGGGACGGTATCCAGACTAAATTCGTAAAAATGGTTAAACCGCTTGTTGTTCCCATCATCAGCCACCTAGCTAACCTCTGCTTTACAAAAGGTATATTCCCTATCTTACTTAAAAAATCTATTGTTACCCCCGTCTACAAAAGTGGTGATAAAAAAGATCTCAATAATTATCGACCTATTTCAGTCTTATCAGTTATCGCTAAGGTTATTGAAAGATTAATTAACTCACGCCTAATAACTTATCTCGAAAAATTCAATATTCTATCAAGTTCACAATTCGGATTCAGAAAATCAAAATCCACAGAAGACGCCATCGTAGGATTGTCCTCCTTAGTAACTCAGTATTTAGATCGTGGAGAAAAGTGTCTGGCAGTCTTCTTAGATCTAAAGAAAGCTTTCGACACAGTTTCTATTCCGATTCTTGTGAAAAAGATGGAGTATATAGGCATTAGGGGTACACCATTAAAACTCTTAACTGATTACCTACAAAACCGTACTCAAAGTGTAAAAATTGATAGTTTCACTAGTTCTGACACTAAAATTGAGTATGGCGTGCCCCAGGGAAGCGTCTTGGGCCCCACATTATTTTTGATATACCTTAACGACCTAACTAATCTCGAGATCAAGAAGGGGCAAGTATTCTCATATGCGGATGATACTGCCGTTGTATTTAATGGTACTTCCTGGAACTCCGTTTTTAAAGCTGCAGAAGATGGTCTCCATAAAGTCGCAAACTGGCTCAAATCTGCCCTTCTTACCGTTAATATCGCCAAAACAAATTACATTTGCTTTGCTATAAACAAGCGTACACTTCCGCCCCTAAACTCAGTATTGCGGATTCATACTTGTGACTTCACTAATGCTACGCTATGTGGGTGCGATGAGATTGCACGTGTTAAATCTACTAAATACCTTGGAGTAATTTTGGACCATCTACTTTCCTGGCACCCTCAAATTGAAGCTATAAGTAATAGGATCCGTAAACTCATATGGGTCTTTAAAAAACTGAGACATGTCACCTCCCTGGACCTCCTAAAGCGTACTTACATTGCACTAGCCCAATCAGTTATGTGCTATTGTATTACGGTCTGGGGTGGTGCCACCAAAATTAAATTCCTTGAAGCAGAAAGAGCCCAGAGATGCTTGTTGAAGACGATGTTCTTTAAGCCATTTAGATTTCCTACTGACGAACTATACCTAATTCATAAAATATTATCACTTAGAAAACTTTATATTATTAACTCAATACTTAAACTACATAAAAGCCTACCTTACGTATATAAAGCTCAAACTGGAAGAAGAAAGTGTAAAGTCGCCACTACTCCTTCCTGCAGAACTCTCTTTGCCAAGCGTCAATTTCTGGCCCATTCTGCTTATCTTTATAATGAGCTTCACAACAAATATTCTATCTATAACCTTCAGTACAATGAATGTAAAAAAACAATTGTCCAAAAACTCGAGCCGCTTGGATATTGTGATATTGAGAACTTATTATTTAAAAACTAACTCTAGACAATACCTACACATGATTTCTAGTGGTACTTCCTGATCCCATGATACTGCATCGCAGGGCTAGAAATCATCCAACATAGTTAATTCACAACACACATATATACTCACACACATACACTTACACATACTCATACATACACACACACACCTACAAGAGTCATACCAGTATCTTTTCTTTCATTTATTCTGTTCTTGTTTGTAAAAATTACTTAAAATAGTTTAGCTATGTAGACCTACCTAAAAATAACTGTATTGATCCCTGGGAGGAGCAGAACCACCCAATACAAGCATTACTACATGCTTACTGGGTGGTTCTAGCCACTGAATAATATTGTAAAGAAATGTTAAAGAAATAAACTATTTTTTTTTTTTTTTTTTAATTTATTTAATTTACGAAAGTCCACACACATCCTATCCGTGCCGTCTTTCTTTTTAACTAGAAGAATCGGGCTCGCATAATCAGACTCCGATTCCTCTATAATTCCTTTGTCTAACAAGTCTTTAATTATGTCACGGACACGAAGAGTCTCAGCGTGAGAAAGTTGGTACGGCCGATAGTAAACAGGAGTGTTGGTATTAAGTTTAATGGACATGCACCCTGTATTTACAGTTGATGTTGCAGTGCCGGAAATAAAATATTGAGAGAAATTATTAATAATTTCTAATAATTTATCCAAGTAATCGTTAACTAGGGGTGTATTAATTGGAATTGAAATCTCAGATTGTATGTTCATTGTCCTATGCAAGTTATTAATGCTTCTTGTGAGTAACTGACAATCTTTAGTACGAACGTACCTAACACCGTCCCTATTAAGAACATCCGTTCCTACAATGACCGGCGTGTTCATATATTCCGCAGGCACGACAAACAAATCTACTTCGAGGGTTAAGCCGTCGAATTCAATAGGTAACGTCACATAACTTGTACTCTCTACTTCTTGAGTACCTAACCCCTTCAAAATACGAAGCGCTGGCTTACGTGAACAATTAAAATGCTTAAGCAACGAAGACGAAATTAAAGATATAGTGGACCCACTATCAATCAAAACATCGACCGCTATGTCCTGTATAATTGCTACAACAACATCACTATTCTTGGTGTTTATAAACTCGTTGCAGAGGTTAACGCTACTTTTGTTCGCAGCTTCTGATCTTTGCCTAGCGAAACAACTTTCGGCTTTATGACCCACTTTCTTACAAAAACTACAAGTTTCGGACCTAGTCGGTATAAAAGTGGACGCAGAGTTAGCCGCGGAATTATTTGACGAACCGATTGGCGGTTGATCAGTTCTCGGTTTCTTAGTACACGTTGCCTGTCTATGTCCTAATTCACCGCAAGAAAAACATTTAACATCGTTAATATTACGCTTACGAGAAATATCTGTAGTCTGTTTATCTTTCACAGAACGAAACGCGCCACCTTTTGACGTAATACTGTTATTTGGTTTAACGTAGATTGAAAAATATTCGACTAAATCATTGGGCAACAGCTTGGCGTTAGTCGCCGACGCTCTTATGTTGGGATCAGTGATACCGCGGACTATTATTGCCGTAATTAGCTCATCACTAAGTCCCCGCACTATTCGTAAACGGAGTAGTGACCGACGCACGTAATCCGCATAAGTGGAATAGGTATCGGAATTTTTGGTCATAACGTCATATAAAATATTCGCGACGTCCGGTACTTTAGGGCACACAGGTTTAAATTCTTTTTTGAAGTTGCTCCACGATCGGTCATTGGTTACCCATTCGTTAAGCCATGATCGAGCGTCACCTTTCAAGCAATTACCAATACGCGACAAGCATTCGAAATCACTCCAATTATTTAAAACTTTAGCGCGATCAACCTCCGTACACCAATCATCAATATTATGTAGGGTAGGATCAAAATTTGAAATAATAAAGTGCTGAGATCTACCCGCAGTATTAATTGCCCGAATAGCATCCACAATACGATCAGTTACTGTAGCTTGTTCTGAATTCGAATGTTCGTTCACGTTCCTAAACAAACGATCCGACACATGCACCGACGCCTGCTCAGATACACGTCTTGGTACTCGTAACGGTGGTGTTCTAGAACGAGAACGCGAACAACGACGGTAGTTATATTTTCGATTTGGTGACATATGTTGAGACACTGTATCTGTGGGCAACGGTGAAACTAATCGGCGACGGAGTCCCGGTGGTGACGAATGACGCACACTACGCAATTCTGTTCGACCTGGCGATCTTAACATTCTATGTTCTAGCGACGGTGTTCGCTGGCGCTGTAATGCCCGTCCACCGCGTACACTATCAGACACTAAACTTTTATCACGGTCACACGAACGCACTGGGAAGGGTGAAGCCCTCGTCTTGTCTTCTAGCGCTTTAAGGCGAGACATCATCGCTTGTATCTCGAGCCTTAACGCGTCGTTTTCATTTGGGGGTCGCTCGCGATACCCACTATTTTGCCGCCTCTGACTATTGCGATGCGAGTCCCGACGACCGTGATGAGGACTATAGTCGCGACGCGAGCTATTATCGCGGCTACCGCAGCGACTACGACTACGATCACGTTCACGGTCTGCCATCCTAACCCAAGGTAAACTGAAAACAAACGATCAAACGTATACCAATGCCAACACTTAACACAAGTAAAACAATGCAACCAATAAGACAACAACGGAAATGAAAATAAATCGAAGCGGAAAATAAAATAATAAAAAAAAATTGGGGGATTTGTGATTTAAAACAAAACAAACAGTGGGCAATGGAAATGGGAAGAATCCCACTTATGATCTAGGAAATTTGACCATAAATGACTTTTTTTAAAAGAAATTTCAGAAATACCTACAGGAAGTAATTAAGAATAAACTAATCAAGACAACAAATTTAATACTTAGTTCAATAAAACAAATTAACTAAACGAAAAGATACCTAGCCTTACAGAAATAACAAAACGATGCCACAATTATTAAAAATATAACCGACAAGGTGACGTCCTCACGATGGCTCCAAGTGGAAAAAGGACCGGTGAACTGAACTTGGAAGTCGCTACGTCCCCGCTAGAGGACGCGGCGAGCGGTCACGGAGCTTCGCCCCCTGCCCGCGGGGGCACCCCTCAGCCCATTAATATGAGCTCGTCATTGAGGCGTTATAAAAATAACGTAAAGTTTCGGGTTAACGCCTACTGAAAAAGTGATAGCAACGTTAACCCGAGTGTATAATGTTGTGTTACTGCAGGCGTTGTCGCGCCACTGTGTACAGCGCACAGCGAACGCTTCTTCACGACACCTCGGCGGTCGGACCCCGCCAGGTGAGACCCCCAGTTGCCTGGGGGAGACCCAGCGAGGAACGACCAGCGACGGAGGTGCCGACTTTGTTGACACGCCCGCAGTAATATGTAATCCCCGTCCGCCCCGCGCACAGATCGAGCCGTTTGCGGTTTGGACTGCGAGAAGGTAATTATGTTTGTGTGTGAGCGGCCGTGCAGTGTGAGTACTACCGCCCAGTGCATTTGCACCGAATAGCGCTTCCACTACGCCAATATTCGGTGCGTGAGTTCGAGCGAATGTCGAGAAATGCTTATTGTGTGAGCGTTGCGCGACTCGCCTATATTAACTTAGAACGAGTCGCGCTTCGCGATGAGCGTTATGTGTGGAGTCTTATTGTTTGGGTGAGCCGCGTGTTACGTGAATGCGACTCACTCAGGCGTCATAACCGGTGCGATGGGCCGTCAAACGTCCGCGATCAGGTCGCGGGGCAGGCGCCTCGCGTCAGGCGGGCGCGCGTGCCAGGGCGCAAGGTGCTTGACGTGAGGCCAAGCTGATGCGTCGGCACGCGCGAACATTTCCTTCGCGAGGCGCTGCGCAAACTCATCCAGGCTCTCAATCCCAAGATCTCGCTGGATGACGTCGTTCCTCACCAAGTAAGGGGCGTCGAGTATGGTCCGCAGCGCAAGGTGCTGTTGCGCGCGGAGCTTCTTCCGGTTCCCCTCAATGGTGAGGGCGAGCCATGCTGGGGCGGCGTATGTCAAGATTGGGCGTATGTACAGTTTGTACACGCCCAACTTGACACGCACCGGGAGTTGGGACGAGAGCACCGGTCTAAGCCTGTTGCGGACAGCTTTTGCCTGCGCGGCGACCGCGCGGACGTGCGAGCCCATCGTGAGTCGGCGGTCGATGGTCACACCCAGGTACTTGGCCTGGGGCGCCCACTCGACGTCGACTCCTTGCAGCTTCAGAGGTGGTGGGAGGCGCGATGAGCCTGTAACAATCGCCTGCGTCTTACCCACGTTAACCGAAAGTCGCCATTTGGCGAGCCAGTCGGGGAGAAGGTCGAGCGCGCGCTGCATCTTGGACGCCGCGTGGTCCGCCCTGATGGATGATGTGATGTACGCGGCGTCGTCTGCGTACAGCGCGAGCGTCGACTGTGGCGTGGTGGGGATGTCGTCGGTGTAACGTGAGTAACACGCTGGCGACAGGCAGCTGCCCTGCGGCACGCCCGCCCTAACGGGGCGGGGGGCGGACAGCGCGCCGTCGACCACCACTCTGAAGCTTCTGTGGGACAGAAAAGATTGGATCACTCTTACCAAGCGACGGGGTGCGTCGGATGTGGCCAGCTTGTAAATTAAGCCGTCATGCCATACGCGGTCGAAGGCCTTTTCCATGTCGAGGAATACTGCGACCGCGTACTCCTTCTTGTTCATCGATGATGACAGCAGGTGCAGTACCCTCGACAGCTGGAGCGTCGTGCTGTGTTCGGCCCGGAATCCAAATTGTTCCGGGCGCGGGACGATGTGAGGCGTCAGTTGTCGCAGCAGGAGCGCCTCGAACACCTTGGAGATGGTGGGCAGCAGGGTGATCGGCCGATAGTTCTCAGGCTTCAGGATATTCTTTCCCGCCTTGGGCAGCATAATGACGCGCCCCTCCTTCCAAATGGCCGGGAAAACCCCCGTGCGCAGCACTCCCATAAACAGGCGCGCCAGCGCCGCGACCATACGGGGCGGCAGGTGGCGCAGCGCTGAGTTGGTAATGCCGTCGGCACCGGGGGCCTTTCTTGGCTTCGTCCGCCAGATGGCGCGTCTAACTGCCTCCGGCGAGATGAATGAGGCGTCCTCCTCAGGAGCTATCGGCGTGGCGAAGTAGTCCCCAAGGTGTTGCTCGACTGCCGCGACGTGTGCGTGCTCGGTAGTCGGGTTCGGCTGGAACTGACGCTCCAGGTGTTCGGCAAAGACCTCCGACCGGTCCTCTGCCGTGTAAATGAGCACCCCGTCGCTGCCTCTTAGCGGGCGCACCGGGGTTGGGATCGGACTGGACCCGGGAAAGGACCGGTGCTAGTGCTGCGCCGCCTTATATAGGTCTTCCCCCTCCTCGTATCTTCCTATCTTCTACAATATAATACAGAAGAGGTGGCGGGGGGCGTGACGGTGCCCGCGCGACATGGTCCGAGCGACCATGCCATGCGCGAATGGTCGATTTCGCGAACTGGTGCGCTTTCAGCCGTGAGCGTGATAAGATATTATAAGAATTGTTGTTTAGTAGTTTCTTGTAAAATCGAAGCTTAAACCAAGCTTTGTTAGTTATGGAACCACTAACCATATCAAAGTGGTATTTTACTATATTTGTCTTTGAAATCATAATTAAACAATAAATCGTAAAATATTTCTTGCTTCTACTACGTTGCTTTGTTTTCAAATATGCCAACAACAATAACATCTATGCAATGGATACATTGCTCCTTAACCGCTTCCTAAGTTTATCGCTAACTGACTGGATGAGCAATGAAAAAAAAAATCACAAAACGATACTTTACCAAGCGTATATATCGCGTGTACGGCCGCTGCTTCTCGCGACGGGTGAGTGATGTACTTGTGCAGATAAACTTACTTGTAAAACTGCAAGAATCGATTTAGTCAATCACCAGCGTCCTATATGTAATATAAATTGCTTTTGCATAGCACAGCGATACCGACCGTTGTTGTTGGGTGAGTGAGTTTTACGGAGTAGGGTCAGGTGGCCAACAGTGAGCCAGCAGTACACAGATAACCAGTATAAATATATCCATAAGTAGTAGTAACTGGCTCATGCAACTGACACGTAGAAACGTGTCGCGTAACGTCTCCCTCACTCCCCAGTTGACGGCGGGCGCCCGCGCTTAGCAGACGTGTGGTGGGACATTTTGTGTTTTCCCGCGCAAAAAATTAAAAAAAGGTGAGTTTTGTTTTTGTTCCTCAAACATGCGGTTTATTAGATTTTCTTACTGAATTTGCTATACATGTAAAGTTACTATTTGGCAATCTTTTGGTAATTGTGTTTTCTCCATAACCTAATTATTGTTATTTTTATATTACTTCAACTGTCAAATGATGTAGGTGGTATACAGTGACTTAGTAATCTAGGGTACACAGTGAACCGTGGTTCATTGTGTACCACAGTTACATCGTCATTCATATTTAAGATTTATATTTTTTTGCTTCAGGATGGGTCGTAATAAGGTAGCCAAAAGGAAGATTGGGGGACACAGCAAGGAAGATATGCAAAAAGCACTTCGGCTAATAAGCGAAGGTACAAGCATCCGCAAGGCCGCTACAGAGTGTCAATTGGCTTATCCTACATTGCGAAGATATTTTAAAAAGTACCAGTCAGATGAAAATACTAACTTGATTCCAAACTATGAGGTAAATTCAGTTTTTTCCACTGACCAGGAACAAGTCTTGAAAGACTATATTAAAGAATGTGCGTTAGTTTTTTATGGACTCGGGGCAAAAGAAGTTCGTCAAGTAGCATTTGAAATGGCGAAAATTAACCATATCAAACGACCTCTATCTTGGGACGTGAATAGAATAGCTGGAATAGACTGGTTGCGATCTTTCAGAAAAAGACATAACGATCTTAGCCTTAAAAAACCCGAGCCATGTAGCTTAGCTCGTGCCACAGCCTTTAACAGGGACAACGTTGAAAAATTCTTTTCAAATTTAAAAGAAGCTATGCAGCGACATCCTAGCTTCGGTGAAGGGATGCGGGTATATAATTTAGATGAGACGTCAACGACAACTGTCCAGAAGCCACAAAAAGTACTAGCACCTAAAGGGTTTAACATTTGTAAAATTACCAGTGGTGAAAGAGGCATCTTAATTACGACTTGCGCCATTGTATGCGCAGCTGGACAAGCTTTGCCTCCAGTGATGGTGTTCCCAAGAAAAAACTTCAAAACTCATATGCTGCATGGTGCTCCGCCGGGAACTTTGGGTTTAGCTACGCCTTCCGGATGGATGAATTCGGAACTCTTTGTAGAGGTGATGAAACATTTTGTTAAGCACACGTCAGCTTCAAAAGACAATCCAGCTCTTCTTATATTAGACAACCATGAAAGCCACCTATCTATAGAAGCTCTGGATCTGGCCAAAAACTCTGGTGTTACCATTCTCACTTTACCTCCACATACAACTGCGAAGCTCCAGCCACTGGATGTCGGATTAAACGCTCCATTCAAATCGTTCTACAACGCGGCTGTTGATTCATGGCTACTTCGTAACCCTGGCCAAATGTTGACAATCTATCACGTAGCTGAATGTGTTGGTCAAGCTTATTTAAAAGCAATGACGCCTATAAACATCACAAATGCTTTTAGAAAATGCGGGATTCATCCATTTGATAATTCTATCTTTACTGATGAAGATTTTTTACCAAGCTCTGTAACAGATAGACCAGATCCAGAAATAACGATTTCTGAAACAACCGTTGAACAAGATCATCGTGCCTGTGCTTCACCCTCACTACTAGAAATGACTCAGGACAATTCAGAAATTTTATTATCACTTTTTGATGCTCAGGAAACCCCAGTTTTTGATTGCTCAGACATTGGCGCTGCTCTACAGGAACCTTTACAAGACCGTTCGATTGTTACAAGTAACACCGCTGCTCCACCACAAAAGCATTGTAATCCACTGGAAATGCCGTCAACTTCTAGGGAACATGGAACTTTAATTTCACCAAGTATGTTTAGACCACCAATCAAAGCTGGACCACGAAGGAATAAGAAGCGCAGAAAGGTAGGAAAAAGCATGATCGCAACTGATACTCCAGAGAAGAATGAAATAGCAAACAAGAAAAAGAAATGCACTAAAAACGTGAAAAACAAAGATATTTTTAAAGAGAAAAAAACTATAACAATCTTTGATGATACGACTGATGAAGAGATTTTCCAAGCCAGTGGTTCTTCTTCCGGGGGAGATGAATTTCTGAGTGAAAGTGAAGAAGAAGGAGAAAATATAATATTAACTGATAATTTTTTTCCTTTATCTCGGGACCCAAAAATAGGAGATTATGTTATTATTTTGCTAGAAACCGAGAAAAAAAATAAAATATTTTATGTTGCTAAGATTCTTGAAGAATCTGATGAAAATGATTATGATTATTATGTGTCGTATTTAAAATTAAAAAGTAAAGTTTACCATAAGTTTTGCGAGCCTCTTGAACCGGATTGTGCAGGAGTCAGGAAAAATGATATTAAATACATTTTGCCTGAACCCAAAGTAGAAGGCAGCAGTCGTCGACAATCGACGTTTAAATTCCCCGTCAATATCTCACTTCTGAAGTTTAATTACTAGGTCCTATTAGGACAATTTTAATAGTATATAACCTATGACTTATGCATCTCTATGTTATAATGAAAATGGCTGTTACCACAACTTTGAGACTGATTTTATAGTAGGTAATAACTAGCTAATAAGTTGATAACATAGATCTCAATGACCTCGTTTTGTATTTCTTTTTTTTTTGTTATTTTTCTACAGATACTTTAAGGTTTTCTATATTTAATCATTAGTTTTAAATACGTGCAATGTATAATGTTAATTTGATTAAGTCACAACTTACTATTTTGATTTTTCTTGAAACTATTATTCAATAAACCTTTTACGAAATATGAAAAATCTTGTTTTCTTATTGATGAGCTTACGATTGATGACTGATTTACCATAGTGGGCACAGTAGAAATATAACTTAACTGCGTTTTATTATGACATGATTCACTGTGTCCAACAGTGGTTCACTGTGAACTTCATCTTGGATCAGTGTGTACCCAATACTGTACACAGTGAACCATTTCCCATTTTTTAAAAAACACTTCTTAATATCAAATCTATAAGTATTAAAGTTGAAATTCATAAAGAAACATGAAGTCTTATAGATACTGAATCATATAAATGAAGAAAATAAACATTAAATTTGAATATGACTGCATGACAGAGGTTTAACTTATTGTTGGTTCACTGTTGGCCACCTGACCCTACAGTAAATGCACACTGTGCTGGGTGGGATGAGTTTATAATTGATTGTGTGGTGCGGTTCAATTTGGGAAATACGGATGTGTGCGCGAATGCGTGTCTGTTACTTCTACTGAAGTGCATATTATTATGTAGTAAGGAAAAGCAGGGTAAACAGGTTTCCGATACATTTTCGGCAGCGGGGCATGTCTCCTAGATTGTTATATCTACATATAATTTCATCACAGATAAGAACTTCTCAAGTTAGCGACTATTTTCTATTATTATTGTGTTAGTAAAGAATGGGCTCTAGAAATATATTCTTTCACTAATAAAAAATCACTGAATATTTAAGCTATATTTTAGTTTCAGAAAGCGAATGAAGTCGCGCGCGATGTGCTAGTAAACCATAGTTACAAAAAATCACTGCGCAAGTAGGTACCTACTTTTTCGGTAGGTACACATACAAGTAGGTATTTAAAATCGATAAAGTTATGTTAAAGTCAAACCAAGTATTCTGTTTTAATGCTATAGGTACTGATTCATTTATTTAGGTAATTTAACATCAGAACAATATCAACCTACTGCCCTTGTTAATTCAAATGTTTGTGAACTTTTACGGGCACCAAGATAAGCTGTAATTATACCTAGCTCTGAGACTCTCATTAAATACAACTTTCGTCTAATCCTACTCCTACTCACACATATCATAAATGTAGAAGTCACTATGTTTTTACAACGTCGGAACATTTGAGCTGTTTGGACGATGATTTTCAATGCATAAGAGGGCGAAACCGCGGAAAATGTAATCTTATAAATAGCATGATTCACGGAATGTTGAGTCATAATAGGTATTTATCATAAGAGAAGGCACTTACGTAAAACAATTCTAACTTGTAAAAATATTTGTGACAGACTGTACCAGTACGAATAGAAGGTTGCTTACGCTGGAAGTCAACCAATGGATCGAAGAAGATAGGTTTTTTCGCGTGCGTTACTGCAGCGGAATGATGTCGCTTTTCGGGATTTCAGCTTGACAGATAATTAGTACCCCATCTCGTGTAAATGTGCCCGAAATTTAGAATTTGTGCGTCCAGCCGATCCAAAGATATTCACGAAAAACAGATTCCGCTGGAGTAACGTTACCCCAGCGGCATGTTTTTTAACCGGTGGTCGTAGCTGAGTACAAACTAGCTGCTTAGATAGATCACATTTGTGTCTAATTGTGCCCAAAAAATGAAATTTGTGCGTCTTGAGGTTTCAGAGTTATTCAAGATGCCGCTGGGGTAACGTTTACCAAATTGCTGTACCTCTCAAACGGCATGACATATAACCACGATTTTTTTTACTAAGGTGGGTCTTAATTTGTGCTTATGCTGTGCAACTTTATTTTTTCTATAATCGACACCGTTGGAAAATAAGAAATTATTTTCAAATACCCTAAAATCGATCCTGGCGCTTCAATGAGAAACTCTAGAAACTTACCAATTATGGTGGCTTGTACCTTTTATGAACTCAAAGCATCATGCGAAATTAGATGTTTCTATTCCAACTCCTCATAGAGCTATTGTAACGGGTGTTCAGTGGGGAAATGAGAAGTACACTTTCTTGATATTATTATATTCTGCTAACAATCACAAACGCCAACACAAAAAAAGGAATCTCTCTAGTCACGCTCGCACCCAAAAAGTATCGCCGCCAACCGGAAGTCAAACTAATGTAAATTTAATAATGTAAAATATTCTGAACACTTACATAAATTGACATACTCATTGCAATAATCATAATAATATAACCTATATGTTTTATAAAGTACACTTTTGTAATTAAATATGATTTACAATAATATTTCCAAAATAATAAATGAATGCTCAGAGAAAAAGGACAAGTTATTTACAATTATTTATATGAACACAATATTATAGTATCTTTATAAATTGATAGATGGCGCTATTAAGTAAGTATTAAGTCTGTTGGAGGATTGTATCAGTAGATCTAATGGCCGCTGTTATACTAGTTGCGTTCAATGCCGGAAGATGGCGTTAACCGACTATTCTTGACGATGAGGCGAGTAGACTGGAGCTTCCCGGGCTACGGCATAGACTAAAGTTGGGCTTCGCCTGTACAGCTGGCGATTAACTGTTACACTCGGCCATCCTGCTATTGTCGTGGTCCCCCACGGCGTTGGGCTCCAGCTCCTTCAGAAGAAGTACTGGTACCAGAATCCATTTTTGCAGGTACCTGGAATAGAAACAGCCCAGAGTATATTTTGAAATATATATTTTATAAAATTTGTTCTCCCTTTATGACACATTAAGTTTCTATAACTTCATTCATTCAGATAATAATATATTTATTTGACGCCTCAAATGGCACACAGAGAAGTGCACTCGGATGTGTCTGTTTCACAAAGCTTACTCAGTAAGACATTCTTTCAAATATAACAGCAAGTATAACTGGATATATAATCATACAAATTTTCTACAGTATCACTTAGTAGAACAGGACAGATATTCACACAGACCTATCTGCTGTATCACACAGTATAGCAGGATAAATATTCACACAGACCCATCTGCTGTATCACACAGTATAGCAGGATAGATATTCACACAGACCCATCTGCTGTATCACACAGTATAGCAGGATAGATATTCACACAGACCCATCTGCTGTATCACACAGTATAGCAGGATAGATATTCACACAGACCCATCTGCTGTATCACACAGTATAGCAGGATAGATATTCACACAGACCCATCTGCTGTATCACACAGTATAGCAGGATAGATATTCACACAGACCCATCTGCTGTATCACACAGTATAGCAGGATAGATATTCACACAGACCCATCTGCTGTATCACACAGTATAGCAGGATAGATATTCACACAGATATGCACACAGATTAGAAAATATAGTTATTTAGGTATCAATTAGATTCTCTTCTAGAATGAGTACACTAATCTGTATCAAGTTTAAAGTTCTTGTGTGGAGTACCTAAATTGAAATAATACTGTTTGTAATTTCAACATAGGTATTTAATTTTAAAATTATCAAAGGAGGTTAAAACAATATTAATGTATAATACAGTAGTAGTATACAGTACAAGTTATATTTATATTCTGAACAACCAGACACAACAATTACATCTAACAAGTGACATTATAATTAACTCTCCAATAAGTCTATTAAGTCATCCCTATCTATTTCATGATCCGAATCTGTAGAGCTATCTGGCACTGATGACTTATATGGGCGTAGTGAATCACCAGCAACTACTGCACTAAACTTTTTATATCCTTTGACACCTTGAATGCTATTTATTGTGTATCGGTCAATAGTATGGTCTATTTTAGTGATCTTGTACGGTCCCGTAAATACACTCCCTAACTTTTTAGTGACTCCAACTGTATGATCACGAGATAAACCTCCTTTCCACAAAACCAATTCACCTACATTATATTTCCTGCATTTCTTATGCCTCTTATCATACCAACCTTTCATAATTGCCATATTATTATTAATGCGCAACTTTGCACTGCGTCTACGTTCAAGTAACTGTTCTTAAGAGTCAATGTTTGTACCAACTTTTGCAGGGTAAGCAGGTAATAAAGCATTATCATGGGAAAACATAAGACTAAATGGAGAGAATCCTGTAACAGCATGAGGACTGTTATTTATACCCCAGACTACATCCGAAAGTTTTTCATCCCATGTGCATTCACTTTCAGCCGTAGTGTTTAGGCCGTTTACAATGGTTCTGTTTACTCGTTCCACCTGACCATTCGAGCGTGGACAAGCAATTGCATTTAATACATGCTTGAACTGTTTCTGTGTAGAAAACTCTTTAAAATACCGACTAGTGAAAGCGACGCCTCTATCTGTGACTATTCTATGAGGATTGCCAAAAGCAGATATTATATCCTTTATGTTCTGAATAGTTTCTATAGAACCAGTACCTTTAACAGCTCGAGCAAATACAAATTTCGTAAAAGAATCAATAACTACAAGTATGTAAGAGTAACCACGGCGTGTTTTCAAAAATGGGCCCAAATGATCTATATGCAAAGTATGCATCGGTATTGCTACTTTCTCAATAGGATGCAGCTCGCCCTCTACTTTCCCATAATTTCCCTTAGCATAAGCACAGTGTAAGCAGGCATTTACATATTTCCGTATAAAACGAGTCATACCAGAGAACCAAAACTGTGATTTTATTGTCTTTTCGCACTTTTCGAAACCTATGTGGCCAACTTGGTCATGGAATTTTTGTAACAATGACCACTTTGACAGTTTAGGTATTACGAATCGATTGCCGTGTAAAGTTTTTCGAAACAGACATCCGTTAACAATGGTATAATTTTTATTTATGTCCGGATTATTCGTGCCCGCATTAATCTGTCGAATAATACTTTGTACCGTATCGTCTTGCAACTGTAGCGTGAGGCGCCAGTCAGCTTCATCAATGCGAAGTATAGTAACGCTTTCAACCGGGTTGCGACTGAGCGCGTCAACGTGTTGCATACGGTGGCCAGGGCGATATTCGATTTCAATATCGAAATCCTGGATCGTTAACCACCATCGGGCTATACGCGGTATCAAGTCTTTTTTAGTCAATGTGGTCCTTAATGCTGCATAATCGGTAATCACCTTAACTGGAATACCTGTTACATAAATACGGAAGCGTTTTAGAGATTCAACCACGGCGAGAGTTTCCAGCTCATAACTATGATAGTGCATCTCCTCCCTACTAGTAACACGACTAAAATAAGCAACAGGTTTTAAACCACCATCGTTTTGATATTGCAGTAGAATACCGCCCAACCCCAAGCTGCTAGCATCTGTATGGATTTCTGTTTTAGCACGCGGGTCATAAATTGCTAAAACAGGTCGCTCAGTCAATGTAGTTTTTAAAAGATTAAAAGAATATTCTTGTTCAGGACCCCACATCCAAGCTACGTCTTTTTTTGTTAAGCTGGTTAAAGGTCGGGCAATTTCAGCGAATCCTCTTACAAATTTGCGAAAATACGAGGCCAAGCCAATGAATTGACGTAGCTCATGCACATTTCGCGGCTGCCTAAAATTAATAACACTAGTAATTTTTGCTTGCCCCGGGCGTACAGACCCTTCAGTCACCTCATGACCCAAGTAGTTTACGCTAGTTTTCAAAAAAGAGCTCTTTGTTAAATTTAGTTTTAAATTAGCACGAGAGAGAAGTATCAAAACATCTTCCAAAAGGTCTATACCTTCTTCTATTGTAACACTGGGCAAAGTGACGTCATCAAGATATGTAGCTATTTTGTTATCCAGGCACCCCAATGCCTTACGAATTAATCGTGAGAAAACCGCAGGCGCGTTGGCTAAACCAAACGGCATTTTTAAAAATTCGTATTGTCCATTCGATGTTATGAATGCGGTTTTATGAATTGAATTTTCCGCCATTTTAACTTGATAGTAACTTTGCGCCATATCAAGAACAGTAAAGTACACTTTTCCCGATAGTCGACTGATCTGATCATCAATGTGTGGAAGAGGGAACCGATCTTTTACAGTACGTGCGTTGAGAGCGCGGTAGTCGATACATAAGCGATAGTCGCCTCCCTTTTTCTTAACTAAAATTACAGGACTTGCGTATTCGGAGTTTGATTCCCGCACTATTCCCGCGGATAAAAGGTCATTAACCTTTTCCTGCTCAATTTCATTTTCTTTGTAGGATAATCGATAGGGCTTACAAAACACAGGTGTTTCTGAACTGGTAGAAATATGCATTTCAATTAAATCCGTACAACCAAGTTCACTGCTACATTCAGCAAAACAACTAGGATACTTATTCAGTAAATCCAATAATAATTTAGAATGATTTTCTTCCATTTCACCAATATCAAGGTCAGACAATACAAATGTCTTGTTTGGCTGAACATAATCCTGTGTACAATAATTAGCGGCACAACTTTGAGTAACGAAGGCTACGTCTGTTTGCGTAAACATATCTGCGCGTGTAATCAGGGCCCCAAGTCTGCTATTTTTATAAATTTGTCATTCCAACACGATTCCATTGTCATTTTGCTAAAAGTTCGTAATCTGCTAACTTCATAATGGTCGATCACTGGTCGGTCAATGGTCTCGTAATATTTTTTGATAACCGAGCTATTAAAGCAATGACTGCACAATGACATTTAAATGGTAGGTCACTGATTAAAGGAACTGTCAAAATTTTAGCAGACTACCGCAAACGTCTGTAATTCATTTGTCATTATGTACGAGATTACCATTCCATGCCATTTCTTTCAATGGAGTGTCAGTGGTTGACCACTGGAAAGTCATAGTGACGCTATTTTATTAGTAGATTACCAAACTTGTAAAAATCGACCATTATGAAATCAATGATAGACCATTTTGACACTATTGTATTGTAGGGCCCAGTCGGCCCGCGGACCATTGCAAACAAGAATCACCTAAATTAATTAAGCGTAATTGTAATGTTGATGTATTTTTCAAGAACAACTGTGGTATATAGTACGATTCATCACCCATAGAATACAGTCGTGGATGAGTAACAAGTATATCACTTGGCGTCAAATCATATGATGTGTAGACGGGTACCTCTGCACTCGAACCCGGCGGGACTTCGACATTGTTGAGTAAGAATAGGGGGACTTTTGTTATGAAGTCCTGGCTAGACAAACGGATGGTTGCTAAGGGACAGACGTCCGCACGATTTGCAATTAATTTTACAGATTTACAGGTTATAATTAGGTTTAAGTTCGGCTGGTTAATAATAGGCTGCCCCACAATTAAATCTATATCGTTAAGATTTGCATTTGTTACCTCGGCACACGTTTGTAAACTCATATTATCTATAACTAGATCTATGGACGCTTTCCCTAGAGAGCTTACAAGTAAACCTCCAAAGCCTCTCATTACAACATTTGAGGGTGTTATACATGATTGCGACTTTTCGATAGCTCGCATCGTGATTATATTAACCTTACTACCAGTATCAATATAGCCGATTGCTTCAAAACCATTAATAAAAATTTGTTTACGGTATAAATCTGAAATAATTTCTGTCGTCACATGATAAACCTGCCGTAACTG
Source organism: Hecatera dysodea (assembly GCA_905332915.2). Taxonomy (NCBI): domain Eukaryota; kingdom Metazoa; phylum Arthropoda; class Insecta; order Lepidoptera; family Noctuidae; genus Hecatera; species Hecatera dysodea. Next base: position 10,598,947 of record HG995306.1, on the reverse strand, counting down.
TTGATTTCTTTGCAGCGGCGCCGGCATGTCCCGCGAGCTCCCCCCGGCCGCATACCAGCACGTGTTAGCAGTGTGTCCTGTGCGCTGGCAGACATGACAGCGTGCGGCGGGTGCAGCTCGGCAATCCCGGGCTTCGTGCCCTGGTCGCCGACAGTTGTAGCACATCTTCGGAGCAGGGTTCCCTGCCGCAGAGCCCCGTTGCCACGTCGACTTGATCAGCTTCTGGTCAGACGATCGTCTGTTTTTTTCAGCCCCGTAGTTTTCGAGGGACGAAAGGAACCCGTAGTATAATTCTTCGGGAGTCTTGTAGCCGCATGCTTTTGCGTTGGCACGCAGTTCAACCGGCAATCCGCGGATGAGGCTCGACATAGCGTTCTCCCCGTCCAACCCACACTTTTTCATTAAGGATATTTTATCGTGATAGTATCGGGTCATGGTCTCGCTCCCCTTTTGGCGTGCCAGCATTTCTTCTAGGCGGTCGACAAAATCAGTGGTACGTGGAAACGCTTTTGTCAGCCATTCCTTCCAAGTTCCCCACGTGGCGCTGTAATCTTCCAAGTCGTCGTACCAGTCGCGCGCTGCACCGCGTAGACGAGTTTGCATCACGAAGACCCTGTCCCTTTCTTCCCAGTTATAAATATCGCCCAGTTGATCGATCTTGTGAAGCCATCCCGTCACGTTTACATTTTTTTTCGCTGGATCGAATTTAGGAATCACCTCTGTGTCCAGGTGTGTTATTCTCGGTCTTTTATTGGTAGGTAACTCACGAAACGAGGACTGAGAAGAAAAAAAATCGGGACTTTTTCCCTGACGGCCACCATTTTCTTCAGAGTCGACGCTTGGCGACCGTCTTCCCATGCCGCGGATATATGGGCCGTGAAATTCTTCCATCCCACTTCTGAGCTGTAACGGGTGTTCAGTGGGGAAATGAGAAGTACACTTTCTTGATATTATTATATTCTGCTAACAATCACAAACGCCAACACAAAAAAAGGAATCTCTCTAGTCACGCTCGCACCCAAAAAGTATCGCCGCCAACCGGAAGTCAAACTAATGTAAATTTAATAATGTAAAATATTCTGAACACTTACATAAATTGACATACTCATTGCAATAATCATAATAATATAACCTATATGTTTTATAAAGTACACTTTTGTAATTAAATATGATTTACAATAATATTTCCAAAATAATAAATGAATGCTCAGAGAAAAAGGACAAGTTATTTACAATTATTTATATGAACACAATATTATAGTATCTTTATAAATTGATAGATGGCGCTATTAAGTAAGTATTAAGTCTGTTGGAGGATTGTATCAGTAGATCTAATGGCCGCTGTTATACTAGTTGCGTTCAATGCCGGAAGATGGCGTTAACCGACTATTCTTGACGATGAGGCGAGTAGACTGGAGCTTCCCGGGCTACGGCATAGACTAAAGTTGGGCTTCGCCTGTACAGCTGGCGATTAACTGTTACACTATTCCATTTTAATTAAAATCTGGCTAGGCTAAAATGTAACACTCCAATACATGAGTTATATTTGAGTGACGGTAATTATGATTCGACTAATAATTAGTACCTTTATTCAATTGCTTATCCTTAAAGTTTCAGCTGAAAAATCCTTATAACTACACAGATATAAGCAGAAAATCATAGGAAAATAAATTTCGCGATTAACCGAACAAATTAGAATGACTGTATAAAAGCGGCCGCGCAGTACATTGTGCCAACCTACCTAAATGTTGAGTATTATAATTGAATTTTGATGGGTACAGGTGCGTACAAATGGTTTAAATATTTTTTTACTTACGTTCATATGTATGTATGTGTATGTAAAGTAGGGAGTTATCAGAGTTGCGGAATTTGTTCGAAAGAAAGAGTCACCGCGGCCCTGGAACGCAAAGGGCACAAGAAAGATCACGGGTGGGTTTTAGTCAGTAAGAGTCTGACACTCCCTTCAGCTCCGCCCAGAGCGGGAGAAGTCATTTGATGATTTCCCATCCAGAAAAAAAGGAAGTTATCAGAGTAGGGACTTTACTAACGAGTTTATTACAAATATGATGTTAATAAACTTTGATTGTTTGTAGATTTTGAACATAACTCCACACTTGCCGATATTATGGTTCTCATGGCCGCAGCGCCGACGGTTGCACATTTCTCTATTGTATCAAATTGTGCAAACCATTTTAGAGGTACATATGTATGTATACTTACCGTAAGCAGCTTTATCATAGGAAATTAAAAACAAGAAAGTGTTAAGTATTTATCTTTAGTTAAAATTGAAAAAATACTTTCGCATTTTTAAGTGTTATTATTGATAAAAGTGGATATCAAAATCACAGATAACATTTTTATTTAAGAGGCTGGTAGAGAGCTTTTCTCCCACTCGAACCATGCAACCATTACCTAAATCATTAGTTTGCTGTGTTATGATTAAAATAGAAACCAAAGATCTTACACATACGTTATTTTTCAAGTACCTCGGCGACAAAATAACAGATTTACAGATCGTTCACTTAAATCTATGTATAAAGACAGGTATTTTAGTAAGTTTTTAATGTTTGGACAACGAGTTACTGAAAAACTTTTTATATTTCTTATTAGACATCAAAATCACAGTTGTTTCACTTAGGTCTATGTAAAGACGCCAGCATATCAAGCTATTACATTCTGTCAAATGTCTTTTATAGATTTTCAACTTTTTCGCTAAACATTAGGGATCAAAGGTGATTGGGAAAATTTGACAGTTTCGAGTAGCTTGATTTGCTGGCGTCTGTATTTACTGTAATGTACAAAGTCTTTTTGGAAGTTTTTAAGTTATGTTATGTATTATTAAAGTAGGCATCAAAATTTAAATCACATAAATTATTAAATAAAAATGACTATTGATAATGACTAATGATATCTACAACAACAAAAAAACTTAACTTAAATATATGTATACAGAGTATTCTTGCTTATTATTTTACACTATTATTATTATATTCATACAAAATTAAGTGACCGCTGTCAAATATGGAAAACAGGTGCTTTATGTTTGTCTGACACTTTCTTCCGCTTCGCCCAGAGTGGGAGAAGTAATTCGATGATTTCCCGTCCAAAAAAAGGTGCTTTACGTTAAATGTTATTCGCACGTATAAATTATTGCATGTGGAATAATATTATTTCTACCGTTTTGAATTTTATTATACATGTCGTCATAACATTCAAATGCTTTGTTGTTAATTCTATAGCAATGTGCCCTATAATGTCCAATGCCTTCCAAATTTCCTGGAGGCTGAAATTCAATAATTGCTAAAATCAAATAAACTTTGTTTCTTAATTTAATTTTAATGGGAACATCGTCCTTGCTAATATAAGTATCGTGAAATTCGAATATTATTAAATCATTCAGGTCATAACTAAATATTGCACGACCTATTCCACAAATGTGACAAATAGGGTAATCATTATATGTTAAACATGATTGGACTGATTCTTGCAAATATTTAACACCTTTTTGTGTTATAATATCCATATTCAATGGTAAATACTTGCAATAATATTTATTATTATTTTCATGACTAGTACATGTTTCGTAAGTACAACATCTTTTCCTTGTTGCAGAAAAATAATTATTACATACATCTTCAAAAATTTTTGTAACATTACATTCACAACCAACCGCATAGTGTTTAGTGGAACTTTTTTCTGAAGAATAAAAAAGTTTATTCAGTATATTTTCTCTTTTTTCGTAAAGCCTTTGTCCATATTTTTTGGTATTAGCTAATTGTTTTATTAATGACGTAAAAACGTCATTAGTCATTGTTTCCGAAGCATCCACTTCTCGTCTATATGTAGCTCTGTCTTTATAAGCTACAGCAAAAGCTTGTGCTACCGAATCAAATGCGCAAGTATTTGTTAATATAACTCCGCTCTGATTAAGTTGACGATTTGAGTTAGCGATATTACCATTCTGTAAAATATACAATGGTTTTGATGTAACGCATTTGGTTTTATTAAGAGGGACAGAAAGTCCACGCCAATTTTCTATTTCTATGGGCTCATCTTGAAATATAGATTCTAATCCGAAATCATCATTTAATTTGCGTTTATGCTCTTGTTCAATAATTTTGCTGGTCTCTAATTCATGTGTATAGTCACTAGAACTTAGTTTTACTGTTCCGTTAATAAAACTATAATGTTGAATTAAAAATTCATCTAAGCGTATACGTTCGTCTTTTGTATTAAAATATATTCTTTTAAGATCTTTAAAATGATTTTCGACATTTGAACTACTCGCATCATGTTTGGCGTCATCATAATGTTTGTTCATGACATTACCCCACATTGGTAGTTTTTTGAGTAGCCTTTTTAAAGTAGTATGAATTTCAGGTAAATAATATTCATTTTTATTGTAAGTCGGTTCGAGTAACTGTATATATAATGTTTCAGTTTCTATAGTCTTGTCATAAAATGTTATAAGAGGAATAATAGTAGAATCTCTTTCAATTTCTGTATCCTGCATTATTACTTCCGATTCAGAATCTTCGTCACTCTGCTCGATGTGAATATGATCCGTTTTAATTTTGGATTTTAAACGTTGTAACGCTTGCTCACATCTAGAATCTGTATCGATTAAATCAGTTCTCATGAATTGATGTAAAGATACCGTTATTAAATCCGTTATGATTAATTTTACTTCTTTGTAGCAACAAACTTGTTGGATCTGTTTTACACAGTCAATATAAAAATATTTACATTTTTCTGAAGCCCTGTCAAAACAACTTTGTTTATATAATTTTTTTATGAAGTGAGACTTATCCAACCGGATGTAGCATTTTAGGACATCATTGGTATCTTGCCCTTCAAGAATAGAAAAACATTGATTCAAATATCTATTGCAATCCGATTTAAGGAAAGCATTAGTAATAGACCCTATCAATGCAGAAGAATCATCACAAATGATCTCATTTGGTAAAACTCTATTTTTAATCCAGGTTTTTAACCATGAGGCTATTGTATGAATAGTATGTGATTCTGATGCCATATAACATAATGGAACACTGGAACTTTTAGTGTAAGCTATAAGAGCATACAAAAATATGTGTTTAGCTTTGATATTTTTTAAATGATCATTTGCAAAGTCAAAGTCAAAGTCAATTCATTTATTTCAACTAGACCATTAACGGCACTTTTGAACGTCAAAACATTTGAAAATAAAAATATTATAGTGACTCTAGTTGTCCATTCGCAAAAAGTAGATTCTTATGGAGAAGAACGGACAAGAAACTCCATAGTTACTCTTTTCAAATATGTATAAGTTTTACAATATTTTGTATACATTAGCCAATTGGTTATATGTGAGGACGATGCACCCGAATAAAACTAAGTACTATACTATTAACAGGTACAACAAAGTAACGACAGCAGAGGTAAAATTAATAAATTTGCTAGTCAGGGATATAGTACTCACATATTTACAATTTTTTAATCCTTGTTTTATATAATTACCAACAATGAATCAGTGTGTGTTAAATTAACTATAAAAGATCAGTAACTACACCTGTCTTTGTCTACTACACCCAATATTGTCCTATGGAGCAGGACCAGCATGTTTCCAAGCATTCTTATCTTGAATATAATCTTCTAGCTTGTAGTATGCTTGTTTACAAAGTGTGCTTTTAACATAGGTTTTAAATTTCCTTTCATTTAATTCTAATATGTCACAAGGTATTTTGTTGTAACATTTAACACTGTACCCCATGAAAGATGTACGTACTTTAGCTAATCTATATAATGGCTGATCTAATTTATTTCTATTTCTAGTATTAAAATTATGTCTATCACTAATTTTGCTAAAAAGATGTCGATTTTTCCTCACATACATAATATTTTCATATATGAATTGACAAGGGACTGTCATAATATTAATCTTTTTAAAAAGTTCCCTAAGAGAATCGCGGCGACAAAGATTATAAATGGCTCTAATAGCACGCTTTTGCAAAATAAATATGGATTCCATATCAGCAGCCCGACCCCACAGCAGAATACCGTACGACATTATGCTATGAAAATAACTAAAATATAATTGATTGAGTCAGGCGTTACTTTGCGGAAATCCATTTTAAATTTGAAAATGAAAACAATATATCTAGTTTTAATTTCCGCGAATATTAGTGGGTTGCAGGTATGCACCTCCCTCCCGCCCGCTATATTATGCACATGCAAGATTACTGGGCAAATGCAAGGATTTTAAGCACATGCAGGAAGGCAATGCAAAACCCAACACCATTACCGACACGTGTTTCGCCTCTCCACGAGGCATCCTCAGGGGACGTGTTGACTCGCTGACCGTTGAGTTGCGACTGAGAAATTAGTTTTTTTTGAATGGACTACTCGCAGTTCAGCACATTAAGGCTGGTTACTGCTCAACCGGGCAATCCCGTGGTTGCCTTAGATTCTAAGGCCCCCAGCCGGGGCTTAAAACTACTTAAAACTAAATGGCCGCTCGCTAAGGGCATCCCCTGTGGGACACGGGCCTCGGCTTAGCGGGGTCATTGAGGAGGGGCAGCAAGGGACAGGCTGGGTCTGATTGATATTATTTAGGGGATTTAAAGCTAATGGCTCAGCAGCGCGGGCTGGCTCGTTAGGCAAAAGTCGGGGAGGGTTTTGACGGGGGCGTCGCGATGGACCTCGTCGGCGAGGTCGGAATACGGAACGCGTTCTGGGTTTGTTTTTCCTAAGAGTGCTGGTTTCCCTACTACTCTCTTGGGTCAGGGTGATGGGGTCATCGGGCTCGACAAGGGTGTGCCGCGGTCGGCGGATCTTGCTGATCTGGGAGGGGGTGTATCGGGTGGCCGACGCGATAAGGGGGTTTTGGTGCTTTTCAGCGGACTCTATGAAACGCTTGGAAATACGTTTCATGAATTGTTTGATGGTGGGGATACGGAGGTCGACATGGAGACGCTCATTTCTAACGTACCACGGGGCTCCCGTAGCCTTTCGGAGAAAACGGTTTTGGATGACCTGCAACCTATGGATTTGGCGGGGCTTAGCGTGTGCGAAGGCTACACACGCGTAAGTCATTATTGGACGTATGCACGTGGTGAAAATGCGTAGTTTGCCTTTCAGGGATAACTTGCTGCGCGCGTTCAGCATGTAATGAAGCCTACTGAGAGCGAATGCGGCACGATTGCGCACCGTCTTAATGTGCTCTCTGAAGGTAAGCTTTCGATCGAGGATCACGCCTAGATATTTGGCTTTCTCAACCCAGGGGATCGGCTTGCCAAATAACGTGATCGGACTGGGACGGGGGGGGAAGAGACGAGTCTTGGGCTTGTAAAACAAGATCGCCTGACTCTTCTCTGGGTTGACTTCCACTCTCCATTTCCGGAACCAAGCGCCTAGTGCGTTTGCGGATCTCTGGAGGTGGCCGGCTATTGCCTTCTCGCTATTGCCGGAGCAGTATATCGCCGTGTCGTCAGCGAACAGAGCTAGCTGTGTCTTAGAGCTAGTGGGAATATCGCTAGTAAATAGCGAGAACACTAGGGGGGAGAGAACACCGCCTTGGGGTACTCCGGCGCGAATGGGATGTGGGGACGAAAGTGCACCTTCGATTCGGTACTGAAAGGTGCGGTTCGACAGATAATCTCGTAAGATGAGCACGAGACGATCCGGCACACCGAGCTGGTATAGCTTGTATATCAGCCCGTTGTGCCAGACCTTGTCGAAAGCTTTCGCTATATCGAAGAACAGGGCTCCCGTAACGAGACCGCGCTGGTATTTGGCGCTGATATGTTCAACGATACGGTAGACCTGTTGGACGCAAGAGTGGTTTGATCTAAAACCAAACTGCTCATTGGGGAGGAGGCTCTTGGCTTCGACAAAGTCCTTGAGACGCTTATGAATAAGCCTCTCGTAGATCTTACCTAGGACTTTGAGCAGACTGATGGGACGATAGCTGGACGGGGAGGACTTGGGTTTTCCAGGTTTGGGGATACCGATGACGGTAGCCTCTTTCCACGTCTGTGGGAACATGTTGTTGGACAGAGCGCCATTGAAGATGGCGGTCATTAACATGATCAGAGTAGCCGGGAAGAGACGAACCACTTTGTTGGTGATTCCATCGGAGCCCGGGGCTTTTCTGGGTTTGAGACGGCCGATGATCTCCTTCACCTCATCAGGTGTGACGGGGGGGAGGGGATCATCGGGGTCCTCTACTGGTGGGAGGGAGGCTCTACGTTCGACTTCGGCATTCACCATATCGAGATGAGCCTTGTCTACTGGTTGGGAGCTGGGGGAGCATTGGGACTCTAGACTGTCGGCCAGGCATTCGGCTTTGTCCTCGTCATCGAAGGCGACGGTGTTGTCGGGACGCGTGAGCGGAGGCATCGAGGCAACCTCAGAGGCGCGTAGTTTCCTCTGAAGTTCCCAGAATGCCTGATGGGTGGGTTCGAGGTCGCCCAGCAACTTATCCCAGCGACTTTCACGCAGTTCAGCGATGCTGTTACTTACTTTACGCTGTAAGTAGCGCATGTGAACCTTGTTGGCTTCGCAGGGAAAGGCGCTGTAGGCACGGACAGCCGCGTTCTTTTCAGTCACGAGCTCACGTACCTCGTCCGGGAGTTTCCAGTGGTGATCACTCACCACCGGAGACTCCTTAGAACATTCGTTCAGGACAGATTGTACGTGATCCGTGAGTGAATTGATCGCGGCTGTCGTGTCTGCGACAGACTCGATTAGGTCGGGGATCTGGTCGAGATGGGGTGACGTGGTAGCCTTCAGCTTTTCGCTTACTTGGCGCCAGTCAGTGGTCATTCGGGTGGGAGGAGTCTGGGTAGGGTCCATCGGCCCTGATCTAGGAGCAAGCTCCAGGATCACGGGTCTATGGTCCGAGTTTAACTCGTCATGCGTCTCCACAGAATGTAACCGAAGGTTGACATTTTTGAGGAGGGCGATGTCAAGTACATCGGGGGAGTGGGAAGGAGAGTGCGGGTAGTGGGTGGGATGCATTGGAGCGATGACATCGAAATTCAGGACATTGCACAGTTCGAACACTACCTTGCCTCTCGGGTTGGTCGTGTGACTGTTCCAGGAAGGATGTTTGGCGTTGAGGTCCCCCGCCAGTATGACGGAGTCGCTCAGGCCAAGAAGTTTAGTCAGGTCATCTCTCATAGCGGGAGTGTCCACGGAGTTGTTGGGTGGGACATAGGCTGAGATGATCGTGACGGGTTGGTGTCCTGTCATACCTAGCCGACAGACTGAGACCTCAAACTTTTCGAGGGAGGGAGGGTCCATAGGAATGCAGTATAGGGACGATTTATAGTAAATTAGGGTACCTCCTAAGTGGCAGCGGGTCCTATCATTGCGAACCATGCGATAGTTGGCAATTTTGGGGTCCCGATGGGTAGGCTTTAGGAAGGTCTCTTGTATTAATAAGATGTCTAGGTGATGGTCGCGGAGGAATAAGGCGATCTCATCACGTTGGGCTCTAAGGCCATTGGCATTGAAAAACCCTATCCGGAGGGCTGTCGGTTTGAACCTACACGTTACTCGGGACTTATCCATTATGGGTGGGTAAGGGTTGTGTAGATTTGGACGTGGTGAACGACGTCACCGAACTCGCGGAAAACTGCTGAGTGGTCACCTCTGCAGTTTTGAAGCGCCTCGGCCATGGCTAGGGCGCGGGGGGAGTAAAAAGCTTGGTATGTGACCAAAATGATGTTTTTGGACACATCACCAGCTGGGATAGTGGCGGCTTGCGCTGAGGCAGGGGCAGGGGCTGGGGCTGTGGCCCGGGTTGCCTCTGTCAAGGGGGGGCGTGGGAGCGCTACGTCCATGAGGGCCGGGATGGTTTTGGTGGGCTGGGTGGTAGGGGTGGCCTTAGGGGCCTCTGTGGTTTTGGGGGCAGGAGCGCTGGTCCTCAAGGCCGGAAAGTGGGCCTGGTGATTGAGAGCGCTCCATGGGCTGGGGCGTTGTGGACTGAGGGCTGTGGTAGTTTTTCCTACCAGTTGAGGACATTCCCTCTGCTGGCGATCGCTTGCGCGCTTGGCTAGCTTGGGGGCGGTGGGTTTGGGCGCTTTTGGGCAGCCACGGTAGTTGGCCGTGTGGCCAGACTTGCCGCATAAGACGCAGCTGGGCGGCTCAGCGCACTGGGACGGGTCTTTGGGGCGAGTGCAGTCTGAGGTGCCGTGGTCACCCAGGCATTTCACACATCGTGCCTTCGCAAAGCAATTCCGCTGGGAGTGGCCGTACAATTGGCAGTTGTGACACTGGCCAATGATGCCACTCCTGCGGGGCTTTTCGATGGATAGGCCTGAGAGGCCACAGATGTGGGAGATGTTAAATATGGGGTGATGACCGTCTGTCGGATCGCAGACGACCAGAATCATATTGTATGATTCTCCACCTCGGCGGTGCATTCGGTGCACCTCTGCTACGGGGATACTCTGCGACTGAAGGTCGCTGAGAATTTCAGCCGTGGGGATTTCGCGGGGGACGTTTTTGACCACCACGCGTGTCTGACGGTCCTCGGGGAGAGTAAAAGAGTGGAAAGGGATTTTCCTGCCCGAGAGGAGTTTGTGCAACTCTCGGTAGTCCTTTGCGGTCGGGACAGTGACTTTGATGCCCAGCTGAACAGCTCGGGCATTGGTATAATTAATTTGCCTGGCCTTGCAGGCAGTGGACACCTCAGTCCATTTGGCCTTGTCGTGAATGAACACGGGTGGCGGAGGTTGGACCTTTGGGGCTGAGGTTTTGGGGACTGAGGCCTCGACCGCCATCGGGCTGGCGGATCGGCTTGCCTGCTGGGAGGACCCAGCTACCGAGGAGGGGCGGGATTGGGGGGCTGAAGACGGGGGGGAGGGGTGGGTGGGGGCGGCCTTTTTGAGGGCCTGCTCAGAGGGTGGGGACTTCTTCATCTTCCTCTTCCCTCCGGCTACGACCTGGAAGTCGTCTTCGGAGGAAGAGGAATCAGATGGCTCAGAGGGCGCGGCAATGTCCATTTCCTCTGGGGAGGATGAACGGGAATCGGTGGGGCTCTGGTTCCCGGTAGCGGGTTGAGTGGTGGCGGCGCCGACTGTTGTATTAAGGACAACAGCCGGTTTCGCGGAAGTCGTGGGGGCTGGGGCAGGGTTTTTGGTGATGGGTACCTGTTTGGGTACCCAGTTCTTGGATGCCTGCTTTTCAGTAGGCGGCGGGGAGAGAGGGCTCTCAGGGACCTGACCTTTTTGCTGCATGCGGGCAAGTTCGCTGCCAAATTTGGCAACCAGGTCCTGATCCCTGCAGAGCGCCTCTACTATCAGATTGCCATATTTGGCAGTGATTCCGGTGTCCTTGAGGACGGTGTCCTTGACGAACTCTAATAAATTAGCGTCCGTCATGGTGGGGGGGGGGGGGGGGGATTTAGTTCCTATCTAGCATCCGGGAGCAACGTTTCCGCGACTCCCAGCGCTTCCTACTTCCTAACTCCCCGGGTGGGATATCCCGGGGATGTGTACCCTCCCTGTCGGGTGTAGACAGGGAGGTGAGTGCCTAGTTTTGTGTGCCCTAAGCTTGTAAACCCACTGCCGATCTTATTGTGCAGTGGGGCCCTAGGGTCAGAAGACCGGTCCGGTGTGAAGGGGTTGAGACACCCAACCACACCGGGTGAATGCTGAAAGAGAGCGGGGTTAGACAGATGGCAGCGACTAGGGAAGCCCCCAAGGCCGCGTACCAAAGCCCTTCCGATTTGACTTAGCCCTGAAGGGGCTTGGGCCGGTGTATCGGGTCAACACCCCTTGGCTTCGTTGGCACCGTGAGGTATCCCACCAAGGACCACGAAACTGTGGATTTTCCCAGAAGGGGCACTATTCGTTTTATTGACCCTCCGAAATAGAAACGGAGTCGTCCACTGCCTTGAAAAAGGCGGCTTCGGATAAGGGTTGTAGTCGGCGACCACAGGTGACGTCACGACTGGAGCGTGACGAAACGGACACACACGACACTGAGCACGATAACGGGAGAGCAGCGGAGAGCGGCACGTCCGTCGCGGGCGGGCGTCGGGAGCGGAATGAGAAATTAGTACAAGGCACCCCCCTTTTATACACTGCCACCGTTGGTTATTTGTGTACAACTACCCACAAACATACGCAGTAAAGGGGAAGAAACCAAATTCGTCTGGTCATTCAACAGTGCAAAATTATTATTATTACTATGTTTCAAAATCTCTAATTGTTCCAAAACACACAGCCAGAAACCCTTATCACAAACATGTAGTATATTTAAACTATTGTTGTCGCGCAATGAATGGCCGGTATCAATTAAATGTTTCGCGAAATTCGATTTGTCCGAATGGCCATTTCTATACGCGGCAACATGTTCCCCATACCTTATGTCAAAGTTACGGCCCGTCTGACCCACATATACCCCGTTGCATTCATCACAGACCAGCCTATACACCCCAGACTTTTTACTATTTTCTAAAATATCTTTCCCGTTACAAACACGGCGTATATTCTGGTCCGTTCTGAACGCTACATAAACGTTGTTTTTTCTAAGTAAATTACTAATTCTATCTGAAATGGGGCCCATATAGGTCAGACTGGCCACATATCTATTAATATTAGTACGCGGACATGCATATAATAGTGAACGAACCCTTTCTTTCTGCTTTTTACTAATTAAACTGTCTACCATTGACTTTGAGTAACCGTTAGAAATAGCGATTTGGTAAATAATATTAAGTTCTTTTACATAATTATCTGCTGAAAGGGGGAGGGCAAATAATCTATGAATATAGCTGCGGAAGGCGGCTAATTTATGTTGAAGAGGGTGACAAGAAGAGGCTGGTATTGTTGTGTCAGTGTGCGTCGGCTTTCGATAAATTTGGAAATCCAAGTTACTATTGAGTTTTGTGATAGTCAAATCTAAAAAGTTAAGGGAGTTCTGGGACTCTAGTTCTAATTTAAATTTAATTTTAGGGTGAGTTTTATTAAGTTTTTTTACAAAAAGGTCTATTTGTCGAACGGTACCATTCCAGCAGATAACTATGTCATCTACATATCTATAATAAAACAGAATATTAGGTTCGTTCACTATATGTTTACATTCAAAGTTATCCATAAAAACCTCCGCCATTAGTGGACTTAAAGGCGACCCCATAGCCAACCCTAATAACCAACGGTGGCAGTGTATAAAAGGGGGGTGCCTTGTACTAATTTCTCAGGGTCAATCATTCCGCTCCCGACGCCCGCCCGCGACGGACGTGCCGCTCCCCGCTGCTCTCCCGTTATCGTGCTCAGTGTCGTGTGTGTTCGTTTCGTCACGCTCCAGTCGTGACGTCACCTGTGGTCGCCGACTACAACTTTGATCCGAAGCCGCCTTTTTCAAGGCAGTGGACGACTTCTTGTTTCTGTTTTGGAGGTCGTTGAAACGTAGTGCCCCTTCAGGGAAAATCCACAGTTTCGTGGTCCTTGGTGGGATACCTCACGGTGCCAACGAAGCCAAGGGGTGTTGACCCGATACACCGGCCCAAGCCCCTTCAGGGCTAAGTCAAATCGGAAGGGCTTTGGTACGCGGCCTTGGGGGCTTCCCTAGTCGCTGCCATCTGTCTAACCCCGTTCTCTTCCAGCAATCACCCGGTGTGGTTGGGTGTCTCAACCCCTTCACACCGGACCGGTCTTTTGACCCTAGGGCCCCACTGCACAATAAGATCGGCAGTGGGTTTACAAGCTTAGGGCACACAAAAATAGGCACTCACCTCCCTGTCTACACCCGACAGGGAGGGTACACATCTCCGGGATATCCCACCCGGGGAGTTAGGAAGTAGGAAGCTCAGGGAGTTTCGGAAACGTTGCTCCCGGATGCTAGTTAGGAATTAAATCCCCCGATTCCCCCCCCCCCCCCACCATGACGGACGCTGATTTATTAGCGTTCCTCAAGGACACCGTCCTCAAGGACACCGAATTTGTCACCAAATATAGCAAGCAACTTGCTGCTATAGTGAGCAGGGACCCTGAGTTGTCTGCCAAACTTGGCAAACATCTTGCCGCTAAGCGGCAAGAACAAAACTCCGCCCCAGCCCCCACGACTTCTGCGAAACCGGCTATTGTTTCCAAGACAATAGTCGGCGCCGCCGCTGAAACCGCTACCGAGAAACCGGTAGTAGACACCCCAACAATTGTCTCAGAGACAATTGAGTCCCGCTCTCCCTCCCCAGAGGTTGAGGAAATGGACCTGACAGGGCCATGCTCCTCCCCAGACAACTCCTCCTCGGAAGACGACTTCCAGCTCGTCACCGGGGGGAAGAGGAAGAAAAAAGTCTCCTCCAAGGAGCAAGCCCCAAAAAAGGCTGCCCCCACTCACCCCTCCCTCCCATCTTCAGCCCCCCAATCCCGCCCCTCCTCGGCAGCTGGGTCCTCCCAGCAGGCAAGCCGATCCGCCAGCCCGATGGCAGTTGAGGCCTCAGTCCCAAAAACCTCAGCCCCAAAGGTCAAACCTCCGCCTCCCGTGTTCATTCACGACAAGGCCAAATGGACTGAGGTGTCCACTGCCTGCAAGGCCAGGCAAATCAACTATACCAATGCCCGAGCTGTTCAGCTGGGCATCAAAGTCACTGTCCCGACCGCGAAGGACTACCGAGAGTTGCACAAACTCCTCTCGAGCCGGAAAATCCCCTTCCACTCCTTCACCCTCCCCGAGGACCGTCAGACACGCGTGGTTATCAAGAACGTCCCACGTGAAATCCCCACGGCTGAAATTCTCAGCGACCTTCAGTCGCAGAGTATCCCCGTAGCTGAGGTGCACCGAATGCACCGCCGAGGTGGGGAATCCTATAATATGATTCTGGTCGTCTGCGATCCGACAGACGGTCATCACCCTATTTTCAACATTTCCCACATCTGTGGCCTCGCAGGCCTATCCATCGAAAAGCCCCGCAGGAGTGGCATCATTGGCCAGTGTCACAACTGCCAACTGTACGGCCACTCTCAGCGGAATTGCTTCGCAAAGGCACGATGTGTGAAATGCCTGGGTGACCACGGCACTTCAGACTGCACCCGACCCAAAGACCCGTCCCAATGCGCTGAGCCGCCCAGCTGCGTCTTATGCGGCAAGTCTGGCCACACGGCCAACTACCGTGGCTGCTCAAAAGCGCCCAAACCCACCGCCCCCAAGCTAGCCAAGCGCGCAAGCGATCGCCAGCAAAGGGAATGTCCTCAACTGGTAGGAAAAACTACCGTAGGCCTTAGCCCACAACGCCCCAGCCCATGGAGCGCTCTCAATCACCAGGCCCACTTTCCGGCCTTGAGGACCAGCGCTCCTGCCCCCAAAACCACAGAGGCCCCTAAGGTCACCCCCACCACCCAGCCCACTAAGGCCATCCCGGCCCTCATGGACGTAGCGCTCCCACGCCCCCCCTTGACAGAGGCAACCCGGGCCACAGCCCCAGCCCCTGCCCCTGCCTCAGCGCAAGCCGCCACGATTCCAGCTGGTGATGTGTCCAAAAACATCATTTTGGTCACATACCAAGCTTTTTACTCCCCCCGCGCCCTAGCCATGGCCGAGGCGCTTCAAAACTGCAGAGGTGACCACTCAGCAGTTTTCCGTGAGTTCGGTGACGTAGTGCACCACGTCCAAATCTACACAACCCTTACCCACCCATAATGGATAAGTCCAGAGTAACGTGTAGGTTCAAACCGACAGCCCTCCGGATAGGGTTTTTCAATGCCAATGGCCTTAGAGCCCAACGTGATGAGATCGCCTTGTTCCTCCGCGACCATCACCTAGACATCTTATTAATACAAGAGACCTTCCTAAAGCCTACCCATCGGGACCCCAAAATTGCCAACTATCGCATGGTTCGCAATGATAGGACCCGCTGCCACTTAGGAGGTACCCTTATTTACTATAAATCGTCCCTATACTGCATTCCTATGGACCCTCCCTCCCTTGAAAAGTTCGAGGTCTCAGTCTGTCGGCTAGGTATGACAGGACACCAACCCGTCACGATCATCTCAGCCTATGTCCCACCCAACAACTCCGTGGACACTCCCGCTATGAAAGATGACCTGACTAAACTTCTTGGCCTGAGCGACTCCGTCATACTGGCGGGGGACCTCAACGCCAAACATCCTTCCTGGAACAGTCACACGACCAACCCGAGAGGCAAGGTAGTGTTCGAACTGTGCAGCGTCCTGAATTTCGATGTCATCGCTCCAATGCATCCCACCCACTACCCGCACTCACCTTCCCACTCCCCCGATGTACTTGACATCGCCCTCCTCAAAAATGTCAACCTTCGGTTACATTCTGTGGAGACGCATGACGAGTTAAACTCGGACCATAGACCCGTGATCCTGGAGCTTGCTCCTAGATCAGGGCCGATGGACCCTACCCAGCCTCCTCCCACCCGAATGACCACTGACTGGCGCCAAGTAAGCGAAAAGCTGAAGGCTACCACGTCACCCCATCTCGACCAGATCCCCGACCTAATCGAGTCTGTCGCAGACACGACAGCCGCGATCAATTCACTCACGGATCACGTGCAATCTGTCCTGAACGAATGTTCTAAGGAGTCTCCGGTGGTGAGCGATCACCACTGGAAACTCCCGGACGAGGTACGTGAGCTCGTGACTGAAAAGAACGCGGCAGTCCGTGCCTACAGCGCCTTTCCCTGCGAAGCCAACAAAGTTCACATGCGCTACTTACAGCGTAAAGTAAGTAACAGCATCGCTGAACTGCGTGAAAGTCGCTGGGATAAGTTGCTGGGCGACCTCGAACCTACCCATCAGGCATTCTGGGAACTTCAGAGGAAACTACGCGCCTCTGAGGTTGCCTCGATGCCTCCGCTCACGCGTCCCGACAACACCGTCGCCTTCGATGACGAGGACAAAGCCGAATGCCTGGCCGACAGTCTAGAGTCCCAATGCTCCCCCAGCTCCCAACCAGTAGACAAGGCTCATCTCGATATGGTGAATGCCGAAGTCGAACGTAGAGCCTCCCTCCCACCAGTAGAGGACCCCGATGATCCCCTCCCCCCCGTCACACCTGATGAGGTGAAGGAGATCATCGGCCGTCTCAAACCCAGAAAAGCCCCGGGCTCCGATGGAATCACCAACAAAGTGGTTCGTCTCTTCCCGGCTACTCTGATCATGTTAATGACCGCCATCTTCAATGGCGCTCTGTCCAACAACATGTTCCCACAGACGTGGAAAGAGGCTACCGTCATCGGTATCCCCAAACCTGGAAAACCCAAGTCCTCCCCGTCCAGCTATCGTCCCATCAGTCTGCTCAAAGTCCTAGGTAAGATCTACGAGAGGCTTATTCATAAGCGTCTCAAGGATTTTGTCGAAGCCAAGAGCCTCCTCCCCAATGAGCAGTTTGGTTTTAGATCAAACCACTCTTGCGTCCAACAGGTCTACCGTATCGTTGAACATATCAGCGCCAAATACCAGCGCGGTCTCGTTACGGGAGCCCTGTTCTTCGATATAGCGAAAGCTTTCGACAAGGTCTGGCACAACGGGCTGATATACAAGCTATACCAGCTCGGTGTGCCGGATCGTCTCGTGCTCATCTTACGAGATTATCTGTCGAACCGCACCTTTCAGTACCGAATCGAAGGTGCACATTCGTCCCCACATCCCATTCGCGCCGGAGTACCCCAAGGCGGTGTTCTCTCCCCCCTAGTGTTCTCGCTATTTACTAGCGATATCCCCACTAGCTCTAAGACACAGCTAGCTCTGTTCGCTGACGACACGGCGATATATTGCTCCGGCAATAGCGAGAAGGCAATAGCCGGCCACCTCCAGAGATCCGCAAACGCACTAGGCGCTTGGTTCCGGAAATGGAGAGTGGAAGTCAACCCAGAGAAGAGTCAGGCGATCTTGTTTTACAAGCCCAAGACTCGTCTCTTCCCCCCCCGTCCCAGTCCGATCACGTTATTTGGCAAGCCGATCCCCTGGGTTGAGAAAGCTAAATATCTAGGCGTGATCCTCGATCGAAAGCTTACCTTCAGAGAGCACATTAAGACGGTGCGCAATCGTGCCGCATTCGCTCTCAGTAGGCTTCATTACATGCTGAACGCACGCAGCAAGTTATCCCTGAAAGGCAAACTACGCATTTTCACCACGTGCATACGTCCAATAATGACTTACGCGTGTGTAGCCTTCGCACACGCTAAGCCCCGCCAAATCCATAGGTTGCAGGTCATCCAAAACCGTTTTCTCCGAAAGGCTACGGGAGCCCCGTGGTACGTTAGAAATGAGCGTCTCCATGTCGACCTCCGTATCCCCACCATCAAACAATTCATGAAACGCATTTCCAAGCGTTTCATAGAGTCCGCTGAAAAGCACCAAAACCCCCTTATCGTATCGGCCACCCGATACACGCCCTCCCAGATCAGCAAGATCCGCCGACCGCGGCATACCCTTGTCGAGCCCGATGACCCCATCACCCTGACCCAAGAGAGTAGTAGGGAAACCAGCACTCTTAGGAAAAACAAACCCAGAACGCGTTCCGTATTCCGACCTCGCCGACGAGGTCCATCGCGACGCCCCCGTCAAAACCCTCCCCGACTTTTGCCTAACGAGCCAGCCCGCGCTGCTGAGCCATTAGCGTTAAATTCCCTAAATAATATCAATCAGACCCAGCCTGTCCCTTGCTGCCCCCCCTCAATGACCCCGCTAAGCCGAGGCCCGTGTCCCACAGGGGATGCCCTTAGCGAGCGGCCATTTAGTTTTTAAGTAGTTTTAAGCCCCGGCTGGGGGCCTTAGAATCTAAGGCAACCACGGGATTGCCCGGTTGAGCAGTAACCAGCCTCAATGTGCTGAACTGCGAGTAGTCCATTCAAAAAAAAAAAAAAAAAAAACTAATTTCTCAGTCGCAACTCAACGGTCAGCGAGTCAACACGTCCCCTGAGGATGCCTCGTGGAGAGGCGAAACACGTGTCGGTAATGGTGTTGGGTTTTGCATTGCCTTCCTGCATGTGCTTAAAATCCTTGCATTTGCCCAGTAATCTTGCATGTGCATAATATAGCGGGCGGGAGGGAGGTGCATACCTGCAACCCACTAATATTCGCGGAAATTAAAACTAGATATATTGTTTTCATTTTCAAACTAAAATAGACCAAACGCGCGGATTCTACATCTGTTAACTCTCTTATCTTTCTAATAGCATAAGCGGCTGAGCTAAGCCGCCCCGCAAGAGATATTATGTGAGGTCCCCATTGCAATTTCTCGTCTAAAGTGATTCCTAGGAAAACCGTCTGATCAATATATTCCAGTTTTTGTCCATTCAATACGATGTCACATTCGTTGCTTCTAACATTAGGTAAAGTAAATTTAATACATTTAGTCTTTTTTTCATTTAGTACCAAATTGTTTGCCGTAAACCAATGTTGGACCTGATGAATAGAGTTATTCACGTCATCAAGATTTAGTGATCGTCGGTCTATCTTAAATATTAATGATGTGTCATCAGCAAATAACACCATCTTTGGTTGATTTTGAAGCAATTGGGGCAAATCGTTTATGTAGACTAAGAAAAGGAATGGACCCAATATTGAACCTTGCGGAACGCCCATTGTCATTTTAGACCCTAGTGAGTTTACACCGTTTACCTGTACTTTAACCTGCCTGTCTTTCAAGTATGATCTAAGCAGATCAAGGGAAGTATTCCTAATCCCATAATGCTCGAGTTTCAACAAAAGCGTCTCATGGTTGACACAATCGAACGCCTTCGAGAGATCGCAAAAAATTCCAATAGCATCTTGTGAATCTTCCCAGGCATTAAAGATGTTCTTTATTTGGGTGACACCGGCGTCAGTTGTACAGCGCCCTTTGGTGAAACCATACTGTTGTTCATGGAAGATGGAATTTTTATTAAAATGTTGTAGCATCTGATTAAGCATTAATTTTTCAAATACCTTACTAAGAACGGGCAGGATTGCCACTGGCCTGTAATTATTGGGTTCTTGATTATCACCCGATTTAAAAAGTGGAACGACTTTACTGTGTTTCATGAGATCAGGAAACACTCCCTGGTCTACACTAGAGTTAAATATGACAGCTAAGTAAGGGGCAATAGTTTCAATAATAGATCTACAGACTTTTACAGACATTCCCCAAAGATCTTCTGTTGATTTAATTTTAAGTTCTTTAAAGGCTTTTATAACAGCCAGGGGGTCTGTATGTCGAAACTTGAATTCTGATGGGCACACCTTGACATTCTTTCTGAGTAAGGCAGCAGAGAGTGCGGGTGACGAGTTAAGAGCATCTGTAGTTTTACGAGGAATATCAGCAAAGAAGTTTTCAAATTCCTGAGCTACCTCTGCATTTGAGTTTATGGGGCCATGTACAGTATTTAAATTAAATTCAATATCACGCTTTTTCTTCCTACCTGTTTCATTGTTTATTATTTTCCAGGTAGTTTTTATTTTGTCATCCGCTGATTTTATTTTATTGCTAATAAATAAAGCTTTAGCAGTTTTGCATACACTTTTAAATGTTTTAGAATATTTCGCAACGTAATTATGAAAGCTTGTATTATTCACATGTTGCTTTAGGCCATATAGTTCGTATAACTTTTCTCTACTTATACGAATGCCTTGTGTCGCCCAATCACTAAATATAAACTTAGTGTAAATACTTTTTGACTTTATTGGAAAGGTCTCTTCAAATTGAGTGTTAATTATAGAAAAAAACTCGGTGTAAAACTCATTTGCATCATTTAGGTTATTAAAGCTTTGAACGCATAATTGACTGGCCAAAGTATTATTATATTTCTCTAATTTTATATCTGTTATTGGTCTAAAATTAATTTGAATTTTTTGTAATGGTATATAGGTGCAGAATGTTATTGTTTGACCACTGTGATCAGATGGCAACTTGTTTATAATATCTTTATGTAAGTAATCACAATTACAAAATATGTTGTCTATGCAAGTTGCAGAAGAATCTGTTACGCGGGTAGGTTCAATAAAAACATTTGACAAATTGAATGATTTAAATAGGCTCAATAATCCGATGCTATTCGAGTTAGTTTCTAACAAGTTAATATTAAAGTCCCCACATATAATTATTGATTTATTACTAGTACTGACTTTTTTTAACACATCTTCCATTACCGAATCAAACACAGATAGATTCTGGTAACTTGGAGGTCTGTAAACACATACTACAACATGCCTATCTAGCTCAACACAGGACAATTCAATGGTGTGTTCAACTGACAGTTTCACAATATCTTTTCTTTCTTTACATTTGATATGACTTTTAATTAAAATTAATGATCCTCCGTGTATCATACATTGTCGGCTGTAATAGCTAACTACACAATAATTTTCAAAATTAATGGATCCTATTTGGTGATCTTTTAACCAATGTTCAGTTAGGCAAACTACATCATACTTGGTTTTTTCTAAAAACAATTCTATTTCAAGTAATTTGGAAGAACAACCTTGAATATTCTGATTAAATAACTTTAAAATATGTTGCCCTCCTTTAGGATTCTTACAATTAACTAAATTGCCAGAAGATACCTTGTTATTATTCACTAATAATAATTGGCTATTTGAAGGGGTAACTTCTGTTGTCTTGCAGTTCAGTTTAAAGAATTATCAGGAGTGATCTCTACAGCTACACTCGAGGAGTCTAAAATACCTGTACAGGATCTATCAGGAAGAGAAAACTCAATCTGATTGGAGACTTCCAAGAATGTTGATTTCATTGATGGGTCCTCCTTCGTACTACACAAGGAATCAAAATAATAAGTCCCTAAGTTGTTAGTGCAACTAGACAACACAGGCTCGTCACTTAACCTAATATTTGTTATATTAGCTATAACCTCGTTAATATTATATGCTATCAACATAGCAATCATATGTCTACATTTTCTAGACAGAGATAAAGCTCCCTGAGTTAACTTAAAACTAACAAACTTATTAGTGTCAAAATACAATAATTTGTCACTATGACAACATGTCAGCAAGTGAATAGTATTATTCAGCTTGGAAATATCATTGTTTTGGTCAACTGATAGACTATCAGAATAAGGAAAAGCACAAAACATAAGCTTTCCTACATTTAATTTTAATAAGGAGGTAACACCATCCACTATGTCCTTTCTGGTAATACCAGTACTATTACCTAATAGAAGAACCTGCTTCAGGAGGAGTAATCTTACGAAACAATGAACCAGTGGCGTCAATGGACAGTATCTTATAAGTACGTTTTAATACTTCATCATAGAATCGGCTTTGTTCGTTTGTCCAAAAATATAAAAAGAAAGGAACAAGACAAAATGTTCGAATATATGTATTGTATGGTGAGCTTTGAGCCATGGCAAAAACTGACAAGACAGTGTTTTTATTAAATTGAAGTGCATTCTTAACTTCATATCGCATTTTTCTTAAATTTGGCAATTTTGGTAAAGTTGGTGGTTCCTTAGGATTTTCCATATCCATAACTTCATTTGCAATAGTGTGTCGGACTCTTAAAGCTTTTTCATACTTAAGTTTTTCTTTTAATTTAGTTACTCTACTCGAAGTAAGTCTGTTCTTAACACTCGGATCATGGACAAAGTTTTTATTATAATTATTCAATTCAAGTGTTACAGTTGTAAAATTCTCTGACATGAAGGATATATTTACCAAGATATTCGTTGCACACTGTGTACAATTACCTATGCATTTAATATCATTGGCTTGCATATCTGTAGGGACATAGTTACTTTTAAATGCGATCGTACACTTTAAATCAGTTTTTCTCCATATTTGGTCCTGTATGTAATTAGTCCAACAATTTTGAGGAAGTCTGTGATGCCTAGGTGTAATGTTTTTGAATTCATAAATATCCATCTTGAAACAAAGACTTCTACAGTAATTAGTCTCTTCATTTTCAGCGTGGTCATTTCCTTGAAAATCATTTTTTACATCGTTGTAATCAAAATCAAAAAGTTCTTTCTTATTTCTTTTAATACACATGTATATGGCTTTTAAACTCATTTCTTTATTATACATTTCACTTAACTCCCGCTGTATAGATTCATACACATTATGAGTAACGGGTGGAACAGCAGAAATAAAGATGTCCTTATATTTTGCAATAACATGTTTTTTATCATTTAAAGATATAGCGCTTTTCCTGCCTGTCATTTTGGTAATATTTTAATTGTTGGTTCAGCGCGAGTGGAAGATGTCAAATTAATGGTACAAAAAGTTTTGATTGCCACGTTACGCCACCCTTTGCTCGAAAAGCGCGCCGATAGCGTTTCGTTCGCTAAGAACCATTCATTAGGCTCCATCCGCTTAAAATAAAAAATAAAATATTTTAGCGAATATTTCATGTTGTTTATGAATGTATTAAGGTAAGTCAGATCTAGGTAAATTGTAATAAAGAATTACATGTGCAGCGGAGTTCCATGATAACGATTATCGCTGCTGCTCCTGTGTAGTGTTGAGAGTGAACATTCGGGAGTTTGCATCCGTCAGTGACAGCGAAAAGTAATAAGCCTGTGGAAACAAACTAAATATGTTTAAGAAAGTTATTCACAGGGTGTGTTGAGCCTATTTAAATTCAATCGAACGCACGTTTAACAGTAAAATATATATAATAATTTGTAAAATACAGTTCATGGAATGGACACAAACAAGTAGATTATATAC
The DNA here is from genome assembly GCA_905332915.2 of Hecatera dysodea. Lineage (NCBI taxonomy): Eukaryota > Metazoa > Arthropoda > Insecta > Lepidoptera > Noctuidae > Hecatera > Hecatera dysodea. The sequence continues at coordinate 10,575,320 of HG995306.1, read as the reverse complement.
ATATATAAAAACAATGAAAACTTTTATGAGCAGGCGTCACGAGCATGGCGTACGTACTCCGCTCACAGTCGAATGGCGGGAGTGTGAGGTCGCGGGCGGGGATGTCGTCTCCCCTTGCATTGCAGTGGTAGACAGAGAAATTAAAAATTTCGATTTTTTCTTCTATAAAATTAAAACTTGTCAAGTGCGAGGCGGAATCTTGTTTGGGTTGAGGAAATTCAGAATTATTTCCTACTTGCGTGACATGCGTGATCCTTTGCCATGTAGGGCTTTTTTTTATAAAAGTATTTAATAAATAAATAATAATGTACGCACAAATCGAACTTCAAAGTTAAGCTACGCTTACCGAGATCGGGTCGTGGATAGGTAACCATCGAATAGATATTGAGTTTTCATCGTGGTTCGGAAAGCATGCCGTTGGTTCCAGCTGTCATTTGAACATCTTTGACACTCGTTACCGGTAGTCAGAGGCCAGAAACTTTAATAGGTACCAATCTTGCCAAGAGGTATGTTCTACCCAGATACTGGGTTGTGGAGATATAATAGGCAGTTGCTCCATGTAAACAATTGATCGGCATCCCGTTGGGCAAGATGCTGAATCCAACGTAGTTGGGAAAAGGCTAGGCAGCAAGACATGATTATGTCACGAAAAAATACGTTTGTTTTCAAAATTTAAATAGCCTATGTTTCTTCGACACAGACGAATCGAATGATACTTCATTTGAAAGACCTATCCAGCCGTTTAGGCTACCGGACGTTCCAAAGAAATAGACGTAATTACAAACGCACAAACATGAACTCACTTACACGTACATAATACCTAATACTTTCAATAAACTTTCTCACCCTTCCTTTGCGGATAAAATAACTTCTAACATTATCTATATAGCTTATAGACTTTTAAAATTTAAGTAACATTAAAACAAAGTTCAACCTGATCCAATAACTAACCATTACCTACTCAATTTAAAGATATTTTTTATTGATGAAATTAAATAATATTTTCGAATCACACGAGCGCATTCCAAATTTAAATTTTGAATAATATAGACTTATCGGCGCGAAATCCGCGCGAATGAAGAATGTTAACTAATTTTGATTATTAGCACTCCATATTCTCTGTCAAAAATAAAAAATACTAGTGAAAGAATTACTTCGATACGTCAATTAGTTTCCGATTTAGAAGTAAAACAAGTTGCAACTCCACGACGCGGGCTCCCGGTGACGGTGTGACGTCATCGTACAACACGCTCAGTCTGGCTCACTCAGTCCGCTCGCGGTCGCGCGCCTTTACCGTCGAAATTATACCTAAATACTTTTTAAAATGTCCAACCCAAATACTAGGAAATCATGTGTTGTGCCTAACTGTAAAAATACAACTACCAATTCGCCGGAAAAGTTGTTTTTTCTCCTCGCTTCGACGATGTAGTCACATTAAAAATGCTATAGCATGCTTACAGCCATCTCTGCTGGCAGTACAATCTTCGCAGGTTACATTTAAAACTTATTGATCCTTTTCATTGCATTCTAAACTGCAATGATAAGGTGTGGTACGTACGCGGTGTTCTGGCGTGATTCTACATTTAACCATACATACATCACCTACTCTTTTTACTTCAACATAACCAATAGAGTCATCGCCATAGCTCTCTTGCCGATCTGAAATAAGTATCAAATAAAAATAAATGGCCTTACGTATTTTGTTAGTAAAAAAAATACAAATAAAAAAAAGGTTTAGTACCTACATCTGTAACGTTCAATCCACTACATCTACATCCTAAGTACCTATCCTACTTCCTATTAATATTATAAATGCGAAAGTTTGTGATCTTTCACGCAAAAACTCCTGAACGGATCTGCACTGGACAAAGTCTGGAATAACACGTAGGCTACTTTTAATCCTGGGAAAATGTACAGTTCCCGAGGGAAACGGGGGCGAAGCTGGGGGCGAAGCTGGGGGCGAAGCTGCTGGCGGAAGCTAGTTTGCAATAAATCAATGTATGTATTCATTTAAATTTACTAAGAAGAGCGGAACCTACCTTTATATACATACGTACCTACCTATAGCTACAAAACTATAATACATATTTGTTGTCTTAACGTAAAATTTAATGGTAGGTAGGTACTTCTACTATTTGAGTTGCATTCTTCCAGTACGATATTAGTTGGGTATTTTGTTTTGATAAAACAATTTAGAACAGATAAACTATTAAGCTTAAGTAGTAGCAAGGAAAGTTTACTTAGGTAGATATTTTTGCATTTTAATAAAACAATAATAAATTTTTATTCATTTTTATTCCTCGAATTTCGGCGGCAACGGAATCACTATTTGTTGATAAATAATGCGCAACCATTAATCCATCTATTTTAGGTAGATTATCCGATTGCCCTTTTTCGAATCCTTCATCCATTTATTAATCGAATAATATTTACTATATTAGACTATTAACGTAATACGCGGACGAAAACACAACAAAATACTGCGCAAGCTATAACACCCACTATAACCGCTGGCCACTGCATACGAAGCGGGCCGCGGCCCGCGAGGCGCGTTGTAAAATGACGTCATAGGCGTCACGTGACTGTAAGCGAGACTCGATATTTTTCGAAACTTTGAATGCCTATAAAATCAAAACTACTAGGTATTTTTAACTACAACAAAAACTAGTGTATTTGTATACATACAGGCTTTACTGTGACAAAATTTCAAGCGATTTGGCATACCTAGTAACATTCTTCATTCGATGAATCTGTTCTGGATTGTATTGATGACCAAGAAACGATTTTTAAATTACTTAACAAAACGCAAATAATTATGATTTTCATAAGTGCTTATTTTATTTTATGTCGAAATGATTTGTTTTAATTTTCGATAATCGTTTTATGATGATTGCTCACTCATATATTTATCGAAACGGTTTAATTTAAAAAAATATCGATTATCATAATCGTTTTCGTACTTCAATATGGCTGACGATTTTGAACAAAAATAAAGTAGGAGTTATGAATATTACGTGTTATTGCATCTGTGTTCGTAAATTTCATTTCGATCTAGACTTTTACTTGTTCTTCACGATATTTAGAATCATACGTTTGTGTGAAACCGCAAATGGAATGATGATGTCTTGATTTTGCGGTTTTGCATCTTTTCAGCAAGCAAGAAGATTGCTTACATGTGTATTTTTAGCAAATCTAAGTGACTACCTTTTTAAGTTGACTGATATGACTATAGTGATCTTAACTTGTAATTTAAGATATTTCTCACAAACTTATCGTATGAAATAGCTGCAAAAACAATTTTGTTTACAATTAATTAATGCCGAAATTTGAAATAATTACTGAAATCCATGACGTAATATGCAACACCCCGTCGACTCAGCTAGTGTGTCAAATGTCAAAATCTTGTCGAGCAGAGTGGTTAAATATAAAAACAAACAGATAAATAATTATAAACTTACCTTAAAATCAGAAAGTAAACGCGTCTTGATTATACACAAAATGGCTTGAATTACTTACGGGAAATAAAACAATGCTCATACACCCGAAATGGCGCGCAACTTTTTTTTTTTTTGTACGCTCCAAATCTAAGTTGGTTGACTACTTATAGCCTCACAGCCTACTTCAATATTACAATTTTAGTAAGAAAATGCAAATATTATAAAAAAAAATATTGAGAATTATAAATAATTCGATAATAATAAATATGTTTTTCGTCTTAATTAGGGACACATTTATTGATTCCAAAAATCTTAATGGATTTTCGGTGGCATAAAACCTCTTTGTTGTTAAATAAATGCAATGAGGTAGGTAGGTACTAACTTAACTTTGTAGAGATAATTCTATTATGCAGTAGGTAGTGTGTAATATTATTGTGCACGCGTGTGTTAAAGTTCAGTTTATGGCTCTAAGAACGATGAAATAAGGATCAATTTACGAGCAATTGTGTTGAATACAGTATTTGTATTTTATTGTTATGTCGTGATTATCTTTTGTAGCAATTAAAATACCATTTACTGACATATATGCATAGGTAGTATAGTCTTTATTGATTAGCTGTAGATTTGCTAGTCCTCAATATAATATGGCTTACATACTGTGCGTATGTACGTACGTGTTTAACAAACCAATAAATAATTGTATATAACACTTTTGTGTGAGACTGTTTCAAAAAACCAAATCTTTTACAACAAATTTAAGAAGGTTGGCTCCATGTACTGCACGGCCGCTTTTATACAGTCATTCTAATTTGTTCGGTTAATCGTGAAATTTCTTTTCCTATGATTTTCTGCTTATATCTTTGTAGTTACAAGGATTTTTCAGCTGAAACTTTAAGGATAAGCAATTGAATAAAGGTACTAATTATTAGTCGAATCATAATTACCGTCACTCAAATATAACTCATGTATTGGAGTGTTACATTTTAGCCTAGCCAGATTTTAATTAAAATGGAATAGCTCTATGAGGAGTTGGAATAGAAACATCTAATTTCGCATGATGCTTTGAGTTCATAAAAGGTACAAGCCACCATAATTGGTAAGTTTCTAGAGTTTCTCATTGAAGCGCCAGGATCGATTTTAGGGTATTTGAAAATAATTTCTTATTTTCCAACGGTGTCGATTATAGAAAAAATAAAGTTGCACAGCATAAGCACAAATTAAGACCCACCTTAGTAAAAAAAATCGTGGTTATATGTCATGCCGTTTGAGAGGTACAGCAATTTGCTAGACGTTACCCCAGCGGCATCTTGAATAACTCTGAAACCTCAAGACGCACAAATTTCATTTTTTTGGGCACAATTAGGCACAAATGTGATCTAGCTACGACCACCGGTTAAAAAACATGCCGCTGGGGTAACGTTACTCCAGCGGAATCTGTTTTTCGTGAATATCTTTGGATCGGCTGGACGCACAAATTCTAAATTTCGGGCACATTTACACGAGATGGGGTACTAATTATCTGTCAAGCTGAAATCACGAAAAGCGACATCATTCCGCTGCAGTAACGCACGCGTTTTTTCTCAAGTTAAAACCAATGATAACTTCATTGTTTCGTGTAGGTACTAGGTTATCTACTTGAAGCCGACATAAAACCTGTAAAGATCGAATGATACCTATCTACGTCAACGGATACCACTAATTTATGGTTGACGTTGACCTTCACCGAGGTTCTAGTCCAATTATTTTCGACGAAGCTCACAAAGAAAGGCTCTTTAAAATTCCCCCTGACAATTATATAGATGCAAAATCTAGAATACTGGCAAAGTATTTAGGGGTGCTTTAAAATATTTTATTATTGACAGACTCATTATATTATACACTTAAGCGAATTGGTATTCTCACATTTGATAATAAGTAAGTACATGATTTCAATGGGGCTTTGAATAATTAAATCGGGTAGGTACCTGCCGTTTTTCAGCGTTTTTTTCCAGTAAATTATGCAATGCTTATGTTGGATTTCATCATTTCTAGCATCTAGATAAAAGAGATACTACTATAAGTTAAAAAAAAAAAAAAAAATATATGAGAATATGGTGTATCTACTTGATAAAGAGTGTTCTATTATATTCTTGACTAGCTGCTGCCCGCGACTTCGTCCCCGTGGAATCCCCGATTTTAAAACATTCTTTATCGCTGCTCCGCTCCTATTGGCTTAAGCGTGATGATATATAGCCTAAAGCCTTCCTCGATAAATAGTCTATTCAACCCAAAAATAATTTTTCAATTCGAACCAGTAGTTCCTGAGATTAGCGCGTTCAAACAAACAAACAAACTCTTCAGCTTTATAATATTAGTAGGTATAGATATATAAAACAAACAAAACAATAACAAGGGAGGGATGTAGCATATAGACAGCGGCTCTGTCGTCTCGAGTAGCGTACGCGCGGTGACACGGGGTCGGGTGGGGGCATTGCCTACCACAGACTAGACAGTAGTCAACCGAGCGCCGGAGAGAGAAGACGTGCACGCTTACTACGAGCCGATATCAGTGTAATTAACCGACTTCTAAAAAAAAAGGAGGAGGTTCTCAATTCGGATGTTTGTATTTTTTTTTTTTATGTTTGTTCGCGCATAACTCCGTCGCTTTTCAACCGAATTGAAAAATTCTTTTTTTGTTCGAAAGGGTATACTTCCCAAATGGTCCCATGAAAATTTTATCGAAATCGACCAAGCGGTTTTCGAAAACTCTAAAAAAAATATCTACATTATCTACATTGACGACCTCTTAGTTTACTCTGCAAAGGAGCAGTACGTTTTTTTACACCAATGTGATTGGTTCGTTTAGGTGGGGGGAGGGGAGGGGATGTAAGTACCACTAAAAAGTGAAAAATAAAAAACTTTTTACAAAAAAATACAACCGACTTTTACACAAAAAATCAAAAAAGTGCAAAATAACTTTAATTTCGGAAGTCGGTGTTCAAAAACCGAAAAAGCAACCACAAACACCGAGTTCCGAAATTAAAGTTATTTTGCACTTTTTTGATTTTTTGTGTAAAAGTCGGTTGTATTTTTTTGTAAAAAGTTTTTTTTAGTGTTACTCTTTCCTAATTTCAACCTCTGGATCCTAGTGTACATTACACCTAACTTTACATAAAGCCTCCTCATATAAGTTGCTACAGTTCTTAAAGCTGTCCGTGATCACCCGCAGTTGGTCACGTTCATCAGCAACATCTTGATATTGTTGACTGAGGTCAACCAGCTCCCGCTTGAGGCATGTGTTTTTATGGATAATGTTCCTTATTTCCCCCTCACTTTCCTCTCGCTCCTGCAACAATTGTTGACACTGGTGTTTTGAGACTTTAAGTTCTTCGAGGGCCATTTTCAATTTCAACTCCATATCCTGAGCGGTAGCTTTACGGGTCATCACAGGCATGTTTTCAAAATTGGTTACTGAAAAAATAAATAAAGAAACAGTGAAAAATAAAAAGAGACAAACTAAGAAAAGTTAGAAATGGATGGGGAGAGAAAAATTTTAAATTTAAATATTGGGTGGTTGCATTAATTCCCGCTGTTCACATATAGATGTGGGTAGCAATTTTTACACCGAACTATAATTACTGTGACTTATACATTTTTGAAGCTTGAAGGTACGTTAATAAAATCCAGTTGACAGTCGGGATTTTTATATTCATTAAGTGATATTTAACGTACAGTGAAAAATGGATCGCGATAAGTTGTTTTTCCGATGTGTACTTCTGCATTATTTCGATTTGAAAAAAAGTGCAGCTGAAGCTCACCGATTACTCGCGGAAACTTATGGGGAATCTGCTCCGTCCGAAACAGTATGCAGAGATTGGTTTAGAAGGTTTAAAAGCGGTGATTGTGATGTTTATGACAAAGAACGGCCAGGCCAACCAAAAAAATTTGAAGATGAAGAATTAAAATCGTTATTGGATGATAATCCCGACCAATCGCTTAGAGAATTAGCTCAACAACTCGGAGTTGATAAATCAACTGTATCGCGACGTTTGCATGCCATTGGGAAGATACAAAAGGAAAGAAAATGGCTGCCACATCGATTGACTGACAGTGCTATTGCGAATCGGCTAAACATCTGCATTTCATTACTTGCAAAGCAAAGAAAGAAGAGTTTCTTATGGCGTATTGTGACCGGAGATGAAAAATGGATCTATTTTGATAATCCAAAACGAAAAAAATCATGGGTTGATCCTGGCCAACCAACCACATCGACTCCAAAGCGGAACATCCACGCTAATAAGACAATGCTCTGTATTTGGTGGGATATGGAAGGAGTTATCTATTTCGAGTTGTTAAAGCCGAATGAAACAATCACCGCTAAGCGTTATGAACAACAGTTGGAGAATTTATACAAAAATTTGATGAATAAGAGACCATCAATAGCATCGAATCGACGAAAAGTGATTTTTCTTCATGATAACGCTCGGCCTCATGTTGCTTTGAAGGTCAAACAAAAACTGATGGAGTTTGAATGGGAAATCCTCCCCCACCCAGCGTACTCTCCAGACCTGGCTCCTTCAGACTATCATCTGTTTCGGTCGATGCAGCATGATTTAGGAGACAGGCATTTTAAAAATTATGAAGAAGTCCAAAAATGGATTGTTGATTGGATAGCCTCAAAGGATTCTGCTTTCTTTCGCCGCGGAATTCAATTGTTGCCAGAAAAGTGGGAGAAGGTTGTAGCTGCCGAAGGCGCATATTTTGATTAAAATCATTACAATTTTCATCATAGAAATAAACGTTTAAGAAATATAAACAACAGCGACTTTTAATGCAACCACCCAATAAAAAATGCAATGAAAAAGGTAGTATAGTTCAATGGGATAGAGATAAAAAATGTGATAAACTGTTGTACTGGCTTGAAAAGCTATTAATTATTGAATTTTATTGCTTTTCATTACCTTATGTTTTATATGTTTTATATGAGGGTAGGTCAACTAGAATGAGAATGTATGATTTATTAGTTTTTAAAATAGGTACGATTTCATATATATATTGCTATACAAATAGTGCACACTTATGATTAATCTGCAAACTTAATTAGTTTGTTTTCTGAATTTTGTACTTGAGATTATATTATGAGAAACTAGTTTTCCTTTGTTTGACAATAGTCACAGTTAGGTACTGGTTTTAATCAAATCAAATAGTTTATTATTAATGGACCATTATAGTAAATAACAAATTCTAAATGTGTGCAGTAATATTGCAGTGTAAATCAGGTCTGTGGCAAGTGTTTTCGTCGTCGATTTTGCTTCCACAATTTGTCAAGCAAAAGGAGACATAAACGGTGCCGATGTGTACTGGACGTAGCTCAGAACTCTGAGCAGTGTTCAGAGGTGTTGAACAGTCTGTAAAAATTATGTTAACATAAGCAATATTATAAAATAAAATACTCCCTGGGTTTGATGATTTCAAATCCGCAATCCAAACTTTGACAGCCGGTAGATTGATCGAATTATCGATTTGTTGAAATTATCATACCAAAAAACACGGCACAAACACTGATTGTCACATTAATACGTAAGTTATAAGGTAAACAATAGATTTAACACAGTATTATACACAATTAATTAATAGTTATCTTAATACACGAATAATCCACCACACCTGCTTCCCAATAATCACTATTAAATGTTATTGTTTTAAATATTTGATTCCGTTTTTTCCGTTGCAAACAGGCACTGTTTATAAATGCAATACACTTGCCACCAAAATCACAGAATAAAAAGTAATGCTTTAATCTCTGACCTCAAGATGTCCTTTGTCCAGGATACCGCAACATCAGGCACGTAGGCACACTTTAGCACACTTCTGAATTGAAAGAAAGCACACACGGAATACTTGTTCAATCACTTTTATTATAGACTATACTGTATTACAAACTCAACTTGTGACTCGAGTCCTTCTTTTGTCGTCTGTAGCGGTGTAGCCCACATGGTAGATTTTCGGCGGGTGTAGGCGTGGCCTTTGATCCCGCGGCGTCGTCGGGGTGTTCGCGCCCGTCACTACGGGCGCGGCGTTGGGTGGTCAATATAGGCGCGGCTTTTTGACGCGCGCGGCAGTGTGCCGCAGCGTGACGTCAAATGGAGACGATTTAAACGGAGCGCGCCTTTTTATTTTCAAAACTGCTTTGTGGGTTGCCACATACAGAAAAAAATATTAAATACCAAAAATAATAACAGTGTTGCCACCCACGAAATAAACTAAATAGTCGATTTATGTGTATGCTAACATATATGAAGTATTTTTGGTATTACCAAATATTGTAAAACATTGATTTGAAAAGAGTAACTATGGAGTTTCTTATCCGTTCTTCTCCATAAGTTCTTCTACCTTTGCGAATGGACGCTAGAGTCACTTAATTTATGATATTTTTTATTGATGACGTTCAAAAGTGCCGTTAATGGCCTAATTGAATTAAACGTTTTGAGTTTGAGTTTGAATCAAATTCAAAATAATAATAACATCGTTTGTATTTCATTCGCTCGCTCGGTTGAGTCAGCCAGTTGGCCAAATTTGAATTTGACAACGGACGAAGGTCGCGATCTCTTGTTTGTTATTTTTGCATTTTAAGTCACAAACGCGTCATCGATAAGTTCAGTTTCTACTTTATGTTTTTTACTTTAAAATTAATTTGCCAGACATTAATTCGATTGTTAAACCTTGAATTAAAATGAAAAAGTCATGAAAACTATTGCAGTATGAGGCTAGTAGTCCGAGAGAGACAGTTGCAGAATAAGTCGAGAATGAAAAATAGAACCATTACAAATGTAAATTACTTGTCACTGTACATATAATAATAATAAATGGACTCAAACCGAACTCGACGCCCTGGATAGGAGAGTCCGCATACTGCTGACTGCAAACCGGATGCATCACCCACGATCGCGGTGATGAGACTGTACATCCCGCGGAAGTGTGGAGGTCGAGGCTTTTTAAATGCTAAGACTCTCCACAACCGCGAGAAGAGTAGTCTCAGAGAATATTTTCTCAAAGCCGATGTGGGTATGCACCGAGATGTGGTCGCAGTGGACAAGGGACTCACCCCGTTATCCATGGCTAAAGAGAATTGGCAAAAACCTGTGATACCTACTACAGATGATCGTAAGGAGATATGGAGAGGCAAGGAGCTTCACGGACGCTTCTGTCGGGCTCTATATGGGTCTGATGTAGATTCCTCAGCGTCCGTGGCCTGGCTACGTTTCGGTGATCTTTTCGGAGAAACTGAAGGTTTTGTTTGTGCAATTATGGACGAAGTTATCTTAACGAACAACTTTCGGAGGCATATTATGAAGAATGGGACGTGTGTTGGGCATGCCACCGTCCGGGTGAGTCCATCAGACATATTATCTCTAGTTGTTCTCGCCTGGGTAACAGCAGCTGGATCAAGCCCTTGATCCAGCTGCCCAACGAGAGCATCTTAAGATCTTGGTCGAGGCGCTTGGCAATTATGCCATGGCCGTCACGACTATTGGCACAATGACTGCTGTGTTCAAATCCCACAAGTCGACAACCTCGCGAGCTAAGTCAAGATACTTCGTTTGTTATATCAACAATCATTGCGCGATGCTCTAGTCAGTCTATCACCTCTATGTCAGGCTTATTGGCAACAAAAGTCCTGTCAGTGATGATAGACCGATCCCATACAATGTGAAATTGCCATTTTCAAGAAGAGGGTCGGCCACATACCTGTAGTACGGTACTTCCGATTCGACAAGATTGTATTTAAGAGCAAGTTGCTGGTGGATAATCCTGGCTACAAGGTTGTGCCTTTGCAAATAGTTTCCGTTAGCCAGACTAGAACAACCGGAAATAATGTGGCGGATGGATTCCCCGGCCGGTGACATGCCCGACACATGTCAGCGGTACCGTCCTTTACAATATATTTCCGGTAATTGTTCGTCATCATAACTTCGTCCATAATCGCACAGATAAAATCTTCGGTTTCCCCGAAGAGGTCACCCAAACGTAGCCAGGCTACGAACGCTAAAAAGTCTACTTCGGGCCCATGTAGGACCCGATAAAAGCACCCGTGAAGCTCCTTGCTCTGCCATACCTCCCTGCGGTCATCTGTTGTAAGTACTACAGGTTTGCGCCAGTTCTTGTTAACCAAGGAGAGCGGGGTGAAGCCCTTGTCCACTGCGACGACATCCCGGTGCATACCCACGTCGACTTCTAGGAAGTATTCCCTAAGACTGCATACCTCGCGGTTAGCATTTAAGAAGCCTCGACCCCCACACTTCCACGGAATATACAGCCTCATTACCGATGATTGTGGGTGACGCATCCGATTTGCAGTCAACAGTGAACGGACCCTTCTATCGAGGGCGTCTAGTTCTGTCTGAGTCCATTTGAGTATGCCGAAAAAGTACATCAATACCCGCCCGATAAAACACTATTTAGTACTTTGTTCAGGCAGCCAAAGAAGCGCTCCTTCAACGATTGTATTACGTCAGTAGCATTGATGCCCAGCGCTTCCGACATACCCAAATACTTATTATTATATGTACAGTGACATGTAATTTACTTTTGTAATGATTCCCTGTCTCACTCTCGACTTATTCTGCAACTGGCTCTCTCGGACTACTAGCATAATACTGCAATACTTTCATGACTTTTTCATTTTAATTCAAGGTTTAACAATCGAATTAATGTATGGCAAATTAATTTTAAGTTTTTCTTATATATAAATAACTTAATATTAAAATAAAATACTTTGAAAATAAAAAAATAAGTAAAAAGAAAATCGTGTATGGCACATAATTAGCAGTGTCAAAAATGTCTGGCAATAAAAAGGTATACCAGGTAGACATATTTAAAAACAAAAAAATAAAAATTACGCCTCTTAAAATGGTTTTAAAATCCAGAATGATTACCTGGACAGGTAGGATGCGCACTAATGAACGCAACCGCTACCGCCAGCCAGATAGCCCAGACTCTAACCGGAAGAGCAAGAAGGACGACATATCACAAAATCAGCTGACCTAAAATTCTTTCTCGAAAACGTTGCTACCTCCTATACTATGTAGAGATAGTGCATCAGCAACATTTTTGGCTCCAAATTTGAACTTGTCCATCATTTATGATCTTTATAAAGAAAAATATGAGAATTACGTAAGTTTTTCTAGATTTAGGCTTTCTTTCTACAAAAACTTTAATCTTAGATTTAAAAATCCACATAAAGATACTTGCTTACGTTGTGACTTATACAAAACAAACAAAACCATCGCCACCGGTGAACAATTATCTTCATTAGAAACAGAACATAAAGCTCATTTGGATCATGCCTACAAATTAAGAAACCAAATGAAAAAGGACTTGGCTGCTGCTAAAATCAATAATTCAATAGAAACGCTGACTTTTGACCTAGAAAAGACGCACTGTTTACCACGGTTACCGACAAGTGTAGTTTATTATAAGCGCCAACTGAACCTCCATAACTTAGGCATACATTGCGGATCTGACGGAAAGGGATACTTTCATATTTGGTTAGAGCACGAAGCAGGACGTGGCACACAAGAGGTGGGATCTTGTTTAAAACAATTTATTAGCGCGCATTTAAAACCTGACGTAACTCAGCTGATACTTTGGGCTGATTCATGTGGCGGACAAAATAGAAGCATCAAAATGATGCTGATGCTTTTACATATTTAGATTCCTTCAGCCGGGACATACTTATCTTCCGAATGACTCGGAATTCGGAGACGTAGAATGTGCTTTGAAATCACAGATACGTTTATATACTGCAGAAGATTATATTTCTGTTATGCAGAGTTGCCGCCGCAAGAACAAGTTTGTAGTCACTAGGCTTCAAAAAGATGATTTTAAATCGGTAACACCTTTACAAAATATGATTACAAATCGAAAATGTGATGAAAATAAACAAAAGATATCCTGGCTTTCAACTTTTGAAATAGAATTACGCCGTGATGAACCATTAAAACTTTTCATGAAATCAAAACTTGAGGAGGAACCTCAGGTGATTGATATATCAAGAGGTGGAAAGGGTCGCAAACAGAAGTCGAATTTCGCTATAGACCTTCCTATCCTATATCCGACTGGTCGTGAACTATCTACTGCAAAAATTCAAGACCTGAAAGAACCGTAAAACCTTACAAGATTGCCCAACTACATCTGACTTTGCCCAGCAAGGTACTTTTCACAAATATTTAAAAAACCGGCAACGTTTTTTGGTTACGTTTAATATTTGATCGTTGGGAGAAATTTGAATATATCTCTGGCAACACTACGTAACTGATTTTTCCTAATGACCAGCGCTGCCAATCGCGGGGAAAATCCCCGATTTGCGGGGAATTGAGGGTTAGCGCGGGGAGAGCCCGGGGAATGACATAAATCGGGGAATTTCGGGGAATCCACAATCCAAACAATTTTATGTCGGGTACCTAATACTTACAACTAAAAAATGCCTGCTCAACACAATTTGAACACGATTTTGTATTTCTGAACGCATCTATTTCTACAACATTAATTTATTGTTTATGGTTCTCGATTTTTTAAATTGGTGTGTACGGTTTTTCAGTAAAATGGAAAAGTGGTTAAAAAGTGCAGCTACTGTTAAAAAAGAGGTAAGTAGCATGTTCAGCATTAAAATATGATATTTATACTTACTTATGCTTATTTTAATCCAGTTCAGTAGAAAACAATTTTTGAATAAAACAGTGTTTTTATTCCAAAATATAAATTCTGGGAATATGTGGGGAATCAATCAAAAACATGCGGGGAATTTCGGGGAATTGACAACACTGACGCGGGGAGTCGAGAAATTTTTATTGGCAGCACTGCTAATGACACTTTAGTCGGCTGTCAAACTGTGTTGAAGTTGATGGTGTATTTTGCGGTCCAAAATTCGTGTGAAAAACTTTTCTTGTACTTAGATTTGTAATTACAGCAGGTAAGTAATTTTTTTACCACTATTAGTTTATGAGAAATAAACGTAAATGATCGAGAATCTAACGCGAAATCTCGCTTAAATTCGAAAATATGATGGTGGGCAATGTCAAATTAGTTTTTCGAAAGCAGTCGTTACGACTTTGCCCAGCAAAATATTACCTTTAGGGTTGTCGCATGCAATGATAAATTTAATCTCAGATAAGTAGGTAGCGGACTTTGTTTACATTTATTTCAAAACTACCTAAGTAATGCTGACAGATAGATTAATAAATGTTTTTTTATCTTATATTTCTTATTTTACTACAATCTGTCTCCTTCATGGGACATTCAGCAGCATGTTGGTCGGTGCTATGCTGGCGCGCTCGGTATTTAATTATAATATGTAATTTTGCTGAGATCATGTTTTTTTTTTTTCATTTATTCCAGGATGAATAAGCCTAAAAACGTAAGAAAAAAAGGAAGAATATTAGGATCGCGGGCATACAGAGATTATTTTAGAGTTAGCGCTAGATAGTGTGAAAAATAACTGGATGTTAAGTCGAGAAGCAGAGAAGAGGTTCGGGATTCCTCGACGAACGATATGAAACAAAGTAAAAAAAATCGTTCGAAACCAGCTGGAGGATAAAAGAAATTTACTGAAGAAAAGGAAGAAAAATTGGTAAAAGTGTTGTTAGCTTCAGCAGATTACGGCAGCCTTTTTTTTTTTTTTTTTTTTTTTTTTTTTTTCCTGGATGGGAAATCATCAAATGACTTCTCCCGCTCTGGGCGGAGCGGAAGGGAGTGTCAGACTCTTACTGACTAAAACCCACCCGTGATCCTTCTTGTGCCCTTTGCGTTCCAGGGCCGCGGTGACTCTTTCGAACAAATTCCGCAACCCTAGCAGGCACTGACCCTATGGGGCCCCGTCTAATTTGCTGACGGCTCTTTGAGGCGCGCGTGGAACACGACGCGCCGTCGACTCGGGCCTGGTTGCTATCGGACGGCGAGCCACCCATAGCTCGCCATCCGCAGGCCCGCGCCTACGGTGGCCGGGAATCGCCCTGCGTTTCCCGACGCCCGGGGCGTCTTCTTCTGTTGCGGCGGCTGGAGCGAGGGGCATCCCTCTCTCGCACGCGCTCCGCCTCCTCCTTCGCTAGCATTACTGCTTCGCAGAAGGAGGCGACCGCTTCCCATGCCTCCTCGCTCCGGACCATGGCCCGAACCAGGGCCGGACGCGAGAGGTCGCCGCCGCCGATCGCCTCGACGAGGACACGGCGGTGCTCCGCCCAAGCAGGGCAGACCTCCACCGTATGCTCCACCGTGTCCTCCAGACGATCCACACAGTGATGACACCCGGACGTGTCCTCCCGCTGGATCCGACACAGGTACTATCGCGGTCATTTACGCCTGACCACTTTCGCACAAAAATCGCTTAAACCCTGCGGGTGCGCCGAGCCACGCCCCCTTAAAGTTTTGACCTATTAGGATAGCAATAACGCAATTAGTCGTTATCTGCACTGCGCAGCGAAGTGACGTATCAAGTGTGTAAGTACTCGCTTTGTGAATTTTACGGACGAAGTATTTTTATTTTATTAACCTGTGCTGGAACATTTTGTACATAATGTCTTTCAGAAACCTCATACGAAAGGAACGAAATCAAATTATAATTTTTCATGGACAAGGTTTTAATATTAGTCAAATCGCTGAAGTAAATTAGTCAATTATTTTAGTCTAGAAAGAACCAAATTTACCATAACAATTTTATTATGGTAAATTTGGTTCTTTACCAAATTTATAAAAAAAAAAACCTAAAGAGTATGGCAGGATAAACATGGGTGGAACAATATTTTTAACACTGTTCTACGCTACCAAAATTTTTGAGAAAAATATATGTTATAGAGCATAGAAAGGGTAATTCACAAAAAAAAAATAGTGCTAGTGTCTCTTAAAATACGTTAAATTTTTGTTTGAAATGCTTTAATTTGCGATATTTCACATAAATCACTGTGAAGACTTATTTATCTTGCATAAACATAATACTTCTTTAGCGTATGTGACGTTTGCAAAAAGATAAAAAATACGTTGTATGAGATCTTTTGTTTTTCAAAATTCTATTAATTATTTTATTTGATAAACTAATACAATCAGAGGTCTGATAACTTACGAGAATGTTTCTCTTAAGAAGGTGATTTCATGGTAAAAAAATCTACATAACTTTTCCGAGGGGCATCTGACCCATGTTTATCCTGCCATACTAAAATAAAATTAAAATAAAAGAAATATAAACATAAATAAAATTTTACTAACGATGCAAAGTGCAAACTTTACAATGCAAATTTTATTTTGTGCAAGTAATTAAATGATACTCTTTAGCTTGTTTTAAAACAGTAAAGTATTATATAATAGAAATACATACATAGATTTGTAAAGCGATTGTAATGATTATGCCCGTGGTATGAACTTGTGACGCGTGAACTCGAATACTTTCTCGCTCTCACACGCACTATCTGTTTCAATTTCGATGTAGGTTTTATACAGGGTTATTTGAAAAACACCAGCAACCTCTTAAGAGTTCATTGTACTCATCATTATGAACAACTTTTACTATGCGAACAACCCTGAAATCGCGAGTAAAAAAAAACAGCTGTTCCCTACATTTTGTTGAGTTACCGAACATAAATGTGAGGAACAGATTTCAGTGTTGGTCCCATAGTAAAAGTTGTTCATAATGATGAGTAAAATGAACTCTTACGAGGTTGTTGGTGTTTTTCAAAATAACCCTGTATAAACATTTTTTTTTTATTTATTTATCATTTATACAAAAGAATACAGTATTATCTAAGTTAAAAAGCAACCAAAAACCACTAAGGTTTAAACTTGTGCTATCATGAAGATTCATACTTATTAAAATACTCATTCTGTATAGTTTTCGATGTTGAGATAGATATCTCAATATCGAAAACTATACAGAATGAGTATTTTATAGGTCTTTAAATAGGTAAAGGTATTCTTAAATAATACTTATTGATTAAGTTTACATTTGATATTTTAATTTGTAATATTTTCAATGCTTTCGACTGTGTATCGGTATAAAAAGTATTTTATTTATTCTTCTCTTCAGAATCTTAAACAAGCAACAGCAACATCTTTTATGAGATTATTTATTATTTGTAGAGAAACACAGTCAGAATCTGGATAAGACGCCATGAAGAAGAGGGTGTCTTGGAGAATAGACCGCGGGCAACATGTCCATATCTCATTACAGTAGCAAACCATCAATGTGTGGTGGGTGCGAAATGTGTGGGTGTTGATAGGTGTCCAAATTTGTAGTCCAAAAAACCTTATTTTTGGTCCACCTATCAACAAGAGAATTCGCACCCACCCGACAGATTCTTTTTCGTCTTTTTTTTATTCGTTCACGCCGATGTGACTGTTTGCTGAGGAATACGACGTGTCATTGCGCACAGTTCGTCGTGCTTTACATAGAGCGGGTCTCCATCATCGAAAAAAGTCCTTTAAAAGAGACTACTAAACTACTAAAGACTTTAAAAAGTCCTTGCATATTCTTAACGTGTGTTTTGGATCATTATCCTGTTGAAATATAAATCACGGACCAATTAAATGGGCTCCAGAAGGCACTGCATTATCCTCCAATGCAATCTTGAAATTTATGAAGGACGATTATTATGCTCCTGACCTCTTGCGAATATTCCTTAGTTTTACCCATTTTCTTCAAAAAATTAAACTCAGAAGGGAAAAAAAATATTGTTAGACTTTAAGTACTGAGCTATGCAGAGTGTGTGTTCTGGTCAAAATCAAATAACTACCGTACAAATATTTGTAGTAATTATTCTTACTTGAGTTTATTTCTCAATAACTAAATCCACACAAAATTGCGACTTCAAAGATAAACCTCGAAGAAATTCCAACAATAACACGATCATGGTTTTATGACCAGGAGTCGGCAAATAACAATAGTTGTTTACGATTGTACAGTCGGTGATAGCAATTAGCTGACCCCCCTAAAAGTTACTCGATTTTACACCCTATGCTCATAACATTAAACGTTATTCAATATGTATGAGTTTATCAGACTAACACTACTCGTTGAACAGAAACAATAAATAATTTTGATACGCAAACTTGAGCTTTAAGAGGTTGGTATTAGGTCATTTATTTATAACTGTTCACCTATTTTAATAAGTGGGTAGTTAGACGTCAATATGCGTATTCAACCAAAACTGCTATAGATATGACATTAGGAATATGGGGTAGAAGAATAAATTGAACAAGATATTCTATCCATAAATAGCACTAAATTGTAAAAATCCACGTTTTTTCCTTTTTATTCATTGTTATCAATTTTGATATTTTAATCGTCATGTCCAAGTTGAGTTGAGTGATTATTTAAAATACAAAATAATCTATTTGCATGAGGAGAATGTTGGTATTAAAGCGATTGCTACGAAACTTAATATTGCGGTAAGTGTATTATTTTTTATGCTTCATTTATAATTATAGTTATTGCTTAATTCGTTAGTTGGCTTAAAAGCCGGCGAATGTAGAATAATAGAAAATTAACTATGTTTCATTATGAGTCTAATTTGAGATCATTTATAGGTCTAATTTGATTTATATTATCTAAATTGATAAACGTATTTTTGATGTTTACCTATTCGTTACTAAAATTATGCTTATTGTGTTGTTTCAGAGAAATACAGTCAGATTGTGGCTAAAACGTTTGACGTGTGGTTTTAATATTCAAAAAGATCGTCCTGGAACAAAACCATTCATGAGAGGAAGTGATTGTTGTTGGATATGGTGCGCGGTATGCGGGACCGCTTGCTAATGCAACAAGTAATAGAAAAAAAAATGGTGCTACACTTCGCTATTAAAAGCATATTATAAATGACTTGAGTAACCAGTGTTGGTCACAAACAATACTAACGTATGTCAGTGTGTGTGTTAAATTAACTATTGTTATAATTTCTAACAAAGTATTTCGAATACCTAGATTTTTGTCAAAACCTTATAACTAAAATAACTACTCACAAAACAAATTGATATAATTATAGTAGGTAGAACTTCAACGTATAATGCCGTTTTATTTAGTTAAATGATACCTATTTAATGTGGTGATGTTATTGTTATGAAATAGAAATACATACCTATATTTCTAAATATTATAACATGCTGATTCACTACATTAAACTCAGTGCAGTTAACAACGTAATTAGTAAAATAGTAAGTAGGTAAATATTATCATCTTCGTGTCGTCACCAATATTATATGTTATTCTTATACCTAATATTGTTTTTATAAAATATAACGTTTTTACCATCATTTTGGTTTTTTATTTCTGTTCGTTATTTTTTTTTGTTGCTAAAGTTATAATTTATTATTAATAACTTAAAATAAATTTACAAAACAGAAACAAACGCGTCAATCACGCTGGTACGAACTCACAACCTCGTTGTGTCAGCTCACTACAGTCTCCACTAGACCACTCGTAAACTTGTAACGTGATAGAAATTACGTATTATATTACAAGTTAAAATAATATTCAAGATCATACCTACCTTAACACTGCGTATTAAAGATCAAAGTCGAATAACTATTTTATTGATCATAGACGTTGAACCAGTTGTCTTACTGCTAACAAGCAAAAGGTTCAAATTCGTTTAATTTTTAGGGGGTCAGTTAATTGCTATCACCGACTGTACTGTAGATAAGTGTTTTGCGATGTTATACAAACAATTAAACCCAATAAATTATTTCTTTAAAATGTATTGCATGTAACTTACAAAAAAATGCAGGTGTCAAATACTTTTGAGCGGTTCAATTTTTGTTATTGGTTTCAAATAAACAATACTTCCTAAAAATTAAAAAAGTTATTTTAGAAAAGAATGTCATAGGTATACAAAACATTTTTCGGTTTTTAACTTGATTTGTCTTTTTGACCTAGTCACCCTTTGTTTGGGTATAAGTACTAATTATATTATAACCTTGTTCTAACGGTAAACTTAATTTTAGAATGCTTTTTGTTTTTTGTATTTCGCGTAATTGTTTATTTTCAGAGTTTTTATTTATAATGCCATTTCAAATGTTTTGTTAAATAACTATACCACCGACATTATTATATCGTAATTTAGGTAAGAATGTCATCAATAGAATAGCTGCTGTTTCTAAAGAAAAACTGTTACTTAGAATAATAAGTTACACACACAAGGAAAGGACATTTTTATTTGAGTTGATTTTATTGCCAACTTCTTCTTGAATTGTTTGTTTTACCTGTTTAATGTATCCAAATTCGATACCTAATATTTTATGAATATCTCTGGTTATTTTATTTATTCCCCTTGCCCTTTCCATTTTAGATAAAGTGATTAGAGATATTACCCGATTATTTTTAGGATATCATAACATGTCTATAATAAAGTAAAATTACAACAAATATAATTTCTTCTTTTTGAATTTGTTGGAATTTTTAATTTACAATTACCAACCAAGGCTTATGCAACTAACAATGTACTTGCATAAGCTAATTTCAGGTAAGATTTTTTTCTAATAATACCAGTTTGCTATAACAATACAACACGTGCGGTGTGCGTCGCCCGCGCCAGTCTTTCTTTCATTCGTCTATTCAAGATCAAGAGGGCGGGGCTAGTAAGCGCTTTTATTTTTAAGTGCTAGCAAAAATGAGCTTAAAGGTGGTCAGGCAAAAGTGTCCGCGATAGTACCTCCCGAAACAGCCGTGTCCGGTGAGCACCTGCGTCAGGCGGAAGGTGAGAACGCCGTGACGTCTCTCCAGCCACGCCTCAAAGAGGGGACTTATCGCCACAATAGTGGCGTGCCCAGCACTGGGTTGCGATAGTCGCTGTCTCCAAACCTCCGTGAGATCCCGCCGGAGCTCCGTCCGCTGCGCAGCAATTTGCCGCGGCAGCAGCGTTTCACCCCGGCTTAGCGCCTCCACGCGCAACGCGTAAACGTGCGCGAGGGCTCTCGCCTCCAGATCCCACGGCAGCAATCCGTCAAGGAGATTCGCCGCCTCGCCAGAGACCGTGCGGTATCCACGGACAAGCCGAGTGGCCATGACCCTCTGGGCCGAGACCAGGTGGCGCGCTGGCAGTCGCCTTAGCGACAGCGCCCACACTGGGGCCCCGTAAAGGGCCATGGACCGCACGATCCCCGCGTACAGCCTCCGGCAGGAGGCGTTTGGTCCCAGATTGGGCAAGAGCCGCTTGAAGGCAGCCCCAGCCCGCCCCAGTTTGGGTGCCAAACGTCGGAAATGCTCCGCGAAGTTCCACCGGCTATCGAGGACGAGGCCCAGGTACCTCATCGTTGACCCGACGCCGATGTGAACCCCTCCTACCGTTACCTGGGTTCCCGGTGGTGGCCGGTTCCGAGGGCCATGAAAACACATGGCCTCGGACTTGTGTAGGGCCACCTCGAGACCCAATTGCCGGATTCTGTCAACGACTATCGCAACCCCGCGTGTCATCAACTCAGCCGCCGCCTGGTGCGACCCCCCTTGCGCTAAAACCAGCGTGTCGTCAGCGTAGCAGACTACGCTGACGCCGCGAGGGAGGTCGGCGCGCAGCACCCAGTCGTAGCCGATGTTCCACAGGGGCGGCCCCAGAACCGAACCCTGTGGAACACCGCACGACATCTCTCGCCGGTTCCACTCTCCCCGGTGACCGGGGTAGATGACGGCTCTATCCGTCAGGTAATCCTCGACCACACGACGGAGGTAGGTTGGCACCCGGTGATACCGGAGTGCCTCCCTGATGCAACTCCAGGGCAGGGAATTAAAGGCGTTGGCGATGTCAAGGGACATCGCCACGACCACCCCATCCCGGGAAATCGCCTCCCCCGTCGTGAGGGCTCTCACGTGCATGATGGCGTCCACCGTCGAGCGCCCTGTGCGGAAACCAAACTGGTTCTCCGCCAGATC
The DNA here is from genome assembly GCA_905332915.2 of Hecatera dysodea. Classification (NCBI taxonomy): domain Eukaryota; kingdom Metazoa; phylum Arthropoda; class Insecta; order Lepidoptera; family Noctuidae; genus Hecatera; species Hecatera dysodea. The sequence continues at coordinate 10,553,000 of HG995306.1, read as the reverse complement.
CGGCCCAGCTCTCACCAAGTGCTTGACGAGGCGGTTTGCAATTACTCTTTCAAAGAGCTTGCCCACCTCGTCAAGCAGCACGATGGGCCGGTATGTGGACGGAGAGTCCGCAGGGCGCCCTGGCTTCCCAATGAGGACCAGTTTCCCCGTTTTCCAGCGACGTGGGAACTGGCCCCTCTCCATGCACGCGCTTAGGAGCCCACGTAGTCGAGGCCCGAGAGCCTCCGAGGCCAGGACCCAGGCTTTCCCAGGTAAGCCATCGGGTCCTGGGGCGGTGTTTCTGGCCTTGAGCCTATTAACCGCCGCTCTCAGGTCTACCTCGGTCACCTCCGGAGTATCGTCGTCGTCGGTGTGGTCCGCATCGGGCACCGCGGGTGGCGGAGCCATGGGCGGGGGAGCATGGTCCCCTCGCAACGGGAACAGAGCGCTCACCACGTCCTCCACTAGCTGGGGCCGGAGACTCTGCGTCAACGGGGGGGCCCAGGTGCGGAGTTTGTTCCGCACCATTTTGTAGGGCCTTCCCCACGGGTCCCCGTCCAGAGACTCCAGCAGCTCTCTGCGAGCCAGATCCCTGGCCCGCAAGATCCCCGCTTGGAGGGCGGTCTTCGCCGCTCTGTACTCCTCGTACAGCTCCGCCTCCCTGGCCTGCGCATTCGGAGGGCGAATGCGAAGCCGGCGATGCCTGGTGTACGGGCGACGCGCAGCAACGCACGCTTCTCTCAGCGTCGTCAGCTCGCGCGACCACCAGTACACCTGACGGCGGGCGCGTCCTGGCCGGACCCGGGGCATTGCCACGTCGCATATACCCGACATGGTCTCCCGGAATCACTCCGCCTCATCGTTGATGTCCGCAGGCCTGTCCGGTGGTGACACCCAGGCCTGCACGATCGAGGCTTCCAGGAGAAGCTCCCGGTCCAGCTGCTTCAGCGCCCACCGCGGACCACTCGGGGTCTGTCGGACTGGCGCGCTTGAGGTCTGGGCTGAGACGTCGAACCGGATATACCGGTGGTCGGAATAGGTCTCCACCTCCTCCACAACACGCCAGTCGACGACACGCGGCGACAGAGCGGGGCTGGCGAACGAGATGTCCACCACGGAGTCACCCCGCATCCGCACACACGTGGGGACAGAACCCCGATTAAGGACGACCAGGCCTGTCTCCAGGGCCCAGTCCTCCACCATCCTACCCCGTACGTTCGTATAGCGGGAACCCCAAGCCAAATTCTTGGCATTGAAGTCCCCGAGAACAAACACGGGGAGGGGACGATACCCGACGACGACGTTACGCAACTCTCCAAGGGAGTTGTGGAACTCGGCGAGAGTTCGATTCGGGGAGAAGTAGACTCCCACCACTACAATCTCCCCGAACCGTGCTGCTACGCACCCCTGTCCTCTCCTAACACACTCGAGGGACGGGGTACCGGCGGCGGCCGACGAAATCAGGGCCACTGAGCCGTCTAGGTCCTTCACCCAGTCCTCCCTGGGTGGGACGTGACTGCGCCATGCTCTGGAGCAACAGGTCCTGAGCAGCGGCGCAGTGATTGATGTTCGCCTGGAGGAGGCGTAATGGAGCCGTTATTGGCATTCCATTACGGCCTCCTCCCGGGCCTCCTGTGGGGCCGCGGCACTCGCAGCGGCGGCGACAGAGGCGGCGACGGAGACGGCGGTGGAGGGCTTCTTGCCCCCGGCTTTGGCGGGTGGAGCGCAGGCTTTGCCCCCAGCCCAGTGTTCGGCCGGCTTGCCAGCTGCCGCACATGCAACGCAGTGCGGCGTGGCGCTACACGAGCCGGCCTTGTGACCTGGTTGACCACAGCGGAAGCACAGTTCGCTGCGGTCAACCTCTGAGGTGCAGAGAGCTCCCGTATGGTTGCCGACTTGGCAACGGAAGCACCTCAGAGGTCTGGGTTCCAGCAGTTTGACCTGCGCAGACACCCATCCCACCAGAAGCCTTCGGCCCTCCGAGATCTTCTTGGCCGCCGTCACCGGGCAGCTTACCACTACGGTTCGCATGCCCGAGAAGTCAGGACGTATGGTGCCTGCCTTGACTTGCTCGGCAGAGCACCCTCCCGTCCTGACCACGGCGGCCACAACCTCCTCCTCCGTGACGGAGTCGTCCAAGCCCAAAATGCGCATATCCACACACTTGGTGGGCCTGGACACTCGGGCATCGTCCGCATTCAAGGACGCTCTGAGCCTTTCGGCCAAAGCGTCAGCGGTCGGGCCGCTGGCTGCCCTAGGGACCTCCAACATCCGGGCACCAGTCATGGTGACCCTAAGCCGGAGGCCCCCGACGATGCCGAGCTCCTGGAGGCTTACCGTCTCCTTCGCCTTCGCAAGCACGTCGCTATACGTCACGCCCCTCTTGACCGCATCCGGCTGTAGTGTGAGCACTACAGCTGCAGTCTTCGGGGCGCGGAGCATATTCGCGACGCGTCGCTCCTTCTGTCGCCGCCTTCTCTCCCTCCTTTTGGCCGCCCTGGCTGCCTTGCCCGCCTTCCTTTTCTCCCCGGCCACTTGCCATCCGGCTTCGGCAGGGGGGTTAGAAGGCGGGTTAGGTGTGGGCTGCTGCACCCGCGCTGGAGCTTGCGCCGCCTGCGCAGCCGCTCCACCCTTCTTCTGCTTGGCCGGAACCGGTTTTCCCGGTGCCGGCTTCGCAGGTGCCGACTTCGCCGGCCCGGCCCCTCCCTTAGGTTGACCGGGCGAAGCCGGCTTGGCAGCCACGGCAGCCGCGTACGAGGCCGCCTTCTGGCCCGAGGCCTTCTGGTTTGCCGCCAGCGGAGGGCGCAAGACGATGCCCTCCAGGACGGAAAACCGTTCCCGGAAGGCGGCCAGCTCCTGCCGCACCAGTTCCAGCACCTGGTTCTCGGCCGGCACGGGCTGGCTTTGCCCCTTCTTGCGCCCTCCTTGAGGATGCCCCTGAGAGCTGGCTCCTCGGAGCTCGGCCAGGTCCGCTCGGAGCTTCCCGTTTTCCTTTCGGAGAAGCTCCGTGGCGGCAGCCAAGCGGGCGACCTCCGCCCGCAGTTTGGACGTTGCGTCCGACTGCGGTGCGCGGTAGTTGGCCTCCGCTGCTGCCAAGATGGAGGTCACCGCCGCACTTATGGCCCTGGTTTTGGTCGCATGCGTCCTCTTCAGGGCCACGTCGCGGACTGCGGCCTCCACAGCCTTCAGGAACCTGGCCTTGCTTTCCGCGTCTCCAGCGGTGGCCAGTTCCTCGCCGGAAGACGCCACAGGGGATGCCAGCCGGTCAGACTCATCTCCAGGGCAGCGCGCCTCCTCAGCGAGCTTCTCAGTTCGCTGGGCAGCCTCCCCGGAGACGTGTCCCCGCCCCTTTCCACCTACTCGGCCCTTCCCTCGTCTGCTGGTTGGGATCTTGCGGGCCGAGGCCAGCTCTCCCTCGGAGGACGACCCCTGGTCATCCTCCGGTCTCGGACGCTTTCGGAGGAACTTGCTGTTCGCAGGCCCCGCAAGCTCCCCACCAGCATTCTCCTCGCTACTTGCGTTTCCGGCCGATGCGGAGTCGGAATCCGACACCGCACCCTTCCCGCGTTCGAGCGTTGGCTTCCTCCAAAGTTTGGAGGGTGGTGCGTCCTGCACCAGCATCTCCTCCATGGGCTTGGAGCTGGAGGGTCCATTGTCTTCATTAGATGCATCAGTCATCGTTGTCCGTTTGTCGTGCATAAGGTCGTCGTTTCTGTCCGAAGGGACAGATGGAAGGTGTTTGTTGCCCACCCCAGAGTACGGAGGGCAGCCCGCCGAAGCGGGGTGGGATTCCCCGACCGCTGAGCAGTCGGGACCCACCTGGGGACTTATTTTACAAAAACCTGATTCCATTTACTTTTTCCTTTTAAAGGGTGCGGTCCCTGTCTCTCTGCTCGCTCGCTCGCTGCCCTCACAGTCACGTCTGATGATCAGACGCGTACCAGAGAGCAGCAAGCGAGTTTCCTCCAGCTGAATCGCACACCGTCCGCAAACCCGAACATGGCTCAGATCTCCGGACGGTGTGCCCTTCACGTGTCTCTCTTAGTCTGATCCCTCACTTGCGACCTTCCGGCATGAGTAGCTCTACCGGGAAAGCTCGCAAAATCATTGAGACGCTCAAGCCCCACCACGACGACAACGTGGAGACACATTCGGTGGGGAGATTACGGCAGCCTAAGGATTAAAGTAAAAGAAAAAAAAACCCACACATGAATCTTCCTACAAATACATGATCTCAGAAAAAATTATCCTATATTGTTAAGGATAATTGATAACCTCAAGAAGTACTTACTTCGATGATTATTTTTTTATTATTAGTTTGTTTTGTAAGTCTATCTACTTAGATTGTTCAAGTTTTAAATGATCCTAAAAATGTTCCTATAATATAGTTATGCTAAGAGTTGTTCTACACTCTACAGTATTATATCGTTTGATTTTTAAAGCTTAACTTGTTTATAGATTTTTTTTAGTTGTATGAGTCTATAAAGCCAAAATGTTCATATTAAATTTACTAAGATTTGATACTAATATTATTAATTTATTGTTTGTGTAATATTTTGAGCATTTGCTTAAATATGGCCAATTTTATGAGTGTTGAAATATTTTTAGATTATTTTTTAAAAGTGAGCTAGCTCCTAACGTACTTGCGTACACAATACTGAATAATAATAAAGTGACAACCCTAGTTCATCGTTTCATTTGGACGGAAAATTTCAAAAAAAATATTGCGACTTTGCCCACTTAAATTTGACTGGTAGTATAAACGTTTAGACTTATAATATTAAAACCGCATGATAGAACAACAGTTTTTCTAAAACGATCCTTAAGGATGTGTTGTTTAAGTAGAAAACATTTAAGTTACGAAAGTTTCTGCAAAATGGGCAAACTTGGAAAAAGTACTAATATTTGGCCCGCTGTCAAAATTGAGGTTTTTAACATATAAACATGCTTTACTTTGATATTATTTTATATTCCATGCAAAGAACACTACATTTATCAATGATGTAACACAGTCATAAACTGACAGAAATATGAATTAAAAAAATATTTAATTTTAAATAAAAAATATCAAGAAATCTGGGCAAAGCTGTACGGTTTTACTTGTTATAGCTCATTCCAACAGATGCAAAAGGCTTTTATAGTTTCTTAAGGAATGCTGCTTCGAGTGATTTTATTGATGATACTGAAGTCAACAGAATTACCCAATCCGGTAATTCTGTTGACTTTGTGTTATGAAGGTACTAGTAAAAGTACTTATATTATATTTGTTAAAAATAAGTAGGTAGACTACGGAGCGAGGTTAAAGAGAACGACTGCTGCGACAGTCGAATATATGAGCTTGTACGTATCGGTTGTATAATTTCACTACCCACGCCCTACGTTTATAACAGTTGGCGACGAGGACAAAGTTTAAGTACGCGTTAATATTCTTTTAAAAATGGCAAAGATGTCGGTCGGCACATTAACAGTGTTTAATCACGAACATCAAGAATGGTCACTGTACAAAGAAAGACTCGAGCAGTGGTTTCTTGCGAACGAAATTGGGGTAGATGTGGATAAAGCCGGTTGTAAACGTCGAGCTATTATGCTGAGTAACTGCTCAGAATCAAGTTACAAGTTAATTCGTGATCTAGCTTTACCGCGGCAGGTCGGTACCTTAAGCTATGAGGAAGTAGTGGCATTATTGGATGGGCATTTTAAACCGAAGAAATGTACGTTCGCAGAAAGATACAAATTCCACAGTGCCACGCAACATGTCGGCGAAGGGTTGCCGGATTGGGCAGCACGAGTTCGTGGGTTGGCGACTTACTGCGGGTTTATGGCGACAAATCTTGATGAGCAGCGTCGCGACCGTTTTGTGCTAGGCATGGCATCAGGACCAGAAAGGGATAAACTATTTACGAAAGCAATGTCGGAGTTAACCCTCAGCAAGGCTTTGGAAATAGCTGAAGGCGTGCGCAGTGCGCGTATGGGAGCTCAAGAAACTACAAGTCAAACAGACAGGGGCACACCACTTCAAGTGATGAAGATGGATACGGCAGCACAGGACAGAGCAGGGCGCGGGAGCAACGCACAGCATCGCAGACGCAAAGCAGTAGTAGCTAGCGATGAACGCGGTCAAGACGGCGGCAGTGGCAGTAGTTGCACAGCATGTGGCTACGCCGGTCATCAGGTGTCGACGTGTCGGTTTGCGCGGTATAAGTGTAAAAAGTGTGGTGTTCAAGGACATCTCAAGCGAATGTGTAAACAAACCATTAATAAACAACACTATGTCGAGTGTTGTGGGGATGTTGAAGATGATGGTAAGCATTTTTGCTTTAATATTCGCACTTTTCGTGGCGAACCGTTGCGGGAATCTGTTTGTGTCAATGGAATCAATCTTACTTTTGAAATAGATACAGGTTCACCAGTTACCGTCATATCTGAGCAGATGTATCGTAATCATTTTATAGATATACAATTGGAAGCCAGTGACGTAATTTTGCATAGTTACAACGGTGATAAGCTACACATTGTAGGAAAAATTAATCTCTTGTTTACATACAGCAAAAAATCATTTACTATCAGTGTATACGTTGTACGGAATGGTGGACCTCCCTTATTAGGCAGGGATTTCTTGTCCCGTTTCAAATTACAAATATGTTCCTTGAATAACTGCAACGACTTTTTATCACAAAGTATTTTTAAATACCCACAATTATTTGGAAGTAATTTAGGTTGTTTTAAAGATGTCGAGGTAGATTTAGCTTTGAAACCAGACGTAAAGCCGATTTTTTTTAAAGCAAGGCCTTTGCCATTTGCCCTTCGAGTAAGCGTTGAAAAAGAACTAAACCGCCTCGTAGATTTAGGGGTGTTAGTACCAGTGAAATACTCAGAGTACGCTAGTCCAGTAGTCCCTGTTTTGAAGCGAGATGGTTCCATACGTCTATGTGCTGACTATTCCGTGACTATAAATAAACAGTTACTCGTCGATAAATATCCGTTACCAAGGTATGACGAGTTATTCACTAAACTACATGGTGGCAAATATTTCAGTAAATTAGACCTTTCACATGCATATAATCAGCTGTGTCTTAATGAGAAGTCACAAATGCTTACTTGCATTAACACTCATAAGGGTTTATATAAGTTTACCCGGTTAGTGTTCGGGTTAGCCAGTGCCCCAGCGATTTTTCAACGGAACATGGAAGCACTTCTCTCAGGTCTTGAAGGTACTCTTTTATTTCTTGATGATATTTTGGTTTGTGGGGTAGACAGAGATCAGATGACTAGCAGGTTAAATGAAGTTTTCCGTAGGTTACAGGACGCGGGCCTTGTTCTAAATATAGGTAAGTGTACCTTCTTTCAAGAATCCGTTTCGTACCTAGGCTTTGTTATTGACCGTAATGGTATACATAAATCTCCCGAGAAAACAAAAGCTATTTTGCAAAGTCCGGTTCCCAGTAATACATCGGAATTAAAATCATTTTTAGGTATGGTCAATTATTACCGCAATTTTATTAAAGATGCTTCTTCGATTTTAAGTCCCTTACATAATTTGCTAAAAAAAAATGAACCTTGGTCATGGACCAAGCAACATGACGAAGCAGTAACCATAATTAAAAGTGAATTAGCTTCCGAAACTACTTTAGCACATTTTAATCCAGAAGCGTTGTTAATTGTAACGGTCGATGCGTCACCCAACGGGTTAGGGGCCGTTTTGTCACAGGTCGAACATGGAATTGAGAAACCTATTTCGTATATGTCTCGCTCACTCAGTGCGGCAGAAAAAAAATATAGCCAAATACAAAAAGAAGCTACAGCTATAATTTTTGGAATAAGGAAATTCCACCAATATTTGTATGGTCGAGCCAAACCATTCATTTTAAGAACGGATCATAAACCCTTAGTTTCAATTTTTAATCCAGACAAAGGCATTCCCGAGATATCAGCAAACCGTTTACAGCGTTATGCTATTTTCCTGTCCGCTTACAATTATAAAATAGAATATGTTAGCAGTGTTAATAATTGTGCAGATTACTTGAGCCGAGCAACACTGCACGATTGTAAAGCGCCCGGCACTAACTCTGAATGTTGTGAGTCATCTATTGATAAATCTAGTTACGTTCGCTTTGTTTACGAAGGAGAAAGGTTCTTGTCTCTGTCAGATGTCCGAAACGCTATAAAACTAGACGAGGTAGTGTCAACGGTTATCGACTATGTATCGAATGGATGGCCGAGTAAAATTTATGAACCGTTAATAAAAGATTATAACAGTCACCGGTTGAAATTATCAGTAGAAAATGGTTGTCTAATGAGGGGCCACAGATTAGTGATTCCTAAGAATTTGCAATATAAAGTGTTAAGTGAGTTGCACTCCGGTCACTTGGGAATCACAAAAGTGAAAGAAGAAGCGCGAAATAGATTTTGGTGGCCGGGTATGTCTGCGGCCATTGAACATCATATCGGCGCGTGCGCCGTGTGTGCATCGCAGCGCGCCGCGCCCCCGCGCTCCCCTCTCACGCCGTGGCCGTTTCCTACAACACCATGGCAGCGGGTACACATAGACTTCTTAGGTCCGCTTAGTGGTAAAACGTTTTTAATTATAGTGGACGCGTATTCAAAATGGGTAGAATGTTTCGACGTATCAACAGGGTTTTCGTCTCGAGTAGTTATAGAAAAACTATGCGAAGTTATGTCACGATTTGGTTTATTTCACACGATTTGCTCAGATAACGGTACTTCTTTTACATCACATGAGTTTAAACAATTTTGCAATATAAACAACATAAGTCACTTAACTTCTCCAGCATATAACCCAGCTAGCAATGGTCAAGCGGAGAGTTATGTAAAGATAATTAAAAAAGCAATTAAATCTTTCTTGTTATCTGGCTCATGTTTAAAAGATTTAAATATGAAATTGTTGGAATTCCTGCTCAAATATAGAAATTCCAAACATTCAACCACAAACAGATCACCTGCTGAAATATTATTCGGTCGTAAGTTGAGATGTAGGTTAGATTGTCTAGCACCTACCACCTTAACGCCATCCGACGCATCACTCGACACAGATGTTAAAGTTAAACAGTGTTTGCAGATTGACAATTTTCGTGGTAACCGTAATATCATGTTCAGTGTGGGTGACCAAGTCTTAGTGAAACTGTATAAACCAAATAAACATTATTGGTCACGGGGCATGATTACAAAAAACATTGGTAAAGCTGTATATTTAGTACAACTGAGCGAATCAAATCAAACGGTCAAGAGACACGCCAATCAGTTGCTTAAATATAGAGGGAGGGAAGATGGGCCATATGAAGAGGTCGTTCCCGCATTCATAATGCCATCAAATACGACTAACTCCGGGTTAGATTCATCTGAAGTTCCTGGTGAGAAATCGCCTTCACCCATGTTTGTACAAGGCAATCAATCCACTGGAAAGGAAAAGGAACCGATTTCGACAGCAGCTCCCTCGGTAGAATCGCAGCCTGTTACTCGGTCGAAACGAAATAAACCTGATGTTAATTACAAGAAGTTCTTCTAATTAAAGGTGGAGGGATGTTATGAAGGTACTAGTAAAAGTACTTATATTATATTTGTTAAAAATAAGTAGGTAGACTACGGAGCGAGGTTAAAGAGAACGACTGCTGCGACAGTCGAATATATGAGCTTGTACGTATCGGTTGTATAATTTCACTACCCACGCCCTACGTTTATAACACTTTGATATAGAAGAAAATTGTAGTGAAGATTAAATACTTTATTATTTACTTACTACGGTAGCCTCTGCTGTTTCCTTAGTTATAGTAGTTACGTTAGTACGAGGGATGTTTAAAGAAGATTAAAGCAAAGTGATTTTAATTAATTTAGTGATTTAAATTAAATTTAATGAGACTGAATAGCGTACATTAAGTTCAAAATAAGTAGGTTAGTCATTTTGATTATTAACATTATTCTGGAAAAACTTTTAATTGTAAGTTACAAGTTAATTTTATATTAATACTTTATAAACTAAGGATCTCAAAACACAAAGCTCTTAAACATGTACCTGACTTTTGTAAAATGATATTAGTTGTCTAAGTGAAAGTGATTTTATAATATCTCAGACAAATTATGTAACAAAATATTAAGAAAACAGATTGTTGACATATAACATAAGTAGGTAACTATAATAATATGTATATTAATAAATATAATATAATATTTTGTTGAAAAAAGATGATTCAGAGGAAAAAAAATCTTGAAAGAAGAAGAAAAATATATTCAATTCTGTTTCTTATTACATTTGAAGGGTGATTTGTTTAAAATGTTTATGTTCTTATATTTTTCACATTAATAAAAGTTTAAATTAATATCTTAAGAGTTTTACTTAAAACAATTTGCCAAACTATATAAATGATAACATGCATTTATCAATATTCATTTATGTTCCTCAACATGCATTCATTGTCATTCAATCCTGGTACTGGCATTTAGCAAAACAGTGTTACGTATGTTCCTTAATTTGATGTTTCAAATATTACAGTGTGTTGGAATATTTTGCAATATGCAACTACCTCATTTTTTTGGAAGAATATACTGTAAGGACGGGACTTAGTAAATGAAAGAGTTGTTGATCGTAATACGGTCCGTTTATTAATGCCTAGTTCTTCTAAAAGATATATTATATATTCTTATAAGATACTGCTTAACTACTACGTCACACGCCCTATCAGAAAGAGAAAAAAAAAACTTTTTTTTTTTTCTTAACATATATAATATAAGTATTATTTATGATGATTATACAATTATTTCTTATTCGTTGTACAGTAAATAGTTATCGTACTATTAAAATTTAGTATCTATAATGTATAAATCTATTTCAATACACTTACAAACTAAACAATTAACAATGGCATGAGTACTAGTCTTAATTTGATACTATTAGCAAAATCAGTAGTTAGGCTTGAACTAGATATTAAACTATCATATTTCTATAAATCTGAAGGAGGAAAGTTAATAAAATGCTTGTAGGGTAACATTCAAATCACACGTTTATTATCATGATCCATAATAACCATTACACTTGTATTAAACATAATAGGTACTTATTATGTTGGAATATAGAATGTTGTACATACGAGTACTTCCTACATAAATTTAAAGGCTAACAATGGTAACAAAATTGAATGATCAAACGAACTTACCTGAAGTGAAGTTCGATCCAAATTATCCTGCCTTCGTCGGAGAGATTTACATCTTGTAGTTTACCCTGTAAACGCCTAACAATTCGCACAAGTATTCAGCGTCATTGAAAGAGAAAAAAGATACCTCCTTCTCTTTCCCCTTCCTACGACGCGACCCGCCTAGATTACAGTCCTCATGTTTTTAGAGATCTTTTTCATGAAACATTGATTCGATGGGAGAAAAAAATCAATAGGGTTGGGGGGGACCTTAACCGTATAGTTCGGTAGTAGTACCAATTGGTACTAGACATGCAAACCTCCGCCGGCTCGGTTGTAGTACCAATTGGACCTCAGAGTTACGTCATACGACATCCTCATTAATAATTGCATTTTTGATAAAGCCACTTAAAAAATCTTATGTATGGGCGTTAATTAAAACAGATAGATAAAATGCTCATATCTTAGCGCCATTAATTCTTTAATATTTAACCTACAAGTTTACTAATTTTCATAAATAAAATCGAAGTGCATAAATGTGATAATCGCCATCAACCATCATTCTCATTGTTTTTTTTTTATTGTTAGGGTGTACCAAAACGATTATGCGAATCGATTTATTTTTTATTTCAACCTAATCGATTAATTTAAATTCGCTACTAAAATATTAGGAAAAATATTTTTAAGACTTAAAATACAATAAGCATTAATCATAATTATTATTTATGCTTTCTTATGTAATTCAAATAGGATTCTCTACAATAAAGAAAGAAAACTACTCAACAGATTATCGGACCCAAGGTTAATTTGCGCAGCATTGTCTATGTTATTCAAAATATGAATGAAAAATATTTTATTCCTTTTAAATTACTGACAGTTTTATGTTAGATACTTTGAGCTGGTTGCGTACGAAATACCAAGCTTACAGTTCATGTATTGTATGTTAAGTAGGTCTAGACAAATTTACACTGGTATTTAAAAAATATTTTTTATCTAGAGTGAGTAATGGTATCAGATTTTTTTTATAATGTTTTAAAAATTGAATATTGCTTTTTAAAATACTTTTCGATTTTGTCATCCTTCTCCTGAAACCCAATATCTAATATGTCCATGCAGGGCACGGAAAAATGCATTTTATTACAATTACACATACTTACCTACAAAATATATTTTCAAATTAAGGTTCTAAAACTATCTTCTAAAAAAGGTTATTAAGGCCAAATACTACATGGTAAATAACCTATCTTAATAAATTTTAATAAGTATTATAAGTGAAAATGGCACCGACTAGATGTTTCTAGTTTTTTGTTAATGGGTGTTATTTTCATGGTTTATTGAGTTCCTAATCACGAATCTGCGATCAAATTCCATGACAAAAAAATCGGGTAAAGTGCGAGCCGGAATCTTGTTTGGGTTGCGGGAATTCATAATTATAACCCACCGAATTTCATCTGAATCGTTTCAAATGCGTGAGTATGCGTGACATGAGTGGTCCTTTGCTTTATAGAGCTTTTTTAATGCACATATTTAATAAATAAATAATAATGTCCGCACAAATCGAACTTCGAAGTTAAGTTACGCTTGCCGAGATCGGCTGGTGGATGGGTGACCATCTAATACAAATGGATTTTACAACATGGCTTGGAAAGCATATCGTTGGTGCCGGCTGTTATTCGAACATCTTAGACAGTCGATAGGCCACAAACTCTAACCCCAACATTGCCAAGAGGTATGTTTTAACCAGTTACTAGATTGTGGAGGTCTAATAAGCAATAGCTCCATGTAAAAAAATGGTATTCATCTACATTTGGTTAGGCTAGATGCCGAACCCAACATAGAAAAGGAAAAGGCTAGGCAGAATGACGCGAGTGTCTCGAAAAAAAAAAACTTTTCTTTTTCAAAATTCGAATGGCCTATGACAGTTCGGCATTGATTTATGACTAATCGAATGATACCTGATCTGAAAAACCTATGCAGCCGTTTAGGCTTCCGAACGTTCCAAAGAAATAGACGTAACTACAAACATATATATATATGTACCAACCTATACCTACTTACATACATACTTTCAACAAACATTCTATAATATAGTATATTTAGATAATTTTTTTTTATCCGCAAAAGGACTCCTTTTGCGGATAAAAAAACTTATCACATTATAAAGCATATCGAATTGAATAACATTATATCAAAGTTCAAACCGATCCACTAACTAACCAGACCATAATCAATATAGATTTAAAAAAAAATTGATTTGAAAATCATAAATATTTCTGAATCACGAGCGCATCCTGGTTCTGCATTTAAATTTTGAATAAAATAGATTGGCACGAAATCGGCACGGGTCTGATTAATTTGTTCAGTTGATTTTATTCGTTGATTTCCAAAAAACGAACTATTATTATTATTTTACAAAGCGCAAATATGGTTTTCATAAATGCTTATTGGATTTTACGATAAATAAAATATTTTGTTCTAATTTTTAACAATCGATTTATGATAATTGCTCAATTATACTTACCGAGTCGAACGAAATAAAAAAACAATCGATTATAATAATCGTTTTCCCACACCCTAGCTTTAAAAAAAACCAATATGGCTGACGATTATAAACAAAATTACAGTAGCGGTAATGAATATTACGTGTTATTGGGTGTGTATTCGTTAAATTCGTTTAGATCTGGGCTTTTTCTTTTTCTTGACGATATTTAGAATCATAATATGTATATTTGTAATAGTATTTACATGTGAGTGTGTGATTATTGTGTGAAATAAAAACGTAAACAAACACAGTTGGCGCGAAACTTTGACTTTGGATAACAAAAAACTTCATTACCGCTACATATGTTCTTAGAAATATGGATGAATTCGTCAAATAATCAAATGATGAACAAACCACTACTCCTCAAGTGGAGTTTGGGTTTCTGGAATTCATAATTTTCATGTTTTTTAGCTTCGAACACCACTGCCATCAAAGTTGAAAAGTAATATTTTTTTGTCATAATTGAACCGTATTTTAAATTAACTTGCGTATAGAAAATGACAAAGAAAGACCGCAAATATAATGATTATGTCTTGATTTTGCGGTTTTGCCTCTTTTTAGCAAGCGGGAAGGTTGTTTACATATATAATTTTAGCAAATCTAAGACGACTATCTTTTGGAAGGGTGTAGTAATGCGTATTTTAGACGCATTTTTAAGTTGACTGACGTGATTTGAACGATCTTAGGTTGTAATTTAAGATATTTCTCAATAACTTATCGCATAAAATTGCTGCAGAAACAAATTTATCATAGTTAATTAAGATGCTGAAAGTTGAGATAATTTCTGAAATTCATGACGTAACATGCAACACCCCGTCGACTCAGCTAGTGTGTCAAATGTCAAAATCTTGTCGAGCAGAGTGGTTAAATCTCTCCGACGAAGGCAGGATAATTTGGATCGAACTTCACTTCAGGTAAGTTCGTTTGATCATTCAATTATCCTGCCTTCGTCTTCGAGATTTACATCTTGTAGATGTTCAGAGAACGACACATAATACGATAAATGTTGAAATGAAAAGGCAGAGATACTTCCAACAAAATAATAATCTTATATTATTTGCTCATTTAAGGCTAGGATTGAAATCAATAACTGGCCGATTATAAAAATTGGCATATGTTGCGGACTGATCAGACCATCCCGCGCATCTTCTAATAACATCTAATCTCACGCCAGCACGCAACGCAGCAGAGGTGGATGCGTGGCGTGTGCTGTGAGCGTTGAATATGATAGTATCGACGCCACTAAACTCTAATATAATATCTCTGATCCAGCGTCTGATTGTCTGAGCAGCTGCCGCCCTGTATGGCTTTTTACATGTTAGGAACAGGTTAGATACATTACTCATCCTTCTGGGTTTAGAAGTTTTAATGTACGCCTGTAAGCAAGAAGCCGGGCAGATAGCCGGTCTTTGAGTGAAAAAAGGCAAGTTTAATGTTGGTTGTTGACGACCAACAGCCGAAGCCTTAAGCAAATCTGTAATCGTTATTACAATTTTATCAGTAAACGCATGAATATTTTGAATTCTTATCAATGAAAGTGTTTGGATCCTTTGACCAGTAGCTAATGCGAGCAAAATAACCAATTTTTAGTAAGGTCTTGTAAATTACGTGATTCATTAGGAAATAAAGTTTCGACATAATTTAATACAATGTTAGGATTCCAGGTAAAATTATAACGTGGAAAAAAGGGTCTTAAATTAAAAACTCTTTAAAATCTTTTAACTGGGTCATTTTGTCCAATTGTATTCGTGGATATCAATGATATTGCCGAGCGGTGATTATTTAGGGTACCGTAAGAAGAACCGGATTTCATACATTCTGTGAGGAAATCTAGGAGAGAGACTAAACTTACATTATAAAAATCACAGTTTTTATGCTTACAGTATTCCCACCATCGTTTAAGACTAGAAGAATATTGTGATTTAGTATTCTGGGAAATTGACGACAGCATTACTTCCACAGAAGATTCGGGAACGCCTTGTTTTATAAAACCTTCCCGCATAACACGCTCACTTCCAGGGAAAGATGTTGGTAAAGCGGATAAGCTTGCCTGAAAGAAGAAATCTTTCCGGGGGGAATACTATTGTTTCACTTACACAAAGAGATTTGAAAAAAGTGGGTACCAAGGTTGTGACGACCAGCATGGTACTACCACGATGCCAGTCGCCTGGTCAGCAATAATTTTATTTAGTACTTTCAAAATGAGTGAGAAAGGCGGGAATGCGTAAAAATAAAAACTGTACCTATCCAGAGTAAAAGCATCTATGTTATAAGCATACGGATCCCTCTTCCATGACACGTAATTATCACACTTTGTATTAAGACGTGAGGCAAACAGGTCAATATTGGGATATCCAAAGTGTGTCACAATCTTTGAAAATGCGTTAGAATTTAACTCCCATTCAGTGTCAATATTTATTTTTCTGGACTCACTATCTGCATCAATATTTTCGCATGATTTAATGTAAGATGCAAAAAATCATAATGTTCCTTTTTTCACACCACCGCCAAATTAATTGTGTGATAAAATTCAAATGTGGATACTGTACACCTCCCATCCGATTCAAATATGAAATTGCTGTCGTGTTATCGACAAGCAGTAAAATCTCAAAGTTTCATCGAAATTTAGCAAAGGCTTTTAAGGCATAATATACAACCAACAATTCCAAGTAATTTATGTGATAAGAACGTTCTCGAATAGTCCACGGACCTCCAGCCATTTCATTGCCACAAGCAGCGCCCCACCCAGTCATGGAAGCGTCAGTAAAAATTTCGAGTTCGAATTTACTTTGACGAATAGGATTACAAACTTTCATTATTCTATTTTTCCACCATATCAAATCATCACATAAATTGTTTGGAACTGACATGCGCATCTCAAAATGGTTACCGTTATTCAGTAGGGCCAAATATTTAGCCCTTTCTAAACCTTTAGTGTACAGCCATCCATAAATTACCGCAGGGCAGGCGCGGTAAGTGTGCCTAAGAGCCGAGCAAAATCGCGGATTTGAATTTGTTTTCGCTGAGAAATACAATCTAGGGGGACGGTGAGCGAGGGTGGCTCGCCGTCCGATACCAGGCTGAGTCGACGACGCGTTGTGCTTCACGCGCGCCTCAAGGAGCCGTCAGCACCAGAGACGGGGCCCCATAGGGTCGGTGCCTGCTAGGGTTGCGGAATTTGTTCGAAAGAGTTACCGCGGCCCTGGAACGCAAAGGGCACATGGAGGAGCACGGGTGGGTTTTAGTCAGTAAAAGTCTGACACTCCCTACCGCTCCACCCAGGGCGGGAGGGGTCATTTGATGTTTTTTTTTTTTGAGGGGTAGTTCGATAGTCATTGTTTTTGAATTGAGAATAAAACCAAGATAAGTACATGAAGAAGAGGGAATCAAATTACTCTTTTTGTAATTTATGACAAAACCTAATTTTGTTAAACAATCAATTGTCTCATCACGGTTGGTGACGCAATCACCATATTTGTTATATGTTAAATGCCACCATGTGTTTTTCTATAGTGTTATATCTGTAGTTATTGTAGTCTTTTTTTATGTACTTGCTTATGAGCTTATAAAGGGCAGAGATCTCATTTTTCAATGTTCTAGATTTTTTTTTCATTTGTTGAAGTTCCTTCCGTCTCTTTATAAGCTGTAATGTGCGTTCTGACAGAATTTTATGTGTTTTGTGTTTTTTATTTTCATTTTGAATTGTTTGTAGGCTTCTGTTTATGGTTTTTATAATACTGTCGTAATAGCCTTGGACTGATTTGTCTGACGGTGCGTTCAGTGTCGTTTTTATATACTCATTGAATTTAGAGATATCATCTTCGTTGGTTATCATTTTATTTTGGTAGTTATTGTATTTGGTTCGACTTTTCTTTGGCTGTTTATATGTGATGGTTGCTCTAACTGGTCTGTGGTCCGAAGGATAGCTTATATTCAGTACTTCTATATTTTGAAATAATTGAGGACGGTTTGATAGAACGAGATCGATTTCGTTTTTGTATTTTTTATCAGGAGAGATCCATGTCCATCTGTTTTTTAATTTTTTCTTATAAAATGTGTTTAAAATTAACAGCTTGTTCTCAGTAGCAAAATCTATAAGTCTCTGTCCTCTCTCATTTCTCTCACCATAGCCGTAACTTTTCAGAACTAAATATTCTTCTTTTTTTGGGATACCAATTTTTGCGTTCCAGTCTCCCATCAGTATGAAGTCTTTGTACGATATTTCTATTGCTTTGTTGAGTGTACAATAGAAGCTGTCGATTTCAGCTTGGTTGGCTTTTTCTGTAGGGGCATATACTTGTATAATTGATAACCGAGTACTTCCAAATATCATGTTTAGCACTGCGACTCTGTCTGATAATTCAATGTAGCTTTCTAAGTTGTATATGTGACATTTTTTTATCAAAAAGCCTACACCGTACAGTCCTGGTGTTACTCCAGTGTGGCATAAAATAAAATTGTCATATTCTTCTATTTTGTTTCCCATTCGTCTTATCTCAGCCAGTCCAATTACGTCGTATTTTATGTCTGATAGAGCTTCATTTAGCTCTATCAGGCGTTCGTATGTAGAGAGTGTTTTGACGTTGTATGTCATAATGTAGAGCTTTCCCGTTGTATTCGTAGTAGTGGTAGTACTGTTTGACGTATATGTTTTTATAGAGAGTTTTGAAGATAATGTTGTTTTATTCTTTGGAGGGTTTTGGTCATACTCCTCCACGGTGACCAACCGGCTTGGAAGATATTTTGTTTTTTGCGTAATGTTGGTGTTGTTTTGCATATGAGAGGGGCTCTTTAATTGTTATATGTTGTTAATTTTATTTTCTTCATTTCTTGATGTGTTAGTTGGGTGTTTTGTATTGAAGAAGTTTAATATACCCGGTTTTATTGGCCTCTCTGATAGACTGGATGATCTTTGTATGGAAGTTTTATTTTTCTTAATTGGTTGCGTTTTGTGTTCTTGACTAGGGTTAATAACTGCGGTATTGAATTCAGGGGAGTTTGAAAGCATTCTTTTATTTTGATTTGATGTAGCTGATTTTTTATTCATAAATACTATTTTGTCATATTTAATTCTTACTGAATTCCCTTTCTCTTTTTCTATTCGCACTTGCTCTTGTAGCTCTTTTCTTATATTTAGGACATAGTCCGGGTAGTCTTCTTTTATATAATAAGGGGTAAGGGGCATAAGTCAAACAGGAGGCACAAGGAAAGCTTACAAAGAGCTAAATACGAATAAAACATGGATCGAAGGATTGAAACAGGATAAAAAAATACACAACAAGCGTAACGACATCATTACCGTAGCAACACATTTCTATAGAAATCTTTACAGTAAAAAGAATAACATGGACGATAAAGAGCAACAGCCAAAGCTCAATTTTAGCCACCCACCAGTGCCTAAGATTGAAATAAACGAAGTAATAGAAACAACAAAAGCTCTCAAAACAGAGAAAAGCCCGGGTTCAGACGGCATCACAAATGAAATATTAAAAATCGGTTCGGCAAGCCTTATCGCCCACCTGACAGAACTCTTCAACCTTATTATTGAAACCGGAGAGACACCCACTCAATGGTCTGAATCCGACATTATTCTTATTTACAAGAAAGGCGACCCTAACGATATAGCAAACTACAGACCTATAAGCCTACTACCTACCATCTACAAGCTCTTCTCTTCTATAATAAATAAAAGGATAAACTCTACATTAGACAAGCGTCAACCTATCGAACAAGCCGGGTTCAGAAAAGGATACTCAACGATCGATCACATACACACAATAGAACTTCTCATAGAAAAATATCGAGAGAAAAATAGACCACTCTACATTGCATATATTGACTACCAAAAAGCATTCGACTGTGTATCGCATAAAAGTATTTGGGAAACCCTAGCAACACAAGGGGTAGAAAAAGAATATATTGATGTGATCAGGAGTATATACAATAACAACAAGAGTAGAGTCAAACTCGAGAAGGCCGGACCGTGGTTCCCAGTCAGTAGAGGAGTAAGACAAGGCGACCCACTCTCACCACTGCTGTTCATAGCAACACTAGAGTCAATTATCAGGCAACTAAATTGGAAAGGTCGAGGTATTAAGATTAATGAAGCCTACCTAAGCCACTTAAGGTTTGCAGATGACTTGGTCCTCCTATCAGAAACGGGAAAAGGGATTCAATATATGATAGAGTCACTCAATGATTCCAGTAAACTAGTGGGATTAGAGATGAATCTGTCCAAAACTATGTTGATGACCAACAGTACAAAGGAAACAATATATGTAGGCTGCGAACCGCTCAAATATACAGACAACTACATATACCTGGGCAAACAAATTAGCTTTGATCAGAATAGTAACGAACAGGAAGTAGAACGCAGGACGCAGCTAACATGGAACAAATATTGGGCACAAAAGGACATTTTCAAAAGCAGCCTGCCAATCAAAATTAAAACCAAGGTACTAAACTCGTGTCTTATACCGTGTCTGACATATGCTTGTCAAACGTGGAAGTTCAATAAAAGAACAAAAGATAAAATAATAAAATGTCAAAGAGGGATAGAGCGCAGTATGATGAACATAAAAAAGATGCAGAAAATAAGACACACAAAAATAAGACACATCACCAAGGCAAAAGACGGATTGATGCACGCCCAGTCACTGAAATGGAAGTGGGCCGGACATGTAGCGCGCCTAAAGGACCAGCGGTGGACGAAAAGGGTAACCACATGGGCTGGCCCACCAGGCAAAAGAAGTAGAGGTAGACCCGTAGCCAGTTGGGAAGACGAAATCAAAAAACTAGCTGGCCCCAACTGGATTCAAATAGCCCAATCTAGAGAGGACTGGCTATCTTTGGAGGAGGCCTTCACCTATAGAGGGGTTCTTGCAGACGAAGTATAGATCTATAATATAACTTAACTTTAATTCTTTTTTATTTTTGTAATCTGCATGAAATTAAAGGCTTTTTTATTTTTATTTTTATTTTATTTATTTATTAAATGCCACCATATTTGTTAAATGAAACCCTTAGACCTCAAAAAGGTTGCAACCGGTTGAAGAATTTTTGTGAAAATGTACGGAGCTGAACAAAGGCCAAACGGAAGAACGGTAAACTCTTATAGGTCAGTATCAAAATAAAAACGTAAATATTTAGTATGGTCTTCATGGATGCGCAGCAAAAAGTAGGCCTCTTTTAAATCGATATTTACCATATGACAGTCTTTTGATAAAGGACGTGTCGCGGATTTTAAAATGATCACAATGAACACATTTATTTAATTTTTTAAGGTTTAAAATATATCTAAAATCACCATCACTCTTGGGTACTAAAAAAAAATATCAGAGATAAACTGATCTTGAACAGGTTTACATTTCCTAATGGCTTTAATATTTAATAAGTGTTTTAATTCTTTGTCAAGTGCTAATAACTCAGATTTTGAAAATGACCGTTTGGGTAATTGGTATACAGATTGTTCCGGAGTTGTCGTAAAAGGGATACGATAACCCGATATTGTATTTAAGATAAAGTCATCATTAGTGATCGATTTCCAAGCAGGTAAAAAAAAATATTGCAGCCGTCCGGCGTGTACCTGGGGGGTCGAATCTACGTGTTCGAGCGCTCGGGTGGAGCTGGAGGGCGCGCTGCAGGCTGGGGCTGGCGGCGCGCTGGCGGCGGCGGTGCAGCGTTCTGGCGGCGGGCACTGGTAGACGCCGGTGCTGGTGCTCGGCGACGGTTCGCGTACTGGTTGCGCTGTCCGCCGGTCCGGTACTGGTAGTTCTGGGCACCTCGATGGGGAGGGCGGCCTCGAAAGGGTTGGCCTTTCCAGTTTAAATTGGAATCGTTCGACGCAGATACTGTTGACTGTATGTACTGGCCAGTCCGCTTTATACCGCGGGAGTTTTTAACGAGGTCACCTAATTTTTCACCAAACAGCGTAGTGTCTCGTTTTCTGTCTTTGAAAGATTCAATCAATGATTTATCTACTAGTGGAATTATCATTGCGCGACGACTTTCCGTTTCAGAGAAATGGGAATCGGCGAGCAGTTTCCCGGTATCATTTAGAACCCGTATGACTTCAGGTGGATCTGGTTTTTTTTTTCAACAAGGCAGTCATAGCACAACTTAGTGCAGTTAAAGCACGCCCAAGCTGTTCTTGCTTATTCAGCATTCGTTTGTCCCTATTTCTGAAAGGCTCAGTGAGCATAGCTGCTATTTCCGGGTTTAGAGTTGGAGCTTTAACTAAAGACATATTTTTGGGAAACAAATATTTATTTGCTAATTCTTCCTTTGCCTCCTTTTTCAAACCATGTGACAATAAAAGTTGAAAACGTTTAGCAATATCCTCTTGGATATTGTCGCCCCATTCCTCAGCATCAGGTTCAAATTCACCTAACGCTTTTAGCAATTCGGGTTCTATATCCGACATTGGGGCAGCAACGCCGACATTGTCCCCTGTTCCAGTAGAAGCGGCAGTGCTTTCCGCAGCAGCGTCGAGCACAGGTTCACCAGTCTGGGCAGTGTTGTCGCATTCAAGCGATAACCTTGGTATTGTTTCAAAGCCAACATCATCCGGCGTTATTGTGATTTCCTCGTCATCTGTCGTTACACCATAACATGGTTGTAAATAGCAGCAGTGCAAAGCGGTGACAAAGCCGGGGGGCTTAAAAAACACAATTATGTTTTATGTGCATGAAAAAAAAAAAGACATGCCATAAGTAGCTACTGGTTAATATCGCGTATTAACTCGGAGCACACACTAGCCATTGGCCAATATCTCGTATTGGCTCGAGGCAAAATAAGAAGCATAATATAGCTTTTGGTACACACTCGCTGCAGGTTTGAAGGTGTTAAGCACTCCATAAAAAAAGATTACACAAATTACTATAAACCTTCAAAAGTATCGTTTGAAGAATCTTCTTCGCTCGAGTACAAAATCCGTTTAAAAACTGTAAACGTTAATTTACACGAAAATAAAAAACTAAAACGGGTAGGTAGTTACTTTTTCGGTCTTGAGAAAGAACACTTTGTGCGAACGCCGTGAGCGCACGGGCAACAAATGAGGACTGTAATCTAGGCGGGTCGCGTCGTAGGAAGGGGAAAGAGAAGGAGGTATCTTTTTTCTCTTTCTATGACGCTGAATACTTGTGCGAATTGTTAGGCGTTTACAGGGTAAACTACAAGATGTAAATCTCGAAGACGAAGGCAGGATAATATAATTCAAAGTTAAAACAAAATAACGGCCACAGTTTATAACTTAGTATGATATTTAAAGAATAAGTCGGTAGTTATTAGATCAGATTGACTTACAGTAGGTACTGTACTTGTTCTCCTGGTGGTCCGAACTTGATATGGGCCAGAGCCCCGATATTCTGAACCTTTTATGTGAGCATTCAATCCACAAACAAAAGTTACAAACTATCGTTGTCAGGTGACAGGCAAAGAAATTTATTCATTCAGCCAATATAATTTTAACAAGATTAAAAATGTAAGCTGAATAATAATGTAATCGTGGAAATGTGTTAAAATACAATTCTAATTCCCTAACAGACGGCCGTCCTGAGAAAGGAATGACCCCATTGCTTTTCGGCCATTCGAGTTATTTTGTGTGTCTCTATACAAAACAGATTCTTTTGAATAATTAGCACCTTAGTTATACAACTCAAAATACATTAATAATTGTTAAGGCACTTTTTTTTTAAACTAATACAACATACAACTAGTTAAAAATAGACAATACAATAACTTCTAACATAGTAACCAAGATCATGAAAATATAAAAAAACTTTTTACAAAAAAATACAACCGACTTTTCCACAAAAAATCAAAAAAGTACAAAATAACTTAAATTTCGGAACTCGGTGTTTGTGGTTCCTTTTTCATTTTTTGAACACCGACTTCCGAAATTAAAGTTATTTTGTACTTTTTTGATTTTTTGTGGAAAAGTCGGTTGTATTTTTTTGTAAAAAGTTTTTTATTTTTCACTTTTTAGTGGTACCTAAACCCCCTCCCCTCCCCCCACCTAAACCAACCAATTACATTAGTGTAAAAAAAACGCACTGCTCCAATGCAGAGTAAACTAAAAGTCGTCAATGTAGATATTTTTTTAGATTTTTCAAATCGGTTGGCAAGCGACGGAGTTATGCGCGAACAAACAATAAAAAAAATAAATAAAAAAAAAAACATACAAACATCCGAATTGAGAACCTCCTCCTTTTTTAGAAGTCGGTTAAAAACTATACACTGTATTATCAATTCAAAATACTGTAGTAAGAGAAATGAAAAGTAGAATTGTTCAAGTAAGTAGGAATCATAAACCAGGGTGATCCTGTTAACATTCATAATAATAAAAACCAAGTGATCTAATAACTTATATCTTAGTAACAAAAATTATGAAAATATAACAAATATGTTATATTTAGGTATACCTACATTGTACAAATATTTTTACTGGGAATCAATAAGTTTAATAATTCTTAAAGTAATTGATTAAATAGGTACCTATTTATAATTAACAGTAATCCCGTTAGGTCATCGCACACTCATCAACCTGACATCGGTTCATCATCGGCTCGCATCATCTGCTATCCGACAACGGCGTCAATTAGACGTAGCGACGTCATCGGAACGGCTCTCGTCGTTTCTCGTGGTATCGACGTGGCGATTGATGCGCGACGCTTCGGAGAGTTGACCGTGCCTACACGCTTACGGATGAGCGTATGTTTGTGTAATGAGCACTAACGTGATTGTATCGGTAGTGTAGAAACCTGGAAAACAATAATAATATATTGGTAGAGTTCTATTACGTTTAGTCCAAAACACAGTGTTCCATAGTTCACGATTGAAAATAAACGAAGAAAAGATTACGAAGAGATCAGATTACTTTTTAAGGGGGCGTGAACACCGCTTGTACTTCAGCATACGTCATTGTTACTGACACCGCTTGTACTTCGGCCTCGGTCCACTTTGTAAAAGGGGGCGTGAACACCGCTTGTACTTCAGCATACGTCATTGTTACTGACACCGCTTGTACTTCGGCCTCGGTCCACTTTGTAAAAGGGGGCGTGAACACCGCTTGTACTTCAGCATACGTCATTGTTACTGACACCGCTTGTACTTCGGTCTCGGTCCACTAATACTTACAAGCAGCTCCAGAGTAGCTAGATGCAGCCCGTCAGTCACATAAGATTAATTCTGTAATCATATAACTGGGAAGGATTTGGAAAGGAAAGTCCGTATTTGTCATGAGTGTAGCAGATAGAGTTTAAAAAGGCAAGTCGGTATTAGTCATAACTTAATCATTGTATCTTAATTTGAATTGGAAGAGTAACTAACTCTGTTGTTAACTTCGTTACTCGCAACGTCATTGTCTTCGCCGTCAGTGTCATTACTAGGTGCGAAAGTTATCCAACTTTTTAACTGGTCTGCTGGATAAATACTTTTATATTTACGTTTTGAGTGTCCTTTAATACTAGAGACTTCGTACCGATCGTTTTCTAGAACAGCAGTTATTTTCAAAGGACCCCGAAACTTTGGACATAACTTTTTACTTTTTCCATCTGCTGGATTGTGGTGATTAGGAATCATGACTAAATCATCTATTTGAAAGAATTTTGTTGGTGCCCTACCGCTATCAAATTTCTTTTTCATATATTGTTGACTCTTTGCGGTGTTCTCAAGAGCAGCCGACCGTATTTCATCTCTAGATGGACCTGATTTAGAAGCATGTACTAAATCGGCTAGCTCGTTTAAAATAGGGCCCTCCCCAGGACAGATTGTGCGACGTCCAAATATTATTTCAGAAGGAGATTTGCCCGTGGTTTTATTGGTTATATTATTTAAACTCCATTGCAATTTACCTTTTTTTTTTTTTTTTTTTTTAACTTGTTATAAACTAGTGCTTGACTGCGATCCCACCTGATGGTAAGCAGCGATGCAATCTCTGATGGTAAGGCGCACTAGTTTATGAGCCTATTCACTCTTGCCTTGAAGACATTCAGATTATAATCGGACGGGAAGACCGCCGCAGGCAAATTGTTCCAATCCTTCGATGTTCGCGGTATAAACGACGAGGCAAAACGCTTAGTCCGGACCGTAGAAGTTTCAACAACGTATGGATGGATACTCGCCGTACGTCGGGTCGTCCGATGGTAAAAAAGGGATGGCGGGATCAAGTTATGCAGTTCCTGCGCACACTCTCCAAAATGCAACCTGTAAAACACCGAAAGGCTGGCTACTTTACGCCTGTGCTCAAGGCTTTGAAGATTGGATTTAACCAAATCTGGATCACCAATTAGCCTCTTCGCTCGCCTTTCCACCGAGTCCAAAGCCGCTAGGTGGCATTTCGCAGCACCAGCCCATATATGGCTGCAGTACTCCACACACGAACGAACCTGTGCCTTATATAGCATCAAAAGCTGTTCTGATGTGAAGTACCGGCGGACCTTTGCGAGAACGCCGAGTTTCCTAGCAGCCACCTTGGCTTTGGACTCAATGAACCGCCCAAAGTTTAGGTCTGAAGAGATTTCTACTCCCAAAAGCTGAAGGCGGTCGGTGCACTCCAGGGATACATTCTGAAAAGTAGGAGCCAAGGTGAACGGGCTCTTTTTGGCGGTGAACAGACACGCTTGTGTTTTGGCGGCGTTGAATCCCACCAGATTGGCTTCACCCCACTTGGAGACTGCCTGAAGTGAGACATTCGTACGCTCCACCATAGACTCTCGTTCGGACTGGATTAGCTCCTTACTAGCCCGAGCACTAGGCAGGTATCTCTCTACAACTGTGCTATCATCTGCATACCCATAGATACCGGGCACCAGCAGATCATTGATATGCAGTAGGAAGAGAGTTGCAGAGAGAACAGACCCCTGAGGAACTCCGGCATTAGTCGTCATGGGCTCTGATGAGCAGCCGTCGACAACAACTCGGAGAGACCGTTCACTCAGGAAGTCTCCTATCCAGTTAATCAGACCAGGAGAAATGCCGTACGCTGGAAGCTTGCTCAAAAGGCTAGCGTGCCATACCCTGTCGAAGGCCTTCGAGACGTCTAAGGAAACGGCCATCGCTTCCCCGTTCCTCTCGAGGGCCTCGCCCCACAAGTGGGTGGCATAAACTAGTAGGTCCCCAGTTGACCGATTACGGCGAAACCCATACTGTCGGTCACTGAGGAGATCGTGACCTTCTAGATATGCCATGAGGCGCGAATTCAATACACGCTCCATAATCTTGCAGAGTATGGAGGTTACCGAAATCGGCCGATAGTTGGCAGGATCGGCACGACTGCCCTTTTTGGGCACGGGTTGCACGTTGGCAAGCTTCCAGGACTTGGGCACTATACCAGTCCTGAACGAGAGGCGATACAAGCGTGTCAACACAGGAGACAGTTCGGGCGCACATTCCTTGAGAACAATCGCTGGTATGCCATCCGGTCCACTAGCCTTATTCACGTCTAGGCGACACAGCGCTCTCAGAACTTCTCTGTTCCTTATACGAACCTCGGTCATAGAGGTGTCACAATGAGGCAGAGTCGGTGGAGTAGCACCGCTAGTATCCAGACGAGAATTATGGGCGAAAAGAGACGCAAAAAGGCTTGCTTTCTCTCTCGCCGTATGAGCCAGTGTTCCATCAGGCTTTACCAGCGGAGGCAATGAGGGCCGACAGAAGTTCGCTTCGACCGACTTGGCAAGGGACCAAAAGGCTCTGCTACCTGAAGGTTGTGCAGAGAGCTTTGTGCCAATATGGTTTATATGGTCGAAGCGAGCCTTCTTTAGTGCCTTTTTGTAGGACTTGGCAGCACGGTTAAAGGCTCTCTTCTTTGAGATCAGATCCGGAGCTTTGCGATCACGAGCATCAACCCAGGCGAGAAACGCCGAATGCTTGTGCTCTTCAGCCTGAACGCAATCGGCGTTGAACCATGGGTGAGCTGAGCCACCGATGGGTACATTGCTATAAGGGATGAAATATTCCATAGCTTGACGTATCACATCGGTTACAGCATCCGCGCAGCTCGTCGGATTTTCGGAAGAGAAGCAGACCTGCTGCCAAGGATAAGACGCAAAGAAGTGCCGCATCTCATCCCAATCTGCTGACTTGTAACGCCACATTCGCCGTTCGCCACGAGAGTCGCGGTCAGGTGGGGAGAAGGACGATACAGATTTCACCAGACAGTGATCTGAAGTTCCAAGTGGTGAAGAAACTGTTACGATACATCTGTCCGGATCAGTTGTCAGCAGTAGGTCCAGACAATTGGCAGTATGACTAACAACATCAGGCACCCTAGTCGCTTGCTTTACCAGCTGGGAGAGGCCCATCGATACTGCAAAGTTTCGCACTTCTCTCCCAGCGTGGTCGGTCCTCTGGTATGGGAAAAGCCAGTCTTGGTGGCAGGCGTTAAAGTCCCCCAGAGCGACAAACTGCGCATCCGGGTGCTGATGCAGAGCCTCATCGGCGGCCTCACTGAGGTGGCCAAAGAGTTGAGTTGTCTCCTGGTCGCCGCTGTGCGATCGGTAGACACAGGTGTAGACAATTTTGTCCACACCGGTGTCCACCAGCAACCATAAGGTTGAAAAACTGGGGTCTTCAAGGTGACGGAGACGCTGGCAGCAGATGTCGTTGCGGACATACACACAGACCCCGGCACGCTGCAGGAAATGGTGCTCCAATGAGTATCCCGGGTAGTCGAGATACGCCGCATCAGACGGACATCTGATCTGCGTCTCCGTCAAGAAAAGTAAGTGGGGCTTGTCAGTCTCGAGGTGGTAGTGGACTGCATCGAGATTGGAGTGCAGTCCTCGAATGTTTGAGAGGTGCACATGAAACGAGAGGACGTGCATCCGCTGTACACACTTACTCTTCTTTTTACCTTTCATAATTTTTTTTTGTTTTTATGTAGAGTGAATAGGGTTGGTGGACGATGGCAGTTGAGCGAGGTGATGCGATGCTAAGCCCAACAACACACCCAGAGCTGCTGCGCCAGTGGAGGATTGGTCCGGAGACTGCGGGGACGCCCGAACCCCCCCAGGGATCGCCATCGGGTCCTCTCGCCCGGTCGCCAACCGGCACGATGGGGCCACCCTGGGATTTTTCGCAGTTGGCGGGGCAGCCTTTCATGTGTGGCTGGCACACTACTTGGGCCCCCAACTACCTGCGGTCGGCCAGCGGAGCACCGTGCTTCGGATCCCGCTACCCTCCGCGATCAAACATCCGACACAACAGCAACTGGTGCATCATACCCGGCAAACACCGCAACACAACTGCTCAGACCCATCTTCCACCACACGGCTTCACCAGACTACATGCCGGAACACGATAGATCGCTTGGCGGCATGACTTTATCTGGTGGGTGGTAACCTTTAAGCCGGCAGCCGATGCTATGGCCTACCACCGTCTTTTACTGCTCGTTTAGCACTACCCAGGGGACACGTGTAGGGCGGTCAAAGGTCAAGTAAATCCTACGGACGCGAGCAGTCCATCCCCCGTGACTGGGATACCTACTCTGATATCCCAGTCACGCTCCGACTGATCGTAATTGGTCGCGGCTAAAGAATCAAGAATTGTACGATTATATCGTTCAATCTGCCCATTGGCTCGTGGTGTTGCGACGGCGTTCAGTACATGCCTAGCACCTATTAATTTTACGAAGCTTTTGAATGCCGCTGATGTGAAACTAGTACCGCGATCGGTGATTATTATGTTTGGACTACCAATTACGTCAAATATTTCTTGCAGAGTTTTGATAGTGGTTTTAGTTTTGACATCTTTTACTGGTCTTATAAAAATGAATTTACTGAAACCATCAATTACACCCAGTATGTAAGAATTTCCCTTTTTACTCCTAACGAATGGTCCAAGATGGTCCATGTGAAGAGTGTGAAATGGGACGTTACCTTTTGGGATTGGATGTAAGTAACCAGTAGGTTTACTGGTAGATGCTTTATTGTATGCACAATTAAGACATGCTTCCACATATTTGCGAACGAAACGCTTCATTTTTGGAAACCAATAGTCTTGTTTAATTTTATCTAGAGTCTTTTCAACCGCAAAGTGTCCCATCTCATCATGACATAACTGACAAATACGCCATCGTGCCCCATTTGGTACAACCCATTTTTTTTTATCCCCTACTATTCTGTAGATCTTATCATCCTGGAGGAGGAAATTTGTGTGAATATCTTTAACCTCCTTTTGGTTACTTTTTAAGATCAATTTGATGTGTTGTAATTTAGGATCAGACATTTGAACGGTTTGAAGCCAATCGGTGACACTGATATTCATGATATCATACTCCCTAGCATCCAACGTTTCTCGCGAGTCACGATAACCAATAGGATTTCGACTTAGCGCGTCAACGTGTTTCATGTTGTCGCCTGGCCTGTATTCAATGGTGAAATCGTATTCTTGTAATAATAAACACCATCGTGCAATTCGCGGCATCAAATCACGCTTTGTCAGTGTAGTCCTCAAAGCGTTGCAGTCCGTGAACACTTTGAATGGTATACCAATTAAATATATACGAAACCTCTTTAGTGACAGGATAACTGCAAGAGTTTCCAATTCATAGGAATGGAGGAATTCTTCCTCTTTGGTTGTTTGTTTGCTAAAGTATGCTACTGGTCTAGGGGGAGATTTTTCGTCGGGTTTTTGGAGCAGAATCCCGCCTACCCCTAATTTGCTGGCGTCGCAATGTACCTCCGTTATGTAAGTTGTATCATACAGAGCCAATATGGGGCGTTCTATTAACTTAGTTTTAATTGTATTAAATGCTTCCTCTTGAAGTTTACTCCAAACCCAAGGGATATTTGCTTTTGTTAGAAAAGTCAGAGGTTTAGCTATACTTGCAAAGTTGGGAACAAATCGCCTAAAGAAACTTGCAAGACCAACGAATTGACGGACCTGATGAACGCTGCTGGGTGTCGGGAATAAAGCTACTGCCTCGGTTTTTTTACTACCGGGCCTCAAGCCATGTTTAGAGATTTCATATCCTAAGTAATCTAACTTAGTTTCAAAGAAGAAACATTTTTCAATATTCAAAGTCAATCCGGCTTTCCGGAGGCAACTAAAGATTTTCCTTAATTTTTCCATACCTTCTTCTACGTCAGTAGATGGTGACAGAATGTCATCCATATAGGGTAAAGCTAGGTCGAATCTATCTTTCCCTAGGGTTTTATTTATCATATTTTGAAATACCGCTGGTGCATTGACCAAACCGAATGGCATTCGCGTATATTCGAAATGTCCGTCTGGAGTTACGAATGCTGTCATATGAGTCGAATCTTGCGCCATCGGAATCTGGTAGTAGCCCGATTTTAGGTCTAAACTCGTAAAGAATCTTTTCCCGTTGAGTATAGATGACCAACTAGACAGCTAGTTGGTCATCTATAACTGGCATAGGGTACGAATCCTTGACGGTCTTTTTGTTAAGTGCCCTATAATCTACGCACAAACGATAATCGTTATTCTTCTTTTTGACTAAAACTATTGGGCTTGCGAATGGAGAATTAGATTCTTTAACGATATTATTATCAAGGAGCTCATTTACAAGTTTTTGAACTACTATGCGTTCGCTATATGGTAATCTGTATGGTTTGTAAGAGACTGGAGAGTTATCAGCAAGTTTAATATGCATTTCTGAAATAGTCGATGTTCCCAGTTCGCTCACGTTTAAAGCAAAACAATCACGATACTCATTAACCAATTTCAAAAGAAGTTGTTTCTGTTTGTCAGTAGTCTCAGAACCAATTTTTAGCATGTCCATTGTCAGCGGATCAGGATTGTTGTTGCTAGGTTTGTCAATCGTCAGTTTGTATATCCCTAATTTGTCAGCCTTTTGGAAATCCGTATAAATGTCAAGTGAGATCGGTAATAAATTAGCCCTTGCAATAAGCTTTCCCTTATGTAACAAACGTGTAACGCCAGATATATTTATAACTAATAGCGGAATAAAAATTTCTTCCCCCGTCTTAAAACAAGTGTTTCCTAGTAAATATATAAGCCCTGTGTGTTTACTTCCTAAATGTATATCTACACCGATTAACCCATTAATCTCCACATCAGATTTAATGTAAACTTCAGACTTCTCTGCGTCGGCCACCGCTGAGTATAACACCAAACTACTATTCGTTTTGTAAACCCTAACGTCAGGTAACTCAGTAAGAGTCTGACCAACCAGTACGTCCGTATTAAGGAATTCATTATGCACAATAAACACTTCTACTATAGCAGTAACAAAGTCCACGCTTATCTCGGCGGATGCCCTACCTAAAGGTAATATTAGACCAGTTGCAAAACCTTTTAATACGGGGAGTCCCACTGTCGAGGTGTCTAATTTTAATTCGTCCGCCGTGCTCTGTTTGATAAGCGTGCACTCGCTACCGAAATCAACAAATGCAGTTTTAGATATGCCATTTACTGTTATATTTTTTGTATAAATACTGTGAGTATTTTTACTGGTCTCGATCAACTGTACCTTATTGACGGGAATTGAACTATGTTTATCTTTATCTGCATCTCTCTTGCAATATTCGGATAAATGACCTATTCTGTTGCATTTTGTACATTTTTGGAGAGTCTTTTGGCATTTCGGAACAGTATGTCCAAGCTCCGAGCAATTGTAACAACGGACCTTAAACGATGGAGGTTTATTGTTTCGTGTGCTCTCTTTAGTTTGCATAGGGGTTTTCTTTATTTCCTTTATACTTTTGCAAGAAATATTACGTAAGTACTTGAGTAGCCTACTCGGTCGCCTAAAGTCGGAGCCTAACGCATTCAGACGGATATTATTATCATATATTCCCTGTACTATACAGTCTACTGCGTTTTTCCCCTTAAACCCACAATGGTTTACAAGCTTTGCTTTTTCATAAAAGTATTCTTCTAGAGTTTCATCCCTCTTACTCTTCCTGTCTAACATCTCGACGAGTTTGTCCGCATAATTTTGATCGTCAGGAAAACTTTTCATTAACTTGGCCTGCCATTCCTTCCAGTTAAGCTTAACTGACGGTAAGCCTTCATACCATCTGCGTGAAAGACCAGCGAGCTTAGGTAATGCATTATAAATAATTTCTTTATCACTCCAGTAATATATTTGAGCAGTTTCGTTAACTTTTTTTAACCATGATGTCATCGTTTGATTTTTTTGACTCGGATCAAAGTTTGGAATAACATCTTTGGCGCCTATGAAGCTACTTTCGTTACGTTTATTTAGCGCATTTATTAACTTCTCCATTACACTATTTTCTTTTGATTTAGAAGTGGCGCTTTGCTTTCGGGCTTTAGTATGGTCTGATTTCGCTGGGGGACGTCTAGGCCTGCTACTATTTGATTCTGAAGAACTCGATTTGGTTGTATTACTCGTTACTGAAGTTATGCTAACATGTCGTCTCTTGTCTACGTGCGTGCGTTCGCGGCGCGGGTATTTTTATGCAGACGTGAGCGCGAACGTCTCCTGTATGATTTAGACGGCTGTGAATCCATACTACTTGACCGCCCAGTAGAACTGGAAAGTCTGGTGCGGTGCTTTCGCATTCGCTTCAATGGTCTACTCCTGTTTAGTGAATGTTCAGCATCGGGAGATGCCAATGTTGAGCTCCTAGAGGTGTCTCTATGTGTAATTGACCGCGAGCGTGTCCGAGGACGTCTGCGTCCGCGATATCGAACCCGCGTGTTCCTCTCCTTAGATCTACTCCTACGCTCGACTATATGTGGAGGTGTATAGGCCTCTCTAGCAGACGTCCTATCCGACATTGTCACGTTCTATTATAATTATTATCAAGTCAAGGTCACATAGGTATCAGGATAGTAGGACAATATTGATATGATTAGAATAATATTCATAAAACCTTAGTAGGTACATGTAAAAAAAAAAATATAAAAGTTATCTATTTAAAAGGAACATAAAAACAGCGAAACAGAATTTTCAGTACAGCATTATACAGTAATTATTATTATTCTATTAAATATCATTTGAGTAGTCATAATAATATTTTATGAAATTCTTTTCCTGTGTATATTATCACGTTCCACTGTGTGCTGTGCATAGGTGTATCTTGTTGTTAATAAAGACTAACAACAAGATACAGAAGAATATCAGTGCATGGTCCAGCACAATCTTTGTCAGAAGACACTAAAACAAATACATATTCAACCAAAGAAAATATCCGCACCCATCCCGGAGTGTAGCCCCGGCAAGATGAGAGCGGACAATTATCTCGCGGTGTTCATGCCGTACTTCCATAGAGTAGCCATGGCAAAGTAATTTCGGGAACACTCCGCAATGAAAAATATGCATTTGTTCAATTATCAATATCTCAAGGTTGAAATGCAAGCATGTTGGAACACCATAATACTATCACAGAGAACCGTGTGGTGTGTATCCCGGAGTGTAGCCCCGGCAAGATACACGATGCGTTCACAATGCATGCCTGCATCTCCATAATTATTTAAACATGAGTAAAGCACACAGCGACACGTATTTCTTTCTTAATTTCCTGTATCTAGCACTGTGACCGTTATTTTATTCCAGTAGCGGGTAGAAAATTGTTACTTTCAAAATATATTTGTATTAAATATGGGCGCTGAATAATCCCGTTTCTGATTTATTAGCAAAATCAGTAGTTAGGCTTGAACTAGATATTAAACTATGTACGGGAGCAGCAGGACTTGGGTAAAATAAAACGAGGAAAATATGGAGATTACGAATTAACGGTGTACTTGCTGTAAGGGACACACGCTAAGACTGTTAATTACAATATAAACTTAAAAACTAAAAAAGGATGCATCGTCGCTCGCTGCTATGACGAATCTATCAGGCGCTCCAACATGCCCCCGGACGTTGAAAGATTCCCTTTCAACAAACATCAGCAGAGACGGGTAGTGGGCAAATTCTGTTGAAGGCTCGTCTTATTACTCCAGCAGTAGTCCGGATGTCAGCCACACGAACGATGGCGTCTGCTCCTGGATGGACGGCGACAATTCTACCCAGCTTCCACTTAAGGGGTGGTAGGTTATCCTCTTTAATCACCACCAAGGAGTCCAGCTTCAATGCATCTTTGCAGGAACGCCATTTTGTTCTCTGCTGCAACTCGGAAACAAACTCCTTACTCCACCGAGCCCAAAAATGCTGACGGAGTTGCTCGATCCTTTGGAAACGAGTTAAATGATTAATGGAGTGTTCCTGAATATCTCGCTGTGGCGGTGAAGTAAGCGGTCGACCGACAAGAAAGTGTCCTGGAGTCAAAGGTGTCAGGTCAGCAGGATCAGCGGATAGCGGCGTCAATGGACGAGAGTTCAAAATCGCCTCAATTTGGATTAGCGTGGTGTTAAGTTCTTCGAACGTGAGATTACAATTTCCCAACACTCGCTTTAAATGGTATTTTGTCGACTTAACACCCGCTTCCCAGAGTCCGCCAAAGTGAGGAGTATAAGCGGGAATAAAGTGCATCTTAACTCCATCATTAGCCAAACTTGCACCTAAGGAATCGCAATTTGATTTTAAAAATTTCGATAAATCGTTGTACGCTCCAACGAATGAGGTACCGTTGTCGGAATAAATGTTAACGGGTTTTCCCCTGCGCGAAATAAACCTATATAAAGCCAGTAAATATTTATTACTAGTTAAGTCACCAACTAGCTCCAAGTGAAGAGCCTTGGTGGTGAAACAAATAAATATTGCTACGTATACCTTTACTAGCCTACAACCGCGGCCTTGCCGACTGGCACACATGATAGGGCCGGCGTAATCCACGCCAACATTTTCGAAGGGGTAGCCTCCTGGTCGGAGACGCTGCTGCGGTAAATTCCCCATTAAGGGGATAACAACATTACCCTTCATACGACAACAGCACACACAGTTGTGATAGCAAGCCTTAGCTAGATTTCGGCCACCTATCGGCCAATACGATTCTCTTATAGACGCTAATAACAACTGTGGGCCTGCATGCATCAATCTCTTATGCTCGAAATTAAACAATAGCTTTGTGAATACATGAGTGGACTGTAAAATAATAGGGTGTTTTTTATCATAAGAGAAATCAGAATTCTCTAAGCGTCCTCCGACACGCATTATATTGTTGTTGTCTAAAAATACATTAAACTTAAGAAGGGCGCTTTTTGAAGGTAAACTTTGCTTGTTTACAAGTAATTTGTGCTCTGGAAACGAATCGATTTGACATCTCAAAATAATAACATTTAATGATTCCTGTAGTTCTTCTTCTGACAGAAAACTACTTTTGACAGGAAGTTTTCTACAAATTCTAACAAATCTCAACACGTATGCTACGGATCGAACAAGTCTTAAATAATTAGAGAAACGGTTAAAATCTATAAATAAATTGGAAGAACTACTTTTTACAATAGCGCTCAATTAAACTTGAGGTCGCGTTTCGGGCAATGTCTCGAGTTCTAAACTTTTAAGTTGAGATGGCCAGTTGGACTGATCTTCCATTAAGAAATCGGGGCCACACCACCACAAATGTAACCCTTGCAAAGCATCAATATCCACGCCACGAGAAATTAGATCTGCTGGGTTCTTGGCAGTTGGGACATGACGCCAAGTAAAGTTTCCTGTCTTATCTAGAATTTCAGCAACGCGATTGCGTACAAAGGGCTGAAGTTTAGAGGGCAACATTTGTAACCATCCCAATACAATGGTCGAATCTGTCCAACAATAAACCCGATCGAACTTTGATCGAAATGATTTGACCACCTTCTCACACACGCGAGCTCCCACTACGGCACCACAAAGTTCCAACCTTGGAATTGTGGTGGGTTTAATCGGGGCCACCCGACTTTTGCCTACCAGCAAGCGGACCATGCATTCACCACTGCTTGTGACACTACGGACATAGGCACACGCACCGTACGCGCGCTCAGACGAATCCGTGAATACATGGAGTTCTAAAGTATGATAGGAATCGGACATAACAAATCGTGGGATACGCAAATTATTAAGAAGAGGGAGATCCTTAACAATAGAATTAAAAGTTATGCTGAGTTCCAGAGTCAACGGTTCGTCCCATGAAAGGTTGTCTAACCACATTTTTTGCAACAACATTTTCATGGTCACTACAAAAGGAGATAAAAGACCTAAAGGGTCAAAAATGCGTGCAATTGCTGAAAGCAAATCACGCTTAGTACCATTAGAAGGCATCTCAGAACGAATCAAAAAGCCTAGTTCATCAGAGTCAGCAAACCAGTTAAGACCTAACAGTTTATTGGGCTCACTAGATCCCATACCTAAATCTAAGGATGACTGAGAAGTCTCAGAGACTAAAACAGGTTCATTCGACTTCCACTTTCGAAGTGGCATGCCAGCTGATGCCAGTGCATTGGTGACTTCATGACGAATTAGCTTTACCTCATTTAAATCATTACCACCCGTGAGTAGATCATCTACGTAAAAGTCGTGTTTAATTATGGTGGCAATCTTATCATTGCTGCACTCAATGCCTAATTGCTTAAGGCAGCGCGTCGCAAGAAACGGCGCACTCGCCGTACCGTATGTGACGGTGTTGAGTTTAAATATCTTGACGGGACTGCTCATGTCTTCACGCCAAACTACCTGTTGCAAGTGCCTATCAAATGGATGTACTACTATCTGTCTGTACATCTTTTCAACATCGGCTGACAACACATACTTATAATGTCGAAACCGAAGAAGTATAGACAGGAGGTCGTCTTGAACCGTAGGACCCACCATCTGTAAATCATTAAAGGATATTCCTGATGAAGTAGGGCAACTCGCATTAAACACTACACGCAGTTTGGTAGTGGTACTACATTCGCGTAGTACCCCGTGGTGAGGTATATAATATGCATTTAAATCCTTTTCATTGTTTACGGTCATATGATGTAATGACTCATATTCTGTCATAAAGTCGTGGTATAATTTACTAAAATCTGGTTTAGCCTTAAGTCTGCGTTCCAAGGAAAATAAACATTGTGAAGCCCTATGAAATGAATCACCTAAAATAGAAGGGTTCTGCTTCATTGGTATACGGACACAAAAACGACCCACCTCTAAACGAGTCGTGTTCTCAATAAAATGTTCCTCACACATTTTTTCCTCTGGCAAATAATTGGAATGCTGCGAGGTGACCTCTTCTAAACTCCAAAATCGCATTAATTCATCACGAAGTAATTTTAAATCATGTTCATTATTATAGGAACTGGTTTGAGTAAAATTGCACCGTATAGGCAATTTACTTTTATATGAAACGGGACCAGAGACGATCCAGCCTAACCTGGTTTCACATAACACTGGCTTACCCACCCCTAACGTTAGTCTTTGCGAACCTAACAAGTCCCAGAATAGATCAGCACCAATTAAAAGATCTACATCGGAAGGCTTGTAAAAGGTAGGGTCTGCCAGGCATATGTCAGTAGGAACATTCAGGTTAGATAAATCTAATTCACGACATGGCATTTCATTAGTTATTAATGGCAAAACAAAACAAAACAACTTAACATGATAACTGTTGTTAAGTGACGTCATTTTCACGTGACAAGTATTACCTACGCGAGAGACCGCGTTATTTATGCCATAGATTGAGTCATCTATCGGACTTGTATTTAATTGAAGTTGTTTACAAAGTCGCTCCGTCATGAAGCAAGACGTACTACCGCTGTCGAGTGTCGCTCGCACAATATGCTCACGATCATTATGATCATATACTTTAACCAATGCTGTTGACAACAACACGCCGCGCTCCTTCCTACTATCGCCATAAGAAGGTGAAATGTTCGCAGATAACGAAACTTGATTAACGTCAGTGTTAACAGAGGGCGCGGGCGGCGCCGACGTTGACAGAGACGAAGTTGTAATATCACTACGATTGCCAGTAGTATCCAAAGTATGAAGTAAGGTATTATGCTTGCGCTTGCATAACTTACAACCCGGTTTTTTACAATTATTGGAAAAGTGACCCGAACGAAAACAATTGTAACACAATTTAAAACTAGGCACTAATTTACGACGTTCCTCGTTACTCAGCGCAAGGAACTGTGAACAATTAGATAGATGATGGTCACCTTTGCAATTGGGACATAGTTTCGTGACGGATTCAGTGCTTACATTATTAGAACCTTGTGTCGTCACCATAGATTTAATTTTACTCGTCGAACCTGATTTAGCGGTACCTGACACGTTGTGTTTTGATAATTCTAAAGTTTCAACTAAATCAGCGCGTGAGCGAATAAATCGGAGGAATGCATCGAACGTAATCGTGCTGTCCTTGTCAGTATGGCTTATAGACTCCTCCCATTCGCGATAAGACTTCTGATCTAACTTACGAGTAACTAAATATATCCCATTGCTTGACTGGTTCACCTAGCGATTCTAACGCTCGCAAGCTTTTATTTAATAAGTCTATTAAACCTTTCAAAGCGGCTGAGGACTCCTTTGTGATAGGTTCTATATTAAATAATGCTGACACGTGATTCTGCACCAATAATCTTTTGTTGTCAAATCGATCACATATTAAATTCCAAGCCACATCATAATTGCTAGCCGAAAACTGAATTGACTGGAGAACCACAGCAGCGGATCCTTCCAGAGAAGCACGCAAGTAGTGAAACTTGTTGATTTTATCAATCTCGTCATTATGATGGATGAGGCTAGTAAAGGTGTCACGAAACTCCAACCAACTGCTATATAATCCATTAAACTTTGGAAGTTGTATGGTCGGCAACCTAACAGGTTTATAAACACTACCACGAGTACTTTTTCCAAAAACCGATTCATTATCTTTATCATTGTTACATTTACTCACTAACTGTTGAGCCCTCGACAAGGCCTTGTAGTACAATGTCTCGACTACCGTGTATACAATAATAAATCTGAACTTATGTGAAGTTGCAAACTTTTTAAAACAAATACCTCAACAACTAATTAAGTTATATAAATAAGGATAACTCCTTAAGCAACAAGAAATAAAAAATCTGAAGTGCACTACGGTTTAATTAACTAACAGTCTAATCAATAATAATTGGAAGTAATATCTAACACTAACTAAAATAAACTATGACTGACGAATACCTACGCATCAAACTTACAGTTAACTGAATAGTTATCGCTCTAATGCAACAATACAAATTATATAAATGTAGTGCTAAGTTCTACTATACTTATTCAAAGTATTATATACTAAAAATTGTCGCACATAACGAAACTATTCAAAATGCAAAGCGGTACTCATTGAACATAATTTATATAAAACAAGTTAAAATTGTACTAACCTTTGGTAACTTATAATTAAAGTTAAATACAACCTGTACGAGTGTTGGGTGACGATATTATCCAATATAAACTTAACACCGTGAAAATACTATGCACTCAATCCATATTCCACGCTGGCGGCTCCGGCCGGTGTCTAACCTCTCAAGTCCACGTTAATTATTTCCGTTGTTAACGCTGATTTCATTAATCTTCGAAATAACTTAATGAATTATCACAATCCGGTTCGATATGGACCATGTACGGGAGCAGCAGGACTTGGGTAAAATAAAACGAGGAAAATATGGAGATTACGAATTAACGGTGTACTTGCTGTAAGGGACACACGCTAAGACTGTTAATTACAATATAAACTTAAAAACTAAAAAAGGACGCATCGTCGCTCGCTGCTATGACGAATCTATCAGGCGCTCCAACAAACTATCATATTGTTACGAGCTTCGGGTTCGTTACAATTAAAATCAGCCGATTAAATAAACAAAGATGACACTTTAATTTACTCAACACTAATATACACTTTAAACTCACTAATCACAAAACACAATCGCACTATTAATCACTTGAGTTCGCAGTCGAAGATCGCTCTCGAAGTTATCACTTGTATCGCAATTCCAATACTGACTCGGTCGGTACATGCGCCGGCCTTATATAGAGCGCCGAGTAGAACTCCAGAAAGTTCGCGTACATATCGGTCGCGACCGACTAAGGTCCGAGAATTCTAGCATAGAAAAATCTCGAAGGTCCTTGACTTCAATAGTTCTGCTACTCAATACTAGATGGCGCTAGTGGTACCGAATGCCGCTATCATCCTAACTTAATTCTGGCGCGCAACACTGCCCCCTCCTAAGACATGCTCGTCCCGAGCATTATCAGCGCCATAATAACGCGCCAGTCGATCAACATGAACGATCTTAGGAGCGCTTCTTGTACCTTTCTGTATACGGTAGGTCACGTCATTGATCTTCGTCACGATCCGGTACGGTCCGTCCCATTTAGCTTGAAGCTTAGGAGATTTCCCTTTGCTGCGAACTGGATTATGCAACCACACTAGTGAACCTTCCTCGAACCCTTTATTGTTCATTTTGCGGTCATAGCGGGTTTTCATCTTTTCAGACATTTGCTGGCCCGATTGTCTGACGTGCTCATAAATGTCGTTCATTTTGTTCCGCAAGTCATTCGCATAATCGGTTATACTGCGTGGAGCATCAGGTGGTATTCCGGTAATCAGGTCTGCAGGCAACCGCAATTCTCTTCCAAAGTTTGCGAAAGCTGGTGTCACTGACGTGCTTTCATGAACAGCACTTCGGTATGACAGCAAAAACGGTTGTATATGCTTGTCCCAATCCCGTTGCCGGTTTGCCACAACTTTGGCCAGATATCTCTCCAATGTCTGATTAAATCGTTCTACCATTCCATCCGATTGTGGGTGGTAAGAAGTTGTCCTCGTTTTATAAGTACCCATCACTCGGCAAGTTTCCTGGAAAATTTGAGACTCAAAATTCCTTCCTTGATCACTGTGAATCTCCAAGGGTACTCCAAAACGACAGAAGACTTCATGAACTAGTTTATCCGCAACTGTTGAAGCTTCTTGGTTTGGTATGGCGAAGACTTCCAGCCACTTAGTGAAATAATCCATAACCACCATGAAATACTTGTTACCACTTTCACTCTCCGGAAAAGGTCCCGCAATGTCTAGCGCTATCCTTTCCCATGGTGCACCAACATTGTACAATTTCAATGCACCTCTGCTACGAGTCTGAGGTCCCTTTACAGCCGCACAACTTGTACACTTGCGACACCAGTCCTCGACATCGTCACGACAGTGGACCCAGTAAAACCGTTCCCGTATCTTCAGTAGAGTCCGTTTTACACCCATATGGCCTCCTGAACAACCATTATGGTACAGCTGTAGAACATCCGGTACTTTAGCTTTAGGGACAACCATTTGCAAATCGTCGCTCGGCATCCAATACCGCGAATATAACATTTTTGACGAAAATCTGATTTTTGTTTTATTTAATTCTATACGTTAAAATACGTGATCCTACATTTAAATATTGGCCGAAAGTCTTCTGGTCATGTAGATAATCGAGTCATCCAATACCGCGAACGTAATTACTCGCCATCAAATCCGCGAATATGCATCAGTTCCTCAGAGCCGCCATACCCATTGCAAGCGCAACACGGTGCCGCGAGGTTTTGGGGTGTTTTTTTGGGTTAAAGTGCATGTATTTAACATAATTTTTGGCA
This sequence comes from Hecatera dysodea, assembly GCA_905332915.2. Taxonomy (NCBI): domain Eukaryota; kingdom Metazoa; phylum Arthropoda; class Insecta; order Lepidoptera; family Noctuidae; genus Hecatera; species Hecatera dysodea. The sequence goes on along the minus strand of HG995306.1, from coordinate 10,510,867 downwards.
TGAGATATTTATTAATGTATAATATGTTGAAATCAACCCTACATGCATGCATATTTCTAAATGTACTAAGACAAAAATTACGATTCCTAATAAAGTTGTTGGATTCGTGGTTTTGAATGACCTAAGTTGGTTTACGTTTAAAACATTTTGAACAGGTTCGCGGTATTACACCTTCGTAACGAACTTACCGGTCTGCCAAAAAGAGGGTAGGTTTGCATAAATCTTTAACTGCCCTTGTGCACATAGATTGAAAATGTTTAATTACGCAATTTGGCCTCCCGGTGCGGTTTCCATTTACAAGGATAGCAGGGTTAGCTTAATAGCGAGCTTATGGTCAAGACTTTTCAGATTTTAAAGTGGTAAAGCTAGCCTCTTTTTACAGCGTAATGGAAGACTCTTTGTATGTAGAAAATAATGCGCTTCAAGATCTTCAGCAATGAAATGATAGTACAAAAACAAAAAATGGCGTTTGAAGAACTTTTTTATTCGCAATCGACATGTTCGCCATTATACAACCCAGTAACCCGGTACGCAAACGTATTACTGACAAAAAAGTTGTTGAAGTCAGGTGTCATTGTTCCGAAAGTTTCTTCCGCAATAGAACCCGGGCAGGGATCTATTGCGGAAGAAACTTTGAAGATGACGTACCGTCTCTTAAATCCTGTACCGATAATGCTGATAACTATGTGATGTTTGAGTTGACCAATACGATGATAAATACTTAGTGAATGGGATAAACATTCATTGAGTATTCTCTTCGATTTCGGTGAAGAAGATTTGATGTCCCAATCTTAGATTACTTCTCTAGCACTCTATACTTCGGAAACGAGTTACAGCCTGCCAACTAAAAGCCTTTTCTCAGCCTGCTGGCACGAATTTAGGTCTCCAACTTCAGTCAAATTTCTTGGACAGCCAATTAGACAAGTCATATCAGTTTCCTACACAGGCACTCCTTCCTCTACCTACCACTCCAGACAACCCTAAAAATCTCAATCTGCAGCCCTGGAAGGTCGCGCCTTACGATTCCTAATTATTATACATATATACGGATTAATTTTATGAGTATCAGCCAAATAACGTCGAAACTCAAATAGAGCGGCAGTCTCTTGTGTAACTTTTGTTAGTTAAGTTCATTAAATTAAAAAAATACATAAAACGTCTTGTTCAGTCGTTATATCTTAGCTTAATCTATACTAATATTATAAAGCTGAAGAGTTTGTTTGTTTGAACGCGCTAATCTCAGGAACTACTGGTTCGAATTGAAAAAATATTTTTGGGTTGAATAGACCATTTATCGAGGAAGGCTTTAGGCTATATCATCACGCTTAAGCCAATAAGAGCGGAGCAGCGATAAAGAATGTTTTAAAATCGGGGATTCCACGGGGACGAAGTCGCGGGCAGCAGCTAGTATCGTCTAATAGTTCAGTCATTTCACTTTTTCACACATTGATGTTTGACTTTTAACTTTGTTATAAAAAGAATAATTTGTTAATCAATCCACTCATCTGATTTCTTAACATTCAAATATTTTTTTATTTACCTACCTGGTTTACAAATAATGCCATTATTAAGATAAAAATTGTCAACGAAAAAGGGTTGTTTGATTTAGTTTATCCGCGGATATGTTAAAATATTACCAAAAATAATTGGTAAATACCGCGAATATGTTAAAATATGACCAAAAATAATTGGTAAATACCGCGAACAAGATTTACCCATGCCAATATTAACTTAAAATAGAAAAAAAGTATTTAATACAATCAAAACACATGACTTTAGTTTAACATATATTTTTTTGAAACTATAGGTCTTGAGCAGTATATTTTATTAAGTTTTTAGTGCCTCCTGTAAAATTTTATAAACGTTCTATTCGCGGTATTGGATGCCGAGCGACGAAATGACAGCTGTCTCCCCGAGCATTTTCCCATTTACGGCACAGGACTCCATCCTGAATCACTAAACTGTCCCATTGTGCCCAATAGCTTTTTGTGACGGAACTCATCGCTGAGACATCGCTCCGCGTAGGCTTCGGAACACTGGCCTTCATCCACTCCAAGATCGGCTTGAAGTCCAAATCATCCTGCTGTGCACGTTCCAAGTTTTCCTTCCACTCGTTACTAAGATCTGTCTTGATCATCCTCACAGGTACGACTTCTTTACCCTCTTGCCGAGTACAATGCTTGCAGTCTTCAGGGCAAGGTCTTCTTGATAATGCATCTGCGTTGCCATGAGTTTTCCCACTGCGATGTTCAATCACAAAGTCGTATTCCTGAAGTAGTTCAATCCATCTCGCAACTTGTCCTTCTGGATTTTTGAATTGCAATAGCCATTTCAGCGCAGCATGGTCAGTTCGTAAGTGGAATTTCCTTCCCAGCAGATATTTGCTAAAATGCTGCAATGACTTGACCACAGCAAGTAATTCCCGTCGCGTGACACAATAATTCCTTTCTGGCTTCGACAGAGATTTGCTGAAGTACGCTATCACAATCTCTTGATCGCCATTCCGTTGAGATAACACACCGCCAAGTCTTATATCGCTGGCATCTGTGTCAACTATAAATTCCTTGCCCGTATCAGGATACCCCAAAATAGGTGTTTTGCACAGACGTTCCTTGAGCTCCTGGAATGCAATGTCGCAACTCTCGTCCCAGCAGAAATGTCGCTTCTCTTCGGTTAGCTTGTGCAGGGGTTTGGCTATGTCTGCAAAGTTTTTTACGAATCTCCGATAATAAGAGCACAAACCCAAAAATGCTCTGACCTGCGTCTTGTCTTTTGGAATTGGCCAGTCCTTGACTGCGGCGATTTTCTCTGGATCCGTGCGGATACCTTCTTCCGACACTACATATCCCAAAAAGCTAACTTGCCGTTTGAAGAATGAACACTTCTTTGGACTTAACTTGAGGTTTGCACTCTGGATCTTCATGAGCACGCGTTCCAGGTTTTGCAGATGTTCATCAAACGTACGGCCTACGATGATGATGTCATCTAAGTAGACCAGACAAGCATCGCCAATTAACCCGGTTAGTACCAGTTCCATCAACCTTTCAAACGTTGCCGGAGCGTTACACAATCCAAACGGCATGACTTTAAATTGCCATAGACCCTTTCCTGTCGAGAATGCGGTTTTCTCCTTGTCCTTAGGATCAATTTGAACCTGCCAGTAGCCACTTTTTAGGTCCAGCGTGCTAAACCACTTTACTCCAGTAAGCATGTCCAACGTGTCATCAATTCTTGGCAAAGGATAGCTGTCCTTCTTCGTAACGTCGTTCAGACGACGATAGTCAACACAAAATCGCATGCTGCCGTCCTTCTTTCTTACCAGCACAACAGGTGAACACCATGGACTCGATGAAGGTTCTATGACACCATCCTTAACCATTCCCTCAATCATGGTTTCCACTTCCTTTTCACGTGCTACTGGCAATCTCCTTGGCCGCTGACGGATAGGCAACTCATCTCCTGTATTTATTTTGTGTTGAACTAAATCAGTCTTCCCGATGTCAGCATCATTTGAAGAGAAAATATTGGCATACTTCAGTAACATTCTCTTCGCCTTGACCATTTCATTTTGAGACAGAACGCTGCGACAGTCGTCTAAAAGTGTGGTCACTTTCGTTTGTGCATCCTTGCTAAGGTTCCCAGTCGATACATATTGGCTTCGACGTAACCAGTCCACTTCCTCACATTTTTTTTTTTTTTTTTTTTTTTAACTTGTTATAAACTAGTGCTTGACTGCGATCCCACCTGATGGTAAGCAGCGATGCAATCTCTGATGGTAAGGCGCACTAGTTTATGAGCCTATTCACTCTTGCCTTGAAGACATTCAGATTATAATCGGACGGGAAGACCGCCGCAGGCAAATTGTTCCAATCCTTCGATGTTCGCGGTATAAACGACGAGGCAAAACGCTTAGTCCGGACCGTAGAAGTTTCAACAACGTATGGATGGATACTCGCCGTACGTCGGGTCGTCCGATGGTAAAAAAGGGATGGCGGGATCAAGTTATGCAGTTCCTGCGCACACTCTCCAAAATGCAACCTGTAAAACACCGAAAGGCTGGCTACTTTACGCCTGTGCTCAAGGCTTTGAAGATTGGATTTAACCAAATCTGGATCACCAATTAGCCTCTTCGCTCGCCTTTCCACCGAGTCCAAAGCCGCTAGGTGGCATTTCGCAGCACCAGCCCATATATGGCTGCAGTACTCCACACACGAACGAACCTGTGCCTTATATAGCATCAAAAGCTGTTCTGATGTGAAGTACCGGCGGACCTTTGCGAGAACGCCGAGTTTCCTAGCAGCCACCTTGGCTTTGGACTCAATGAACCGCCCAAAGTTTAGGTCTGAAGAGATTTCTACTCCCAAAAGCTGAAGGCGGTCGGTGCACTCCAGGGATACATTCTGAAAAGTAGGAGCCAAGGTGAACGGGCTCTTTTTGGCGGTGAACAGACACGCTTGTGTTTTGGCGGCGTTGAATCCCACCAGATTGGCTTCACCCCACTTGGAGACTGCCTGAAGTGAGACATTCGTACGCTCCACCATAGACTCTCGTTCGGACTGGATTAGCTCCTTACTAGCCCGAGCACTAGGCAGGTATCTCTCTACAACTGTGCTATCATCTGCATACCCATAGATACCGGGCACCAGCAGATCATTGATATGCAGTAGGAAGAGAGTTGCAGAGAGAACAGACCCCTGAGGAACTCCGGCATTAGTCGTCATGGGCTCTGATGAGCAGCCGTCGACAACAACTCGGAGAGACCGTTCACTCAGGAAGTCTCCTATCCAGTTAATCAGACCAGGAGAAATGCCGTACGCTGGAAGCTTGCTCAAAAGGCTAGCGTGCCATACCCTGTCGAAGGCCTTCGAGACGTCTAAGGAAACGGCCATCGCTTCCCCGTTCCTCTCGAGGGCCTCGCCCCACAAGTGGGTGGCATAAACTAGTAGGTCCCCAGTTGACCGATTACGGCGAAACCCATACTGTCGGTCACTGAGGAGATCGTGACCTTCTAGATATGCCATGAGGCGCGAATTCAATACACGCTCCATAATCTTGCAGAGTATGGAGGTTACCGAAATCGGCCGATAGTTGGCAGGATCGGCACGACTGCCCTTTTTGGGCACGGGTTGCACGTTGGCAAGCTTCCAGGACTTGGGCACTATACCAGTCCTGAACGAGAGGCGATACAAGCGTGTCAACACAGGAGACAGTTCGGGCGCACATTCCTTGAGAACAATCGCTGGTATGCCATCCGGTCCACTAGCCTTATTCACGTCTAGGCGACACAGCGCTCTCAGAACTTCTCTGTTCCTTATACGAACCTCGGTCATAGAGGTGTCACAATGAGGCAGAGTCGGTGGAGTAGCACCGCTAGTATCCAGACGAGAATTATGGGCGAAAAGAGACGCAAAAAGGCTTGCTTTCTCTCTCGCCGTATGAGCCAGTGTTCCATCAGGCTTTACCAGCGGAGGCAATGAGGGCCGACAGAAGTTCGCTTCGACCGACTTGGCAAGGGACCAAAAGGCTCTGCTACCTGAAGGTTGTGCAGAGAGCTTTGTGCCAATATGGTTTATATGGTCGAAGCGAGCCTTCTTTAGTGCCTTTTTGTAGGACTTGGCAGCACGGTTAAAGGCTCTCTTCTTTGAGATCAGATCCGGAGCTTTGCGATCACGAGCATCAACCCAGGCGAGAAACGCCGAATGCTTGTGCTCTTCAGCCTGAACGCAATCGGCGTTGAACCATGGGTGAGCTGAGCCACCGATGGGTACATTGCTATAAGGGATGAAATATTCCATAGCTTGACGTATCACATCGGTTACAGCATCCGCGCAGCTCGTCGGATTTTCGGAAGAGAAGCAGACCTGCTGCCAAGGATAAGACGCAAAGAAGTGCCGCATCTCATCCCAATCTGCTGACTTGTAACGCCACATTCGCCGTTCGCCACGAGAGTCGCGGTCAGGTGGGGAGAAGGACGATACAGATTTCACCAGACAGTGATCTGAAGTTCCAAGTGGTGAAGAAACTGTTACGATACATCTGTCCGGATCAGTTGTCAGCAGTAGGTCCAGACAATTGGCAGTATGACTAACAACATCAGGCACCCTAGTCGCTTGCTTTACCAGCTGGGAGAGGCCCATCGATACTGCAAAGTTTCGCACTTCTCTCCCAGCGTGGTCGGTCCTCTGGTATGGGAAGATAGATCCTGTTTCCTAGCTTCAACTCCATCTCTTTCTCTCCGCGGACGGGTATGCGCTGACCGGTAGCCGTCACCAAATTTATGCGGTCTCGGTTGTATGCGGAGTCCCCAAGGAACCGACTTACTAGTTGGAAATTGACAACCGTGCGAGAGGCTCCAGTGTCTATTGTCAGCTTACATGGCGTTCCGTTGACCTCGCCCTTGATGATTAGGCTGTTCCCGTCATGGGTTTGTGAGATCGAAATCCTTGGGGCTCTCTGAACATCAGCCAGCACCCGCCCCGCAGTCCTGGCTTTTACTCGTTTCCCTGCAGTTGCTGGGCGGTACTGTTAACCGCCCTACCCTCTGGAGATCCACTATCTTCTCTATCTACAGTTCGCTTAGGGCAACTGGACCGTAGGTGGCCCCTTTCCCCACAGCCATAGCATCTAGGGCTGTATCCTTTAGACCGGTCGCGAACAGTAGCCGCTGCAACCTCCCTGACGCGATGGGAACGATGATCCTGCCGCACAGCTTCCACTTCCAGAGCATGAGCCAAGGCGTCCTTGAGCGTCCCGTGATGACCGAGCCTCACAGTAGCTCTGACCTCAAGGTCGCGGATGCCGTCAATGAATGCCTGCACCAGGTTCCCTTGAATGAGCGCAGGTACAGACTGGTATGCTTTTCGGACCAGCTTCTCCACCTCAAGGGCCCACTGCTGCAGGTTTTCACCGCTGCGTTGCACGCGATTCTTTAGCTGCGCACGAAACACGTGTTCCAGATGAGCGTCGCCATACCTAGATTCCAGCGCCTCAAGGAGCTGCTCGTAAGTCACTTCCTTGCCGAGAGCTTCCAGAACAGTTAAGGCCTGGTCCCGCAGACCTAGTGTGAGGGCAGTCATGGCCTGATTTTTATTCCACCCGTTCGCCTGCATAACGGCCTCAAATTGTATTTTGTAGGCCGACCAGGAAGATGTTCCATCGAACGGCGGCACTTTGAATCCCCGTGGCGAAGGTGTAGTAGCTACAGAGGTTGCAATTCCATCTCCTACTTTAAGGTTGTCCATTGCTTTCTTTATTTCCACAATCTGGGTTTCAGCTTCTATCAGGCGGTTTTCATGTTGAATCACCTTATCTTTTACAACCTTCATTTCCTTGCCGAAAGTGGCATGCAGATCCTTGATGAGGAACATCTGTTCTTCCTGGCGACGCGCCTGTTCCTCCTGTCGGCGGGCCTGTTCCTCCTTGTCATACTGCAGCTGTTCTTCCAACCGAAGAGCCTGTTCTTCCTGACGGCGAGCCTGTTCCTCCTTGTCACGTTGCAGCCGTTCTTCCAACCGAAGAGCCTGTTCCTCCTGACGACGGACCTGTTCTTCCTGACGACGAGCCTGTTCCTGCAGCATCATCATCAGAGCAGCAAAGTCTGGTGCTGATGATGATGCTGGAGTTACTGCGGACGAGCCGGCCTCCAAGGTCGGCAACTGTCTCTCCGTCGTCTGCGGCATTGCACCTCCAAAACGCCTCTGGTCCGTCTCCTGCTGGCGTTGACTACGGGTACGAATACCCTCCGTGTCGTCCTTTGGTAGAATCGGCATCTTTTAAATCCACTCTTCTGACACCAACTGTTACGAGCTTCGGGTTCGTTACAATTAAAATCAGCCGATTAAATAAACAAAGATGACACTTTAATTTACTCAACACTAATATACACTTTAAACTCACTAATCACAAAACACAATCGCACTATTAATCACTTGAGTTCGCAGTCGAAGATCGCTCTCGAAGTTATCACTTGTATCGCAATTCCAATACTGACTCGGTCGGTACATGCGCCGGCCTTATATAGAGCGCCGAGTAGAACTCCAGAAAGTTCGCGTACATATCGGTCGCGACCGACTAAGGTCCGAGAATTCTAGCATAGAAAAATCTCGAAGGTCCTTGACTTCAATAGTTCTGCTACTCGATACTAGATGGCGCTAGTGGTACCGAATGCCGCTATCATCCTAACTTAATTCTGGCGCGCAACAATATTTCTATAAATCTGAAGGAGGAAAGTTAATAAAATGCTTGTAGGGTAACATTCAAATCACACGTTTATTATCATGATCCATAATAAGCATTACACTTGTATTAAACATAATAGGTACTTATTATGTTGGAATATAAAATGTTGTACATACGAGTACTTCCTACATAAATTTAAAGGCTAACAATGGTAACAAAATATAATTCAAAGTTAAAACAAAATAACGGCCACAGTTTATAACTTAGTATGATATTTAAAGAATAAGTCGGTAGTTATTAGATCAGATTGACTTACAGTAGGTACTGTACTTGTTCTCCTGGTGGTCCGAACTGGGGCCGTATTATGACATCTTAAAACCATCATGTTTTCTGTGTGAGAAAAGGATAGTGCTATTCGTCCTGTATAGCTCCGTCTCTTTTTCACACCGAAAACATGATGGTTTTAAGAGGTCATAATACGGCCCCTGGGCCCTGAAATGGGCCAGAGCCCCGATATTCTGAACCTTTTATGTGAGCATTCAATCCACAAACAAAAGTTACAAACTATCGTTGTCAGGTGACAGGCAAGGAAATTTATTCATTCAGCCAATATAATTTTAACAAGATTAAAAATGTAAGCTGAATAATAATGTAATCGTGGAAATGTGTTAAAATACAATTCTAATTCCCTAACAATACCGTACCATTTCAAACAAAAGTTTTCCTGCAACTTAATGTTAGTCTTGATAAAGTCTAGTTCTATTTTTATGAATAGTTTTCTCTTTTCCTTTAACTAAAACTACAACATTTGGAGATATTTCCTTAACTACTGGAAACGGGCCTAAATATAATGGTTCCAGTTTATTTTGATTCTCATTTTTAACCAATATTAAATCACCAGTTTTATATGTAATTGGATTGATACTACTATCATATTTACATTTCCTGACAATTTTAGAATTGATTAGATTGTTTTTAGCATCCATTTGAGATTTCTGTAAACTTGAAAATGAAAACAATATATCTAGTTTTAATTTCCGCGAATATTAGTGGGTTGCAGGTATGCACCTCCCTCCCGCCCGCTATATTATGCACATGCAAGATTACTGGGCAAATGCAAGGATTTTAAGCACATGCAGGAAGGCAATGCAAAACCCAACACCATTACCGACACGTGTTTCGCCTCTCCACGAGGCATCCTCAGGGGACGTGTTGACTCGCTGACCGTTGAGTTGCGACTGAGAAATTAGTACAAGGCACCCCCCTTCTATACACTGCCACCGTTGGTTATTTGTGTACAACTACCCACAAACATACGCAGTAAAGGGGAAGAAACCAAATTCGTCTGGTCATTCAACAGTGCAAAATTATTATTATTACTATGTTTCAAGATCTCTAATTGTTCCAAAACACACAGCCGGAAACCCTTATCACAAACATGTAGTACATTAAAACTATTGTTGTCGCGCAATGAATGGCCGGTATCAATTAAATGTTTCGCGAAATTCGATTTGTCCGAATGGCCATTTCTATACGCGGCAACATGTTCCCCATACCTTATGTCAAAGTTACGGCCCGTCTGACCCACATATACCCCGTTGCATGGCCAGTCAACACGTCCCCTGAGGATGCCTCGTGGAGAGGCGAAACACGTGTCGGTAATGGTGTTGGGTTTTGCATTGCCTTCCTGCATGTGCTTAAAATCCTTGCATTTGCCCAGTAATCTTGCATGTGCATAATATAGCGGGCGGGAGGGAGGTGCATACCTGCAACCCACTAATATTCGCGGAAATTAAAACTAGATATATTGTTTTCATTTTCAAATTTAAAATGGATTTCCGCAAAGTAACGCCTGACTCAATCAATTTTATTTCTGTAAACGATATTTTAATTCGACAGCATAATTATCAAAATTATAAATTGGGTCTATTGTTGTTGTGAGGTTGGAAGGTATGTTGCAATGTTTTCCAAACACTAGTTCATATGGTGAAAATTTTTTACTCGAATGTACTGAAGTGTTATACGAGAAACACCAGTAGGGTACCCATGAACTCCATTCCGGTGTGTGACTGTTAACTTGAATTCTCAATTAAAAAGTTAAATGTTTATGACTATTTTCTAGTGAACCTAAAGTTTGATGATGATAAGCTGTAGACTGTAAATGACTTATATTTAAAATTATACATACCTCTTTCAATATGGCGTTGACAAACTCGGTTCCCCTGTCGCTTACTATCTCTCGGGGAATGCCATATCTAAGTATAAAATTATTTACCAGCGTTGTGGCCACCGTACGCGCATCCTTACTCGCTACCGGATACGCCTCGACATATTTGGTGAGGTCACACTGAAGTGTTAAAATGTAGTTGTAGTTATCATCTCGTGGTAAAGGTCCTACTAAGTCGATATATATTTTATCGAAAGCTGAATTTCCACAATCCGTTATAATCATAGGTTCTTTTATTGTATTTAAGTATTTGTAACGTTGACATTTCGTACATTTCATTACAAAATTAGTTACATCCCGCTCTAATCCACTCCAAAAATATATTTTTTTAATATTGTTTAACATACGTCTTATCCCTGCGTGTCCACTAGTGGGAAGAATATGATAGTCGTTTAAAATAACTCTCTTTGTATCGTCGTCGTTAATCTTTCTAACGCCTTTTACAACGCATAAGCGGGGTCCGGACCACTTAGGCAATTTATTTATATATTGAGCTAGCTCTTTAATTATTTCTTCATTATTTTCATCTTTAATTATATATAATATATCTATTTTTAAATCTGCACAAAGTAATTCCATTTCTCTCACAGAGACCGCTCGTGTACGCTGTGATTGAGTAAATAGTTTTACATATATAGTGCGATTTGACGACGAATAAGCATAATCTCTATTCTGTTTAGACACATGTTTTTTAATTTTCCTCCATTCTTCATCATTCGCAAATACTAATTTGGTGTAATCCTTCGGTAGTTTTAACATTTCTACAACTCTTGGGTGATCAATCCAATCGTTTTTAGGAATATTAGCCACCGAAGTATGATTACTCGAACTTTTCTCAAGCTCCCGTCTCTTTGCTCTTGTAAGTACAGATATAATATGTTCATTCATACTTCGTAATTCTTCGCAAGTCACCTCTATGCGCGATAATGCATCTGCAGCTACATTATCACGTCCTTTTACGTATACTACTTTATAATTGTATTCTTCGAGTTACAACCGAAATTTCATTAATCTACTGGAAGGATCTGTCAAATTATACAAATATACTAATGGCCTGTGATCCGTTTCTATAATAAATTGTCTTCCATACAGGTAAGGCCTAAAATATTTTACAGACCAGATTATCGCTAACAATTCTTTTTCGATTGTAGGATACCTGCCCTCGGCCTTGTTTAAGCTTCGGCTGGCGTAAGCAATTGGTCTACGATCGGAATTACACAAAACTGATCCTATAGCATATCCTGATGCATCAGTTTGTAGAATGAAAGTGTTATTGTCATCAAACAAGGGATATTGCAATACCGGTGGTTTTACTAACCTGTTTTTTAACATATTAAATGATTTTTGGCAGTTTTCATCCCAATTATAAATTACGTTTTTACGAAATACGTTGTTTAATGGTATGCAAATTTTGGCAAAATTTGGGATAAATTTCCTATAGTAATTAGAAAATGCTATGAAACGTTTCAGTTCATCAGCGTTTTTCGGAACTGGATAGGTGTTTAAAACTTTAATCTTTTCCGGATCAGGTCTAATTCCTTCTGCTGATACCACGTGTCCTAAATATAATATTTCTTTTCTAAGAAAATCGCACTTGTCTGGATTTAATTTTAAATTTACTTTTCGTAGTCTAGTCAAAATATCTAACAAATTTTTGTTATGCATGTCTAAATTTCTTCCGAAACAAATTAAATTATCTAAATAAATAAAACATTTGTCATAATTCAGTCCTGACATTGCTACCGTCATTAAACGTGAAAAATAACTGGGACTTGTCTTTAACCCCATCGGCATACGAGTCATTTGATACTGTCCTGAGGGTGTTGTGAATGCAGTATACTTTCTGCTGTCCGAATGTAATTTTGCCTTTTTTTTTTTTTTTTTTTCTGGATGGGAAATCATCAAATGACCCCTCCCGCCCTGGGTGGAGCGGTAGGGAGTGTCAGACTTTTACTGACTAAAACCCACCCGTGATCCTTCTTGTGCCCTATGCGTTCCAGGGCCGCGGCAACTCTTTCGAACAAATTCCGCAACCCTAGCAGGCACCGACCCTATGGGGTCCCGTCCTTGGTGCTGACGGCTCCTTCGGCGCGCGTGGAACACAACGCGTCGTCGACTCAACCTGGTATCGGACGGCGAGCCACCCACGCTCACCGTCCCCAGGCATCAGCCACTGCGCAATAGCACAGCGGCCGACTTATCTCTGGAGGAGGCCGAGATGGGACCATTACTGGCACTCCATCTCTGCACCCTCCCGAGCGTTGGGAGTCGCAGCACCCGCAGCAGAAGCGGCAGAAGCGGCGACGGAAGCCGCGGCGGCGGCAGAGGCGGCGGCGGCGGCGGACCTCTTGCCCCTGGTCGGGGCGGATGGCGCGCAGGCCCTTCCCCCAGCCCAGTGCTCGGCCGGCTTGCCAACAGCCGCACATGCACTGCAGTGCGGCGTGGCCTCGCACGAGCCGGCCCGATGACCGGGCTGACCACAGCGGAAACAAAGTCCGCTGCGGTCGACCTCCGAGGGGCACATAGCTCCCGTGTGGTTGCCCACATGGCAGCGGTAGCACCTCAGAGGTCTGGGTTCCAGCAGTTTTACCCGCGCAGACACCCATCCCACCAAGAGCCTTCGGCCCTCCGACACAGTTCTGGCCGCCGTCACGGGGCAGCTCACCACAAGGGTTTGCATGCCCGTGTTGTCAGGCCGGAGGGTGCCCGCCTTGACGAGCTCGGCAGAGCACCCCCCAGTCCTGGCGACGGCGGCCACAACTTCCTCCTCCGTCACGGAGTCATCCAGGCCCACTATGCGCATGTCGATGCGCTTAGTCGGCCTGGACACCCGGACCTCGTCCGCGGGTAGGACCGCCCTCAGCTTTTCGGCCAAGGCGTCCGCGAACGGGCCACTCTCCGCTCCGGCGAGCTCGAGCTTGCGGGCACCGGTTAGGGTCCTCCTGACCCCGATGCCCAGCTCTTGGAGGCTCACCGCCTCCTTCGCCCGCTTCAATACGGCGAGATAAGTCACGCCCCTCTGTTCCGCTTCCGGCTGCAGTGTTAACACTACAGCCGCGGACTTCGGGGCGCGAAGCCTCGCCGCAATGGCGTTGGCCTTCCGCCGCTGCTTCCTCGCCTTCTTCTTAGCCGCCTCTTTGGCCTTCCTCTTCTGGCCAGCAACCTGCCACTCGGCCTCGGCCGCAGGAGGGTCCGAGGGTGGGGGTGGGGGTGGGGGCGGCTGCGGCACCACTGGCGCTGCAGCCTTAGCCGCTCCTCCTCCAGCCTTCCTCCTACCCCTCTTCGCCGGGGCCGACTTGGTCGTCGCCGGCGTCGCGGGCGCCGGCGTCACAGGCGCTGGCGCAGCTCCCGCCTTGGCCTTCGCCCGGCTGGACGTTCCCGGGCCAGCAGCCACCGCGGCCGCGTAAGAAGCCGCCTTCTGCTGTCCCGGGGGCCTCTGTGCTGCCGCCAACGGGGGACGCCGGATCATATCCTCCAAGACGGACACCTGCCTCCGGAAGGGAGCCAGCTCCTGCCGCACCAGGCTCCGCACCTGGCTCAGCACCTGGCTCCCCTCCAGCGCCGCCGGACTCGGCCCCCCCTGCGGCTCCTCCGAGGCCGCCCTGGCCATGCCAGCCAGGTCCCTCCGGAGCGACTCATTCTCCGCAATGAGTCGCTCCGTTACGGCCGCGAGGCGGGCGACCTCCGCCCGCAACTCTGTCGCCTCTCCGGACCCGACGTTGTTGGCCGCCGCTGCCGCCAAAATGGAGGCCTTGGCCGCGCTGATGGCTTCCCTCTTAGAGGACTGCTTCCTCTTGAAGGCCACAGCACGGATCGCGGCCTCCACTACCTCCCCAAATTGAGCCCTCCGCTCCTCGGCGGTGGGGGGTACCTCTCCCGGGGCCTTCGAGTCGTCAGAGTCGAGAGTAGGCGGAAGAGTAGAGGGAGCCCTACGACCGCTCCCTCCAGGGCGACGCCCCTCCTCCACCAACCTCCCGGCCCGACTCTCCACCTCCCGGGTAGGAGGAGCCAACCCCCTCCCCGCCTCACAGCCCCTGCCCCGCCTAGCGGTGGGGATCTTGCGGGCGGAGGCAAACTCGCCCTCGGAGGACGACTCTTTGTCATCCTCCCGTCTGGGCCGCTTGCGGAAGAACTTAACGTTCTCCGCAGCAGCCCCCCCTCTTTCGTCTCCAGAGCCCGCCGAGCTGACCGTTACTAGGTCTGGCGCGGAGCCGGAATCCAACTCCGCACCACCCCGGCGCTCAGGCGAACTCTCCTCTATGCAACCGTACGCCATCAGCTCCTTAAAGGAGGCAGACTCGGATGACGACGATTGGGAGCCTCCTCGGCTCGTGTTGCCACTGGCAAGCGGAAGGCGTTTGGTGCCCACCCCAGAGTACGGAGGGCAGCCCGCCGAAGCGGGGTGGGATTCCCCGACCGCTGAGCAGTCGGGACCCACCTGGGGACTCATTTTACATTCGCCTTTTTTCATATTTGTTCCTTTTAAGGGTGCGGTCCCTGTTCGCTCCGCCCCTTCTCAGGGCCCTCTCTCCTAACTCACCTCTCCACCTGCTCGCTGCTCCCACAGTCACGTCTGATAATCAGACGCGTACCAGAGAGCAGCGAGCAGGCGTGTGTCTCTCTTGGTCTGATCCCTCACTTGCGACCTTCCGGCATGAGTGGCTCTACCGGGAAAGCTCGCAAGATCATTGGGACGCTCAAGCCCCACCACGACGACAACGTGGAGACACATTCGGTGGGGAATGTAATTTTGCCTGATAATATGCTTGTGTTAAGTCTAATTACTGTGAAAAATATATTGCCCCAGAAAGTGAATCTAATATATCCGTTATGTTTGGGCGAGGGAATTTGTCATCCATTATGCGGTTATTTAATTTCCGGAAATCAACAACTAAACGCCATCTTTTATTACTATTCTCTAGTTTCTTGGGTACTAGTAGTACTGGACTAGACCATTCACTACTCGCGGGCTCTATAATATCATTAGAAAGCATTCTTTTTATCTGGTTTTCAATTTCATTACGCTGCGAAAATGGTAATCTATATTGTTTGGTATAAACTGGATCCGAATTTGGTTTTAACTGAATTTTCTGTTCGTAAAGGTTACAAGTGCCTAATTTATCTCCCGGTAAGTAGAATACATCTGCATACTTTGCACAAATATTTTGTATACTTATAGATTCTTCTTTGTTTAAGTGCTGTAATTTTATCAACGATAATAGTTTTTTAACTCTTTCTCCGCTTATATGTTGGTTTTCGAATGAACAAATATTATAATTAGATAAATTGTCAATCTCGGGTTTAAAATAATTCAGTTGAGCCTCGGTTTCACGTGTATTTAAAATTTGTATTATGATCTTTCCCTCTTTGGGTTGACAGATACTTCCAGCAATAAATACGCCCTCGCATAATTCTCTCGGAAATACAACGCTAGCCTCACTCTCAAAACACTGTATCTGAAAAAGTTTTTCACACCTTGGAGGTATCGTAATATATAAGTTTCTATCTTTCTTCCCTGATTCTATACCGACTGTTATCGAATTATTTATTGTCAACGTGTTATGTTCATAATTTAGAACGCAATTATATTTCTTTAAAAATTCTTGGCCAATTATACCGTCCTGTAAACAAGGTAGGTTCTTTAGAACATAAAACTTATGTTTGAATTCTTTTCCGCATATGGATAATGGTATGTAAACATAACCGTCGGTGGCGATTTACCACCAATACCATTAATGGTTATGCATTCTGGATGTATTGGAATTTGCCAGTCTTTTATTGTTTCATGTTTCACCACTGACAAAGAGGCTCCCGTGTCAATTAGCATTCTGTATTTGGTATCGAATATAAGCAATTCTACGAAATTATTATAGTAGTTACATGTTAAAATAAAGTTAGGATCGAAAAAACGCTAAATCCAAATTTTGACTGTTTGTTTGTTTATTATTTGACGCTGCTGGTGCATCGTTTCTGGATTGATCCAGTAAATATGTTTTATGTCTGTTATTACTATTATTGTTTTCCGGATTCGTTGTTTGGCCATAATTACGTCCACGTCCTCGCGAATTGTTAACAAAACTTCTTCCGCGGCCTCGGTAAGGGGTCCTTGAAGGTCCCTGATTCCTCGGAGGTTGTGGCTGGGTTGACCTATAATTGCGATTAGATATATAACCGCGGCCTCGGCTGTGTCCTCTATAAAATTGGTTATGCTTACCTCGATGTTGAGTAGTAAACATTGTCTCCGTCGATGTGTTGTGACCTTGATGTGACCGTTCTTCATCTTTAGCCGCGCGAATAACGTCCTTCAGTTCTGAATAATCTCTTGCAGCTAATATGGTACTCAAGCCTTCAGTAAACCGCTGAATAGCTAGTTTTTCATTTACGGGTCTTAACATTTTATATGCATCTTCCTTTCCATCAGCTTGAGATATGGTCAATTCAACGAATAAGTTTTCAAGTTTCTTACCAAATTCCTCAATGCTCTGGGTCCCTTGTCTCGTCTGCAGTAGCTCTAACTGAAGCGCCGTGGCCGATTGCTTAGTCAGTAAATTATTTTTCATCTCCTCTATAAGATCTGTGGAAGAATTATAATTTGATGCCAAACGTAATTTGGCATGTTGGGATATGCGAGTTTTAAGAACGAAAGATATTAATAGCGGTTCATGTTCTTTTTTAATGTTTTGGCTATAAAATTCAATAGCATCTCTCTCTATTATTTTTTTTGTACATTCTTCCTCTCCTGTCATCACAGGTAGAAGAGAAGTTGCAGTTCTCATGTCAAACTCAGTCATGATGTTCAAGGTACTTAAACTCTGTACGTTTTCTAAACAAAAATTCTGAATTCTTTGATAATATGACTCTATTTCCTCACAGATAACTAAAATATACTTTGATTCCTCCTGCTTTATATAACATGTCCATACCGTACCTACACTTGTAACACTTCACTTACACTTTCACTTTTTTTTAACACATGAGGACTCTTCGCTCGATGTTTGCTTTTGTCCAGCCGAGTTTTTACTCAAGGCTAGACGTTTTGGACACTGGCCCCTCTGCTCCTTGATTCACGCCTTGGGCCAGAACGCCTAAAAGCATTCCTGGCTATTTCCGCTCGCATCCAGTCTACGTGGCAGCGTTTATATAGTTTATAGACTCCAAATGAAACTCCAAGAATTAGGATGATTAACATCACCCCCAGTATAATATTAGTTACTGATTGGTTTTGATGTAGCTGTGTAACATCTGCCGCGTTTGCGCCACCTGCGGCGTTTTGTGCGATCACAATTTCCTCTTTACTTTGCGTTTTTCCCATTTTTAAAACTATGCACCGAACTTATCACTTTGTCCGAACAGTAACGCAATCGAATTTTTAATCCCATTATTTCACCCCGCGATGTACCGCGCCCGGAATTAGACACCGAACCTTAAATAGCAGGGTCGCCATGTAAGGACGGGACTTAGTAAATGAAAGAGTTGTTGATCATAATACGGTCCGTTTATTAATGCCTAGGTCTTCTAAAAGATACATTATATATTCTTATAAGATACTGCTTAACTACTACGTCACAATACTACCTTGTTGTCTTTTTGTAATAGTAAACTATTTCTAATCCATTATTCCTTTTATTAAACAAAGAAAATAATAGTAGGCACATATTTTGTCAAGCAAACTTTATAAGAATTGGTTTAACATCTTAAGACGCCATTTTCTCAAAATCAAGTTTATGAGGGTTAACACATTATTGCTTATCAACATCCAAATGTGAACAGTGCAGCAGCTCTACCACCAGACTCTTTGCAAGCTTCTGAAACTGAAACTTCGTGTAATGTGCGCGTGGTAGATGCTATACCGTCTACGAGCGACACCGTTGTCGCGTCACACAGTAAAATTCCACCTGCGGCATCATCCATTGCCTTTCCTCCGACGAAGAAGCAATGTCGAATGGATGCTTACGTGCCAAAAAAAAATCTCTGCGTGTCAGAAAAAAATAATTGACGCTGATTTGATGGATCTGTTTATTGATGCTTTTCATCCGTTTAGCTTAGTAGAAGAACGGTCGTTTAGAAAGTATTCTCGGTGGATCCCCGGGTATGTTTTACCAACACGCAAAACTATCAGCAATAGCTTGCTTCCCGAAATCTACCATAAATGTAGGATGACCATGCATGACAAGGTAGCTGTAGAAGCCGAAAGTATTTGCATAACCACCGACTTGTGGACATCCACGTCTACGGATAGCTATATAGCTGTTACAGGGCACTATATAAATAAAGAATTTGAAATTCAAAATGTGTTGCTGGACTGCTGCAAATTTTTCGGAAATCAGTCTTCGGATAATATTGCAGCTAAGATCAAGCGCATATGCGATGATTGGGGAATTTTCAAAAAAAAATAACTTTTGTGTTACGGATAACGCGTCTGCCATGCTAAAGGCAATGAAAGAAATTTTGCAATTAAAGCATTATTGTTACGCGCATACTTTAAACCTAATTGTACAAGATGGTCTGAAAACGTTGGACTCTGTTATTAATAAGGTTAAGGTGATACTGCGTTTTTTTAAGCAGAGTACCACCGCTATGGATAAACTTGCAAAATACTTAGTGGACCACGGACTTCCACCGAAACGGTTGAAACAAGAATGTCCAACCAGGTGGAACTCCATTTTTTATATGTTGGAGAGATTCGTAGAATTGGAACAACCGCTACGTGCTACCATGGCAGTAATAAATATTTTTTTTTTTTTTTTTTTTTAACTTGTTATAAACTAGTGCTTGACTGCGATCCCACCTGATGGTAAGCAGCGATGCAATCTCTGATGGTAAGGCGCACTAGTTTATGAGCCTATTCACTCTTGCCTTGAAGACATTCAGATTATAATCGGACGGGAAGACCGCCGCAGGCAAATTGTTCCAATCCTTCGATGTTCGCGGTATAAACGACGAGGCAAAACGCTTAGTCCGGACCGTAGAAGTTTCAACAACGTATGGATGGATACTCGCCGTACGTCGGGTCGTCCGATGGTAAAAAAGGGATGGCGGGATCAAGTTATGCAGTTCCTGCGCACACTCTCCAAAATGCAACCTGTAAAACACCGAAAGGCTGGCTACTTTACGCCTGTGCTCAAGGCTTTGAAGATTGGATTTAACCAAATCTGGATCACCAATTAGCCTCTTCGCTCGCCTTTCCACCGAGTCCAAAGCCGCTAGGTGGCATTTCGCAGCACCAGCCCATATATGGCTGCAGTACTCCACACACGAACGAACCTGTGCCTTATATAGCATCAAAAGCTGTTCTGATGTGAAGTACCGGCGGACCTTTGCGAGAACGCCGAGTTTCCTAGCAGCCACCTTGGCTTTGGACTCAATGAACCGCCCAAAGTTTAGGTCTGAAGAGATTTCTACTCCCAAAAGCTGAAGGCGGTCGGTGCACTCCAGGGATACATTCTGAAAAGTAGGAGCCAAGGTGAACGGGCTCTTTTTGGCGGTGAACAGACACGCTTGTGTTTTGGCGGCGTTGAATCCCACCAGATTGGCTTCACCCCACTTGGAGACTGCCTGAAGTGAGACATTCGTACGCTCCACCATAGACTCTCGTTCGGACTGGATTAGCTCCTTACTAGCCCGAGCACTAGGCAGGTATCTCTCTACAACTGTGCTATCATCTGCATACCCATAGATACCGGGCACCAGCAGATCATTGATATGCAGTAGGAAGAGAGTTGCAGAGAGAACAGACCCCTGAGGAACTCCGGCATTAGTCGTCATGGGCTCTGATGAGCAGCCGTCGACAACAACTCGGAGAGACCGTTCACTCAGGAAGTCTCCTATCCAGTTAATCAGACCAGGAGAAATGCCGTACGCTGGAAGCTTGCTCAAAAGGCTAGCGTGCCATACCCTGTCGAAGGCCTTCGAGACGTCTAAGGAAACGGCCATCGCTTCCCCGTTCCTCTCGAGGGCCTCGCCCCACAAGTGGGTGGCATAAACTAGTAGGTCCCCAGTTGACCGATTACGGCGAAACCCATACTGTCGGTCACTGAGGAGATCGTGACCTTCTAGATATGCCATGAGGCGCGAATTCAATACACGCTCCATAATCTTGCAGAGTATGGAGGTTACCGAAATCGGCCGATAGTTGGCAGGATCGGCACGACTGCCCTTTTTGGGCACGGGTTGCACGTTGGCAAGCTTCCAGGACTTGGGCACTATACCAGTCCTGAACGAGAGGCGATACAAGCGTGTCAACACAGGAGACAGTTCGGGCGCACATTCCTTGAGAACAATCGCTGGTATGCCATCCGGTCCACTAGCCTTATTCACGTCTAGGCGACACAGCGCTCTCAGAACTTCTCTGTTCCTTATACGAACCTCGGTCATAGAGGTGTCACAATGAGGCAGAGTCGGTGGAGTAGCACCGCTAGTATCCAGACGAGAATTATGGGCGAAAAGAGACGCAAAAAGGCTTGCTTTCTCTCTCGCCGTATGAGCCAGTGTTCCATCAGGCTTTACCAGCGGAGGCAATGAGGGCCGACAGAAGTTCGCTTCGACCGACTTGGCAAGGGACCAAAAGGCTCTGCTACCTGAAGGTTGTGCAGAGAGCTTTGTGCCAATATGGTTTATATGGTCGAAGCGAGCCTTCTTTAGTGCCTTTTTGTAGGACTTGGCAGCACGGTTAAAGGCTCTCTTCTTTGAGATCAGATCCGGAGCTTTGCGATCACGAGCATCAACCCAGGCGAGAAACGCCGAATGCTTGTGCTCTTCAGCCTGAACGCAATCGGCGTTGAACCATGGGTGAGCTGAGCCACCGATGGGTACATTGCTATAAGGGATGAAATATTCCATAGCTTGACGTATCACATCGGTTACAGCATCCGCGCAGCTCGTCGGATTTTCGGAAGAGAAGCAGACCTGCTGCCAAGGATAAGACGCAAAGAAGTGCCGCATCTCATCCCAATCTGCTGACTTGTAACGCCACATTCGCCGTTCGCCACGAGAGTCGCGGTCAGGTGGGGAGAAGGACGATACAGATTTCACCAGACAGTGATCTGAAGTTCCAAGTGGTGAAGAAACTGTTACGATACATCTGTCCGGATCAGTTGTCAGCAGTAGGTCCAGACAATTGGCAGTATGACTAACAACATCAGGCACCCTAGTCGCTTGCTTTACCAGCTGGGAGAGGCCCATCGATACTGCAAAGTTTCGCACTTCTCTCCCAGCGTGGTCGGTCCTCTGGTATGGGAAAAGCCAGTCTTGGTGGCAGGCGTTAAAGTCCCCCAGAGCGACAAACTGCGCATCCGGGTGCTGATGCAGAGCCTCATCGGCGGCCTCACTGAGGTGGCCAAAGAGTTGAGTTGTCTCCTGGTCGCCGCTGTGCGATCGGTAGACACAGGTGTAGACAATTTTGTCCACACCGGTGTCCACCAGCAACCATAAGGTTGAAAAACTGGGGTCTTCAAGGTGACGGAGACGCTGGCAGCAGATGTCGTTGCGGACATACACACAGACCCCGGCACGCTGCAGGAAATGGTGCTCCAATGAGTATCCCGGGTAGTCGAGATACGCCGCATCAGACGGACATCTGATCTGCGTCTCCGTCAAGAAAAGTAAGTGGGGCTTGTCAGTCTCGAGGTGGTAGTGGACTGCATCGAGATTGGAGTGCAGTCCTCGAATGTTTGAGAGGTGCACATGAAACGAGAGGACGTGCATCCGCTGTACACACTTACTCTTCTTTTTACCTTTCATAATTTTTTTTTTTTTATGTAGAGTGAATAGGGTTGGTGGACGATGGCAGTTGAGCGAGGTGATGCGATGCTAAGCCCAACAACACACCCAGAGCTGCTGCGCCAGTGGAGGATTGGTCCGGAGACTGCGGGGACGCCCGAACCCCCCCAGGGATCGCCATCGGGTCCTCTCGCCCGGTCGCCAACCGGCACGATGGGGCCACCCTGGGATTTTTCGCAGTTGGCGGGGCAGCCTTTCATGTGTGGCTGGCACACTACTTGGGCCCCCAACTACCTGCGGTCGGCCAGCGGAGCACCGTGCTTCGGATCCCGCTACCCTCCGCGATCAAACATCCGACACAACAGCAACTGGTGCATCATACCCGGCAAACACCGCAACACAACTGCTCAGACCCATCTTCCACCACACGGCTTCACCAGACTACATGCCGGAACACGATAGATCGCTTGGCGGCATGACTTTATCTGGTGGGTGGTAACCTTTAAGCCGGCAGCCGATGCTATGGCCTACCACCGTCTTTTAAATTAAGATTTAAATAAAGATCTTTCTATCATATGTTTAGAAGAATGGCAGGCATTAAGAGAGCTGTGTCAAGTTCTAAGAACTTTCGAAGAAATTACGCGAACCGTGAGTGGTGAAAATTACATCACGGCCGGTGCTGTTGTAGTATATACAAGATGTTTAACTGTAAGCCTTAATTTATTGATGCGTGACAATGTGCTTTGTGATGCCGTCTTCTCTGTAGCGCTTAGTTTAAAAAAAGGGCTAGAAGACAGATTCAAAAATATTGAAAAAAGTGGAACTTTTTGACTCTGCCTTTTCTTGGACCCAAGATTCAAATTAAAAGCTTTTGGAGACCAGTCAACAGGTGCTGTAACAAAAAGTCGGTTAATAGACCATTTCTATTAACCGACTTTTTGTTACAGCAATGCCAAATATCCAAAACTGCCACCGGGACCGGACATCTTCAACCAGTTCCTCCAGAAAAGTCAATAGCAGAAAGAGACAAATACTCGCCTTTTAATATTTTAGACAGCATTATTTTCACCGACCATATTGTGGGAACCCCTTGGATGGGAAATCATCAAATGACCCCTCCCGCCCTGGGCGGAGCGGTAGGGAGTGTCAGACTTTTACTGACTAAAACCCACCCGTGCTCCTTCTTGTGCCCTTTGCGTTCCAGGGCCGCGGTGACTCTTTCGAACAAATTCCGCAACCCTAGCAGGCACTGACCCTATGGGGCGCCGTCCCTAGTGCTGACGGCTCCTTGAGGCGCGCGTGAAGCACAACGCGTCGTCGACTCAGCCTGGTATCAGACGGCAAGCCACCCACGCTCACCGTCCACAGGCATCAGCCACTGCGCAATTGCACAGCGGCCGACTTGTCTCTGGAGGAGGCCGAAATGGGACCATTACTGGCACTCCATTTCAGCCCCCTCCCGAGTATCGGGAGTCGCAGCACCCACAGTAGCAGCGGCAGTGGCGGCGACGGAAGCCGCGGCGTTGGCAGAGGCGGCGGCGGCGGCAGACCTCTTGCCCTTGGTCGGGGCGGATGGCGCGCAGGTCCTTCCCCCAGCCCAGTGCTCGGCCGGCTTGCCAACAGCCGCACATGCAACGCAGTGCGGCGTGGCCTCGCACGAGCTGGCCCGATGACCGGGCTGACCACAGCGGAAACAAAGTCCGTTGCGGTCCACCTCCGAGGGGCACATAGCTCCCGTGTGATTGCCCACATGGCAGCGGTAGCACCTCAGAGGCCTAGGTTCCAGCAGTTTTAACAGATACCCACGCAGATACCCACCCCACCAAGAGCCTTAGTCCCTCCGACAGAGTTCTGGCCGCCGCCACGGGGCAGCTCACCACAAGGGTTTGCATGCCCGTGTTGTCAGGACGGATGGTGCCCACCTTGACAAGCTCGGCAGAGCACCCCCCAGTCCTGACGACGGCGGCCACAACCTCCTCCTCCGTCACGGAGTCATCCAGGCCCACTATGCGCATGTCGATGCGCTTAGTCGGCCTGGACACCCGGACCTCGTCCGCGGGTAAGACCGCCCTCAGCCTTTCGGCCAGGGCGTCCGCGAACGGGCCACTCTCCGCTCCGGCGAGCTCGAGCTTCCGGGCACCGGTCAAGGTCCTCCTGACCCCGATGCCCCCGCTGATGCCCAGCTTTTGGAGGCTCACGCCTCCTTCGCCCGCTTCATTACGGCGAGATATGTCACGCCCCTCTCCCGCGCTTCCGCTTCCGGCTGCAGTGTAAGCACCACAGCCACGGATTTCGGGGCGCGAAGCCTCGCCGCAATGGCGTTGGCCTTCTGCCGCTGCTTCCTCGCCTTATTTTTGGCCGCTTTCGAGGCCTGCCGCTTCTGACCAGCAACCTGCCACTCGGCCTCGGCGGCAAGAGGGTCCGAGGGTGGGGGTGGGGGCGGCTGCGGTGCCACTGGCGCAGCAGCCTCAGCCACTCCCCCCCAGCCTTCCTGCTGCCCTTCTTCACCGGGGCCGACTTGGTCGTCGCCGGCGTCGCAGGCGCCGGCGTCACAGGCGCTGGCGCGGCTCCTCTTTTGGCCTTCGCCGCCTGGCCGGACGTTCCCGGGCTGGCAGCCACGGCGGCTGCGTACGAAGCCGCCGTCTGCTGCTAGCCCGGGGGCCTCTGTGTCACCGCCGTTGGGGAGCGCCGGACCATGTCCTCCAAAGCGGAGAACTGCTTCCGGAAGGGAGCCAGATCCTGCCGCACCAGGTCTCGCACCTGGCTCAGCACTTGGCCCCCCTCCGGCGCTGCCGGACTCAGCCCCCCCGCGCGGCTTCTCGGAGGCCGCTCTGGCCATCGCCTCCAGGTCCCTCCGGAGCGACTCATTCTCCCGAACGAGTCGCTCCGTAAGAACCGCGAGGCGGGCGACCTCCGCCCGCAACTCAGACGCCTCCTTTGCCTCGTTTTCCCCCCGTTGGCCGCCGCTGCCGCCAGAATGGAGGCTTTGGCCGCGCTGATGGCCTCCCGCTTCAAGGACTGCTTCCTCTTGAAGGCCACAGCGCGGATCGCGGCCTCCACGACCTCCGCGAACTGGGCCCTCTGCTCCTCAACAGTGGGAGGCACCTCTCCCGGGGACTCCGAGTCGTCAGAGTCGAGAGGAGGCGGAAGAGTGGAGGGAGCCCTACGACCGCTCCCTCCAGGGCGACGCCCCTCCTCCACCAACCTCCCAGCCCGACGCTCCACCTCCCGGGTAGAGGGAGCCAGCCCCCTCCCTGCCTCCCAGCCCCTGCCCCGCCTAGCGGTGGGGATCTTGCGGGCGGAGGCAAACTCGCCCTCGGAGGTCGACTCCCCGTCTTCCTCCCGTCTGGGTCGCTTGCGGAAGAACTTCTCCGCAGCAGCCCCCCCTCCTCTGTCTCCAGAGCCCGCCGAGCTGACCGTTACTAGGTCAAGTGTAGAGCCAGAATCTGACCCTGCACCTCCTCGGCGCTCAGGCGAACTCCCCGCAACACAATCGAACGCCATCAGCTCCTTGAAAGAAGCGGATCCGGATGACGTCGATTCTGAGCCTCCTCGGCTCTTGTTGCTACTGGCAAGTGGAAGGCGTTTGTTGCTCATCCCAGAGTACGGAGGGCAGCCCGCCGAAGCGGGGTGGGATTCCCCGACCGCTGAGCAGTAGGGACCCACCTGGGGACTCATTTTGCAAAAGCCTTGTTCCATATTTTCCTTTTAGAGGGTGCGGTCCCTTACTCCTCCGCCCTTTCTCCATCACAGGGCCTCTCCTCCCACCCGCTCACTGCCTTCACAGCCACGTCTGATGAGCAGACGCGTACCAGAAGGCAGCGAGCGGGATTCCTCGCGAGTGTCTCTCTTGGTCTGATCTCTCACTTGCGACCTTCCGGCATGAGTGGCTCTACCGGGAAAGCTCGCAAGATCATTGAGACGCTCAAGCCCCACCACAACGACAACGTGGAGACACATTCGGTGGGGACGATCCACTTCCCCTTAAAACGCCATCGGGAGAATTAACCGATCCACTCAAGTGGTGGAAAATTCATCGCCAAATTTATCCAAATTTAGCATGGATTGTAAGAACACATTGCAACATAGTCGCCACCTCAGTTCCCTGTGAAAGGATGTTTTCTAAATCAGGATTAATATTAACCGATCGGCGAACGATGCTTACAACTTTAAAAGTGCAGAAGTTAATGTTTTTAAATGTCAACATGGACCCAGAACGTTTTAAATGGTAGTAAACCTTCGCCTAACCTGTAAATAAAAAGATTGAAAAAAAAAAGTGCAAATAAACTAAAATATAAATATAATAACATAAACATGTCTACGCCGGAACGCAGCTATCATGAACGCGTCCAAAAGATGGCAACATTCGTGAATCAACGGCGACAACTACACACAACAAACTAGACTCGTACTTGGAACGCGCTCGCGCTTAACCGCCATATTTTGTCGCAACACTGTTAACTTTTGTAAAACTTCTTTTTTTGGTTAATAAATCACATATTATATCAGGGTCGATCAAGTCTTTTATTGTATCGCCCACATTTTTGGCGACCGTAAAGCGAATTGTTGGTTGGTGCTTTAACTTAAAATATTAATAATTTTATTCAAAGGTACGTGATCAAACTTTACCGAGAACTTATATGTTTCCTTAACTATGCTAAGAATGATATTTTGCTGCCAGAACTACCTGTTGCCCATTTCCCGCATTTATTTTCATGCCCATTTAGGCTGAGCATTTTGCAAAATTTGGTTAGTGTCTTTGTGTGACACGCGGGTTTCATTTTTTTCCTTCTACTGTCTGCATATAAAGCATGTTGGGTTTTTTCTTTCAATATTATTATAACCGTCCTTACTTCTAATATTTCTTAGCTCGCTTTGCTACATAAGTTTTGCGGAACGTTCCAGGTTTGGCTTGCTTGGCGTGGCTGTGGGCATAAGTATCCAGCCCGCCCTGCATGAAAGATTTGAGTGCGCCTGTGCTGCATGTAGTATCCGTCTACGACGCGCCAGGTTTAACCTGTAAGGCCCCGCGCTCGCCTAACGGTAAACACCTCCGCGCCCCGCGCGGTTACGTCATCGCGCGCGTCAAGTGGCCACGTTAACATAAACACTTATAACTCGAGTTCTACTAACTCTTATCTCAAACGGTAAACAGTCTCGTGTTCGTGAAGAACGAGACCATTATATTACTACATAAACAACTCTTTGTAACTACTTTAGAATTATAAATATCCTATAGATATGAGAGAAGTCGCCGCAACTAAACCTGTTGCCGTATTTTTTTTTTTTTTGGTAAAACTACTGAATCAATTTACACGAAACTTAAGAACTAATATTTCAAATATACAAGTAATCTAATGACAGTGTTTTTTAGGAGTCCTACATACAATAATCTTATAAGATTCCAACTCAAAATTCTTATACGCGGAACTGTCATTTTACAATTACGCAGTTCAATGCATGACTTTGTAACCGATCATCCGTGGTATTATGAACAGGTATCAATATAAAATGTTTTTAGGATACTACCTATACCTTCTTCGACCGATTTCTAACCATGAATCGAAAAAATATACTACGAGAATTGTTACATACGAAACTAATTTGTAAGAGGGATATAACGTATTTCCACTCGATAATATAGGTATTCCAGATAAAAATTCACTTGGAAGCGTACAAGAACAAGATGCTTTATCAATATCTGTACACACATGCCTTCCTATCATGGAAAAAATAAGAAATATCTATATTTCAAGTGGTCGTAAAATTTGTACTGAATTCTAACATTCCGTAGGGTGGGGAACACACCACTACATTATCGATAAAATGTGTACCTACTGCAAATGTGTTCAGTAAGGAAAATAAAAAAATAAAATTGAGATCGACTTGTTTTATTTGTCATATTGTGCATATACCTAAGAAAAATCTTATATAGTAACAAAATAAAAGTGATTGGTGATTGTGATTGATGTGTTCCGCTATAGGAAATATGCAAGAAATAAAACTCTTTATTTATTAAAAATGCCTTGAATTGGGGCATAAAATCATACACCTACACACTTATATGTCAAAAACCATTTTTAGGTGAGTCCCAATGGATACGCATGTATCCACACATACATACTTAGTGTACAAGGTAGAATAGAATAGAATAGAATAGAAAAACTTTTATTCAGGACAGACACAGCACAACGGTTACACACACAAATTACAGGACAAGAAAAGTACAGAATGCGCCGAGCGTGTCCGAACCGAAAGGGTTACCACCTCAGCATTTGCTGGGCGTCAGACACCCAGCGCTGGTTTTCAGTTGGCACCCCGCAGTGACGCACGGACGAGGGTAAATAAAAAGATATTTACTTGAACTAAATATTGACGTATATGTACTGAATTTAATGAAATACGTAGATAAAGCATAATTTATATGTATGTATATATATATGTCGTGGATAACGATATTGTTTTATTAAAAGTTGCTCAATTGATTAATGTAGTAGTGGGGCAAATGCCGTGACGTTATTTTGCAATGGCGGCACGTGGACAGAGTCGTTTTGGAAAGTGGGGATTGTCGAACGGGCACTTCGCTTCGAGACGCGCACCAAGTCACTTCTCCAAAACGAAACTGTCGGTTTGCCTAGTTAAAATTATTATCACCCTATATTGCCCATTTAAGTTTATTTGATTATAAAGTGAGTTTATATTTACACATCGTGTTATTATTCAACGACACCTGCGAAATGAACCCTTTACCACCGAACCAAGATGGTGACGACTCGATCGCTCCGCCGTCGCTGACCACGTCATCAGAAATGGGATCTGAATCTCACTGGCGCACAATGTTCGAGATCCAGCAGCGGAATATGATGCAGTTGATAGAGGCTATCAGAACACCAGCCTCATCATCCAAGATTGCTCTGCCAGAAATCAACCCAGAGCACCCAGATTCTGATCCACGTGCGTGGTGCGCAACGGTTGACATATGCCTGGATGAGCATCCACTGGAGGGAGCATCGCTCATCATAGCTCTCAGTAAGGCACTGAAGGGCGGCGCCTCGTCATGGCTATCGCAAATCTCACACGTGGGTATGACGTGGCAACATTTTCGTGAGCTGTTTCTCGCACGCTACGATTTGTCGGAAACACTCGCTGCGGCGCTTATCGGTGTAAATAATGGCAACCCAAAGGATGGTGAATGTCTGGCAGCCTATGCAAGTCGTTTAATGACGACGCTGTTGACAAGGTGGAAGAATTTGAGCCAAGAAGAAATTGCTACGTCATACGTGCTGGCTCATATCGCTCAGTTCGATTCGAGGTTGTATCGCCTGGCATTTACCAGTGAAATTACGACCCGTAACAAATTACTGCAAGAAGTGAAGGCAAGTGCAAGTTTGAAGCGAAAGTTTGACCGAAACGCCGGATCTACCAGACATCCAGATGGACTCGATGTGAAACGTTTCAAAACACTGAACGTCCCTACGTACAAATGCCATAACTGCGGTAAACCTGGTCATAAAGCAGCTGATTGCCGTTCGAAGCCAACAAAACCGGTGTCTACCGCCAATAAGGGACAATTGACTTCGACGGCCACGCCTGGAACCAGCAAGCAAGTGATATGTTTCCGTTGTGGTGAAGGTGGGCATATCGCATCAAATTGTCATCGTGGCAATACAGGCACGGGCGGCGCGTTATCTGCAAGCCATGCGGCCTCTAGCAGCGGCAGTGGCGCCGTAATCGAACGGCGCGTCGACAACTGTCAAGTGGCAGGTGTTTGCGGGCAATTGCAACAATCTGGTGAGTCGTACTATTTTTATTTTGATTCTGGTGCCGAATGCTCTCTTGTCAAACAATCTGTCAGTCGTAATTTCATTGGTGAACGTACATTCGCGATGGTGCGCATACAGGGAATAGGTTATGCTAGCGTAATGTGTACTGAACAATTACTTTGCGACGTGCTAATAGACGGTAATCATCTGCAAATTTTATTTCATTTATTACCCGATAGTTGTTTAAAATACGATGTAATGATTGGCCGAGAAATTCTAAAACAGGGTTTTACAATTATAATGTCTGATTCGTCTCTGAATATTTCAAAACTAAAGTCCATTGTGGCCTGTAGTTACGAGCCCGTACCTGTGTATAAACTTAATGATATTGACACAGATATTGAAAACAAAGAAGCCCTATTAATTTTGCTTAAGGAATTCTCTCGCGCTTTTATTGATAGTTTACCTCGCACACGTGTTACATCTGGTGAACTAAAAATAAGGCTTCAGGACCCGAACCGCACTGTTTATCGTAGGCCATACAGACTTAGTGCAGATGAAAGGCAGGTAGTGCGTTCTAAGGTTAAGGAACTAATAGCAGCTAACATCGTTCGTCCTAGTCAGTCCCCGTTTGCAAGTCCTATCTTACTCGTAAAGAAGCGTGACGGTTCTGATCGTATGGTGGTGGACTATCGCGAGTTGAATTCCAACACTGTACCTGATAGGTTTCCTTTGCCGCTTATAGCAGATCAAGTGGCCAGGTTGTCCGGCGCGAACTTTTATACGTGTTTGGACTGCGCTAGCGGGTTTAATCAGATACCTATTCGAGACCCTGATAGTATCGAACGTACAGCCTTCATTACACCCGATGGGCAGTTCGAATATCTTGCAATGCCTTTCGGACTACGAAACGCGCCAAGTGTATTCCAAAGAGCAGTGTCTAATGCTTTGGGAGACTTAATCTTCTCGTATGTGGTACTATACTTAGATGACATTTTGATACCATCAGTATCCGAGGGTCAGGGTCTCCTTAGGTTGCGTGAGGTGTTAGAAGCCCTAACTAAAGCCGGGTTTTCCTTGAATATTTCAAAGTGTTCTTTCTTGAAGCGTCATGTTGAGTTTTTAGGTTATGACATCACTGCAGGGGAACTGAGACCGAACCCTAGAAAGATAGAAGCTCTGACTAAATTACCTCCTCCCGAAAGCATCCATCATCTTCGACAATTTATTGGCCTTGCCTCATATTTTCGTAAGTTTATCAAAAACTTCTCTCAAATTATGACTCCTCTATTTTTGCTCATTACCGCAAAGCAATTCATTTGGAAACCAGAACACGAGCAGATAAGACAGCATATAATTTCGGTATTGACGACTAAACCGGTGTTGACCATTTTTAATCCTGACCTTCCAACTGAGCTACACACCGACGCTAGTGCTAATGGCTATGGTGCTATTTTATTCCAAAAAATGGACAGTGAGCTTTTTGTAGTAGAGTACTTTAGTAAGCGAACCACGAAAGCAGAGTCTAAATACCACTCTTATGAGTTGGAGACTCTAGCTGTGGTAAACGCTGTAAAACACTTTAGACATTACTTGCAGGGTAGGCATTTTGAGGTTATTACAGACTGTAATTCGTTAAAAGCTTCACGAAACAAAGTCGATATTACACCACGTGTCCATCGATGGTGGGCCTTTTTACAAGCTTTTGATTTCCAAATCAATTACCGTGAGGGACGTCGTATGGCTCATGTTGATTTCTTGTCACGCAACGCTTTACAATCTTCAAATGCCCCTTGTTTCTTAAAGGTTGAACAAAAACGTGTTAATCTCGCTACCTTGTCAGAAAACTGGCTTTTGGCAGAACAGCTGCGTGATCAAGAAATTCAGACCATTGTAACTAAACTCAAAGATGGTCAGTTACCACCTGATATTGCTAAGACTTACGAGATGCGCTCAGGTGTCCTACATCGCAAAGTTCAGAGAAACAATCGTACCCGATGTCTCCCAATGGTTCCCCGGGCTTTCCGTTGGTCAGTAATTAACCACGTACACGACTCGCTTATGCACCTTGGGTGGGAAAAGACACTCGAAAGGGTATACGAGCATTATTGGTTCGAGCATATGGCCAAGTACGTTCGTAAATTTGTCGATGGATGTTTAACTTGTAAACTGTCTAAGTCACATTCAGGTCGTGTGCAAGCTGAGCTTCATCCAATCCCTAAGATTAGTATTCCATGGCATACTGTGCATGTCGACATAACTGGCAAACTTAGTGGCAAAAATGATTCTAAAGAATACGTCATAGTTTTAATCGATGCTTTCACTAAATTTGTCCTTATGTACCATACTCTTCGAATAGATTCGGCTAATGCAATTAAAGCCCTTAAATCCAGTGTGTCACTATTTGGAGCTCCAGCTCGAGTTATTGCAGACCAGGGCCGATGCTTTGCCAGCAAAGAATTTAAAGATTTTTGTGAGAGTCATTGTGTTTCTTTGCATTTGATCGCTACAGGTTCAAGTCGCGCCAATGGCCAAGTTGAAAGGACGATGAGCACTTTAAAAAGTATGCTTACGGCTGTAGAAACGTCTGATAGGTCTTGGCAAGAAGCGTTAGGAGACGTGCAACTAGCTTTAAATTCGTCTGTCCATCGTGTAACAGGGGCGAGTCCACTTGAACTGCTGATAGGACGTGTAGCTAGACCATTAAATCTTCTAACTTTGGATGATACTGAACCAGAAATAGAAATTGACAAGACAAGAGATCAAGCGGCAACGAACATAGAAAAGAGTGCTATTTACGAAAAATCTAGATTTGATAAAAATAAAGCTAAAGTAATGAAATTTAATGTTGGTGATTTAGTTTTAATTCAGAATGAAGAAAGAAATCAGACGAAATTAGACCCGAAATACAAGGGACCATTTAAAATTGTAGAATTGCTTGATGGTGATCGTTACCTATTGAAACCTCTGACTGGTAATAGAACTTATAAGTACGCCCACGGTCGTATACGAAAGATTCCTCCAAGTAACGCATCTGATGAGTTAGACTTGCTGAATGTAGAAGACGGTGAGGAGGGTGCCTCCACCAAAAAATAGAACACATACCATGGCTATTCGGTCGCACTGCACGCATTAGTTTGTAGTCGTAACTGCAACTCAGTGTGGAGTTGTTCAGAGCGCGATGGGCAGCTAGTGGTGTGGCGGGGACCGGGGTCTCGAAGGAGACTGTAGCGTCATGTATAGACCTGAGAGTCGCGGACTCTAGATGAAGTGTTGGTCGTAACACGTGAGTTGTTGACGATATGGGTGGCAATGAATTGTCACTAGCTGCTGTAGCAGCTGGGCCATGAGTGGTGTGTTTTCTTTTTAAATTTGATAATTATGAGGTTTGTGATTACGGGGCTTGGAGGAACCTTCTGTGTTTAAGTTTTTAAAACGATTTAGAAATTTGTTTGGTTGTTGAGGCATGAGTATTGAATAGTCAATGTAATTAAACGTTACGGTCAGGTTGGCCGAGTTCTCAAAAATGCTACAAAGTTAGTTATTTTGTTACAGATACACACGAGGACGTGTAACTCGTCAGGCTGGCCGTGTCGTGGATAACGATATTGTTTTATTAAAAGTTGCTCAATTGATTAATGTAGTAGTGGGGCAAATGCCGTGACGTTATTTTGCAATGGCGGCACGTGGACAGAGTCGTTTTGGAAAGTGGGGATTGTCGAACGGGCACTTCGCTTCGAGACGCGCACCAAGTCACTTCTCCAAAACGAAACTGTCGGTTTGCCTAGTTAAAATTATTATCACCCTATATTGCCCATTTAAGTTTATTTGATTATAAAGTGAGTTTATATTTACACATCGTGTTATTATTCAACGACACCTGCGAAATGAACCCTTTACCACCGAACCAAGATGGTGACGACTCGATCGCTCCGCCGTCGCTGACCACGTCATATACAATAAAACGTAACGAAACAGTTGCCACATTCTTTAAAAACTACAAATTTCACAATACCCACATTACTCGCAATGTTAGCGTGCACATCAGCCGATGCGACGATCGACGAGATTAAATAATCGAGAAGCGATTATTAGCGGCCACAAAGGAGTGAAATCACGTAAACAAATATAATTGCGATTGTTGCATTCTAGAAAATATGTTCAAGTACTTAAATCAAATAAATTCCAATAAAAGTTAAGTTGCTATGGAAAGTTTATATTGCAAGTGAGTCAAACGAAAACAAATTAAAAGTGAATATGCAAAAACGGGATATTCCTGGGGACACAGATGCAACGGACTCACCGCATCAAGCCTACCTACTACATATCCACTAATTACCAGGAAATAGGTACATAACATAATGGTAATAATTTTAGTTTATATTTAATCGTGACAAAAATGGTGTTTAAAATAAATGATTAAAATTCAAATAACGCAACCTCAGATTGCATATAAAGAGATAGATACATATTACAATTTAAAAAATAATTAAATTAGTATAAATAGAATTATATAAACGATTTATCAATATTTACTTCATTAAATTGGATTTGTGAATTCAAAATAAATTGCTTAAGTCTAGCCTTAAAAGTACTTATATTTTGTAGGTCCCTAATGGGTGGAGGAATATTATTCCAACATTTGGAGGCCGCGTACCTAAAACTTCCTCGAAAAGCTGCAGTACGATGATGCGGAGTAGCCAGCTGCTGAGCACAACGCCTGGCCTTGTGCTTGCGGTGACTGTTTACCCACGTAAGCTTCGAGTACAGGTATGACGGACATTTAATTTTGATGACGCCAAAAAGAAGACAAGCCAAATGCAACTTTCGACGAGACTTCATTTTTAAAATATTATGTTTGTTTAGAAATGGTGTAATGTGGCTCCTTGGTGGAACGTTAAAGCAAAATCGCGCGCAAGCATTTTGAACTCTTTGAATAAGTCTTACGGTACGCGACAGAAGCCGAGGTCCTATGACGGTATCGGCATAATTCAATTTCGACAGAACCAGACTTTCAACCAGCTGTACACGCAGATATTCGCTTAGATAAGGGCACATTTTATATAACACTTTTAAACGGTAGAAGCAATTTTTTACACAGTTTGCAATATGAGCCTCAAATCGTAATTCTTCGTCCATAATCAGACCCAGATTTCTCGCCTGATGAATACGTTCAATATATTGTCCCATCACGATCACGTTTGCACAAGTAGAAGTTATTGCATTGAGTTGACTTTTAGAACCAAAAAGCATAAATTTTGTTTTAGCCGGGTTTAGTAAAAGGGAGTTTTGTTTTGACCAGTCCACGATCCTGTCCAGATCGTCATTTAACAATTTTACTACGGTATCGTAGTCTTTAGGTTTAAAAGATAGGTACAATTGAATGTCGTCTGCATAAATATGAAATTTACAATTTTTCAGAACATTAATAATGTCTGCACTATACAAAATAAACAAAGAGGGGCCCAGTATAGATCCCTGTGGAACACCTTTTACCACAGGGGTCATATTAGATATAATACTAGATCCATTGGCATCTTGAATTTCAACCAGCTGTTTACGATTGGTTAGATAACTCCTAAACCATGCAACCGTAGCTGCGTCAAAACCATAATACGTCATCTTAGAGAGCAAAAGAGTCAAATTAATAGCATCAAATGCGCGGGAAAAATCTAGTAAAACTAATAAGGTACAACATCCTTCATCTTGAGCTGATATTACGTTATCTGTGATATCTAACAGAGCCGTTGCAGTGCTACGACCCCTCCTAAAACCAGATTGCGCTTCTGGGAGAATGTTATTTTGCTCAAGATATGTTGTTAGTTGTGCATTTACTACCTTTTCCAGTACTTTCGATAAAAAGGGTAAAATGCTAATAGGCCTTAAATCCTTTACACTGCTTGGGTTCATAATTTTAGGAATTGGACGCACAACTGCAATTTTCCATAGGTCAGGAAAGGTCGACGTAGAGATGGAATAATTAACAATAGAAGTCAGTATATCTAAAGTTTGAGGAAGTGTCTGATAAAACATATCAAGCGTAATGTGATCAAAACCCTCTGCATTAGATTTAAATTTTGATAAAATTTTGATTATGGTAGATTGGTCTACCGCACCAATAGAAAAAACACCCTCGCCAAATCTCTGAGACTCATAGTACGCTATACATGATGCTGGTGCCGTACTATCACCTGGAACATTCAAAAAGTGCGAATTAATCTCATCAGGGTCGTTGAGATGAGAGGGTAATTTAAATATATTTTTGAAAGGTATTAATGTTGATTTTAGATTTTTCCACAGAATTTTGGGGTGATTTATCTTACTATTAATATTGTGTTTAAAATAAGCCACTTTTTCAAAGTATAACGATTTATTAACTAGACTTTTCAACTCCTTGTAATAAAGCATTTTACCTTCTGAAACAGCGTTTTTGCACCGTACTTGTGCCTGATTGCGCAGACACATCATAAGCTTAATGTTATTCGTTATCCATGGATACGACCTATCCCGAACTACGTGAGTCTTATGTGGAGCATATTTATCAAAAAGCGTGATGATGTTCGAGTTTAGTTGAGACACCATAGCGTTCACGTCACCTGACGCATCCCAATCCATTAAGACCAAGTCCTCCCTAAACTTGTCCAGAGGCATATTTTTTAAGTTTCTACGAGATACAACAATTGGCGGTATTTTTTCCTTTTTAAAATGAAAAACAACAGTAATAAAAGCATGCGCAATAAGCGCACTAATCCAGTCCACCTCAATGGCACGCGCCCTCGCATCAGTGCACACCAGTTCTAAAAGAGTCTCGCTAGTCGAAGTAAAGTGAGTAGCTGATGTAACCAATTGACTTAGGTCGAGA
Source organism: Hecatera dysodea (assembly GCA_905332915.2). Classification (NCBI taxonomy): domain Eukaryota; kingdom Metazoa; phylum Arthropoda; class Insecta; order Lepidoptera; family Noctuidae; genus Hecatera; species Hecatera dysodea. The sequence continues at coordinate 10,474,119 of HG995306.1, read as the reverse complement.
CTTTGAAGAAACATATTTAATTTGTTGATTTTGGGATCCATTTGATTCAGACAATTAATATTGAAGTCACCCAGGAGAACGGTGTGCTTGCAAGACGATATTGAATTTATTGAACAAGTTAGCGCGTCTAAAAACAAATCAACATCCATCCATGGCGGTCTGTACGCAGTTCCGAGGGCGATTTTGACACCATGAGTACTCAGAACAAGCCACATTTGTTCAACAGCCTCATGAAGAGGGTCAACCGGGTGCGTATGGGTACGCACCCTTATCCCGCGTTTGATATAAAAACCAACACCACCGCCGCGACCGCCGCGCACGCTCACCGGACGCGGAACATGCCGCAGCCGGTACCCGGGCAAGACGGGCGCGCGCCCCTCCTCACCAGTCCTTAGCCAAGTCTCATTAATTGCCACTACACTGGCATCATGATGCTGTAAAGCAGCGATAAACTCATCATGGTGAGTGCCTAATGAGCCAGGATTGAGAAAACCAAATTTAAGATACTTTGCGATCATTACAGTGTTTTAGTATCACTAAGCAGCACAATGTAACATTTGCGATCAAAGAGGTGGTAAATATTTAAAGGCTTTCCACAACAAAAATAAACATTTAAATTATAAAACAATATTATAATAGGCACAAATACTAATAAAATGAGATCAAATAATATTAATGTTGTGTGAATTTGTAGTGTAATAATTATAAGTATAAAAGATTCGGAATATGAGGGAAGTAATTGTGAGAAATCAATATAATAACATAATATATAAAGATACGATAACAACTTAATATGAAGGGAGAGGGGCACCAACAAAACTATGCCACTGCGGAAAATGCCAAACAAAACAACGCACCCTTTCGGCTGGGCTAACTGTGGCCGGAAAAATACATAAAATGTAATGAAAAAATATACAAAACAAATAGCAAGAACGGGAAAATAACAAAGGTGCAATTTAAAAGTTATTTTTATACAAACTAAAAATAAACTTCCAGTCAAACTGTCACATTGCCAAAAATTCGGAACAAGTCTAGTTCAGAACGAATGCGTTGTGGTGGAACACCATCTTCCTTCTTTACAAAGATACGGCCATCTTTAGTCCACACATACTTAAATTTATGCTTCTGCCCAGCCTCTCGCGCATTATAAAATAACTTGCCGTTTATCGGCGTCAACCGCTCATTCAAATAGAACCTTTTCGAGGGTCCGCGCAGTTCGAGGTCCGCCGTGGTGAGGCCGCGTCGTACGTGCGCCGCTCGCAACAGCTGATCGCGAACAGCGCGACGCGACAGGCACACAGCGAGCGCGCGCGCGCGGCCGCGTCGGGTCCGCCATGTCCCCACCCGCGCCGCCGCCGCCAGCCACGGTGAAGTTGCGGCGCACCATGCCAATACGCTCTGCGTTCACAACGTCGCGGTCGTCGATGTTGACACCCAATTTTAAAGACACTAGTTGAATAACATGTAGTGGGCTCTCATCTTTTATTTCCGGTATTCCCGTGATTATGACGTCATTTAGAAGAAGATCCTGATCGCGCTCATTTAGCTGTAATTTGAGCTCAGAGATAGTGTCTTCAAGGTGCTGGAAAGACGATGGGTCCCTCTCCTCGAAACGTTTCTCGAGGAGGGAAACCTTGCCCTCAACGACACTCATTCGTTCCCCACACAACCCGACATCAGCCTTCAAACTTCCCATTTCGTCCCGGAACAGTCGCAACTCCGCTCTCATAGCACTTAGCTCTTCACGAAAACAGCGAATCTCATACGCTACATTGAGCTCCCGAGGCTCCGTTGTAATTGAGGACAGGGGTCGAGTAGGCTGGTTGATTGCTGGTTCTATGTATAACTGTTTGCTCAACCACCACGCTTTGGTTTACCGCTGAAAGCTGAGTTTTTGGTGGAGACTGGACTGTATTTGGCTGGCTGCTTACCATAATACCATCAGACGGGCTTTTGACAGGTGTAGCGGAGTTGTCCCTTCTTGGAACCAATAAAGACAATAAAAAGTGGAATGACCCAGAAAAGGAGTGACTACTGTCTGTCTGTGTTAGTCAGTTGCGACTTTGTGGAAAGAACAAAGGGTATACTATAAGACATTCAAAGTAAAAAAAAAAAACTGGAAAAAAGAGGATGGCTATGGTAAGGCGCGAAACGTCGAAGAACGCGATGTTCATGCGCTTCATTTTCTAGCTTTTGCTGCCTCTGTCTCACTCTCGCAACTGCCCGCATTCTCGCTGCCTCCCTTGCATTCACCATAGTTCGCAGCTTCTTACACGTCCTCATCATTCACATTCACTTCCACTAGTCTGTCACCCTTTCTCCATTGGGACTCACCTTGGCCCGTTCTGCCCGACCTGCTGCTCTCCTCACCGGCCGCCTTGGCGTGGTCCGCACGCTCGTCCCCTTCCTCGGCCATGTACTGGACTATCCAGACGCTCTACCACTTGCGGAGGCTAAACCTGATGCTCGTCAGCAAGATGATAATTGTCGTCATCGTCGTCTCATCACATACTATCTCCTAAAAAAATAATTCAAAATGCAATTATAATTCTTGATGTAAATGTAAAACGAGAAAAAGTAAAAGTATAACTTACTCATCACGAGCATCAGCCCCAGCATCCTCCGCAAGGGTAGGCGTAGACGACCGCAGAGCGCGTGACGGGCTCAGCCTATCAAATGAAAGATTTTCGTTATTATAAATAACTAGCTGCTGTCCGTGACTTCGTCCCCGTGGAATCCCCGATTTTAAAACATTCTTTATCGCTGCTCCGCTCCTATTGGCTTAAGCGTGATGATATATAACCTAAAGCCTTCCTCGATAAATGGTCTATTCAACCCAAAAAGAATTTTTCAATTCGAACCAGTAGTTCCTGAGATTAGCGCGTTAAAACAAACAAACAAACAAACAAACTCTTCACCTTTACCTTTATAATATTAGTATAGATTATTATGACTGAGAAACATATTGATGAAATTGTGTTTCATTACTTACGATTGCATCGCACGCGACGGGCTTGATGTTGCCAGAGGAGCAGCAGTGGCAGGTGGAGACGGACTGGCTGCAGGTGGTGACGGACTGAGGAAGTGATTGGGCCCATCGAATAAAAAGTTTTTGTTATTACAAATAATACGACTATAAAATATTTATTACGGTGAAACTTACATGTAGATCGCGCTTGGAGGACTTGAGGAGGAGGGGAGGGGGAGCTCCTCTCCCTCAGCCGTGTACAGTCCGAGGATAGTTGGTTCCGAGCTGACATACTGAAAATTCAGAGCCCAACACTTTACACAAAATACCAGCAATGTATGTACATTATAAAACAATCACCCTTCACAACACACGTTCTAAGACATTTCTAAAATAATAAATAATATTTATTTTTTCTCAACCTGTACTGTCCCACTGTTGGACAAAGGTCTCCCCAAAATATTTTTACTTCATAAAAAATGAAAATAAAGTTATCGATACCATCGCTAACTTTTATCGATATGACCACGGTCTAGTGGTCGTTGCGGCCATGTTTGAATTTGGGTTCCCTATCCATTAGCATAAAATTTTAAGACCTAATATAACTTAGCATAATGTTGTTTGGCATAATTATTTTTTCGCATAATATAATTACGCATAACAGCTCATGCATAATTTTTTTAAGCATTATGTCTGTAACCATAATAATGATTAGGCATCATATTTTAAAGCATAAACTTATTAAGCATAAAGTTCTAAAGCATAACTTTTTTAATTTGTGAGTATTTTTTCGCTGTAGGAAGCAAGCATTGCAAGCATACAGCATGCAAGCAAGCATGCAGCATGCAAGCAAGCATGCAGCATGCAAGCAAGCATACAGCATGCAAGCAAGCATGCAGCATGCAAGCAAGCATGCAGCATGCAAGCAAGCATGCAGCAAGCATGCAAGCAAGCAAGCAGCATGCAGCAGGCAGGGTTTCTGTGACGGCTCCGGCGCTGCGGCCATCCGGCGGCCCCACCCGTGCTAATCGTCGCAGACGGCTTTCGCGGCTCACTCGCAGCCGCCTGCTCCTCAGCCCGCGGGCCGCCTCGCCCCTACGCGCCTACGCGATTTAAATAACACTCTAGGGGTAGGACAAACAAGACTACGTGAAGTCGGTTTTGCAGCAATTCGGTTCTGTGACTAACTTTTGTTGCACAGAACGTTATGCTAAGTCTTTAGGCCTACTAACGTTATGCTAATAGTCATTAGGCCTACTAACGTTATGCGAATCAAATTTATGCCAAAACAAATTAGTCTTTAACATGATTATGCCAACATAAAATGTATGCCTAAAAAAATTATGCCAAAGTATTATTATGCCAAAACAAATTGTGCCAAAATCGTTATGCCGAAGTATATTAGGACAAAAAACATTATGCGAAAAGAAGGGATCCCTTGAATTTGACAGTTGCGAGTTACGTAAACAACACATGAGAAAACATCGAAATATGAATAAATACGCATAGAATACATGAAATTATGAATTATCATTAGTTTTTACGTTTTTATATAGCCTTACAAAGATACTAATTCATTGAGAATTATTAGAATTCATAACAAACAATGGCGACGCGGAAGAACATTTTGTTGGCTCAAAAGAATAGTTTTATGGTATTATCTCAAGCAAAAAATCATATACAAACTTGCATTAGATATTTAAGACTTATAATAATTCATCCACTTACTATATGATTTTCACACCAAATCTAATTCTAATTTAAAAACAATTACGCCGAGCTGGTCTGGCGGTTGACATTGACCTTCACTTGAAAATACTTGAAATATAAATAAATATGAATAGATATGCCTCGAATACATGAAATAATGAATTATCATGACGACACGGTTGGCGCAGTGGTTGAGCGATTGACTGCTGCGCTGTGTGCCGCGGGTTCGATTCCCGCACGGATCAAATATTTGTATGGCCTTCAGATAGTTGTTCCGGGTCTGGCTGTTTGTGTATGTGAATTTATATGTTTGTAAACGCACCTACGGTACAGGAGAAATTCCTAGTGTGGGGCAACGTTTTTTATTAAAAAAAAAAAAAAAAAAACATTATTTTTTGCGTTGCTACTAATGTTTCTAAGACTTTATTTCATTGTAAAACAGTCAAATTCATATTTTCAATTGTTCATTCAATGGCGACTGACGAAATCGAGATTAGGGAATATTTTTTGTTGGCTCAAAAAAATAACTTTGGGTTATTGTTTCAAGCAAATTATTGTCTACAAAGTTGCATTATACACTTATAACATACTATACATTTACTTACCAATGTTTCACAACACAGAACTCCACAAAAAATAAAAATAAACAACGCAGTCGAGCTCACCGATTTTGCACTGACATTTTTATTTTTACGTGACTTCTTTTTTTTTTCTTAGTGATGCCCAGTTTATTTTTAGTAACGAAAATCGACTATTAACTGGCCATAGAGGTAAATTTTTGCAAACGATTTAGAGCCATATGTTGGGTAAAAATAAGGTTTATGTTAGCTGGTCCGTCCGATACCGAAAACGGTACGGCGGGGCTCAACGGCAGTGCGATGTTTTTGATACCGTTTTCGGTACGGTGCTTTATATAGCTTTTACAATATTCCTAGCATTTATAATAAAGGTTTTTTACAGAATTTTTGGGTCGGGTCTAGTATCGTTTGGCAGGAGTTGGGCTGTAAAATCGATTGAATCTGGAAGAGCTTGAGTCCCTGATTATAACGCTACCACTCTTATTAAAAGGTAACGCATATTTATCGAGAAATTAACAATATAAGTTTCTAACCTCAAATTGAATAAAAGCGAAAACGGAACGGTGTTTGGTTGTAAAACGGGTGTTTGACAACCGAATCTGTCACAATAAAGTGTCTGTGGTGTAAAATATCGTACAAAATCGGTAAAACGGAACGTAAAAAAGTAATTTCTGTCATGTGTCTATGTCAACATTGTAAATATGTGTTAATAAAAGGACCTTGCTATTTATTATAATCACTTTTATTAATTATCTTTGTAACCACATTGCAACAGTTCACGGATCCAGAGAGCAGAGAGAGGGAGGATACCACAGACTCTTCACCTTAGTCCTAGACCATAGACCCACTTCTCTATTAATCTATTACATCTCCCTTTTCTTCTGTTAGAAAGTTAATAGTTGTATAGTAGCCCACTCAAGCGTCCATGGGGACTCTAGTCACCAGAATGATTCTTGCCTTGCCTGTCCGTGGGGACTACAGTCACCAAAACGATATCGTTCACTTTAAACGTAAACATAGATAAAGTCGGGCGATAGTCGTTTAGTAGAGTATTACTAGATGGCAGGGTATTATTATCAGTCTTGTTGCGCACGCAACTGAGTGCGAACGCGTTGACAGTGCCGGTGATCGGTGACTCATTGCAATGAACAATGTCCTTAAATACGGTGAAGTGTAATAGTTGTAATGTCGTCATTAATGAGCTATTGGCGTTCTTACGACATGTTTTGGACGTTATGGATGAAGAAAGTGTGCATCAGCTGTGTACTTCCTCTTTCACGGCGGAAGAAATAGTGAAAGCCAAGACTCTGCTGTTTGAGTCGGTACCTAGAGGGAAGAAGATGCCTGTGCGACGAAAAGATGGCAAGAAGAAAATGTCTCGGGACCTGGACGATATGATTTGTTTGCTGAAAGGAACAAATCCACAACTATTTCCGATATTTGTGGCGAAGGAGTTGCACAAACTCCCTCCAGTCTCCTTCGATCATGTGGATGTCACCAGATTATTAAATGACATCGTAAAATTACAAAATAAGGTCAGTGTATTAGAAGAAAAAACTGTCACAATGGAACAATTTGATCTATTTAAACTAGAAGTCGAAAATATGAAACATGCATCGTTAATTGACAATCACACGATAGGCATAAATATAAACAAGAGAAGGGGAGCATGTTTGCAAAATAGTATTAATTTAGATAGTGGCCCCATAGGCTTACAATATGTGCCGATTAAGTATTCGCAAGTAACAGCTGATTCAAAGGTTAACGGCCGGCTGGCGAACGCGTCATCAACCACATGAGTAGATAAACGGAACAGAGATAAAGCTTCGAACAACCGCGCGAATTGGTTGCACTTCTACAAGTACGCGGGGCATGTGTGCGTGTCCACTGGCCGCTTGTCGCGTACACAGCGAGACTGGAAAAAACCAGTTTACGCTGGCACAGCCAGAGGACAATCTAAGGGTCAGCGCGACGCACTTTGTTTGTTTTGTTAGTTGCAAGTTTGAATATTTTAATGTAAAAACGTGGTATTTAATTATTAATAATGGTTGTTTATTATACTGTTTGTACAATAATACTAGAAGAAATAAAAATATATCATACTTTAACTTTCTCTAACTTTCATAATAGGCAAGTACAAATTTGACTATTATTTTTTCAAGTATCTTATTGTATGATCATTTTTAATAAGAAGAGAGTAATACTACACGGTGTGTTTTACCTTTTTATTGTTATTACAAGCTTTTATTAAACATTTGTAGGTATGTGAGTGGGTTGGTATGTAGTAGGTAGGTAGGAATTATGTGTGTTAATTTTTATAGTTTAGAACGATTTTTATCATGAACTGCTGTTGCAGCCAGAATTGTCTCCTTACGAGTGAATCTTTAACGGTTAGTAGCATGTTATATTATTTACCACACCATTAAAAGAAACAATAAATTATTCAAAAACTAAAATTATAAAAAGAAAAACATTCGAGTAATATAAAGTATTCTATCATACTGAATAATAAAACTATTTAACAAAATGTTTTGTTTAATTTGTCACACCCCATTGTGACAACCCTACCAAAATAGGTAACAATTTTGCACGTTCCTAAGAAGCTTGGTCTCTGTTCCGTTTCTTTACTCATGTGTCATCAACACCGGATCAGAGTGTGAATAACTGCATCTCTGTTATGCAAAAACAAAATAATGCGATGGAGAATAGTAGGCGCGAACACGAGCGAGAGGATACGGCCGACATGGAGAGTGCGAGTGAGATCGAGTGCGTGACGGGCAAAATTGCGATGACAGGCAGCAAGGAACCAGTTTCGTTATCAGCAGCTACCTGCGCGATGACGTCAATGTCCCCTTTTATTTTATTTTTTTTCTGGATGGGAAATCATCAAATGACTTCTCCCGCTCTGGGCGGAGCGGAAGGGAGTGTCAGACTCTTACTAACTAAAACCCACCCGTGATCCTTCTTGTGCCCTTTGCGTTCCAGGGCCGCGGTGACTCTTTCGAACAAATTCCGCAACCCTAGCAGGCACTGACCCTATGGGGCCCCGTCTTCTTTGCTGACGGCTCTTTGAGGCGCGCGTGGAACACGACGCGCCGTCGACTCGGGCCTGGTTGCTATCGGACGGCGAGCCACCCATAGCTCGCCATCCGCAGGCCCGCGCCTACGGTGGCCGGGAATCGCCCTGCGTTTCCCGACGCCCGGGGCGTCTTCTTCTGTTGCGGTGGCTGGGGCGTGAGGTTTCCCTCTCATGCAAGCGTTCCGCCTCCTCCTTCGCTAGCATTACTGCTTCGCAGAAGGAGGCGACCGCTTCCCATGCCTCCTCGCTCCGAACCATGGCTTGAACCAGGGCCGGACGCGAGAGGTCGCCGCCGCCGATCGCCTCGACGAGGACACGGCGGTGCTCCGCCCAAGCAGGGCAGACCTCCACTGTATGCTCCACCGTGTCCTCCGGACGATCCGCACAGTGTTGACACCCGGACGAGTCCTCCCGCTGGATCCGACACAGGTACCTCCCAAAACAGCCGTGTCCGGTGAGCACCTGCGTCAGGCGGAAGGTGAGGACGCCGTGACGTCTCTCTAGCCACGCCTCAAAGAGGGGACTTATCGCCACAATAGTGGCGTGCCCAGCACTGGGTTGCGATAGTCGCTGTCTCCAAACCTCCGTGAGATCCCGTCGGAGTTCCGTCCGCTGCGCAACAATTTGCCGCGGCAGCAAAGTTTCACCCCGGCTTAGCGCCTCCACGCGCAACGCGTAAACGTGCGCGAGGGCTCTCGCCTCCAGATCCCACGGCAGCAATCCGGCAAGGAGATTCGCCGCCTCGCCAGAGACCGTGCGGTATCCCCGGACTAGCCGAATGGCCATGACCCTCTGGGCCGAGACCAGGTGGCGCGCTGGCAGTCGCCTTAGCGACAGCGCCTACACTGGGGCCCCGTAAAGGGCCATGGACCGCACGATCCCCGCGTACAGCCTCCGGCAGGAGGCGTTTGGACCCCCTAGATTGGGCAGGAGCCGGTTGAAGGCAGCCCCGGCCCGCCCCAGTTTGGGGGCCAAACGTCGGAAATGCTCCGCGAAGTTCCACCGGCTGTCGAGGACGAGGCCCAGGTACCTCATCGTTGACCCGACGCCGATGTGAACCCGTCCTACCGTTAGCTGGGGTCCCGGTGGTGGCCGGTTCCGAGAGCCATGAAAGCACATGGCCTCGGACTTGTGCAGGGTCACCTCGAGACCCAGTTGCCGGATTCTGTCAACGACTATCGCAACCCCGCGTGTCATCAACTCAGCCGCCGCCTGGTGCGACCCCCCTTGCGCCAGAACCAGCGTGTCGTCAGCGTAGCAGACTACGCTGACGCCGCGAGGGAGGTCGGCGCGCAGCACCCAGTCGTAGCCGATGTTCCACAGGGGCGGCCCCAGAACCGAACCCTGTGGAACACCGCACGACATCTCTCGCCGGTTCCACTCTCCCCGGTCACCGGGGAGATGACGGCTCTGTCCGTCAAGTAGTCCTCAACCACGCGACGGAGGTAGTTTGGCACCCGGTGATACCGGAGTGCCTCCCTGATGCAACTCCAGGGCAGGGAATTAAAGGCGTTGGCGATGTCAAGGGACACCGCCACGACCACCCCACCCCGGGAAATCGCCTCCCCCGTCGTGAGGGCTCTCACGCGCATGATGGCGTCCACCGTCGAGCGCCCTGTGCGGAAACCAAACTGATTCTCCGCCAGATCCGGCCCAACTCTCACCAAGTGCTTGACGAGGCGGTTTGCAATTACTCTTTCAAAGAGCTTGCCCACCTCACGTCAATGTCCCCTACTAGCGGACGTCGTGCTACTGTAGTCGAGACGAAATCACATATATCGGCATCGAGTGAACAATTGACATCGCCAGCGACGATGCGGTGTGTGGTTTCGAGTGATATAAACGTGAGTAGTGAACAAATGGTAGGTGGTGTGGTCACTACAGACTCTGAATGGAAGGTAGTGCAGAAAAAGCGTTATAAACAAAATAGGTTAGATAGTAGGAAGGGAACGGCTATAACTGCGCCGGACGGTAGATTTCGGGCAGCGGATATTAAAGTGCCGTTGTTTATTTCCAACGTTAGTACAGAAGCAAGTGAGGATGACGTTATTCGTTATATTAAAGACAAGACAAGTGAAATTGTAACATTAAAAAAGATTAATATGAAGTCATTTAGAAAGTATAATGCGTACAAATTATATGTTTCCAAGCACAAGGCAGACTTGTTTTTGAACAATGAACTGTGGCCTGATGGAATTGTGTTTAGGCGGTTTATACATTTTATGTATCGAACAAAATCTCAAGAGTCTAAAGTTATAGTCAATTAATATCGTATAGATAATATCCATATATATATAATATATCCATAGATAATATTAAGGATTTATGTGTATGTTCTGATTTGGTTGCCCAGCAGGAAACATGGCTGCTTCCCCATGACATTCCAATGTTAGGAACAATAAGCCCTGACTTTGACTGTACGGGCAAGTCAGCTGTTGACACTGCTGAGGGCTTGTTGAGAGGATGACCCATGGGGGGGTGGCCATTCTCTGGAGGAAGGGCATTTTCGAGAAGGTCTCGGTTGTTGACTGTAGCAGTCTGCGGTTAGTGGCCATCACAGCAACGACAAAGGGTTTACTATTATTGTATTTTCTGTATACATGCCTACAAATTGTCCAGATAACTTACCAATGTTTACTGATGTATTAAGTGAGATTAGTGCTACCATAGCAAGCTGTGAGGTAGAGAATGTTTTTATATTGGGTGATTTCAACGCTCACCCCCATGAATTGTTCTATAAAGAACTAATGAATTTATGTTCTGATCAATCCTGGTGAAGCACCAATGGCGAAGACCATTGTGGTTCCCATTGTGAAAAACAGGACAAGCGACATCTCGGACAGAGGTAACTATCGTCCTATTTCTCTTGCGACTATAATAGCCAAGGTGTTGGACGGTATGCTTGATTCTTACCTAAGTAATTACATTCATCTTCATGATGCACAGTTCGGGTTTCGTCCAAGGCCCCAAGTCTGCTATTTTTATAAATTTGTCATTCCAACACGATCCCATTGTCATTTTGCTAAAAGTTCGTAATCTGCTAAATTCATAATGGTCGATAATTGGTCTGTCAATGGTCTCGTAATACTTTTTGATAACCGAGCTATTAGAAACAATTACTGCACAATGACTTTGTAATGGTAGGTCACTGATCAAAGGAACTGTCAAAATTTTAGCAGATTACTGTGTACGTCTGTGATTCATTTGTTATTATGTACGAGATTAACATTCTATGCCATTTCTTTCAATGGAGTGTCAGTGGTTGGCCATTGAAAAGTCATAGTGACGCTTTTATATTAGTAGATTACCAAACTTGTCAAAATCAACCATTATGAGATCAATGATAGACCATTCTGACACTATTGTATTAGCAGACTTGGGGCCCTGGACTGTCAACTGAAAGTGCTATTTTAAGTCTCAAGAATACCGTTCAATGTTATAAAGATCGCGGTACGCCGGTGTACGCCTGTTTCCTTGATCTCTCCAAGGCTTTCAATCTTGTTTCATACGATATGCTCTGGAGAAAGATGGGAGACAGGGGTATACCTGCGGAAATATGTGGGATATTTCAGTATTGGTATGGTAACCAAATCAATCAGGTGAAATGGGATGATACAGTCTCTGAGCCGTTTAGGTTGGAGTGCGGGGTGAGACAGGGTGGTCTGACGTCTCCCAGGCTTTTCAACCTATACGTGGATGACCTGATAGTCGCACTCAGCAGCATGCGTGTCGGATGCAGTGTTGATGGGGTTAGAATTAACAACATCAGCTATGCAGATGATATGGTGCTGCTGGGTCCGTCGGCGGGAGCAATCAAACAGATGATTAAAACGTGTGAGGCCTACGCTGCCGCACATGGATTAATATATAATGTGAAGAAATGTGAATACATGGTCTTTGAGGTCAGCAGCAAACGCCGTGGGAAGGACCCGAGTTGCTCGTGACCGGGTCAAAAATTAACAGGGTATCAACTTTCAAATACCTAGGGCATTGTCTTGCCGCTGACCTCAGGGACGATGTAGACATTGAGAGGGAGCGTAGGGCTCTAGCGGTCCGTAGCAATATGTTGTGCCGTAGATTTGCGCGGTGTACAAACCAAGTAAAAATAACACTTTTCAAGGCTTATTGTCAAAGTTTGTACACGGGCAGTCTATGGGTCAATTATGCTAAGAGGTCGCTGGATATCCTGCGCGTCCAATATAACAATGCTTTCAGGATGCTGTTGAGGCTACCTCGGTACTGTAGTGCGTCGGAAATGTTTGCGCAAACCCACACAGATGGGTTCTATGCGATTATACGCAAAAAAACGGCGTCGCTACTGAGGAGAGTCAGGGTCAGTCAGAATAGCATCCTGAAAACTGTAGCTGAGAGCTGCGGCTCTCCGATAGTACAGCAGTTTGTGCGGAGGTTGATTTTTACTAACACTAGGTAATAAGTTATCTTTTTGTTTACTAACACCATATGGATACTTGTGTCTGAAATAAAACTATTATTATTATTATTAAATTTGTCAACCGTCAGAATAAATTTTGTCTATGGAACGACACCACAATATTTAGAAAAAAAAAAGTGAAAGTGACAGTTCGACTTTTGTGTAAACAAAGTGTTATTGTGTGGAGCTCCTAGCAAAATGTGGTTTGTTTTTTGTTTTTATTACCTTATTTCTATTGTTATTGTACATCAAATTAAACGTGAAGATATTTTCTTTACGAAATATGCATTACTACGACAATTTCGAAACGGTTACATAGAATAATCTAACTGGAATGTTATATGAGCATTGTGACCACATAACTTTCTTTTTTCTGAATCATCGTTATAAGATTCTAATTGCATCTTATTGGTTTACAATGTTTTCTAATTGGATTTTTGGGTTAAATTCTCATTACTTCACTATAAACACGTTATTAGCCTTTTACAAACGAAATATATTGAAATGAGGTCTAGAAATGATAATTAAAGCCACCTTGTCACATTTTTATGTCGCCCGAGGTACGGGGACCTTTTGAAAAGTTTATTTTTTCATGACAGAAAACTAAATATTCATATTGAGATAGGTATGTCATTTTAAAGGGTATATAATGAACTATTATAATAAAAAATAATTGTTGGCAAAAACTATTATACTTTTCTTGTAAAACTCGAAACAAAAAATAAATACGACATTTTTTGTCATTTCCTCAACTTTACACTTAAATATCATCATTTATTATTACTTTGAATGAGTTACTTGTAATCAAATTACATTCTGTAGTGTTTGAGCTTGCCGTGAGTTTTTACAGTTCGAGTGTAGCTTAAGTAGTTTATCAGCAGTGATTGTTTGTGTTAAGTGGGTCGCGCGCGGTCGTAAAAAAGATAAGCGTAATTTGAGACGCGGACGCTTAAGACGATAGACGCCGCGGCGCCTGGACGCCGAAGTGGATAATAGTATAGTTTTATATATATATATATATATATTATATTTATAGCAATACAGTTCAATTAGTCATTATTATTATTAATATATATCGCTGGCCCCGGGCAATAAAGCGGTAATATCAAAAATCGAATTTTACAGGAGAAATAAAAGAAGCTAATTTGTTTATAGTGCAGCGCTCAGTGATCCAAAACAGGCCTTCAAAATGTCAAATGAAAGTTATTTTTTTTACCAATATAACCTTTTAAAAATAATTGTCATATTATAAATATTTAATGAAATAATTGAAAAAATGTATAATACAAATTAAAGACGATCCTCTTTCAATCTTAACATCATTAATGTCTTTATAAACACATCGACCACTGAGATTCAAGAATGTAAGAAAATAATACGACGGAATTTCTACTTTAAATCTCGAGTGTACTAGACGGTTACCACCTTCTTCAGGGAAATTTTATAGCCAAATCTTAGATGTATCATTCACTAATCGCCATTTTAGAATCCTATCAATAAAACATAATTTTATGTAACCATTTGATTTATTTTTATTTTTAACCATTTTAGACAATATTTCACATTTTTATTTTTTTATTTTACTACTACCTTATTTTTGTTCAATTAAATTTTAAATGAATACCGTCGACTGTGAATCCCGACTGAATCGGTCTGACGCCATAGTTTAACTACAATATTTTGTCTACTTCGCTAAGACAGTAGAAGGTTTAATATTTTGTATAAAAAAACCTTTCAAATCACAAAAACAAATATCATACAAAATCCCTTAAAAAAGAAAAATACTATGCTACCATAATTTTTATTAATTAATAAACTTTGGAAATAAACACAAAAACCACTAAAAGCAAAAATTTTGTGCTGCCTTAATTTAAATAAAATCACATAATTTATATTAGCTTACTTTGGAAACAAAAATAAAATGGTCAAAACCTTTACAAATCAACTTCTTTTAATACCTCATTTGAAAAACTCCTAGAAATCTTGATTCCTTCTTACAGTCACAGTATAATCATGGGTGACTTAATACTTGTCTCCTCTAAAAGAACCATCGCTCTTCGTCTCCAACTAATATTACTGCTTGTAATAATCTTTCAATTCTTCACATCGCTAAGCATGGCCAATGCTCAGCTGAAGCCTTTTCCTACCATGACCTAATTTTCCTTTCATATAAAATTCGGCCACAAAAGCTTAAATTTTTATGCAACGTAATTTTGGTGGGATGTACATTGACAGACTTGGCGAGGATGTGAGAAATATAGATTGATCTCCCCTGTTTGCATCCACGTCAGTCGACGAGCAAGTAAAATTTTCACAACTAGTGCAGCTATTATGACCTTCATGCACCTGTTTGAGCGGTAAAAGTTAGATATTTGCCAGCGCCGTGGCTGATAGATGACATTAAAAAGTTGATGATCAAGAATGTTACGGCAAAGTCTAAATATAATATTTAAATAGGGACAAATATGCCGCAATCCGCAATTGCTGTAATAAAGTATGTAAGAATTTAAAGCGCCAACACATTCAAAACTCTGTCCAAAATGGGGACGCATCCAAAGTTTGGAATTTTCTAAGATCATTGGGGGTTGGTAAAACACAACAAGAGTCAATATAATGAATTGTATACGGCATACTATCGATTTCCTCGAATGCAGTAGGAAGTGACTGTATCAATCGCAAAATATTACTGCCCGTGCTGGACTTAATCCTTCCCGTCATTTGCCACATCCTCAACTTTTCTGTATCTACCGGTGTCTTTTCTAGTTCGTAGAAAGACGCTCAAATTATTCCATGGCCAAAAAGTCCAACCCAACATCCTACTCTGAATTCCATCCCATATCCGTGTTACCATTCCTATCCAAAGTCCTAGAACAGTTAATCCACAATCAAATTAGTCTTATACTATCCAAAAATAATCTCCTCAACCCCTTTCAGTCCAGTTTTCGTCCTGGTCACAGCACTAATACAGCGCTTCTGAATGTTACTGAAGATATTAGGTCAGCCATGGAAAGCGGTAGGTAATGTTTTTTTTTTATTTCGATGTTTTTCTTAGCATCCTATGCTCTCTTATGTATCTCTATCGGTGATTGACTGGTTTCGTAGTTACCTGTTTGGTCGCCGGCAACGTATATGCATCGGAGATACATCATCTTCGTGGTAGTACTTCTGCCAGGGTACCACAGCGTGGCATTTTATTCCCTTTACTTTAGAATAGAATAGAATGCATTTATTTGTCAGAATATTGTACAAAGTTCTTATGTTCATTAGCATTACGATCCAAATATTCTACCGTTTCCGGCGTACAAATATGGTTTGTAAAATTATGGGTCATTATCACATTAAAATAATATTCATTAGAATTAATCATTAGAATAAAGATTACAAATCATTTATAAATTGAATTAAAGTGGTACAAAATATTAATTATATAAGTCACAATTCAAGGATATAAAACATGTTTTGTAGACAATAATGTCAAATATTTATGTGCATTTTTCATTCATAAAATCTTCAATCGAATAATAACATTTGCTTAAAAGAAAGTTACGTGTAAAGTTAAGTGTAATTTACACTTAAATGTTCTGAGGTTGAGAGTTTTGAAACTATCAGGTAATTTGTTATAAATAGTAATGGACATGCAGTATGCGCTATTAGAAAACAATTTAATTCTACGCCTAGGAACATTTAGCATATGCACTTTTCGTAATATTACAATAAATTTCCGGGAAGAAAGGCGTAATAGCTTGTACAGAATAAAATCTCTTATGATTAGTTCGTATTAAATGTTTACAGTTTATTGTTATAATAAGTTTATTCCCAAAAAACGCGGTTAAATTTATTACTGTTACTCTTTGTTTAGAAATTTAGTGTAAAGATGTTCACCGGTTTTTTGTGTAATGTTTCTTAGAGTAATGCAATAATACATAATTTAGTCATAAGAGAATTTTCCATGCAATAAAGCTGTTATTGTCATTTATTCCATTGAAATATTGTATAAAAAATATGAAAAAAATAAGAGTGATAGACTGATACTCAGAGAAGCCAAAAATCAAATAACATTAAAAAGGGCGTAACCGGTGTTTACCGCTTTATTGCCCGGGGCCAGCGATATATATATTTTTTAATCTACTAGTAACAATCTCCTGCGATGCAATTAAGTAGATACATAGGTATTTATCAGAAAAGTAAAACTAAAGATAGTCAGACAAATAACTAGGTTTTCTTACATTTCTGCCTGATCTAGTTACAGACTTGTTAACTGTATTTTCAGAATCAATTTTACGATCAGACATTACGTCTGTATCTTCTGTATCATTAATGTTATCTATGTTGTCATCATTACAATCAGTATAAGTTTCATCTATCTCTACTTCCTTCTATATAACAAATTTATCAGTATTTTACTGTCTATTAGATCCCTTCTATTTCTGTCTAACATTTTACCTTTTTCAGTCAACAGTGTATAAGAATTTGGACGTTCATTCCTATGTAGAACTTGAGCATATGTTAATGGTTTTTTGCTTGTATCATCTGATATGAGAACTTTTTGATCATTAGCTAGAGGCTTCAACTTTCTTGTGTTTCTTTGATCATAGTATACTTTTTGTTTCAAGGCATTCTTATACAATTTTGACTGCACATTACAATTATCATAGTTTTCATTATCATTATTGTATATAGTAGGCAGCAATCCTTGTATTTTTCTCCCCATTAACAATTCTGAAGGAGACTTATAATTAAATTCTTTAGAAATAGGTGTATTTCTGTATTCCAACAATGCCAAATATTTATCTTTTCCTTCATAGTCTGCTTTTTTAAATATATTTTTAACAGTTTGTACAAATCTTTCTGCTAACCCATTAGATTGGTGATGATATGGACTAGGTACTAGTTTTATGAACAAAATTCCATTCTTTGGCAAACTCTTTAAATTTATAGCTAACATAGTTAGTACCATTATCTGTATATAGTATATCAGGTATGCCAAATCTACAAAAATTGGTTTTGATAATTTTAATTGTAAAATTGATTGAGTCAGGCGTTACTTTGCGGAAATCCATTTTAAATTTGAAAATGAAAATAATATATCTAGTTTTAATTTCCGCGAATATTAGTGGGTTGCAGGTATGCACCTCCCTCCCGCCCGCTTTATTATGCACATGCAAGATTACAAGGCAAATGTAAGGATTTTAAGCACATGCAGGAAGGCAAAGCAAAACCCAACATCATTACCGACACGTGTTTCGCCTCTCCACGAGGCATCCTCAGGGGACGTGTTGACTCGCTGACCGTTGAGTTGCGACTGAGAATTTAGTACAAGGCACCCCACTTTTATACACTGCCACCGTTGGTTATTTGTGTACAACTACCCACAAACATTCGCAGTAAAGGGGAAGAAACTAAATTCGTCTGGTCATTCAACAGTGCAAAATTATTATTATTACTATGTTTCAAAATCTCTAATTGTTCCAAAACACACAGCCGGAAAACCTTATCACAAATATGTGGTATATTAAAACAACAACGTTTATGTAGCATTCAGAACGGACCAGAATATACGCCGTGTTTGTAACGGAAAAGATATTTTAGAAAATAGTAAAAAGTCTGGGGTGTATAGGCTGGTCTGTGATTAATGCAACGGGGTATATGTGGGTCAGACGGGCCGTAACTTTGACATAAGGCATGGGGAACATGTTGCCGCGTATAGAAATGGCCATTCGGACAAATCGAATTTCGCGAAACATCTAATTGATACCGGCCATTCTTTGCGCGACAACAATAGTTTACAGACGAATTTAGTTTCTTCCCCTTTACTGCGAATGTTTGTGGGTAGTTGTACACAAATAACCAACGGTGGCAGTGTATAAAAGGGGGGTGCCTTGTACTAAATTCTCAGTCGCAACTCAACGGTCAGCGAGTCAACACGTCCCCTGAGGATGCCTCGTGGAGAGGCGAAACACGTGTCGGTAATGGTGTTGGGTTTTGCTTTGCCTTCCTGCATGTGCTTAAAATCCTTGCATTTGCCTTGTAATCTTGCATGTGCATACCTGCAACCCACTAATATTCGCGGAAATTAAAACTAGATATATTATTTTCATTTTCAAATTTTAATTGTGTTTTCTGTTGACAGGTTTGAGAGTTTAATTACCTCAAAATATTTACTAAAATAGTCTACAATAATAATATAAGGATCACCATTATAATAAAATACATCACTTGCTACTACAGACCATGGTTTGTTGGGCATTCCTCTTATTATCATAGGTTCTTTACTGTTATTCTTTCTAAATCTTTCACATACAGAACATTCCAAAACACTTTTTTCAATATCTTTACTCATTTTAGGCCAGTAAATACATTCCCTTGCTCTTGATTTACACTTTTCTATGCCTAAATGGTTGTAATGGATTCTTTTTAACATATCATTTCTCAGAGACTTCGGTACTACTAAACAATTATTTTTAAAAATTAAACTGTCATATACAAATAGCTGTTCTTGAAAATTAAAATATGGTTTTAGAGAATCTGGTATTTTATCTACTCTATTTGGCCAACCATTATTTATATACTCTTTTAATAATTGTAAATCTTTATCTTTACTAACTTCTTCTTTAAATACATTGTATTTATAGTTAGATATACTTAAGTTAGTTTTCACCATACTAACCTGACACTCAAAGTCTTCAATAACAATATTTTCCTCTGACATGACATTATTCACATCTCTAGACAATGTATCTGCCAACATTAATTCTTTACCTGGCTTATATTTTACAACTAAATCTAATTTTTGTAATTGCATTCTCATTCTTTGTAACCTTAATGGTATTTCACACAGGGGTTTATTAAATATGGACTCTAATGGCCTATGATCAGTTTGTACTTGAACAGTTTTACCATAAATAAATTGATGGAAACGAGTGCAACCAAAGACTATGGCCAGTAGTTCCTTTTCAATCTGGGCATAGTTTTTCTGAGTATTGGTCATAGCTTTGGAAGCATATGCCACTGGCAAGTTACTTTGTAGCAACACTGCTCCTAATGCATCCTTTGAAGCATCAACCGAGACAACACATGTTTTATCTGGGTTGTAAAATTGTAATACTGGCTCAGATGTTAATATTTTTTTAAGTTCACAAAATGCCTCATCATGTTCCCTAGTCCAATTAAACTCTGAACCTTTTTTAATTAATTTTCTGAGTGGGTTACACACCTGAGACATGGATGGAATAAACTTTGCAATATAAGTTATCATCCCTAAAATCCTTTGCAGTTCTTTAACATTTTTAGGTTTTTCTAAATTTAATATGCTTTCAATTTTCTTTGGGTCAGGTTTTATTCCTTCCTGACTCAGTATGTGACCAAGATATGTAATTTCTGACACCCCAAATTGACATTTACTCAAGTTTAACTGAATACCATTTTCTTTTGCTTTTTCTAGTACTTGTCTAAGTATTCTATCATGTAACTTTTTATTTTCTGCATAATTATATAACAATGTCATCAATAAATACCTCACAACCTTCAATTGACTCAAATACCTGACAATACTGCCGATGAAAAATCTCTGGGGATGATGACAGACCATAAGGTATCTATATCTCTTAAAGGAATATCTACCAAAAGGCGTACAGAAAGTACAAAGCCTTGAACTATCTTCATTTAATTTCACATGAAAAAATGCTGTTGAAGCTCTCTAATTTACTAAATATTTTTGCCTCTGTCATCTTAGCAGACACTTCATCAAAAGTAGGCAATTTAAAGTGTTCACGCTTAATCTTGTCCACAGAAAATACATTAATATACTTTTTATAAGAGTATCCCTCAACACTACTCAATTCACAACGGTCATGATTAAAAATGGCAGAGATTTTATAGGGCCCATTAAACGCGGGTGCAAGTTTATTACTCTCACCGGGGGTCTTAGTGACTTTCTGGACCATCACTAAGTCTCCAACTCTATATGACTTAGCCTTACATCTCTTACGATCATATCTTTGTTTCATGTCGTCTTGTTGTTTATTTATCCTAGCACTAGCATCATCGCGTATTTTTTGTAGGGAGTCATTTGGTAAAGAATCTTTCGCATTTAACTCGTGTATTTACGTCCTTCGCTGACGTTAACGCTTGGTTTTCCGAAAATGATTTCGGTAGGTGTCTTGCCCGTGCTTTGATTAATTGTATTATTTAGGCTCCACTGAACCTTCGCCACGTGATTATCCCAATTTCTATCATCGTTATTGTGGGACAACGCCACCAAAGAAGACAAAATTGACCGATTGTATCTTTCGATTTGGCCGTTTGCTCTAGGCGTCGCAACGGCATTTAATATATGCTTAATTCCGTTTGTTTCAACAAATGTTTGGAACTCTTTAAAGGTAAAACTGGTGCCTCTATCAGAAATTAACATTTTAGGTGTACCAAAAAGAGAAAACACATCTTTCAAAACATTTATAGATGTTTTACTTTTTGTATTTTTAACCGTACGAAGGATTATAAATTCTGTAAAACTATCTATTATTTCCAAGATGTATGTGTTCCCTCTCTTGCTTTTCACGAAAGGTCCTAAATGGTCAATGTGAAGACTATGGAAAGGGATGTCTGGCTTTGGAATCGGATGAAGAAAACATGATTTCTTACCCCCAGATTGCTTCGAATAAGCACAAGGTATGCATGCTGAGGTGTGGGGGTTTCCGGAGGCGTCAAATAACAAAACGAGTGTTCAGTGCAACGTTCCTTTTAATACTAACTCTCTAACATTACAGTAATGCCTTATATTATAATATATAACTACTACATATAGGTACCACTCCACATATGGGGGGTTCTATTGAAAAAAAAAAAAGTTTACATTTTTTTTTTATATATGCTTATGCTTACATTAACTTAATTAGGAATTTGATAATATGTACGAAAACAACTATTGTTGTGTATATAATTTTGTTCTGTTTTTATGTACTACATCAATTTTTCCATTTTTATCTATCTTTACATTTGGTTCTAAATCTTCTATTACAGTATATGGACCTTCAAACAATTGGTTTAATTTACTTACATTTTCATTTCTAATTAATAATTTATCACCCCTTTTATACGTTACTGGGTTTGTTTTCTTGTCTAAATTACACTTTCTTAATTGTTTGCTCTTAATTACATTTTCTTTTGCATCCTTACATGCTAACTGTAATCTATACTTAAGTTCTAAACAGTAATCATTTGGGTTATACAATGGTTCTACTGTAGTGCTGACTCTACATGGAATTTTACTAGGTTTTCCAAATACTAATTCATATGGTGTATATTTCGTAGTAGTGTGGACTGTATTGTTATAAGTAAAAGACCAGTATGGTAACCAGTGACTCCAAGTTTCTGGATGTTTGTCACATTGAGTGCGTAAATATGCTCCTAGGTGTTTATGTGAATTTTCTAGGGATCCTATAGTTTGATGATGGTAAGATGTAGAGTTGAGTTTTTCTATTTTTAGTAACTTGCATACTTCTATCATTGTAGAAGACATGAATTCGGTGCCTCTGTCTGTTAATATTGTATTTGGAATGCCGAACCTTAATATAAAATTATTAACTAATGCTCTGGCTACTGTTTTACTTTCCTTATTAGGTAATGGATATACCTCTACGAACTTACTTAAATCGCACTGAATACTTAATATATATGAATTACCTTCTAAATCCTTATCTAATGGGCCCACTATATCTAAGAATATTTTTTGGAAAGCTGTGGTCACCGTTGTTGTGACAACCATAGGCTGAATGGTATTTCGACCATATTTCATTATTTGACATTTATCACATTTTTTTATAAATTGTCTTACATCTTGTTCTAATTCTGGCCAGTAAAATGATCGCCTGATATTATTTATCATTCTACGTACCCCTGCATGACCCGCAGTTGGTAATAGGTGATAGTCATTTAGAATAAATTCTTTTTCGTCTTGCATCTCAATTTTTTTAATACCTCGTAAAATGTGTATTGTAGGGCCCTCTTTTTTTTTTTTTTTTTTTTTGGATGGGAAATCATCAAATGACCCCTCCCGCCCTGGGTGGAGCGGTAGGGAGTGTCAGACTTTTACTGACTAAAACCCACCCGTGATCCTTCTTGTGCCCTATGCGTTCCAGGGCCGCGGTAACTCTTTCGAACAAAATCCGCAACCCTAGCAGGCACCGACCCTATGGGGCCCCGTCCTCGGTGCTGACGGCTCCTTGTGATGCGCGTGGAACACAGCGCGTCGTCGACTCAACCTGGTATCGGACGGCGAGCCACCCACGCTCACCGTCCCCAGGCATCAACCACTGCGCGATAGCACAGCGGCCGACTTAATTGTCTCTGGAGGGGGCCGAAATGGGACCATTACTGGCACTCCATCTCAGCACCCTCCCGAGTGTTGGGAGCCGCAGCACCCGCAGCAGAAGTGGCAGTGGCGGCGACAGAAGCCGCGGCGCCGGCAGAAGCGGCGGTGGCGGCGGACCTCTTGCCCCTGGTCGGGGCGGATGGCGCGCAGGCCCTTCCCCCAGCCCAGTGCTCGGCCGGCTTGCCAACAGCCGCACATGAAACGCAGTGCGGCGTGGCCTCGCACGAGCCGGCCTTATGACCGGGCTGACCACAGCGGAAACAGAGTCCGCTGCGGTCGACCTCCGAGGGGCACATAGCTCCCGTGTGGTTACCCACATGGCAGCGGTAGCACCTCAGAGGTCTGGGTTCCAGCAGTTTTACCCGCGCAGACACCCATCCCACCAAGAGCCTTCGGCCCTCCGACACAGTTCTGGCCGCCGTCACGGGGCAGCTCACCACAAGGGTTTGCATGCCCGTGTTGTCAGGCCGGAGGGTGCCCGCCTTGACGAGCTCGGCAGAGCACCCCCCAGTCCTGGCGACGGCGGCCACAACTTCCTCCTCCGTCACGGAGTCATCCAGGCCCACTATGCGCATGTCGATGCGCTTAGTCGGCCTGGACACCCGGACCTCGTCCACGGGTAAGACCGCCCTCAGCCTTTCGGCCAGGGCGTCCGCGAACGGGCCACTCTCCGCTCCGGCGAGCTCGAGCTTGCGGGCACCGGTTAAGGTCCTCCTGACCCCGATGCCCCCGCTGATGCCCAGCTCTTGGAGACTCACCGCCTCCTTCGCCCGCTTCAGTACGGCGAGATACGTCACGCCCCTCTGTTCCGCTTCTGGCTGCAGTGTGAGCACTACAGCCGCGGATTTCGGGGCGCGAAGCCTCGCCGCAATGGCGTTGGCTTTCCGCCGCTGCCTCCTCGCCTTGTTTTTGGCCGCTTTCGCGGCCCGCCGTTTCTGCCCAGCAACCTGCCACTCGGCCTCGGCCGCAGGAGGGTCCGAGGGTGGGGTTGGGAGCGGCTGCGGCACCACTGGCGCCGCAGCCTTAGCCGCTCCTCCAGCCTTCCTCCTACCCCTCTTAGCCGGGGCCGCCTTGGTCGTCGCCGGCGTCGCAGTCGCCGGCGTCACAGGCGCTGGCGCCGGCGCGGCTCCGCCCTTGGCCTTCGCCTTCGCCTGGCCAGACGTTCCCGGGTTTGCAGCCACGGCGGCCGCGTACGAAGCCGCCTTCTGCCGGCCCGGAGGCCTCTGTGTCGCCGCTAGTTGGGGACGCCGAATCATGTCCTCCAAAACGGAGAACTGCTTCTGGTAGGGAGCCAGCTCCTGCCGCACCAGGCTCCGCACCTGGCTCAGCACTAGGCTCCCCTCCAGCGCCGCCAGACTCGGCCCCCCCTGCGGCTCCTCCGAGGCCGCTCTGGCCATGCCAGCCAGGTCCCTCCGGAGCGACTCATTCTCCGCAATGAGTCGCTCCGTTACGGCCGCGAGGCGGGCGACCTCCGCCCGCAACTCTGTCGCCTCTCCGGAGCCGCCGACGTTGGCCGCCACCGCCGCCATAATGGAGGCTTTGGCCGCCGTAATGGCCTCCCGCTTGGAGGACTGCTTCCGCTTGAAGGCCACAGCGCGGATCGCGGCCTCCACGACCTCCGCAAACTGGGCCTTCTTCTCCTCGGCCGTGGGAGGTGCCTCTCCCGGGGACTCTTCGTCGTCAGAGTCGAGAGGAGGCGGAAGAGTAGAGGGAGCCCTACGACCGCTCCCTCCAGGGCGACGCCCCTCCTCCAGCAACCCCCCGGCCCGACGCTCTACCTCCCGGGTAGAGGGAGCCAGCCCCCTCCCTGCCTCACAGCCCCTGCCCCGCCTAGCGGTGGGGATCTTGCGGGCGGAGGCAAACTCGCCCTCGGAGGTCGAATCCCCGTCTTCCTCCCGTCGCGGCCGCTTGCGGAAGAACTTGACGTTCTCCGCAGCGGCCCCCACTCTTCCGTCTCTAGAGCCCGCCGAGCTGACCGTTACTAGGTCTGGCGCGGAGCCGGAATCCGACTCCGCACCACCCCGGCGCTCAGGCGAACCCTCCACTACGGAACCGTACGCCATCAGCTCCTTAAAATAAGCGGATCCGGATGACGACGATTCGGAGCCTCCTCGGCTCATGTTGCCACTGGCAAGCGGAACACAATTGGTGCCCCTCTGAATACGGTGGGGCAGACGCTCTTTCAAGCGTGGCGGATTCCTCAACGGCTGAGCCGCTGGAACCGCCCTGGGGTAAAATTCTTTCCTCTTGTGCTTTACTCATTTTGTTCCTTTTAAAGGGTATGGTCCCTTCCTTGCTCCTCCGCCCTTTCTCCCTCACAGGGCCTCTCCTCCCACCCGCTCACTGCCTTCACAGCCACGTCTGATGAGCAGACGCGTACCAGAAGGCAGCGAGCGGGATTCCTCGCGTGTGTGTCTCTCTTGGTCTCATCCCTCACTTGCGACCTTCCGGCATGAGTGGCTCTACCGGGAAAGCTCGCAAGATCATTGAGACGCTCAAGCCCCACCACGACGACAACGTGGAGACACATTCGGTGGGGGTATTGTAGGGCCCTCGTATTTACTTGAGTTGTTAACTTCATTCAGAAGTTCTTTTATGAATAACGCGTTTTCGTCTGTTTTTATTAAGCAAATCTTGTTTACTTTTATTGATTTACAAAAATCACATAATTTTTTCACAAATTCGGCTCGCGTAAATTGTGAATGAAAATCATGGTTTATGTATATTATTTTTTTACTTTGCGCAAATATAAAACATTCATTTTCAATTATATCTTTATGTTTCTTTAAATGTTTTATTTCATTTCCCTTAACAAATGTCATTTCAACTGAACCATTTGGAATCCTTAATATTTCCACGATTCTGGGCTGATCACACCTTTCATCTGCGGCCTTACTATGGATTACCAATTCCTTATTCTTTTCTCTTTCTCTCATTTCCTGTTCCCTTAATTTCTGTCCTCTCGTCATTACTATCATACTCTTTTCTTTCATCTCTTTTAATTCATCTGAAGTGATTGTTATACGCGATAGTGCATCCGCAACTACGTTCTTTTTACCTTTTATATAAGTTATATTGAAGTCATACTCTTCTAAGGCTAATCTGAATTTTAAAAGTCTACTTGATGGATCTTTCATTCCGAATAGATATAATAATGGTTTGTGATCCGTCATAATAGTGAATTTCCTTCCAAAAAGATATGGTCTAAAGTATCTTACTCCCCATACTATTGCTAATAGCTCTTTTTGTATGGTTGGGTAATTTTTTTCAGCTTTGTTTAATGGTCTACTTGTGTAAGCTACTGGTCTCATATTTTTATTGCATAAGGCTGCTCCTATTGATATATTTGATGCATCTGTTTGTATAATAAATTCATTTTCACTAGAGAAGTCTGGGTATTGCAATATTGGTGGTGACATTAGTGCATTTTTTAGAATTTGAAATGATTGCACACATTCGGATGTCCATACAAATGGTACATTTTTTCGTAACAGATTATTTAACGGAATAGTTATATCTGCAAATTTATAAATAAATTTCCTGTAATAATTACAAAATGCCACAAATCGTCTTAGCTCATCTACATTTTTTGGTTCTGGATATTCTTTAATTATTTTTATTTTTTCTGGGTCTGGTGAGACTCCTTCTTTTGAAACTACATGACCTAAGTATAAAAGTTCTGTCTGTAGGAAATTACATTTTTTTGGATTTAACTAAGTTAACTTTACGTAGCCTTTCAAATACGTCAGTGAGGTTTTTGTTATGTAGTTCTATTGATCTACCAAATACTACTAGGTCATCTAAATATATAAAACATTTATCTAAATTAAGTCCTGACATTGCTATGGTCATAATCCGTGAAAAAGAACTTGGACTTATTTTCAGTCCCATGGGTAATCGTTTCATTTGGTATTGCCCGGTGTTTGTACAGAAACTAGTTACTTTTCGACTGTCTTCTGACAAAACAACTTGATAGTAAGAATTACTTAAATCTAAATGTGAAAAATATACTGCTCCCGACAATGAATCTAGTATCTCAACTATGTTCGGTAGTGGGAATCTGTCATCTTGTATTTGTTCGTTGAGTTTTCGATAGTCGATTACTAATCTCCAATTTTTTTTCTCCGTTTCAGTCGGTTTTTTAGGTACTAACAAGATTGGACTGGACCACTCGCTACTCGCTTCTTCAATAATGTCATCTTCTAATAGTTTTCGAATTTGTTGATCTATTTCTGGCTTTAAACTATTTGGTGTACGATAAGGCTTTATATAAACTGGATTAATGTTTGGCTTTAAATGAATGGATTGTTCATAGATGTTTGTAGTTGTTAGCTTATCGCCCGGTAAGTGAAATATGTCTTAGAACTGTACTTAGAACATAATGACGCAATGCTACTTCGCTCGCTGGAATGTAAGTGATCAAGTTTCAACAACTGTAATAATGTTCGAGCTCTTTCTGCATTACCATTAGTCTTGCTGAATGTACACATTTTATAATCTTTCAATGGATGTATATTTGGCTGAAATGTTGGTATGGTTATTGATTGTTCACTTGTGTTAAGTATTTGTATTGGAATAACATTGTTGTCTGGTTTTACTATAAGTCCTGCTAAAAAAATATTTTCTTGTAACTCTTTTGGATAGATGACACAATCTTCCGTAACCATTTCTTTTAACTGTATATAATGAATTGATTCGCTTCGGGCTGGTATAGTGATATAACTCGTAGATACCTTTGGTGACGTAAATATGGGTAAATCACAATAGGTGTTGTGATGTTTTAATCTTAAATATGAGTTCTCCAAGTTAATGTTCGCGTTGAACTTGGTCAAAAAGTCTAATCCAATAATACCATCTCCTTTGCATGGTAATTTATCAAATAAATAAAATTTATGCTGGTAAATCAAACCATCATGTAATTGTAGGTCTAGATAAACGTAACCTTGTGAATAAATCTTTCCACCTATACCATTTATAAGTATGTTATCGCTATGTATTTCTACGAACTCTGATACTGCCTGCGACCGTACAGCGGAAATTGACGCTCCAGTATCAAGTAACCAAAAGCATTCCTTATCATATAAATTCATAGAAACGTATCTTATTTTTTTTTTTATTTATTTATTTATTTACAAACATACATACAGCTATCATTACAGTTACCCAATGCGATAGTGTAGAAAAAACAATAACTTAAAAATAAGAATCGATACAATTCAAATAATTACAACAACACCAATACAATAAATTAGCCAATTTAATACCCATAACACAAAATGTGTAAAGTAATTTTTGTGAATTCGCCCAGTGAACAAGTGAGTATATCTATCTTGTCGGCAACTAGATTTAGTGTGCGCAATGTCCGCGTGAGCGGGACCCTGGCCATTAGCTTGGTGCGACCGCGAGGCAGCGCGAACAAATCGGGCCGTCTACGACGCCGCACATACCCATCGGGCACACACAAACCTATCTCCTGCAACACACCCGGATTGTTTGTGTTACCCCGAAACACTCCAAGGATATATCTAGCCAACGCTAGATCCCTTCTCGTCTCCAACCTGTTGTATCCCACCATGCCTAAAACAAACAAGGTTGGATACATCAAGGGATACAGGGGGTATACCCCATACAGTCTGAGATACATGTAACGCGTATATTTATTTTGTATACGCTCCAACATAAGAGTATATTTCGCCTCATGTGGGGCCCATATAGCTGCATTACTCTCCAACTGACTCCTTATCAACGCGTCGTACAATGCCGCGATGGCCTTGACATTCGTGAACGCTGCAGCTCTGCGAAGCACGAATCCTAGCCGTTTGTATGCCTTTTTACAAACGTTCACGATATGCTCCCGGAATCCCAATTGCGCATTGATACGAACGCCCAGGTCCCGCACTACATTCTCTCTTTTCATAATTGCGTCTTCCAGTTTGTAACTGAAATGAAGTGGTATTTTTGCACGGCTGAATGTCATAATGCAACATTTCGAAACATTGAACTGCAGCTTGTTTTTCCGACTCCATTCAACTACACGATCAATGTCCTGCTGAAGGCGACAAAAGTCTTGTTCGTTTTCAATGGCTAGGAGCAACTTGAGGTCGTCCGCAAATAGTAGACACCTGGCATCACGTACCACATCAGGTAGGTCATTGATCATAATGATGAATTGTAATGGCCCCACATTGCTGCCTTGACTTACGCCCGACCTAGTGAAATAAGGTTGAGACTGACAACCACTGAACTCAACGTATTGTTGTCTGTTCCTCATATAGCTTGCAAAGAAGTGGAGCAATTTTGGTGTGCAGCCAACTCTCGCCAACTTCGATAGTAAGATATCATTATCCACCAGATCAAATGCCTTCTTAAAATCAAAGTAGGCGGCGTCTACATGCACCCCTGCATCGATATGAGGAACCAGGTACGTCATGGCGTTTAGAAGATTACTGGTTGTACTCCTCGCAGGTCGGAAACCATGTTGTGCGTCTGACAGTTGCGAAGCCACCTGTTTCTGAACGTCCCTCTGAATGGCTGATTCAAACACCTTCGCTGGGGCCGACAGAATAGCTACTGGTCTAAAAGACTCTACTGCTGTTCCATCTCCCCCTTTTGGTATGGGAATTACGCGGGTGAGCTTCCAACGCTCCGGAAAGTAGGAGGTGTCTAGGCACATGTTGAAAATGTGTAAAAGTGGCTCCGCTAGTACCGATCGGCAATCACGCATTACAAATGCAGGGATCCCGTCCGGGCCTGCTGAGCGCTTGGGCTTGAGACCAGCCAGGGCCGCGTGCACCTGATCGAGTGTCAGCTGTGGGACATGCACGCGCGCGCTGCCTCCGCCGCCGGCCTCCACCGCTTCGTTCACGTCAAGCTGAGCTGGCTCCTCAGCATACACAGAAAAGAAATATTTTGCAAATTCCGTCGCACATTCTGAATTCGATAACACAGACCCGTTTTTAGTGATTTTATTTTGAATGTTAGATTTATTTTTATTCCTAATATAATCCCAAAACGACTTAGGATCCTTCGATAAATTACTCTGCACTCTATCCAGGTGGTTTTGGCATTCCCGGTCAATGTTTTCTTTAATACGCGCCCTGCATGTGGAAAAAACACTGTAATCAGCGAGCAAACCAGTGGATTTATACTTCTTATGTAGTTTCGCCTTTAATTGTATATCAGAAATGATTTCTTTAGTATACCACTCTGGATAGCAATACCTACGTGTTTGCGCGCGCTTAGGTTGTTTCCTAGGTACACAATTATCTAACATGCCATTGAAGACATTGTAAAAACACTCCAAAGCTTCATCTGGTTCCTGAATATTATAAATATGACTCCAATCGGTGGAAGCTAGAGAGGAATACAGTGCACTATAGTCTGCTTTATAAAAGTTCCATTTCGGTACGCTTTGGCCTACAGGTACCTGACAGTCCGGAGATACGGCCACGGCAGCTGATGGGGGATATCTCATCTCTCTCACGTTGAGCTGCAGGGTTATCTCGAGTGGCGGGTGATACGCGTCCACAGGCACCAGGGGCTCGTCCGCCTCGCACACCTTCATGCCTTCACACAAAGATACCGAGCACAACACTAAGTTCAATTGTCTCCCACAACTATTTGGTACTTTATTCATCTGAGCGAATTCGCAAAAAGACATAAAAAAGTCAAAATAATGTTTAGTATTTTCATTACTTGAGTTTAAATTAAAATCACCTAATAAGATAACGCTCTTATATTTAACACACAATTGTTCAATGATTCTAAAAAATATCATATACTCGTACTCATTTGTCTTTGGTGGTATGTAAACAACACAACACAAAAACATGAATTTATATTTCACATGCACGGTAGCACAGACTAGTTCAAATGAGCAGTTATCGATGTTGATGTCACCCGGTGTATTCACTCGTCGAAGCTCGAGTCCGTGTGTGGCCACGAGAAGCGCGCCGCCTTGCTTGCGGCCGTCCGCTCTGTCACATCGAATAATTTGGTAACCCGGCGGTATGATCTCCGCATCCATTATAGAATCATTACATCCCGTCTCTGTAATTGCATATATGTCGGCCTCTAGTGATTCTATATTGTTACAGAAACTACTCAATTTTGTTCGAAGTCCTCTAGCATTTTGGTAATAAAAATCAATACTGAATTTTATATTATTTAATTTGCTTGCCGGTTGATTTACGAAACCAAATCCATTCGCAAAATTCAGCGTTTATTGGCCACATCTCTGGTTGACACAACTTTTCATATATTGACTCTGGTACAGTAATAATAAAAGATGCATAGTCCCTCTCGGTTTTATGTTTGATTTTCTCAACCTTGGCGCACAATTCAGAGCCACAAACCTTGTTTACATGCGATGTAAGCTTTTCCACAGTTGTTTCTACAGCCAAACGCCAAACGTGAAGATGCTTCTTTTTTTCTGTAGCCTGTATTTCTACCAAATCCGAATTTCTTCCCCTCTTAACATTGTTAGATTTAAGACTACGCTTATTTCTTCGGACCGTAGTCCACTCATTCATTTCGTCCTTTTCTTCGTTATTATTCAATCTTACCGCCAGAGCCGTATTAGTTGATTTTACAGGTTGCGAATTAACTTGAGACTCCGCAGCTGATACGCAAATCGACGCTGGTTTTGTGGCCTCATTAGTTTTACTAGCGACGCGGGTAGTAGCATTTTTTTGGTTATTTACGTTAATATTACTACGGGCCACCGTAGCAAATGAAGATGGAGCTGTGGGTTGATTTGACACCTCATCAGCTAATTTAGAGCATCCTGATGCTTCCTCCATACTTCCACCTGGTTGGTTTCCAGTAATCAACAAGTTCTTATGCGACAGTTTTTCTTGTAATACCTTCATATTTGCCTTTACTTCATCCAATTCGGCTTTTGTAGAACAGCATACTTCTTGAAGATGTTTAACCACCTTGGTTTGCATGTCCAAACGTTGAAGTACTTCCAGTCTGAACTGTCTAAACTCTGTTAGCAAAATCGCATCGTAATCGCACTCGACGATCGAAACATCAGCTGTTGTTTTCGAACGACTTCCTCGCTGAGTGTTGACATTCGCACTAGTCTCGTCTGTCTTCATCTGGAAGGTGCTCCGGACTGGTGTATCCGGGTCATTTCGTTTGAGTATAGAACAAACGCACTCAGGGCAAATCCACTCGAGTTGTCGGTCCTTAGAGGAGGATTTGAACTCGCCTTCCGCAAGCCCCAGACACTTGATATCGTACACTTTTTTGCATTGTTTTTAGAGCACTTCATAAATAATCCATCTGGCACTTTAACACCACAAGCTCGACAGTCCATCGACATTATATATAAATATTTCGGAGTATTTCTTTGGAGAACGCTAGAAACACGTCCGTATGGTAAGCGCGAAAGTACCCTCATAATTATATTTTTGTTTAATGTTAAAATGTATTCTTTATTCACGAAAAAACGTTTTATTTTCTGGTTCCGTTTTATTTTGTTGTGTGTCATCCGAGTTCGTGGGTTGAGCAGAATAAACATTCTGTCGACCTCTTTGGTTCTGATTATAATTTCCTCGAAACGAACGAGCTCCGCGTCTTCCTCTCACATTATTTTGTGTATGATTATTATAAAACCTTTGGTTATAATAAGTTCCTCTTTGAGGTCGGCTGGGCCGATTTTGATTAAACTTTGCACGTGTACCTTGCTGATGAAAACCTCGGTACCCGCTTACAAATCTACCTCTATAATAATTTCTAGACTTACCTTGCATGTTGAGCACGGCGTGGGACGTCTGGGGCTGCGCTAGCTCCTCATCCTCTGCTGCGCGCACGGCATCTTTTAGATTTGTGTAATTTCTTGCTGCTATAATCGTGCTTAATCGTCTATTTCGCAACCCGTCGGCAAACTTTTTTATAGCCAACTGTTCATTAATGGGTCTTAAAATCTCGTTTGCTTTTTCATTAGAATTCGCCTGCGAGATTGTAAGGTTTACAAAAAGGTCTTCAACTTTTTCACCGAATTGCGAAATCGATGATCCTTCCTGAGAAATATTATTTAACTGAGTTATCAAAGAAATTGCAGACTTCTTAGGCAATAAATACTGTTTTATATCGTGAATCAAATCATTGCATGATGCATAGCTAGATTTTAGCTTCAATTTTGCATTTCTAGTCAACCTTGTTTTAAGTACGAAAGTAATTAAATGATTTTTGCAATCCTTACTTTTAAGAAAACTATCATACATCTCTACTCCTTCAATGATTTTTTCAACCGTCTCATCCTTGTCGTCCATTACCGGCACCAAAGTAGCGGCCGTTTTAAAATCAAATGTCTCCATTTTTGCTGATAAACATACCTCCGATTCCGAACTAGTTTCTGGTAAACTTTTGATTAACTCTATATTTTATGTGTAAGTTTTAATTTTATCATGTACTAACAATATTTTATCTGTTAGGCTTTCCTTAATACGTACTGATTAAAAATTAGGACTGTTTTCTTGCTCACTTGCGAGTCTTATGATTTGTTTGAACTCCTCATAGTACTGTTCTGCTTGCTTTATTTTACTTAACGTGTTTTCCCTATATTTTTCTCTCCTTTCACTTCCTAACTTCCGTAAGTCTACTTGTATTTTTTCTAATTTCGTACAAATATCTTCTAAATGCGATTCCATATGATTCTAATAGAAAAGACATAACAAAGTTATAATAAAAACAATACGAAGGCAAAGACACTTAAAAATATCTATATGCTAAAGTTGGTAAGATAAAGATATGTAAATAATATCTATTAGTGCTTAACATTACTTTTTTTTCACTCACATTTATTTTCTAATTTCTAGAGTAAACGCTTGCACTTCACTTTTCTCTCACTGGCACTTTCACTGTACTCACTTTTGTAGTCCGATGTCAGCTTCTACGCCTCCTGCAAACATGGTTCCCCCGGCTGCATTCCTCCGTGCAGAGAGTCTGGACACCATTCGCCTCATAAATTCAATATTAATTTGCCGTTGCATCCATTTTTTCTGGCTACTCCTGTACCTGCGCCATAGTAGGTATAGCACGCCCACAGCTACAGCGCCCAAAAGAATACCCAAAAGTATGGTATTAATTTGCGTGTGCTGTTCCGTTTCTTGAGTTCTCACATTATTTTGCCCGCTCTGTGCAATTACTATTTCCTTTTCTTCCTGTTTGGAATAGCTTTTTCCCATTGCGAGTTTATTAAGTTATTAGAGTTATTAAGTTTTATAATTATCGCTAGTGCTCACTTATTATCACTTATTCACTTGTTCGCGCGCGTTATTGTCCTCCAACCGATGCAATTTGTAATTCGCTCACCCATAGGGCCTCAGCACCTACGTGTAGGAATGTGCTGACACGTAAAAATACCCGCGCCCGACACGACACGGCTGGCAGGGTCGCCATGAGGTGTGGGGGTTTCCGGAGGCGTCAAATAACAAAACGAGTGTTCAGTGCAACGTTCCTTTTAATACTAACTCTCTAACATTACAGTAATGCCTTATATTATAATATATAACTACTACATATAGGTACCACTCCACAATGCTCTCACATATTTTTTAACAAATTGTGTCATTCGTGGAAACCAATAATCACGTTGGCCTTCTCTATAGTCTTGTCATACGAAAAGTGACCAGCATCGTCATGACATAGTTGGCAGATTTTCCATCTAGCGTCTTTAGGTACGGCCCAGCGTAGTTCGTTCCCTACTTTCCTAAATATTTTACCGTCTCTCAACTCATAATCTTTACGGACATCTTTTGCTTCGTCTGAATTTTTATTCAAAACGGCTTTTACGTAAAACAGCTGAGGGTCACTCATCTGCACGGATTGTAGCCAGTGTACGTCGCTCACAACCATTATTGAACACGATTCATCATCAAGAGGTTCTAACGAGTTACGACTCAATGCGTCTGCATGGGCTAAACGAGTCCCTGGCCGATACTCGATTGTAAATGAGTATTCTTGTACAGAAAGCCACCACCGAGCTATTCTTGGAATTAAGTCCCTTTTAATCAAGGTTGTTCGAAGCGCATTACAATCAGTAACGACCTTGAACTCAATTCCAAGAAGATATACTCTAAAGCGATTAAGTGACGCGACGACACCGAGGGTCTCCAACTCATAAGAGTGGAAATGTTGCTCCTCAGCAGTCGTCTGTCGGCTAAAATATGCAACAGCTTGTAGAGCCTTCGTGCCGTCGGCCCGCTGAGGTAAAATACCCCCAAGCCAGTTGAACTCGCATCGGTATGAAGCTCTGTCTGGTACTTGGGGTTGTATATTGTAAGAATGGGTCATCATCTTTAACTTTGCAAAAGCGTTTTCTTGCTCAGTTCCTCACGTCCAAACGGAATTGGCCTTCGTAAGGTAAGTTAAGCAAATCCAGCAACAAATCGACGAAAGAAACTGGCAAGTCCTATAAATTGCCGTGCCTCATGGACATTTTGAGGAGTTTTAAACGCGCTTACTGCCATAATTTTTTTAAGTCCGGGACGAACACCCTCTGATGAAATTTCGAAACCTAAGTAGTCAATAGTCTTTTTGAAGAAGTGACATTTACTCAAGTTCAACGTCAGATTGGCGTCTTTGATGAGGTCGAGAACAGTTGTTAACTTATCCAGGCCCTCATCAATGGTGGTAGATGCAATAATAATGTCATCCATATAAGCTCAACACGCCGGGAATATTACGACGTTTCAGAAGATTCATAACAAGTCTCTGAAAAACAGCAGGAACATTGGTCAGAGCATACGGTTATATTCAAAGTGCCCGTCGGGCGTCACAAATGCTGTGAGATGCTTAGAATTTTCTGAAACAGGTACCTGATGATAACCAAAAGTAAGGTCCAAAGTACTAAAGAAAACCTGTCCGGAGAGACTATCAATTTGGTCATCTATTAGAGGCATAGGAAATTTTTCTTTTACGGTTTTCCGATTTAGCGCTCTATAGTCCACGCATAATCGTGTTTCACCATTTTTCTTAGCTACAAGGATGATTGGGCTAGCATATTGAGACGTTGACTCTCGAATTATCTCGGTATCGAGCAGTTGATTAACAATGGTCTTAACATTTTCACGTTCTGATATTGGGAGACGATACGGCCGGTAAGTCACTGGAGTCTCATCCGTTAACTTAATGTGCATTTCAGCTAATGACGTTTTACCCAATTCTCGCAATGAAAAAGCGAAACAATCTCGCCGCGAATTTAACAATGTACATAATTTCATACGAGTCTCTTGGTCCAAATCATCATCAATAATAATCCGATCAATAGTGATAGAGTTTTCTACAACGTCAATATTAAGTATATTAGTTTTATTCGAGTCCGTATCAGTAATTTTCGTTGATAATGGTGGTAAATTTCCGATCAAATATAGAACCCTAGCTATTATTGTGTTTGCAGTTAAGGTGAACGGCTCTGGACTAAGCCCGATGACAATAATAGACCCTTCTCCCTTACTCATAGTGTACACACCTGGTAAGATGAGATACACGCTCGATTGTATGATCGTACAACACTCTAGTGATTAAAATTCATTTTTAGATACATTACTTCATATTTATCAGTTATCCTTACCTTAAACTGTGCAGCAAGTGCTAAGGACAAGAAAACAGTGCGTGTACAAACATAAAGTGTGTGTTATCAAAGGATCTTTGTGCAAAAAATAAACAGTGTCAAAAGAATAACGTGTTCGCTCGCTCGTCCGTGACCTTCGATCACTAGCGGTCAATCCCACTCCATTCGTCTGGCGTATAAGTAACTAACAAGAACAATATTTTCAAGCTTGTACGTAACGTTGAAACGGCTAAGGGGACAAGGCTGATGGTTATCGCCCTACTACGCGGTGACGGCGCGAGTTCGAATCCGGCCATCACGGACAGCTAGTAAAGACTTTTTGGATATTCTTCATTGAATTTAACCTACAATACAATTACTTTGTAAATCAGTCCTATTAAAATAATACAACGCGCCTGACAGAAAATATTAGCAACCTTAAGTATTAAAGAAGATTTATAACATACACAACTTATACAAGGGAACCTCGCACAACATAGTTATTGTAAGATGTCACTCAATACATCACCGTCTAAACAAAAGACGCCACCCAAAATATTGTACGGTTCGGATTCGGCTCTGAACAAAGTGCCTAAAGAGGGATCGTCCAATCTATTTCCTAACGTGACAAAGCGTCATAAACGTACCTTAAACGAATACTCGGAGATCTCCGGTGAGGAAATGTCTCAAATTAAAAATATGATATCAGAAATAAAACTACAACAGGAAGAAAAGTTTGAAACGCTGAACGATACCATTCTAGTTCTCATAAAACAAAATCAAGAGATTAAGACATCAGTCGATTTTGTTACTGAAAAATATGAAGAACTGAAAAATAAAATAAATTGTTTGGAGAAAGATAACTCCGACTATAAAAAGCGCGTTACAAATCTGGAAAATAGGTTATAAATGCTAGAAAAACAATCACGAAGTTCCACAATTGAAATTCGTAACGTTCCAAAACAAAACAACGAGAACGTTCAGTCTATGATGAGCATTATTAAGAGTGTTGGAACTCTGCTATGCCCTAAAACCCCAATTCAGGACTCAGAAATTAAAGATATACATAGATCCAAACCCGAGACTATTGTCATTAACTTTATTAGTACAAACAGAAAGGAATCTATTCTAACTGCATACAAGCAATATAACAAAACTAAGCGTTCAAATAAGGAACCTCAACTGAATACACAGCAAATTAACCTCACAGGACCAGCTTCCTCTCCTCGGCCAGTGTTTATCTCGGAAGTATTAACTACTAAAGCAGGACGACTACATTACATGGCTAGACAACTTGTTAAGAATAAAAAGCTCGCAGCCACTTGGACGGCATTTGGAAAAGTTTACGTAAAAAAAGAAGAGGGTTAGGTGCCGACCCGTATAAATGAAGAATCAGAGCTCCAGAAACTAGCAATATGATTAACATTTGTACCTATTTTAGTAGTAAAATTTTTGAAATTGAAAACAATATATCTAGTTTTAATTTCCGCGAATATTAGTGGGTTGCAGGTATGCACCTCCCTCCCGCCCGCTATATTATGCACATGCAAGATTACAAGGCAAATGCAAGAATTTTATGCACATGCAGGAAGGCAAAGCAATATGACATATTGGCTAGCCATTCCATACTTCCTGCTCACGACAAACCTACGCATGGTAAGACTTGTTTAGATCATTTGATGCTCAAAACTAAGTTAGATGCAACCTGTGTCATATTTGAGTCTTCAATTACCGATCACGAATCTGTAGCTGCTATTATTAATGTTGAAAGTAAACTAACACAGCTTACAAAAATGATAACGCGCATTGATTATGTGAAATTAGACGCTGCAATGCAAGAACTAGATTTTGCACCTGTTCTGCAATGCAGTAATGTTGATATTGCTACTGATCTTCTGGTCTCAAAGATAAGCCAAGTCGTCACAGATAATTCCAAAATAGTAAAATTACCAAACAGAAAGCAAGTAAGGAAGCCCTGGATAACTGATGGCTTATTACGCTGCATGAGGAACAGGGATAACCTCCAAAAAAAACTAAAAAAGTATCCAGATGACGAAGTGCTAAAAACAACATATAGACGATGTAGAAACTACTGTAATGTTCTCATAAAAAAACAGAAAAGAAATTACGAAAGAAGGGAAATAGAAAAGACGAAGCATAACAGTAAAAAGCTTTGGAGCACTATAAATAATATATGTTCTTTTAAAAAGTTAGCTGATCACTCATCTAACCTAATTATGACTGATAATCCAATTGACAGTGTCAATGAGGCGAATAGTTTTTTCGCCAATGTGGGAAAAAATCTTGCAGAAAGAATTTCCTCAAATATTGATCCACCTAGCAAACAAACCAGTCTTGCTTCCACATTAAACTCATTTGCACTCCTAACAACGGATGAAAAAGAGGTTGCGCAAATTATTCTGGGCTTGAGAGAAGATGCTGCAGTCGGTGTTGACCAGATATCTGGTAGAATTATTAAGCGATACGCAAATCTCATTATAACTCCACTCACGCATATAAATGCAACCTAGCATTTAATACTGGAGTCTTTCCACAAGCATGGAAGATTGCACTTGTCAAGCCAATCCATAAATCAGGAGATAAAAGATCAATAAATAACTACAGGCCCATTTCAATTCTTCCCACTTTTTCGGAGATTCTGAAGCGACTGATGAACAAGCGCCTTCTGCACTATCTTGAGTCCAACAACTTGCTGTCGCCCACTCAATACGGTTTTCGCCAAGGAAAGTCTACTGATGAAGCCGTTCATGAATTGACTGACTCCATTGTAACCAATATGGATAAAAAGCGTAAGTGTCTTACGATTTTCCTGGACTTGGCGAAAGCCTTTGACACGGTTTCTTTTGGACTTCTTATTCAAAAGCTAGAGAGGATCGATGTCAGAGATGTTCCACTCAAATAATTTCAAAATTATATACAACATAGAAAACAAAGGGTAAAGATTGACGAATGCGTCAGTGATCAGATTTCTATACAGTATGGCGTACCGCAGGGAAGCGTACTCGGACCTAGCCTTTTTTTGGTATATATTAATGACCTCTGTCAGCTGCAACTCCAAAACGGAACAATTTTCTCTTTCGCTGATGATACAGCACTTTTCTTTAGCGGAGATTCGTGGGAGGAGGTTTTTCACAGTGCCCAATGTGGTCTTGACGTTGTCTCTGGCTGACTGAAAAGCAACCTCTTAACGCTGAATGTGGAAAAGACCAAATATGTGGCCTTCGCTCTGAAAACTAATCTTCTTCCAACGTTATCTCTCTCTATCACCGCTCACTCTTGTGATAGTAGTGCAAATTTAATGTGTCCATGCTTGCCTCTCCAAAGAACTGAAACCATCAAATACCTTGGAGTTTGTATAGATTAAACCCTTACTTTTAAGGCTCACGTAAATCAGCTTGTAACGCGATTACGTAAATTAATCTATGTCTTTAAAACCTGAAGACAAGTAGCGGATCTTCATACCATAAAAATGGTGTATCACGCCCTCTGCCAGTCTTTAATTAATTATTGTGTTACTTCTTGGGGAGGTGCAGCTAAGGTGCATCTTTTGGAAATTGAAAGGGCTCAAAGAGCCATCCTAAAGGTTGCGGCAGGACTGCCCTTCCGTTACTCAACTAGCGACCTTTATAAAATGTGGGAGTTTCTGACAGTAAGACAAAGTTTTGTTCTATGCATGATACTAAAAAAACACTCACAAAT
Organism: Hecatera dysodea; assembly: GCA_905332915.2. NCBI lineage: Eukaryota > Metazoa > Arthropoda > Insecta > Lepidoptera > Noctuidae > Hecatera > Hecatera dysodea. The sequence continues at coordinate 10,433,702 of HG995306.1, read as the reverse complement.
AGGCTATGACCCCACTTTGAAAAGGGATAAGCGAAGGAAGTCTTCTGTATGTTCTACACAGCACTTTCACACAAGCTTTTCCCACAGATTCTACTGTTTTCTTGGTTCGTATCTTTACAATAAACTCAATTCCATACTTGGCATATATGCATTAAATAAATCTGCTTGTAAATCCAAAATATCCTCTTGGTTAAGAACACTTGATTATCAGATGACTGAAAAATTACTGGTTTTAGACAGCTAACATGCTCCTTACCTACATTCCAACATGTATATTGTTTTCATAGTGGTTTATAATTATTATTACTTATTTATTATTATTGTCTGCTAAAATTAATTCGCTTAGGGCCGGTTGTATCAAACAGTTGGTTAACGTAACATACGTACGTCAAAAAGTAACGATTACGAAAGATTTTTCTTCGTTCTTCTTCTTCTTCTTCTTCTTCCTCTTCTTCTTCGTATTTAACGTTCGTTAAATACGAAGCGTTGTTTCATAGCATAAAAAACTGGATGTTATAGTTAACAGGGTTGCCAGTAGAAAGCAACATGTTTTCCCAATAAAAATCGATGGGAGATTTATCTAATATGGCAACATTTGACCGTTCACGTCAAATTTTGTCTGTCCTGTCAGTAAAATTGTTGTGTTATTGTCCTAGACTTGTAGTACTCTTTGGTTATTGTGTACGTTTTTCTATCGCGTGTGATTTTAGACTGAACTCTTCAATACTGAAAAGTATTAGTATATTCTGACGTAAAATGGATACTTTTTCACCTAAGTAAGTAATATTTGTGAAACGTTACAATCTAACAAACACTCGTTTGTTATAATTGTTGGACTTCACGTGGTTTTTTATTTCCAGAGAACGGGCTGTAAACTTTTCCAAACACGAAAAGGCTCGCTTTCAAGCGCTGATTGAAATTTACGAAGTCACTGTTCTTCCACATTTTATAACACTCAATAAAATAATACTCTTTGCTATCAATTTTTTTTAACTATATTTTTTTTTATTTACAACCATCAATTAAAGTAAATAATATCAAAAAAGTCCATGTGGCACGACAAAGTTGAAATTTTGTTGACCAGTGTTATTAATACGTGTTCTAAAGACTTTTTTCTTTCTTTCCACACTATTTGAATCATCATCAGATGAAGAACTATCGTCGATTAAAGACCAAACAGGCGAATACAAAAGAGAGTCCATGTTGTTTTACTATTTGACGCAACTAAAGTTACGTTAACCAGTGCTCACACCATCTGTTACCGTAATCGTTAATTTTTTACGTACGTTAACGCTGACATTCTGTGAAACAACCCATTTTTTGCTTTAACAATGATTAGCGCCATTTTTGACGATTACGCGTGCGTTAAGTGTCGGTGAAACAACCCGCCCTTAATCCAGACTTTCTAACGCTATGAGGATATCCATACATTAACTTAATTTTGTACTGTTTTAACTGTTTTTTTTTCTCTCTTATTATTTCTTCCATCACAGTTTGCTATTACTGTATCTAATATAATAAGCGTATGTATAAGACAAAGGGGCCTGGTGACCCGTAACACAGGTACTTATAACCTATCTCGGGCACCAGTCTCGCACAAATGTTGCGTAGTATTAGATTTGTCAGGATTATCATATGCCATGTACCTACTGCATTTGTGATGAGTAAATAAATTTATTTGAATAGAACATAATTTTATCGTAGTAATATTCTTCCAGGGTTTCATTTCGCCTAGACCGCCTAGCTAACATTTCCGAAAGAAGTTCACCATAATTGTGTTCACAAGGAAAGGCAGCTACAAGCTTGATTTGCCACTCAGCCCATGAATACTTTACGCTGGTTAGACCATTATCAGAGCATCATCAGTCGCGCGCGCGCATCCCTCAGTGTCGGGTGTTGTGAGCGTTCTCCGCGTGTGTGAGAAATATAGTCGAAATGTCGGAAATTATAAAGTGTAACTCGTGTAATATAGTACTATTCGCCTCATTGACACTGTCAATTGGATTATCAGTCATAATTAGGTTAGATGAGTGATCAGCTAACTTTTTAAAAGAACATATATTATTTATAGTGCTCCAAAGCTTTTTACTGTTATGCTTCGTCTTTTCTATTTCCCTTCTTTCGTAATTTCTTTTCTGTTTTTTTTTTATGAGAACATTACAGTAGTTTCTACATCGTCTATATGTTGTTTTTAGCACTTCGTCATCTGGATACTTTTTTAGTTTTTTGTGGAGGTTATCCCTGTTCCTCATGCAGCGTAATAAGCCATCAGTTATCCAGGGCTTCCTTACTTGCTTTCTGTTTGGTAATTTTACTATTTTGGAATTATCTGTGACGACTTGGCTTATCTTTGAGACCAGAAGATCAGTAGCAATATCAACATTACTGCATTGCAGAACAGGTGCAAAATCTAGTTCTTGCATTGCAGCGTCTAATTTCACATAATCAATGCGCGTTATCATTTTTGTAAGCTGTGTTAGTTTACTTTCAACATTAATAATAGCAGCTACAGATTCGTGATCGGTAATTGAAGACTCAAATATGACACAGGTTGCATCTAACTTAGTTTTGAGCATCAAATGATCTAAACAAGTCTTCATAATTAGGTTAGATGAGTGATCAGCTAACTTTTTAAAAGAACATATATTATTTATAGTGCTCCAAAGCTTTTTACTGTTATGCTTCGTCTTTTCTATTTCCCTTCTTTCGTAATTTCTTTTCTGTTTTTTTATGAGAACATTACAGTAGTTTCTACATCGTCTATATGTTGTTTTTAGCACTTCGTCATCTGGATACTTTTTTAGTTTTTTTTGGAGGTTATCCCTGTTCCTCATGCAGCGTAATAAGCCATCAGTTATCCAGGGCTTCCTTACTTGCTTTCTGTTTGGTAATTTTACTATTTTGGAATTATCTGTGACGACTTGGCTTATCTTTGAGACCAGAAGATCAGTAGCAATATCAACATTACTGCATTGCAGAACAGGTGCAAAATCTAGTTCTTGCATTGCAGCGTCTAATTTCACATAATCAATGCGCGTTATCATTTTTGTAAGCTGTGTTAGTTTACTTTCAACATTAATAATAGCAGCTACAGATTCGTGATCGGTAATTGAAGACTCAAATATGACACAGGTTGCATCTAACTTAGTTTTGAGCATCAAATGATCTAAACAAGTCTTACCATGCGTAGGTTTGTCGTGAGCAGGAAGTATGGAATGGCTAGCCAATATGTCATATTGCTTTGCCTTCCTGCATGTGCATAAAATTCTTGCATTTGCCTTGTAATCTTGCATGTGCATAATATAGCGGGCGGGAGGGAGGTGCATACCTGCAACCCACTAATATTCGCGGAAATTAAAACTAGATATATTGTTTTCAATTTCAAAAATTTTACTACTAAAATAGGTACAAATGTTAATCATATTGCTAGTTTCTGGAGCTCTGATTCTTCATTTATACGGGTCGGCACCTAACCCTCTTCTTTTTTTACGTAAACTTTTCCAAATGCCGTCCAAGTGGCTGCGAGCTTTTTATTCTTAACAAGTTGTCTAGCCATGTAATGTAGTCGTCCTGCTTTAGTAGTTAATACTTCCGAGATAAACACTGGCCGAGGAGAGGAAGCTGGTCCTGTGAGGTTAATTTGCTGTGTATTCAGTTGAGGTTCCTTATTTGAACGCTTAGTTTTGTTATATTGCTTGTATGCAGTTAGAATAGATTCCTTTCTGTTTGTACTAATAAAGTTAATGACAATAGTCTCGGGTTTGGATCTATGTATATCTTTAATTTCTGAGTCCTGAATTGGGGTTTTAGGGCATAGCAGAGTTCCAACACTCTTAATAATGCTCATCATAGACTGAACGTTCTCGTTGTTTTGTTTTGGAACGTTACGAATTTCAATTGTGGAACTTCGTGATTGTTTTTCTAGCATTTATAACCTATTTTCCAGATTTGTAACGCGCTTTTTATAGTCGGAGTTATCTTTCTCCAAACAATTTATTTTATTTTTCAGTTCTTCATATTTTTCAGTAACAAAATCGACTGATGTCTTAATCTCTTGATTTTGTTTTATGAGAACTAGAATGGTATCGTTCAGCGTTTCAAACTTTTCTTCCTGTTGTAGTTTTATTTCTGATATCATATTTTTAATTTGAGACATTTCCTCACCGGAGATCTCCGAGTATTCGTTTAAGGTACGTTTATGACGCTTTGTCACGTTAGGAAATAGATTGGACGATCCCTCTTTAGGCACTTTGTTCAGAGCCGAATCCGAACCGTACAATATTTTGGGTGGCGTCTTTTGTTTAGACGGTGATGTATTGAGTGACATCTTACAATAACTATGTTGTGCGAGGTTCCCTTGTATAAGTTGTGTATGTTATAAATCTTCTTTAATACTTAAGGTTGCTAATATTTTCTGTCAGGCGCGTTGTATTATTTTAATAGGACTGATTTACAAAGTAATTGTATTGTAGGTTAAATTCAATGAAGAATATCCAAAAAGTCTTTACTAGCTGTCCGTGATGGCCGGATTCGAACTCGCGCCGTCACCGCGTAGTAGGGCGATAACCATCAGCCTTGTCCCCTTAGCCGTTTCAACGTTACGTACAAGCTTGAAAATATTGTTCTTGTTAGTTACTTATACGCCAGACGAATGGAGTGGGATTGACCGCTAGTGATCGAAGGTCACGGACGAGCGAGCGAACACGTTATTCTTTTGACACTGTTTATTTTTTGCACAAAGATCCTTTGATAACACACACTTTATGTTTGTACACGCACTGTTTTCTTGTCCTTAGCACTTGCTGCACAGTTTAAGGTAAGGATAACTGATAAATATGAAGTAATGTATCTAAAAATGAATTTTAATCACTAGAGTGTTGTACGATCATACAATCGAGCGTGTATCTCATCTTACCAGGTGTGTACACTATGAGTAAGGGAGAAGGGTCTATTATTGTCATCGGGCTTAGTCCAGAGCCGTTCACCTTAACTGCAAACACAATAATAGCTAGGGTTCTATATTTGATCGGAAATTTACCACCATTATCAACGAAAATTACTGATACGGACTCGAATAAAACTAATATACTTAATATTGACGTTGTAGAAAACTCTATCACTATTGATCGGATTATTATTGATGATGATTTGGACCAAGAGACTCGTATGAAATTATGTACATTGTTAAATTCGCGGCGAGATTGTTTCGCTTTTTCATTGCGAGAATTGGGTAAAACGTCATTAGCTGAAATGCACATTAAGTTAACGGATGAGACTCCAGTGACTTACCGGCCGTATCGTCTCCCAATATCAGAACGTGAAAATGTTAAGACCATTGTTAATCAACTGCTCGATACCGAGATAATTCGAGAGTCAACGTCTCAATATGCTAGCCCAATCATCCTTGTAGCTAAGAAAAATGGTGAAACACGATTATGCGTGGACTATAGAGCGCTAAATCGGAAAACCGTAAAAGAAAAATTTCCTATGCCTCTAATAGATGACCAAATTGATAGTCTCTCCGGACAGGTTTTCTTTAGTACTTTGGACCTTACTTTTGGTTATCATCAGGTACCTGTTTCAGAAAATTCTAAGCATCTCACAGCATTTGTGACGCCCGACGGGCACTTTGAATATAACCGTATGCTCTGACCAATGTTCCTGCTGTTTTTCAGAGACTTGTTATGAATCTTCTGAAACGTCGTAATATTCCCGGCGTGTTGAGCTTATATGGATGACATTATTATTGCATCTACCACCATTGATGAGGGCCTGGATAAGTTAACAACTGTTCTCGACCTCATCAAAGACGCCAATCTGACGTTGAACTTGAGTAAATGTCACTTCTTCAAAAAGACTATTGACTACTTAGGTTTCGAAATTTCATCAGAGGGTGTTCGTCCCGGACTTAAAAAAATTATGGCAGTAAGCGCGTTTAAAACTCCTCAAAATGTCCATGAGGCACGGCAATTTATAGGACTTGCCAGTTTCTTTCGTCGATTTGTTGCTGGATTTGCTTAACTTACCTTACGAAGGCCAATTCCGTTTGGACGTGAGGAACTGAGCAAGAAAACGCTTTTGCAAAGTTAAAGATGATGACCCATTCTTACAATATACAACCCCAAGTACCAGACAGAGCTTCATACCGATGCGAGTTCAACTGGCTTGGGGGTATTTTACCTCAGCGGGCCGACGGCACGAAGGCTCTACAAGCTGTTGCATATTTTAGCCGACAGACGACTGCTGAGGAGCAACATTTCCACTCTTATGAGTTGGAGACCCTCGGTGTCGTCGCGTCACTTAATCGCTTTAGAGTATATCTTCTTGGAATTGAGTTCAAGGTCGTTACTGATTGTAATGCGCTTCGAACAACCTTGATTAAAAGGGACTTAATTCCAAGAATAGCTCGGTGGTGGCTTTCTGTACAAGAATACTCATTTACAATCGAGTATCGGCCAGGGACTCGTTTAGCCCATGCAGACGCATTGAGTCGTAACTCGTTAGAACCTCTTGATGATGAATCGTGTTCAATAATGGTTGTGAGCGACGTACACTGGCTACAATCCGTGCAGATGAGTGACCCTCAGCTGTTTTACGTAAAAGCCGTTTTGAATAAAAATTCAGACGAAGCAAAAGATGTCCGTAAAGATTATGAGTTGAGAGACGGTAAAATATTTAGGAAAGTAGGGAACGAACTACGCTGGGCCGTACCTAAAGACGCTAGATGGAAAATCTGCCAACTATGTCATGACGATGCTGGTCACTTTTCGTATGACAAGACTATAGAGAAGGCCAACGTGATTATTGGTTTCCACGAATGACACAATTTGTTAAAAAATATGTGAGAGCATTGTGGAGTGGTACCTATATGTAGTAGTTATATATTATAATATAAGGCATTACTGTAATGTTAGAGAGTTAGTATTAAAAGGAACGTTGCACTGAACACTCGTTTTGTTATTTGACGCCTCCGGAAACCCCCACACCTCATGGCGACCCTGCCAGCCGTGTCGTGTCGGGCGCGGGTATTTTTACGTGTCAGCACATTCCTACACGTAGGTGCTGAGGCCCTATGGGTGAGCGAATTACAAATTGCATCGGTTGGAGGACAATAACGCGCGCGAACAAGTGAATAAGTGATAATAAGTGAGCACTAGCGATAATTATAAAACTTAATAACTCTAATAACTTAATAAACTCGCAATGGGAAAAAGCTATTCCAAACAGGAAGAAAAGGAAATAGTAATTGCACAGAGCGGGCAAAATAATGTGAGAACTCAAGAAACGGAACAGCACACGCAAATTAATACCATACTTTTGGGTATTCTTTTGGGCGCTGTAGCTGTGGGCGTGCTATACCTACTATGGCGCAGGTACAGGAGTAGCCAGCAAAAATGGATGCAACGGCAAATTAATATTGAATTTATGAGGCGAATGGTGTCCAGACTCTCTGCACGGAGGAATGCAGCCGGGGGAACCATGTTTGCAGGAGGCGTAGAAGCTGACATCGGACTACAAAAGTGAGTACAGTGAAAGTGCCAGTGAGAGAAAAGTGAAGTGCAAGCGTTTACTCTAGAAATTAGAAAATAAATGTGAGTGAAAAAAAAAGTAATGTTAAGCACTAATAGATATTATTTACATATCTTTATCTTACCAACTTTAGCATATAGATATTTTTAAGTGTCTTTGCCTTCGTATTGTTTTTATTATAACTTTGTTATGTCTTTTCTATTAGAATCATATGGAATCGCATTTAGAAGATATTTGTACGAAATTAGAAAAAATACAAGTAGACTTACGGAAGTTAGGAAGTGAAAGGAGAGAAAAATATAGGGAAAACACGTTAAGTAAAATAAAGCAAGCAGAACAGTACTATGAGGAGTTCAAACAAATCATAAGACTCGCAAGTGAGCAAGAAAACAGTCCTAATTTTTAATCAGTACGTATTAAGGAAAGCCTAACAGATAAAATATTGTTAGTACATGATAAAATTAAAACTTACACATAAAATATAGAGTTAATCAAAAGTTTACCAGAAACTAGTTCGGAATCGGAGGTATGTTTATCAGCAAAAATGGAGACATTTGATTTTAAAACGGCCGCTACTTTGGTGCCGGTAATGGACGACAAGGATGAGACGGTTGAAAAAATCATTGAAGGAGTAGAGATGTATGATAGTTTTCTTAAAAGTAAGGATTGCAAAAATCATTTAATTACTTTCGTACTTAAAACAAGGTTGACTAGAAATGCAAAATTGAAGCTAAAATCTAGCTATGCATCATGCAATGATTTGATTCACGATATAAAACAGTATTTATTGCCTAAGAAGTCTGCAATTTCTTTGATAACTCAGTTAAATAATATTTCTCAGGAAGGATCATCGATTTCGCAATTCGGTGAAAAAGTTGAAGACCTTTTTGTAAACCTTACAATCTCGCAGGCGAATTCTAATGAAAAAGCAAACGAGATTTTAAGACCCATTAATGAACAGTTGGCTATAAAAAAGTTTGCCGACGGGTTGCGAAATAGACGATTAAGCACGATTATAGCAGCAAGAAATTACACAAATCTAAAAGATGCCGTGCGCGCAGCAGAGGATGAGGAGCTAGCGCAGCCCCAGACGTCCCACGCCGTGCTCAACATGCAAAGTAAGTCTAGAAATTATTATAGAGGTAGATTTGTAAGCGGGTACCGAGGTTTTCATCAGCAAGGTACACGTGCAAAGTTTAATCAAAATCGGCCCAGCCGACCTCAAAGAGGAACTTATTATAACCAAAGGTTTTATAATAATCATACACAAAATAATGTGAGAGGAAGACGCGGAGCTCGTTCGTTTCGAGGAAATTATAATCAGAACCAAAGAGGTCGACAGAATGTTTATTCTGCTCAACCCACGAACTCGGATGACACACAACAAAATAAAACGGAACCAGAAAATAAAACGTTTTTTCGTGAATAAAGAATACATTTTAACATTAAACAAAAATATAATTATGAGGGTACTTTCGCGCTTACCATACGGACGTGTTTCTAGCGTTCTCCAAAGAAATACTCCGAAATATTTATATATAATGTCGATGGACTGTCGAGCTTGTGGTGTTAAAGTGCCAGATGGATTATTTATGAAGTGCTCTAAAAACAATGCAAAAAAGTGTACGATATCAAGTGTCTGGGGCTTGCGGAAGGCGAGTTCAAATCCTCCTCTAAGGACCGACAACTCGAGTGGATTTGCCCTGAGTGCGTTTGTTCTATACTCAAACGAAATGACCCGGATACACCAGTCCGGAGCACCTTCCAGATGAAGACAGACGAGACTAGTGCGAATGTCAACACTCAGCGAGGAAGTCGTTCGAAAACAACAGCTGATGTTTCGATCGTCGAGTGCGATTACGATGCGATTTTGCTAACAGAGTTTAGACAGTTCAGACTGGAAGTACTTCAACGTTTGGACATGCAAACCAAGGTGGTTAAACATCTTCAAGAAGTATGCTGTTCTACAAAAGCCGAATTGGATGAAGTAAAGGCAAATATGAAGGTATTACAAGAAAAACTGTCGCATAAGAACTTGTTGATTACTGGAAACCAACCAGGTGGAAGTATGGAGGAAGCATCAGGATGCTCTAAATTAGCTGATGAGGTGTCAAATCAACCCACAGCTCCATCTTCATTTGCTACGGTGGCCCGTAGTAATATTAACGTAAATAACCAAAAAAATGCTACTACCCGCGTCGCTAGTAAAACTAATGAGGCCACAAAACCAGCGTCGATTTGCGTATCAGCTGCGGAGTCTCAAGTTAATTCGCAACCTGTAAAATCAACTAATACGGCTCTGGCGGTAAGATTGAATAATAACGAAGAAAAGGACGAAATGAATGAGTGGACTACGGTCCGAAGAAATAAGCGTAGTCTTAAATCTAACAATGTTAAGAGGGGAAGAAATTCGGATTTGGTAGAAATACAGGCTACAGAAAAAAAGAAGCATCTTCACGTTTGGCGTTTGGCTGTAGAAACAACTGTGGAAAAGCTTACATCGCATGTAAACAAGGTTTGTGGCTCTGAATTGTGCGCCAAGGTTGAGAAAATCAAACATAAAACCGAGAGGGACTATGCATCTTTTATTATTACTGTACCAGAGTCAATATATGAAAAGTTGTGTCAACCAGAGATGTGGCCAATAAACGCTGAATTTTGCGAATGGATTTGGTTTCGTAAATCAACCGGCAAGCAAATTAAATAATATAAAATTCAGTATTGATTTTTATTACCAAAATGCTAGAGGACTTCGAACAAAATTGAGTAGTTTCTGTAACAATATAGAATCACTAGAGGCCGACATATATGCAATTACAGAGACGGGATGTAATGATTCTATAATGGATGCGGAGATCATACCGCCGGGTTACCAAATTATTCGATGTGACAGAGCGGACGGCCGCAAGCAAGGCGGCGCGCTTCTCGTGGCCACACACGGACTCGAGCTTCGACGAGTGAATACACCGGGTGACATCAACATCGATAACTGCTCATTTGAACTAGTCTGTGCTACCGTGCATGTGAAATATAAATTCATGTTTTTGTGTTGTGTTGTTTACATACCACCAAAGACAAATGAGTACGAGTATATGATATTTTTTAGAATCATTGAACAATTGTGTGTTAAATATAAGAGCGTTATCTTATTAGGTGATTTTAATTTAAACTCAAGTAATGAAAATACTAAACATTATTTTGACTTTTTTATGTCTTTTTGCGAATTCGCTCAGATGAATAAAGTACCAAATAGTTGTGGGAGACAATTGAACTTAGTGTTGTGCTCGGTATCTTTGTGTGAAGGCATGAAGGTGTGCGAGGCGGACGAGCCCCTGGTGCCTGTGGACGCGTATCACCCGCCACTCGAGATAACCCTGCAGCTCAACGTGAGAGAGATGAGATATCCCCCATCAGCTGCCGTGGCCGTATCTCCGGACTGTCAGGTACCTGTAGGCCAAAGCGTACCGAAATGGAACTTTTATAAAGCAGACTATAGTGCACTGTATTCCTCTCTAGCTTCCACCGATTGGAGTCATATTTATAATATTCAGGAACCAGATGAAGCTTTGGAGTGTTTTTACAATGTCTTCAATGGCATGTTAGATAATTGTGTACCTAGGAAACAACCTAAGCGCGCGCAAACACGTAGGTATTGCTATCCAGAGTGGTATACTAAAGAAATCATTTCTGATATACAATTAAAGGCGAAACTACATAAGAAGTATAAATCCACTGGTTTGCTCGCTGATTACAGTGTTTTTTCCACATGCAGGGCGCGTATTAAAGAAAACATTGACCGGGAATGCCAAAACCACCTGGATAGAGTGCAGAGTAATTTATCGAAGGATCCTAAGTCGTTTTGGGATTATATTAGGAATAAAAATAAATCTAACATTCAAAATAAAATCACTAAAAACGGGTCTGTGTTATCGAATTCAGAATGTGCGACGGAATTTGCAAAATATTTCTTTTCTGTGTATGCTGAGGAGCCAGCTCAGCTTGACGTGAACGAAGCGGTGGAGGCCGGCGGCGGAGGCAGCGCGCGCGTGCATGTCCCACAGCTGACACTCGATCAGGTGCACGCGGCCCTGGCTGGTCTCAAGCCCAAGCGCTCAGCAGGCCCGGACGGGATCCCTGCATTTGTAATGCGTGATTGCCGATCGGTACTAGCGGAGCCACTTTTACACATTTTCAACATGTGCCTAGACACCTCCTACTTTCCGGAGCGTTGGAAGCTCACCCGCGTAATTCCCATACCAAAAGGGGGAGATGGAACAGCAGTAGAGTCTTTTAGACCAGTAGCTATTCTGTCGGCCCCAGCGAAGGTGTTTGAATCAGCCATTCAGAGGGACGTTCAGAAACAGGTGGCTTCGCAACTGTCAGACGCACAACATGGTTTCCGACCTGCGAGGAGTACAACCAGTAATCTTCTAAACGCCATGACGTACCTGGTTCCTCATATCGATGCAGGGGTGCAGGTAGACGCCGCCTACTTTGATTTTAAGAAGGCATTTGATCTGGTGGATAATGATATCTTACTATCGAAGTTGGCGAGAGTTGGCTGCACACCAAAATTGCTCCACTTCTTTGCAAGCTATATGAGGAACAGACAACAATACGTTGAGTTCAGTGGTTGTCAGTCTCAACCTTATTTCACTAGGTCGGGCGTAAGTCAAGGCAGCAATGTGGGGCCATTACAATTCATCATTATGATCAATGACCTACCTGATGTGGTACGTGATGCCAGGTGTCTACTATTTGCGGACGACCTCAAGTTGCTCCTAGCCATTGAAAACGAACAAGACTTTTGTCGCCTTCAGCAGGACATTGATCGTGTAGTTGAATGGAGTCGGAAAAACAAGCTGCAGTTCAATGTTTCGAAATGTTGCATTATGACATTCAGCCGTGCAAAAATACCACTTCATTTCAGTTACAAACTGGAAGACGCAATTATGAAAAGAGAGAATGTAGTGCGGGACCTGGGCGTTCGTATCAATGCGCAATTGGGATTCCGGGAGCATATCGTGAACGTTTGTAAAAAGGCATACAAACGGCTAGGATTCGTGCTTCGCAGAGCTGCAGCGTTCACGAATGTCAAGGCCATCGCGGCATTGTACGACGCGTTGATAAGGAGTCAGTTGGAGAGTAATGCAGCTATATGGGCCCCACATGAGGCGAAATATACTCTTATGTTGGAGCGTATACAAAATAAATATACGCGTTACATGTATCTCAGACTGTATGGGGTATACCCCCTGTATCCCTTGATGTATCCAACCTTGTTTGTTTTAGGCATGGTGGGATACAACAGGTTGGAGACGAGAAGGGATCTAGCGTTGGCTAGATATATCCTTGGAGTGTTTCGGGGTAACACAAACAATCCGGGTGTGTTGCAGGAGATAGGTTTGTGTGTGCCCGATGGGTATGTGCGGCGTCGTAGACGGCCCGATTTGTTCGCGCTGCCTCGCGGTCGCACCAAGCTAATGGCCAGGGTCCCGCTCACGCGGACATTGCGCACACTAAATCTAGTTGCCGACAAGATAGATATACTCACTTGTTCACTGGGCGAATTCACAAAAATTACTTTACACATTTTGTGTTATGGGTATTAAATTGGCTAATTTATTGTATTGGTGTTGTTGTAATTATTTGAATTGTATCGATTCTTATTTTTAAGTTATTGTTTTTTCTACACTATCGCATTGGGTAACTGTAATGATAGCTGTATGTATGTTTGTAAATAAATAAATAAATAAAAAAAAAAATAAGATACGTTTCTATGAATTTATATGATAAGGAATGCTTTTGGTTACTTGATACTGGAGCGTCAATTTCCGCTGTACGGTCGCAGGCAGTATCAGAGTTCGTAGAAATACATAGCGATAACATACTTATAAATGGTATAGGTGGAAAGATTTATTCACAAGGTTACGTTTATCTAGACCTACAATTACATGATGGTTTGATTTACCAGCATAAATTTTATTTATTTGATAAATTACCATGCAAAGGAGATGGTATTATTGGATTAGACTTTTTGACCAAGTTCAACGCGAACATTAACTTGGAGAACTCATATTTAAGATTAAAACATCACAACACCTATTGTGATTTACCCATATTTACGTCACCAAAGGTATCTACGAGTTATATCACTATACCAGCCCGAAGCGAATCAATTCATTATATACAGTTAAAAGAAATGGTTACGGAAGATTGTGTCATCTATCCAAAAGAGTTACAAGAAAATATTTTTTTAGCAGGACTTATAGTAAAACCAGACAACAATGTTATTCCAATACAAATACTTAACACAAGTGAACAATCAATAACCATACCAACATTTCAGCCAAATATACATCCATTGAAAGATTATAAAATGTGTACATTCAGCAAGACTAATGGTAATGCAGAAAGAGCTCGAACATTATTACAGTTGTTGAAACTTGATCACTTACATTCCAGCGAGCGAAGTAGCATTGCGTCATTATGTTCTAAGTACAGTTCTAAGACATATTTCACTTACCGGGCGATAAGCTAACAACTACAAACATCTATGAACAATCCATTCATTTAAAGCCAAACATTAATCCAGTTTATATAAAGCCTTATCGTACACCAAATAGTTTAAAGCCAGAAATAGATCAACAAATTCGAAAACTATTAGAAGATGACATTATTGAAGAAGCGAGTAGCGAGTGGTCCAGTCCAATCTTGTTAGTACCTAAAAAACCGACTGAAACGGAGAAAAAAAATTGGAGATTAGTAATCGACTATCGAAAACTCAACGAACAAATACAAGATGACAGATTCCCACTACCGAACATAGTTGAGATACTAGATTCATTGTCGGGAGCAGTATATTTTTCACATTTAGATTTAAGTAATTCTTACTATCAAGTTGTTTTGTCAGAAGACAGTCGAAAAGTAACTAGTTTCTGTACAAACACCGGGCAATACCAAATGAAACGATTACCCATGGGACTGAAAATAAGTCCAAGTTCTTTTTCACGGATTATGACCATAGCAATGTCAGGACTTAATTTAGATAAATGTTTTATATATTTAGATGACCTAGTAGTATTTGGTAGATCAATAGAACTACATAACAAAAACCTCACTGACGTATTTGAAAGGCTACGTAAAGTTAACTTAGTTAAATCCAAAAAAATGTAATTTCCTACAGACAGAACTTTTATACTTAGGTCATGTAGTTTCAAAAGAAGGAGTCTCACCAGACCCAGAAAAAATAAAAATAATTAAAGAATATCCAGAACCAAAAAATGTAGATGAGCTAAGACGATTTGTGGCATTTTGTAATTATTACAGGAAATTTATTTATAAATTTGCAGATATAACTATTCCGTTAAATAATCTGTTACGAAAAAATGTACCATTTGTATGGACATCCGAATGTGTGCAATCATTTCAAATTCTAAAAAATGCACTAATGTCACCACCAATATTGCAATACCCAGACTTCTCTAGTGAAAATGAATTTATTATACAAACAGATGCATCAAATATATCAATAGGAGCAGCCTTATGCAATAAAAATATGAGACCAGTAGCTTACACAAGTAGACCATTAAACAAAGCTGAAAAAAATTACCCAACCATACAAAAAGAGCTATTAGCAATAGTATGGGGAGTAAGATACTTTAGACCATATCTTTTTGGAAGGAAATTCACTATTATGACGGATCACAAACCATTATTATATCTATTCGGAATGAAAGATCCATCAAGTAGACTTTTAAAATTCAGATTAGCCTTAGAAGAGTATGACTTCAATATAACTTATATAAAAGGTAAAAAGAACGTAGTTGCGGATGCACTATCGCGTATAACAATCACTTCAGATGAATTAAAAGAGATGAAAGAAAAGAGTATGATAGTAATGACGAGAGGACAGAAATTAAGGGAACAGGAAATGAGAGAAAGAGAAAAGAATAAGGAATTGGTAATCCATAGTAAGGCCGCAGATGAAAGGTGTGATCAGCCCAGAATCGTGGAAATATTAAGGATTCCAAATGGTTCAGTTGAAATGACATTTGTTAAGGGAAATGAAATAAAACATTTAAAGAAACATAAAGATATAATTGAAAATGAATGTTTTATATTTGCGCAAAGTAAAAAAATAATATACATAAACCATGATTTTCATTCACAATTTACGCGAGCCGAATTTGTGAAAAAATTATGTGATTTTTGTAAATCAATAAAAGTAAACAAGATTTGCTTAATAAAAACAGACGAAAACGCGTTATTCATAAAAGAACTTCTGAATGAAGTTAACAACTCAAGTAAATACGAGGGCCCTACAATACCCCCACCGAATGTGTCTCCACGTTGTCGTCGTGGTGGGGCTTGAGCGTCTCAATGATCTTGCGAGCTTTCCCGGTAGAGCCACTCATGCCGGAAGGTCGCAAGTGAGGGATGAGACCAAGAGAGACACACACGCGAGGAATCCCGCTCGCTGCCTTCTGGTACGCGTCTGCTCATCAGACGTGGCTGTGAAGGCAGTGAGCGGGTGGGAGGAGAGGCCCTGTGAGGGAGAAAGGGCGGAGGAGCAAGGAAGGGACCATACCCTTTAAAAGGAACAAAATGAGTAAAGCACAAGAGGAAAGAATTTTACCCCAGGGCGGTTCCAGCGGCTCAGCCGTTGAGGAATCCGCCACGCTTGAAAGAGCGTCTGCCCCACCGTATTCAGAGGGGCACCAATTGTGTTCCGCTTGCCAGTGGCAACATGAGCCGAGGAGGCTCCGAATCGTCGTCATCCGGATCCGCTTATTTTAAGGAGCTGATGGCGTACGGTTCCGTAGTGGAGGGTTCGCCTGAGCGCCGGGGTGGTGCGGAGTCGGATTCCGGCTCCGCGCCAGACCTAGTAACGGTCAGCTCGGCGGGCTCTAGAGACGGAAGAGTGGGGGCCGCTGCGGAGAACGTCAAGTTCTTCCGCAAGCGGCCGCGACGGGAGGAAGACGGGGATTCGACCTCCGAGGGCGAGTTTGCCTCCGCCCGCAAGATCCCCACCGCTAGGCGGGGCAGGGGCTGTGAGGCAGGGAGGGGGCTGGCTCCCTCTACCCGGGAGGTAGAGCGTCGGGCCGGGGGGTTGCTGGAGGAGGGGCGTCGCCCTGGAGGGAGCGGTCGTAGGGCTCCCTCTACTCTTCCGCCTCCTCTCGACTCTGACGACGAAGAGTCCCCGGGAGAGGCACCTCCCACGGCCGAGGAGAAGAAGGCCCAGTTTGCGGAGGTCATGGAGGCCGCGATCCGCGCTGTGGCCTTCAAGCGGAAGCAGTCCTCCAAGCGGGAGGCCATTACGGCGGCCAAAGCCTCCATTATGGCGGCGGTGGCGGCCAACGTCGGCGGCTCCGGAGAGGCGACAGAGTTGCGGGCGGAGGTCGCCCGCCTCGCGGCCGTAACGGAGCGACTCATTGCGGAGAATGAGTCGCTCCGGAGGGACCTGGCTGGCATGGCCAGAGCGGCCTCGGAGGAGCCGCAGGGGGGGCCGAGTCTGGCGGCGCTGGAGGGGAGCCTAGTGCTGAGCCAGGTGCGGAGCCTGGTGCGGCAGGAGCTGGCTCCCTACCAGAAGCAGTTCTCCGTTTTGGAGGACATGATTCGGCGTCCCCAACTAGCGGCGACACAGAGGCCTCCGGGCCGGCAGAAGGCGGCTTCGTACGCGGCCGCCGTGGCTGCAAACCCGGGAACGTCTGGCCAGGCGAAGGCGAAGGCCAAGGGCGGAGCCGCGCCGGCGCCAGCGCCTGTGACGCCGGCGACTGCGACGCCGGCGACGACCAAGGCGGCCCCGGCTAAGAGGGGTAGGAGGAAGGCTGGAGGAGCGGCTAAGGCTGCGGCGCCAGTGGTGCCGCAGCCGCTCCCAACCCCACCCTCGGACCCTCCTGCGGCCGAGGCCGAGTGGCAGGTTGCTGGGCAGAAACGGCGGGCCGCGAAAGCGGCCAAAAACAAGGCGAGGAGGCAGCGGCGGAAAGCCAACGCCATTGCGGCGAGGCTTCGCGCCCCGAAATCCGCGGCTGTAGTGCTCACACTGCAGCCAGAAGCGGAACAGAGGGGCGTGACGTATCTCGCCGTACTGAAGCGGGCGAAGGAGGCGGTGAGTCTCCAAGAGCTGGGCATCAGCGGGGGCATCGGGGTCAGGAGGACCTTAACCGGTGCCCGCAAGCTCGAGCTCGCCGGAGCGGAGAGTGGCCCGTTCGCGGACGCCCTGGCCGAAAGGCTGAGGGCGGTCTTACCCGTGGACGAGGTCCGGGTGTCCAGGCCGACTAAGCGCATCGACATGCGCATAGTGGGCCTGGATGACTCCGTGACGGAGGAGGAAGTTGTGGCCGCCGTCGCCAGGACTGGGGGGTGCTCTGCCGAGCTCGTCAAGGCGGGCACCCTCCGGCCTGACAACACGGGCATGCAAACCCTTGTGGTGAGCTGCCCCGTGACGGCGGCCAGAACTGTGTCGGAGGGCCGAAGGCTCTTGGTGGGATGGGTGTCTGCGCGGGTAAAACTGCTGGAACCCAGACCTCTGAGGTGCTACCGCTGCCATGTGGGTAACCACACGGGAGCTATGTGCCCCTCGGAGGTCGACCGCAGCGGACTCTGTTTCCGCTGTGGTCAGCCCGGTCATAAGGCCGGCTCGTGCGAGGCCACGCCGCACTGCGTTTCATGTGCGGCTGTTGGCAAGCCGGCCGAGCACTGGGCTGGGGGAAGGGCCTGCGCGCCATCCGCCCCGACCAGGGGCAAGAGGTCCGCCGCCACCGCCGCTTCTGCCGGCGCCGCGGCTTCTGTCGCCGCCACTGCCACTTCTGCTGCGGGTGCTGCGGCTCCCAACACTCGGGAGGGTGCTGAGATGGAGTGCCAGTAATGGTCCCATTTCGGCCCCCTCCAGAGACAATTAAGTCGGCCGCTGTGCTATCGCGCAGTGGTTGATGCCTGGGGACGGTGAGCGTGGGTGGCTCGCCGTCCGATACCAGGTTGAGTCGACGACGCGCTGTGTTCCACGCGCATCACAAGGAGCCGTCAGCACCGAGGACGGGGCCCCATAGGGTCGGTGCCTGCTAGGGTTGCGGATTTTGTTCGAAAGAGTTACCGCGGCCCTGGAACGCATAGGGCACAAGAAGGATCACGGGTGGGTTTTAGTCAGTAAAAGTCTGACACTCCCTACCGCTCCACCCAGGGCGGGAGGGGTCATTTGATGATTTCCCATCCAGAAAAAAAAAAAAAAAAAAAGAGGGCCCTACAATACACATTTTACGAGGTATTAAAAAAATTGAGATGCAAGACGAAAAAGAATTTATTCTAAATGACTATCACCTATTACCAACTGCGGGTCATGCAGGGGTACGTAGAATGATAAATAATATCAGGCGATCATTTTACTGGCCAGAATTAGAACAAGATGTAAGACAATTTATAAAAAAATGTGATAAATGTCAAATAATGAAATATGGTCGAAATACCATTCAGCCTATGGTTGTCACAACAACGGTGACCACAGCTTTCCAAAAAATATTCTTAGATATAGTGGGCCCATTAGATAAGGATTTAGAAGGTAATTCATATATATTAAGTATTCAGTGCGATTTAAGTAAGTTCGTAGAGGTATATCCATTACCTAATAAGGAAAGTAAAACAGTAGCCAGAGCATTAGTTAATAATTTTATATTAAGGTTCGGCATTCCAAATACAATATTAACAGACAGAGGCACCGAATTCATGTCTTCTACAATGATAGAAGTATGCAAGTTACTAAAAATAGAAAAACTCAACTCTACATCTTACCATCATCAAACTATAGGATCCCTAGAAAATTCACATAAACACCTAGGAGCATATTTACGCACTCAATGTGACAAACATCCAGAAACTTGGAGTCACTGGTTACCATACTGGTCTTTTACTTATAACAATACAGTCCACACTACTACGAAATATACACCATATGAATTAGTATTTGGAAAACCTAGTAAAATTCCATGTAGAGTCAGCACTACAGTAGAACCATTGTATAACCCAAATGATTACTGTTTAGAACTTAAGTATAGATTACAGTTAGCATGTAAGGATGCAAAAGAAAATGTAATTAAGAGCAAACAATTAAGAAAGTGTAATTTAGACAAGAAAACAAACCCAGTAACGTATAAAAGGGGTGATAAATTATTAATTAGAAATGAAAATGTAAGTAAATTAAACCAATTGTTTGAAGGTCCATATACTGTAATAGAAGATTTAGAACCAAATGTAAAGATAGATAAAAATGGAAAAATTGATGTAGTACATAAAAACAGAACAAAATTATATACACAACAATAGTTGTTTTCGTACATATTATCAAATTCCTAATTAAGTTAATGTAAGCATAAGCATATATAAAAAAAAAATGTAAACTTTTTTTTTTTTCAATAGAACCCCCCATATGTGGAGTGGTACCTATATGTAGTAGTTATATATTATAATATAAGGCATTACTGTAATGTTAGAGAGTTAGTATTAAAAGGAACGTTGCACTGAACACTCGTTTTGTTATTTGACGCCTCCGGAAACCCCCACACCTCAGCATGCATACCTTGTGCTTATTCGAAGCAATCTGGGGGTAAGAAATCATGTTTTCTTCATCCGATTCCAAAGCCAGACATCCCTTTCCATAGTCTTCACATTGACCATTTAGGACCTTTCGTGAAAAGCAAGAGAGGGAACACATACATCTTGGAAATAATAGATAGTTTTACAGAATTTATAATCCTTCGTACGGTTAAAAATACAAAAAGTAAAACATCTATAAATGTTTTGAAAGATGTGTTTTCTCTTTTTGGTACACCTAAAATGTTAATTTCTGATAGAGGCACCAGTTTTACCTTTAAAGAGTTCCAAACATTTGTTGAAACAAACGGAATTAAGCATATATTAAATGCCGTTGCGACGCCTAGAGCAAACGGCCAAATCGAAAGATACAATCGGTCAATTTTGTCTTCTTTGGTGGCGTTGTCCCACAATAACGATGATAGAAATTGGGATAATCACGTGGCGAAGGTTCAGTGGAGCCTAAATAATACAATTAATCAAAGCACGGGCAAGACACCTACCGAAATCATTTTCGGAAAACCAAGCGTTAACGTCAGCGAAGGACGTAAATACACGAGTTAAATGCGAAAGATTCTTTACCAAATGACTCCCTACAAAAAATACGCGATGATGCTAGTGCTAGGATAAATAAACAACAAGACGACATGAAACAAAGATATGATCGTAAGAGATGTAAGGCTAAGTCATATAGAGTTGGAGACTTAGTGATGGTCCAGAAAGTCACTAAGACCCCCGGTGAGAGTAATAAACTTGCACCCGCGTTTAATGGGCCCTATAAAATCTCTGCCATTTTTAATCATGACCGTTGTGAATTGAGTAGTGTTGAGGGATACTCTTATAAAAAGTATATTAATGTATTTTCTGTGGACAAGATTAAGCGTGAACACTTTAAATTGCCTACTTTTGATGAAGTGTCTGCTAAGATGACAGAGGCAAAAATATTTAGTAAATTAGAGAGCTTCAACAGCATTTTTTCATGTGAAATTAAATGAAGATAGTTCAAGGCTTTGTACTTTCTGTACGCCTTTTGGTAGATATTCCTTTAAGAGATATAGATACCTTATGGTCTGTCATCATCCCCAGAGATTTTTCATCGGCAGTATTGTCAGGTATTTGAGTCAATTGAAGGTTGTGAGGTATTTATTGATGACATTGTTATATAATTATGCAGAAAATAAAAAGTTACATGATAGAATACTTAGACAAGTACTAGAAAAAGCAAAAGAAAATGGTATTCAGTTAAACTTGAGTAAATGTCAATTTGGGGTGTCAGAAATTACATATCTTGGTCACATACTGAGTCAGGAAGGAATAAAACCTGACCCAAAGAAAATTGAAAGCATATTAAATTTAGAAAAACCTAAAAATGTTAAAGAACTGCAAAGGATTTTAGGGATGATAACTTATATTGCAAAGTTTATTCCATCCATGTCTCAGGTGTGTAACCCACTCAGAAAATTAATTAAAAAAGGTTCAGAGTTTAATTGGACTAGGGAACATGATGAGGCATTTTGTGAACTTAAAAAAATATTAACATCTGAGCCAGTATTACAATTTTACAACCCAGATAAAACATGTGTTGTCTCGGTTGATGCTTCAAAGGATGCATTAGGAGCAGTGTTGCTACAAAGTAACTTGCCAGTGGCATATGCTTCCAAAGCTATGACCAATACTCAGAAAAACTATGCCCAGATTGAAAAGGAACTACTGGCCATAGTCTTTGGTTGCACTCGTTTCCATCAATTTATTTATGGTAAAACTGTTCAAGTACAAACTGATCATAGGCCATTAGAGTCCATATTTAATAAACCCCTGTGTGAAATACCATTAAGGTTACAAAGAATGAGAATGCAATTACAAAAATTAGATTTAGTTGTAAAATATAAGCCAGGTAAAGAATTAATGTTGGCAGATACATTGTCTAGAGATGTGAATAATGTCATGTCAGAGGAAAATATTGTTATTGAAGACTTTGAGTGTCAGGTTAGTATGGTGAAAACTAACTTAAGTATATCTAACTATAAATACAATGTATTTAAAGAAGAAGTTAGTAAAGATAAAGATTTACAATTATTAAAAGAGTATATAAATAATGGTTGGCCAAATAGAGTAGATAAAATACCAGATTCTCTAAAACCATATTTTAATTTTCAAGAACAGCTATTTGTATATGACAGTTTAATTTTTAAAAATAATTGTTTAGTAGTACCGAAGTCTCTGAGAAATGATATGTTAAAAAGAATCCATTACAACCATTTAGGCATAGAAAAGTGTAAATCAAGAGCAAGGGAATGTATTTACTGGCCTAAAATGAGTAAAGATATTGAAAAAAGTGTTTTGGAATGTTCTGTATGTGAAAGATTTAGAAAGAATAACAGTAAAGAACCTATGATAATAAGAGGAATGCCCAACAAACCATGGTCTGTAGTAGCAAGTGATGTATTTTATTATAATGGTGATCCTTATATTATTATTGTAGACTATTTTAGTAAATATTTTGAGGTAATTAAACTCTCAAACCTGTCAACAGAAAACACAATTAAAATTTGAAAATGAAAATAATATATCTAGTTTTAATTTCCGCGAATATTAGTGGGTTGCAGGTATGCACATGCAAGATTACAAGGCAAATGCAAGGATTTTAAGCACATGCAGGAAGGCAAAGCAAAACCCAACACCATTACCGACACGTGTTTCGCCTCTCCACGAGGCATCCTCAGGGGACGTGTTGACTCGCTGACCGTTGAGTTGCGACTGAGAATTTAGTACAAGGCACCCCCCTTTTATACACTGCCACCGTTGGTTATTTGTGTACAACTACCCACAAACATTCGCAGTAAAGGGGAAGAAACTAAATTCGTCTGTAAACTATTGTTGTCGCGCAAAGAATGGCCGGTATCAATTAGATGTTTCGCGAAATTCGATTTGTCCGAATGGCCATTTCTATACGCGGCAACATGTTCCCCATGCCTTATGTCAAAGTTACGGCCCGTCTGACCCACATATACCCCGTTGCATTAATCACAGACCAGCCTATACACCCCAGACTTTTTACTATTTTCTAAAATATCTTTTCCGTTACAAACACGGCGTATATTCTGGTCCGTTCTGAATGCTACATAAACGTTGTTGTTTTAATATACCACATATTTGTGATAAGGGTTTCCGGCTGTGTGTTTTGGAACAATTAGAGATTTTGAAACATAGTAATAATAATAATTTTGCACTGTTGAATGACCAGACGAATTTAGTTTCTTCCCCTTTACTGCGAATGTTTGTGGGTAGTTGTACACAAATAACCAACGGTGGCAGTGTATAAAAGTGGGGTGCCTTGTACTAAATTCCCAGTCGCAACTCAACGGTCAGCGAGTCAACACGTCCCCTGAGGATGCCTCGTGGAGAGGCGAAACACGTGTCGGTAATGATGTTGGGTTTTGCTTTGCCTTCCTGCATGTGCTTAAAATCCTTACATTTGCCTTGTAATCTTGCATGTGCATAATAAAGCGGGCGGGAGGGAGGTGCATACCTGCAACCCACTAATATTCGCGGAAATTAAAACTAGATATATTATTTTCATTTTCAAATTTAAAATGGATTTCCGCAAAGTAACGCCTGACTCAATCAATTTTACAATTAAAATTATCAAAACCAATTTTTGTAGATTTGGCATACCTGATATACTATATACAGATAATGGTACTAACTATGTTAGCTATAAATTTAAAGAGTTTGCCAAAGAATGGAATTTTGTTCATAAAACTAGTACCTAGTCCATATCATCACCAATCTAATGGGTTAGCAGAAAGATTTGTACAAACTGTTAAAAATATATTTAAAAAAGCAGACTATGAAGGAAAAGATAAATATTTGGCATTGTTGGAATACAGAAATACACCTATTTCTAAAGAATTTAATTATAAGTCTCCTTCAGAATTGTTAATGGGGAGAAAAATACAAGGATTGCTGCCTACTATATACAATAATGATAATGAAAACTATGATAATTGTAATGTGCAGTCAAAATTGTATAAGAATGCCTTGAAACAAAAAGTATACTATGATCAAAGAAACACAAGAAAGTTGAAGCCTCTAGCTAATGATCAAAAAGTTCTCATATCAGATGATACAAGCAAAAAACCATTAACATATGCTCAAGTTCTACATAGGAATGAACGTCCAAATTCTTATACACTGTTGACTGAAAAAGGTAAAATGTTAGACAGAAATAGAAGGGATCTAATAGACAGTAAAATACTGATAAATTTGTTATATAGAAGGAAGTAGAGATAGATGAAACTTATACTGATTGTAATGATGACAACATAGATAACATTAATGATACAGAAGATACAGACGTAATGTCTGATCGTAAAATTGATTCTGAAAATACAGTTAACAAGTCTGTAACTAGATCAGGCAGAAATGTAAGAAAACCTAGTTATTTGTCTGACTATCTTTAGTTTTACTTTTCTGATAAATACCTATGTATCTACTTAATTGCATCGCAGGAGATTGTTACTAGTAGATTAAAAAATATATATAATATATTAATAATAATAATGACTAATTGAACTGTATTGCTATAAATATAATATATATATATATATATATAAAACTATACTATTATCCACTTCGGCGTCCAGGCGCCGCGGCGTCTATCGTCTTAAGCGTCCGCGTCTCAAATTACGCTTATCTTTTTTACGACCGCGCGCGACCCACTTAACACAAACAATCACTGCTGATAAACTACTTAAGCTACACTCGAACTGTAAAAACTCACGGCAAGCTCAAACACTACAGAATGTAATTTGATTACAAGTAACTCATTCAAAGTAATAATAAATGATGATATTTAAGTGTAAAGTTGAGGAAATGACAAAAAATGTCGTATTTATTTTTTGTTTCGAGTTTTACAAGAAAAGTATAATAGTTTTGGCAACAATTATTTTTTATTATAATAGTTCATTATATACCCTTTAAAATGACATACCTATCTCAATATGAATATTTAGTTTTCTGTCATGAAAAAATAAACTTTTCAAAAGGTCCCCGTACCTCGGGCGACATAAAAATGTGACAAGGTGGCTTTAATTATCATTTCTAGACCTCATTTCAATATATTTCGTTTGTAAAAGGCTAATAACGTGTTTATAGTGAAGTAATGAGAATTTAACCCAAAAATCCAATTAGAAAACATTGTAAACCAATAAGATGCAATTAGAATCTTATAACGATGATTCAGAAAAAAGAAAGTTATGTGGTCAAAATGCTCATATAACATTCCAGTTAGATTATTCTATGTAACCGTTTCGAAATTGTCGTAGTAATGCATATTTCGTAAAGAAAATATCTTCACGTTTAATTTGATGTACAATAACAATAGAAATAAGGTAATAAAAACAAAAAACAAACCACATTTTGCTAGGAGCTCCACACAATAACACTTTGTTTACACAAAAGTCGAACTGTCACTTTCACTTTTTTTTTTCTAAATATTGTGGTGTCGTTCCATAGACAAAATTTATTCTGACGGTTGACAAATTTAATAATAATAATAATAGTTTTATTTCAGACACAAGTATCCATATGGTGTTAGTAAACAAAAAGATAACTTATTACCTAGTGTTAGTAAAAATCAACCTCCGCACAAACTGCTGTACTATCGGAGAGCCGCAGCTCTCAGCTACAGTTTTCAGGATGCTATTCTGACTGACCCTGACTCTCCTCAGTAGCGACGCCGTTTTTTTGCGTATAATCGCATAGAACCCATCTGTATGGGCTTGCGCAAACATTTCCGACGCACTACAGTACCGAGGTAGCCTCAACAGCATCCTGAAAGCATTGTTATATTGGACGCGCAGGATATCCAGCGACCTCTTAGCATAATTGACCCATAGACTGCCCGTGTACAAACTTTGACAATAAGCCTTGAAAAGTGTTATTTTTACTTGGTTTGTACACCGCGCAAATCTACGGCACAACATATTGCTACGGACCGCTAGAGCCCTACGCTCCCTCTCAATGTCTACATCGTCCCTGAGGTCAGCGGCAAGACAATGCCCTAGGTATTTGAAAGTTGATACCCTGTTAATTTTTGACCCGGTCACGAGCAACTCGGGTCCTTCCCACGGCGTTTGCTGCTGACCTCAAAGACCATGTATTCACATTTCTTCACATTATATATTAATCCATGTGCGGCAGCGTAGGCCTCACACGTTTTAATCATCTGTTTGATTGCTCCCGCCGACGGACCCAGCAGCACCATATCATCTGCATAGCTGATGTTGTTAATTCTAACCCCATCAACACTGCATCCGACACGCATGCTGCTGAGTGCGACTATCAGGTCATCCACGTATAGGTTGAAAAGCCTGGGAGACGTCAGACCACCCTGTCTCACCCCGCACTCCAACCTAAACGGCTCAGAGACTGTATCATCCCATTTCACCTGATTGATTTGGTTACCATACCAATACTGAAATATCCCACATATTTCCGCAGGTATACCCCTGTCTCCCATCTTTCTCCAGAGCATATCGTATGAAACAAGATTGAAAGCCTTGGAGAGATCAAGGAAACAGGCGTACACCGGCGTACCGCGATCTTTATAACATTGAACGGTATTCTTGAGACTTAAAATAGCACTTTCAGTTGACAGTCCAGGGCCCCAAGTCTGCTAATACAATAGTGTCAGAATGGTCTATCATTGATCTCATAATGGTTGATTTTGACAAGTTTGGTAATCTACTAATATAAAAGCGTCACTATGACTTTTCAATGGCCAACCACTGACACTCCATTGAAAGAAATGGCATAGAATGTTAATCTCGTACATAATAACAAATGAATCACAGACGTACACAGTAATCTGCTAAAATTTTGACAGTTCCTTTGATCAGTGACCTACCATTACACAGTCATTGTGCAGTAATTATTTCTAATAGCTCGGTTATCAAAAAGTATTACGAGACCATTGACAGACCAATTATCGACCATTATGAATTTAGCAGATTACGAACTTTTAGCAAAATGACAATGGGATCGTGTTGGAATGACAAATTTATAAAAATAGCAGACTTGGGGCCTTGGACGAAACCCGAACTGTGCATCATGAAGATGAATGTAATTACTTAGGTAAGAATCAAGCATACCGTCCAACACCTTGGCTATTATAGTCGCAAGAGAAATAGGACGATAGTTACCTCTGTCCGAGATGTCGCTTGTCCTGTTTTTCACAATGGGAACCACAATGGTCTTCGCCATTGGTGCTTCACCAGGATTGATCAGAACATAAATTCATTAGTTCTTTATAGAACAATTCATGGGGGTGAGCGTTGAAATCACCCAATATAAAAACATTCTCTACCTCACAGCTTGCTATGGTAGCACTAATCTCACTTAATACATCAGTAAACATTGGTAAGTTATCTGGACAATTTGTAGGCATGTATACAGAAAATACAATAATAGTAAACCCTTTGTCGTTGCTGTGATGGCCACTAACCGCAGACTGCTACAGTCAACAACCGAGACCTTCTCGAAAATGCCCTTCCTCCAGAGAATGGCCACCCCCCCATGGGGTCATCCTCTCAACAAGCCCTCAGCAGTGTCAACAGCTGACTTGCCCGTACAGTCAAAGTCAGGGCTTATTGTTCCTAACATTGGAATGTCATGGGGAAGCAGCCATGTTTCCTGCTGGGCAACCAAATCAGAACATACACATAAATCCTTAATATTATCTATGGATATATTATATATATATGGATATTATCTATACGATATTAATTGACTATAACTTTAGACTCTTGAGATTTTGTTCGATACATAAAATGTATAAACCGCCTAAACACAATTCCATCAGGCCACAGTTCATTGTTCAAAAACAAGTCTGCCTTGTGCTTGGAAACATATAATTTGTACGCATTATACTTTCTAAATGACTTCATATTAATCTTTTTTAATGTTACAATTTCACTTGTCTTGTCTTTAATATAACGAATAACGTCATCCTCACTTGCTTCTGTACTAACGTTGGAAATAAACAACGGCACTTTAATATCCGCTGCCCGAAATCTACCGTCCGGCGCAGTTATAGCCGTTCCCTTCCTACTATCTAACCTATTTTGTTTATAACGCTTTTTCTGCACTACCTTCCATTCAGAGTCTGTAGTGACCACACCACCTACCATTTGTTCACTACTCACGTTTATATCACTCGAAACCACACACCGCATCGTCGCTGGCGATGTCAATTGTTCACTCGATGCCGATATATGTGATTTCGTCTCGACTACAGTAGCACGACGTCCGCTAGTAGGGGACATTGACGTGAGGTGGGCAAGCTCTTTGAAAGAGTAATTGCAAACCGCCTCGTCAAGCACTTGGTGAGAGTTGGGCCGGATCTGGCGGAGAATCAGTTTGGTTTCCGCACAGGGCGCTCGACGGTGGACGCCATCATGCGCGTGAGAGCCCTCACGACGGGGGAGGCGATTTCCCGGGGTGGGGTGGTCGTGGCGGTGTCCCTTGACATCGCCAACGCCTTTAATTCCCTGCCCTGGAGTTGCATCAGGGAGGCACTCCGGTATCACCGGGTGCCAAACTACCTCCGTCGCGTGGTTGAGGACTACTTGACGGACAGAGCCGTCATCTACCCGGTCACCGGGGAGAGTGGAACCGGCGAGAGATGTCGTGCGGTGTTCCACAGGGTTCGGTTCTGGGGCCGCCCCTGTGGAACATCGGCTACGACTGGGTGCTGCGCGCCGACCTCCCTCGCGGCGTCAGCGTAGTCTGCTACGCTGACGACACGCTGGTTCTGGCGCAAGGGGGGTCGCACCAGGCGGCGGCTGAGTTGATGACACGCGGGGTTGCGATAGTCGTTGACAGAATCCGGCAACTGGGTCTCGAGGTGACCCTGCACAAGTCCGAGGCCATGTGCTTTCATGGCTCTCGGAACCGGCCACCACCGGGACCCCAGCTAACGGTAGGACGGGTTCACATCGGCGTCGGGTCAACGATGAGGTACCTGGGCCTCGTCCTCGACAGCCGGTGGAACTTCGCGGAGCATTTCCGACGTTTGGCCCCCAAACTGGGGCGGGCCGGGGCTGCCTTCAACCGGCTCCTGCCCAATCTAGGGGGTCCAAACGCCTCCTGCCGGAGGCTGTACGCGGGGATCGTGCAGTCCATGGCCCTTTACGGGGCCCCAGTGTAGCGACTGCCAGCGCGCCACCTGATATCAGCCCAGAGGGTCATGGCCATTCGGCTAGTCCGGGGATACCGCACGGTCTCTGGCGAGGCGGCGAATCTCCTTGCCGGATTGCTGCCGTGGGATCTGGAGGCGAGAGCCCTCGCGCACGTTTACGCGTTGCGCGTGGAGGCGCTAAGCCGGGGTGAAACTTTGCTGCCGCGGCAAATTGTTGCGCAGCGGACGGAACTCCGACGGGATCTCACGGAGGTTTGGAGACAGCGACTATCGCAACCCAGTGCTGGGCACGCCACTATTGTGGCGATAAGTCCCCTCTTTGAGGCGTGGCTAGAGAGACGTCACGGCGTCCTCACCTTCCGCCTGACGCAGGTGCTCACCGGACACGGCTGTTTTGGGAGGTACCTGTGTCGGATCCAGCGGGAGGACTCGTCCGGGTGTCAACACTGTGCGGATCGTCCGGAGGACACGGTGGAGCATACAGTGGAGGTCTGCCCTGCTTGGGCGGAGCACCGCCGTGTCCTCGTCGAGGCGATCGGCGGCGGCGACCTCTCGCGTCCGGCCCTGGTTCAAGCCATGGTTCGGAGCGAGGAGGCATGGGAAGCGGTCGCCTCCTTCTGCGAAGCAGTAATGCTAGCGAAGGAGGAGGCGGAACGCTTGCATGAGAGGGAAACCTCACGCCCCAGCCACCGCAACAGAAGAAGACGCCCCGGGCGTCGGGAAACGCAGGGCGATTCCCGGCCACCGTAGGCGCGGGCCTGCGGATGGCGAGCTATGGGTGGCTCGCCGTCCGATAGCAACCAGGCCCGAGTCGACGGCGCGTCGTGTTCCACGCGCGCCTCAAAGAGCCGTCAGCAAAGAAGACGGGGCCCCATAGGGTCAGTGCCTGCTAGGGTTGCGGAATTTGTTCGAAAGAGTCACCGCGGCCCTGGAACGCAAAGGGCACAAGAAGGATCACGGGTGGGTTTTAGTTAGTAAGAGTCTGACACTCCCTTCCGCTCCGCCCAGAGCGGGAGAAGTCATTTGATGATTTCCCATCCAGAAAAAAAATAAAATAAAAGGGGACATTGACGTCATCGCGCAGGTAGCTGCTGATAACGAAACTGGTTCCTTGCTGCCTGTCATCGCAATTTTGCCCGTCACGCACTCGATCTCACTCGCACTCTCCATGTCGGCCGTATCCTCTCGCTCGTGTTCGCGCCTACTATTCTCCATCGCATTATTTTGTTTTTGCATAACAGAGATGCAGTTATTCACACTCTGATCCGGTGTTGATGACACATGAGTAAAGAAACGGAACAGAGACCAAGCTTCTTAGGAACGTGCAAAATTGTTACCTATTTTGGTAGGGTTGTCACAATGGGGTGTGACAAATTAAACAAAACATTTTGTTAAATAGTTTTATTATTCAGTATGATAGAATACTTTATATTACTCGAATGTTTTTCTTTTTATAATTTTAGTTTTTGAATAATTTATTGTTTCTTTTAATGGTGTGGTAAATAATATAACATGCTACTAACCGTTAAAGATTCACTCGTAAGGAGACAATTCTGGCTGCAACAGCAGTTCATGATAAAAATCGTTCTAAACTATAAAAATTAACACACATAATTCCTACCTACCTACTACATACCAACCCACTCACATACCTACAAATGTTTAATAAAAGCTTGTAATAACAATAAAAAGGTAAAACACACCGTGTAGTATTACTCTCTTCTTATTAAAAATGATCATACAATAAGATACTTGAAAAAATAATAGTCAAATTTGTACTTGCCTATTATGAAAGTTAGAGAAAGTTAAAGTATGATATATTTTTATTTCTTCTAGTATTATTGTACAAACAGTATAATAAACAACCATTATTAATAATTAAATACCACGTTTTTACATTAAAATATTCAAACTTGCAACTAACAAAACAAACAAAGTGCGTCGCGCTGACCCTTAGATTGTCCTCTGGCTGTGCCAGCGTAAACTGGTTTTTTCCAGTCTCGCTGTGTACGCGACAAGCGGCCAGTGGACACGCACACATGCCCCGCGTACTTGTAGAAGTGCAACCAATTCGCGCGGTTGTTCGAAGCTTTATCTCTGTTCCGTTTATCTACTCATGTGGTTGATGACGCGTTCGCCAGCCGGCCGTTAACCTTTGAATCAGCTGTTACTTGCGAATACTTAATCGGCACATATTGTAAGCCTATGGGGCCACTATCTAAATTAATACTATTTTGCAAACATGCTCCCCTTCTCTTGTTTATATTTATGCCTATCGTGTGATTGTCAATTAACGATGCATGTTTCATATTTTCGACTTCTAGTTTAAATAGATCAAATTGTTCCATTGTGACAGTTTTTTCTTCTAATACACTGACCTTATTTTGTAATTTTACGATGTCATTTAATAATCTGGTGACATCCACATGATCGAAGGAGACTGGAGGGAGTTTGTGCAACTCCTTCGCCACAAATATCGGAAATAGTTGTGGATTTGTTCCTTTCAGCAAACAAATCATATCGTCCAGGTCCCGAGACATTTTCTTCTTGCCATCTTTTCGTCGCACAGGCATCTTCTTCCCTCTAGGTACCGACTCAAACAGCAGAGTCTTGGCTTTCACTATTTCTTCCGCCGTGAAAGAGGAAGTACACAGCTGATGCACACTTTCTTCATCCATAACGTCCAAAACATGTCGTAAGAACGCCAATAGCTCATTAATGACGACATTACAACTATTACACTTCACCGTATTTAAGGACATTGTTCATTGCAATGAGTCACCGATCACCGGCACTGTCAACGCGTTCGCACTCAGTTGCGTGCGCAACAAGACTGATAATAATACCCTGCCATCTAGTAATACTCTACTAAACGACTATCGCCCGACTTTATCTATGTTTACGTTTAAAGTGAACGATATCGTTTTGGTGACTGTAGTCCCCACGGACAGGCAAGGCAAGAATCATTCTGGTGACTAGAGTCCCCATGGACGCTTGAGTGGGCTACTATACAACTATTAACTTTCTAACAGAAGAAAAGGGAGATGTAATAGATTAATAGAGAAGTGGGTCTATGGTCTAGGACTAAGGTGAAGAGTCTGTGGTATCCTCCCTCTCTCTGCTCTCTGGATCCGTGAACTGTTGCAATGTGGTTACAAAGATAATTAATAAAAGTGATTATAATAAATAGCAAGGTCCTTTTATTAACACATATTTACAATGTTGACATAGACACATGACAGAAATTACTTTTTTACGTTCCGTTTTACCGATTTTGTACGATATTTTACACCACAGACACTTTATTGTGACAGATTCGGTTGTCAAACACCCGTTTTACAACCAAACACCGTTCCGTTTTCGCTTTTATTCAATTTGAGGTTAGAAACTTATATTGTTAATTTCTCGATAAATATGCGTTACCTTTTAATAAGAGTGGTAGCGTTATAATCAGGGACTCAAGCTCTTCCAGATTCAATCGATTTTACAGCCCAACTCCTGCCAAACGATACTAGACCCGACCCAAAAATTCTGTAAAAAACCTTTATTATAAATGCTAGGAATATTGTAAAAGCTATATAAAGCACCGTACCGAAAACGGTATCAAAAACATCGCACTGCCGTTGAGCCCCGCCGTACCGTTTTCGGTATCGGACGGACCAGCTAACATAAACCTTATTTTTACCCAACATATGGCTCTAAATCGTTTGCAAAAATTTACCTCTATGGCCAGTTAATAGTCGATTTTCGTTACTAAAAATAAACTGGGCATCACTAAGAAAAAAAAAAGAAGTCACGTAAAAATAAAAATGTCAGTGCAAAATCGGTGAGCTCGACTGCGTTGTTTATTTTTATTTTTTGTGGAGTTCTGTGTTGTGAAACATTGGTAAGTAAATGTATAGTATGTTATAAGTGTATAATGCAACTTTGTAGACAATAATTTGCTTGAAACAATAACCCAAAGTTATTTTTTTGAGCCAACAAAAAATATTCCCTAATCTCGATTTCGTCAGTCGCCATTGAATGAACAATTGAAAATATGAATTTGACTGTTTTACAATGAAATAAAGTCTTAGAAACATTAGTAGCAACGCAAAAAATAATGTTTTTTTTTTTTTTTTTTTAATAAAAAACGTTGCCCCACACTAGGAATTTCTCCTGTACCGTAGGTGCGTTTACAAACATATAAATTCACATACACAAACAGCCAGACCCGGAACAACTATCTGAAGGCCATACAAATATTTGATCCGTGCGGGAATCGAACCCGCGGCACACAGCGCAGCAGTCAATCGCTCAACCACTGCGCCAACCGTGTCGTCATGATAATTCATTATTTCATGTATTCGAGGCATATCTATTCATATTTATTTATATTTCAAGTATTTTCAAGTGAAGGTCAATGTCAACCGCCAGACCAGCTCGGCGTAATTGTTTTTAAATTAGAATTAGATTTGGTGTGAAAATCATATAGTAAGTGGATGAATTATTATAAGTCTTAAATATCTAATGCAAGTTTGTATATGATTTTTTGCTTGAGATAATACCATAAAACTATTCTTTTGAGCCAACAAAATGTTCTTCCGCGTCGCCATTGTTTGTTATGAATTCTAATAATTCTCAATGAATTAGTATCTTTGTAAGGCTATATAAAAACGTAAAAACTAATGATAATTCATAATTTCATGTATTCTATGCGTATTTATTCATATTTCGATGTTTTCTCATGTGTTGTTTACGTAACTCGCAACTGTCAAATTCAAGGGATCCCTTCTTTTCGCATAATGTTTTTTGTCCTAATATACTTCGGCATAACGATTTTGGCACAATTTGTTTTGGCATAATAATACTTTGGCATAATTTTTTTAGGCATACATTTTATGTTGGCATAATCATGTTAAAGACTAATTTGTTTTGGCATAAATTTGATTCGCATAACGTTAGTAGGCCTAATGACTATTAGCATAACGTTAGTAGGCCTAAAGACTTAGCATAACGTTCTGTGCAACAAAAGTTAGTCACAGAACCGAATTGCTGCAAAACCGACTTCACGTAGTCTTGTTTGTCCTACCCCTAGAGTGTTATTTAAATCGCGTAGGCGCGTAGGGGCGAGGCGGCCCGCGGGCTGAGGAGCAGGCGGCTGCGAGTGAGCCGCGAAAGCCGTCTGCGACGATTAGCACGGGTGGGGCCGCCGGATGGCCGCAGCGCCGGAGCCGTCACAGAAACCCTGCCTGCTGCATGCTGCTTGCTTGCTTGCATGCTTGCTGCATGCTTGCTTGCATGCTGCATGCTTGCTTGCATGCTGCATGCTTGCTTGCATGCTGTATGCTTGCTTGCATGCTGCATGCTTGCTTGCATGCTGCATGCTTGCTTGCATGCTGTATGCTTGCAATGCTTGCTTCCTACAGCGAAAAAATACTCACAAATTAAAAAAGTTATGCTTTAGAACTTTATGCTTAATAAGTTTATGCTTTAAAATATGATGCCTAATCATTATTATGGTTACAGACATAATGCTTAAAAAAATTATGCATGAGCTGTTATGCGTAATTATATTATGCGAAAAAATAATTATGCCAAACAACATTATGCTAAGTTATATTAGGTCTTAAAATTTTATGCTAATGGATAGGGAACCCAAATTCAAACATGGCCGCAACGACCACTAGACCGTGGTCATATCGATAAAAGTTAGCGATGGTATCGATAACTTTATTTTCATTTTTTATGAAGTAAAAATATTTTGGGGAGACCTTTGTCCAACAGTGGGACAGTACAGGTTGAGAAAAAATAAATATTATTTATTATTTTAGAAATGTCTTAGAACGTGTGTTGTGAAGGGTGATTGTTTTATAATGTACATACATTGCTGGTATTTTGTGTAAAGTGTTGGGCTCTGAATTTTCAGTATGTCAGCTCGGAACCAACTATCCTCGGACTGTACACGGCTGAGGGAGAGGAGCTCCCCCTCCCCTCCTCCTCAAGTCCTCCAAGCGCGATCTACATGTAAGTTTCACCGTAATAAATATTTTATAGTCGTATTATTTGTAATAACAAAAACTTTTTATTCGATGGGCCCAATCACTTCCTCAGTCCGTCACCACCTGCAGCCAGTCCGTCTCCACCTGCCACTGCTGCTCCTCTGGCAACATCAAGCCCGTCGCGTGCGATGCAATCGTAAGTAATGAAACACAATTTCATCAATATGTTTCTCAGTCATAATAATCTATACTAATATTATAAAGGTAAAGGTGAAGAGTTTGTTTGTTTGTTTGTTTGTTTTAACGCGCTAATCTCAGGAACTACTGGTTCGAATTGAAAAATTCTTTTTGGGTTGAATAGACCATTTATCGAGGAAGGCTTTAGGTTATATATCATCACGCTTAAGCCAATAGGAGCGGAGCAGCGATAAAGAATGTTTTAAAATCGGGGATTCCACGGGGACGAAGTCGCGGACAGCAGCTAGTTATTTATAATAACGAAAATCTTTCATTTGATAGGCTGAGCCCGTCACGCGCTCTGCGGTCGTCTACGCCTACCCTTGCGGAGGATGCTGGGGCTGATGCTCGTGATGAGTAAGTTATACTTTTACTTTTTCTCGTTTTACATTTACATCAAGAATTATAATTGCATTTTGAATTATTTTTTTAGGAGATAGTATGTGATGAGACGACGATGACGACAATTATCATCTTGCTGACGAGCATCAGGTTTAGCCTCCGCAAGTGGTAGAGCGTCTGGATAGTCCAGTACATGGCCGAGGAAGGGGACGAGCGTGCGGACCACGCCAAGGCGGCCGGTGAGGAGAGCAGCAGGTCGGGCAGAACGGGCCAAGGTGAGTCCCAATGGAGAAAGGGTGACAGACTAGTGGAAGTGAATGTGAATGATGAGGACGTGTAAGAAGCTGCGAACTATGGTGAATGCAAGGGAGGCAGCGAGAATGCGGGCAGTTGCGAGAGTGAGACAGAGGCAGCAAAAGCTAGAAAATGAAGCGCATGAACATCGCGTTCTTCGACGTTTCGCGCCTTACCATAGCCATCCTCTTTTTTCCAGTTTTTTTTTTTTACTTTGAATGTCTTATAGTATACCCTTTGTTCTTTCCACAAAGTCGCAACTGACTAACACAGACAGACAGTAGTCACTCCTTTTCTGGGTCATTCCACTTTTTATTGTCTTTATTGGTTCCAAGAAGGGACAACTCCGCTACACCTGTCAAAAGCCCGTCTGATGGTATTATGGTAAGCAGCCAGCCAAATACAGTCCAGTCTCCACCAAAAACTCAGCTTTCAGCGGTAAACCAAAGCGTGGTGGTTGAGCAAACAGTTATACATAGAACCAGCAATCAACCAGCCTACTCGACCCCTGTCCTCAATTACAACGGAGCCTCGGGAGCTCAATGTAGCGTATGAGATTCGCTGTTTTCGTGAAGAGCTAAGTGCTATGAGAGCGGAGTTGCGACTGTTCCGGGACGAAATGGGAAGTTTGAAGGCTGATGTCGGGTTGTGTGGGGAACGAATGAGTGTCGTTGAGGGCAAGGTTTCCCTCCTCGAGAAACGTTTCGAGGAGAGGGACCCATCGTCTTTCCAGCACCTTGAAGACACTATCTCTGAGCTCAAATTACAGCTAAATGAGCGCGATCAGGATCTTCTTCTAAATGACGTCATAATCACGGGAATACCGGAAATAAAAGATGAGAGCCCACTACATGTTATTCAACTAGTGTCTTTAAAATTGGGTGTCAACATCGACGACCGCGACGTTGTGAACGCAGAGCGTATTGGCATGGTGCGCCGCAACTTCACCGTGGCTGGCGGCGGCGGCGCGGGTGGGGACATGGCGGACCCGACGCGGCCGCGCGCGCGCGCTCGCTGTGTGCCTGTCGCGTCGCGCTGTTCGCGATCAGCTGTTGCGAGCGGCGCGCGTACGACGCGGCCTCACCACGGCGGACCTCGAACTGCGCGGACCCTCGAAAAGGTTCTATTTGAATGAGCGGTTGACGCCGATAAACGGCAAGTTATTTTATAATGCGCGAGAGGCTGGGCAGAAGCATAAATTTAAGTATGTGTGGACTAAAGATGGCCGTATCTTTGTAAAGAAGGAAGATGGTGTTCCACCACAACGCATTCGTTCTGAACTAGACTTGTTCCGAATTTTTGGCAATGTGACAGTTTGACTGGAAGTTTATTTTTAGTTTGTATAAAAATAACTTTTAAATTGCACCTTTGTTATTTTCCCGTTCTTGCTATTTGTTTTGTATATTTTTTCATTACATTTTATGTATTTTTCCGGCCACAGTTAGCCCAGCCGAAAGGGTGCGTTGTTTTGTTTGGCATTTTCCGCAGTGGCATAGTTTTGTTGGTGCCCCTCTCCCTTCATATTAAGTTGTTATCGTATCTTTATATATTATGTTATTATATTGATTTCTCACAATTACTTCCCTCATATTCCGAATCTTTTATACTTATAATTATTACACTACAAATTCACACAACATTAATATTATTTGATCTCATTTTATTAGTATTTGTGCCTATTATAATATTGTTTTATAATTTAAATGTTTATTTTTGTTGTGGAAAGCCTTTAAATATTTACCACCTCTTTGATCGCAAATGTTACATTGTGCTGCTTAGTGATACTAAAACACTGTAATGATCGCAAAGTATCTTAAATTTGGTTTTCTCAATCCTGGCTCATTAGGCACTCACCATGATGAGTTTATCGCTGCTTTACAGCATCATGATGCCAGTGTAGTGGCAATTAATGAGACTTGGCTAAGGACTGGTGAGGAGGGGCGCGCGCCCGTCTTGCCCGGGTACCGGCTGCGGCATGTTCCGCGTCCGGTGAGCGTGCGCGGCGGTCGCGGCGGTGGTGTTGGTTTTTATATCAAACGCGGGATAAGGGTGCGTACCCATACGCACCCGGTTGACCCTCTTCATGAGGCTGTTGAACAAATGTGGCTTGTTCTGAGTACTCATGGTGTCAAAATCGCCCTCGGAACTGCGTACAGACCGCCATGGATGGATGTTGATTTGTTTTTAGACGCGCTAACTTGTTCAATAAATTCAATATCGTCTTGCAAGCACACCGTTCTCCTGGGTGACTTCAATATTAATTGTCTGAATCAAATGGATCCCAAAATCAACAAATTAAATATGTTTCTTCAAAGTCTCGACCTAAGTCAATTGGTTACATCAGCTACTCACTTTACTTCGACTAGCGAGACTCTTTTAGAACTGGTGTGCACTGATGCGAGGGCGCGTGCCATTGAGGTGGACTGGATTAGTGCGCTTATTGCGCATGCTTTTATTACTGTTGTTTTTCATTTTAAAAAGGAAAAAATACCGCCAATTGTTGTATCTCGTAGAAACTTAAAAAATATGCCTCTGGACAAGTTTAGGGAGGACTTGGTCTTAATGGATTGGGATGCGTCAGGTGACGTGAACGCTATGGTGTCTCAACTAAACTCGAACATCATCACGCTTTTTGATAAATATGCTCCACATAAGACTCACGTAGTTCGGGATAGGTCGTATCCATGGATAACGAATAACATTAAGCTTATGATGTGTCTGCGCAATCAGGCACAAGTACGGTGCAAAAACGCTGTTTCAGAAGGTAAAATGCTTTATTACAAGGAGTTGAAAAGTCTAGTTAATAAATCGTTATACTTTGAAAAAGTGGCTTATTTTAAACACAATATTAATAGTAAGATAAATCACCCCAAAATTCTGTGGAAAAATCTAAAATCAACATTAATACCTTTCAAAAATATATTTAAATTACCCTCTCATCTCAACGACCCTGATGAGATTAATTCGCACTTTTTGAATGTTCCAGGTGATAGTACGGCACCAGCATCATGTATAGCGTACTATGAGTCTCAGAGATTTGGCGAGGGTGTTTTTTCTATTGGTGCGGTAGACCAATCTACCATAATCAAAATTTTATCAAAATTTAAATCTAATGCAGAGGGTTTTGATCACATTACGCTTGATATGTTTTATCAGACACTTCCTCAAACTTTAGATATACTGACTTCTATTGTTAATTATTCCATCTCTACGTCGACCTTTCCTGACCTATGGAAAATTGCAGTTGTGCGTCCAATTCCTAAAATTATGAACCCAAGCAGTGTAAAGGATTTAAGGCCTATTAGCATTTTACCCTTTTTATCGAAAGTACTGGAAAAGGTAGTAAATGCACAACTAACAACATATCTTGAGCAAAATAACATTCTCCCAGAAGCGCAATCTGGTTTTAGGAGGGGTCGTAGCACTGCAACGGCTCTGTTAGATATCACAGATAACGTAATATCAGCTCAAGATGAAGGATGTTGTACCTTATTAGTTTTACTAGATTTTTCCCGCGCATTTGATGCTATTAATTTGACTCTTTTGCTCTCTAAGATGACGTATTATGGTTTTGACGCAGCTACGGTTGCATGGTTTAGGAGTTATCTAACCAATCGTAAACAGCTGGTTGAAATTCAAGATGCCAATGGATCTAGTATTATATCTAATATGACCCCTGTGGTAAAAGGTGTTCCACAGGGATCTATACTGGGCCCCTCTTTGTTTATTTTGTATAGTGCAGACATTATTAATGTTCTGAAAAATTGTAAATTTCATATTTATGCAGACGACATTCAATTGTACCTATCTTTTAAACCTAAAGACTACGATACCGTAGTAAAATTGTTAAATGACGATCTGGACAGGATCGTGGACTGGTCAAAACAAAACTCCCTTTTACTAAACCCGGCTAAAACAAAATTTATGCTTTTTGGTTCTAAAAGTCAACTCAATGCAATAACTTCTACTTGTGCAAACGTGATCGTGATGGGACAATATATTGAACGTATTCATCAGGCGAGAAATCTGGGTCTGATTATGGACGAAGAATTACGATTTGAGGCTCATATTGCAAACTGTGTAAAAAATTGCTTCTACCGTTTAAAAGTGTTATATAAAATGTGCCCTTATCTAAGCGAATATCTGCGTGTACAGCTGGTTGAAAGTCTGGTTCTGTCGAAATTGAATTATGCCGATACCGTCATAGGACCTCGGCTTCTGTCGCGTACCGTAAGACTTATTCAAAGAGTTCAAAATGCTTGCGCGCGATTTTGCTTTAACGTTCCACCAAGGAGCCACATTACACCATTTCTAAACAAACATAATATTTTAAAAATGAAGTCTCGTCGAAAGTTGCATTTGGCTTGTCTTCTTTTTGGCGTCATCAAAATTAAATGTCCGTCATACCTGTACTCGAAGCTTACGTGGGTAAACAGTCACCGCAAGCACAAGGCCAGGCGTTGTGCTCAGCAGCTGGCTACTCCGCATCATCGTACTGCAGCTTTTCGAGGAAGTTTTAGGTACGCGGCCTCCAAATGTTGGAATAATATTCCTCCACCCATTAGGGACCTACAAAATATAAGTACTTTTAAGGCTAGACTTAAGCAATTTATTTTGAATTCACAAATCCAATTTAATGAAGTAAATATTGATAAATCGTTTATATAATTCTATTTATACTAATTTAATTATTTTTTAAATTGTAATATGTATCTATCTCTTTATATGCAATCTGAGGTTGCGTTATTTGAATTTTAATCATTTATTTTAAACACCATTTTTGTCACGATTAAATATAAACTAAAATTATTACCATTATGTTATGTACCTATTTCCTGGTAATTAGTGGATATGTAGTAGGTAGGCTTGATGCGGTGAGTCCGTTGCATCTGTGTCCCCAGGAATATCCCGTTTTTGCA
This sequence comes from Hecatera dysodea, assembly GCA_905332915.2. Classification (NCBI taxonomy): domain Eukaryota; kingdom Metazoa; phylum Arthropoda; class Insecta; order Lepidoptera; family Noctuidae; genus Hecatera; species Hecatera dysodea. The sequence continues at coordinate 10,392,612 of HG995306.1, read as the reverse complement.
TATTCACTTTTAATTTGTTTTCGTTTGACTCACTTGCAATATAAACTTTCCATAGCAACTTAACTTTTATTGGAATTTATTTGATTTAAGTACTTGAACATATTTTCTAGAATGCAACAATCGCAATTATATTTGTTTACGTGATTTCACTCCTTTGTGGCCGCTAATAATCGCTTCTCGATTATTTAATCTCGTCGATCGTCGCATCGGCTGATGTGCACGCTAACATTGCGAGTAATGTGGGTATTGTGAAATTTGTAGTTTTTAAAGAATGTGGCAACTGTTTCGTTACGTTTTATTGTATATGACGTGGTCAGCGACGGCGGAGCGATCGAGTCGTCACCATCTTGGTTCGGTGGTAAAGGGTTCATTTCGCAGGTGTCGTTGAATAATAACACGATGTCTAAATATAAACTCACTTTATAATCAAATAAACTTAAATGGGCAATATAGGGTGATAATAATTTTAACTAGGCAAACCGACAGTTTCGTTTTGGAGAAGTGACTTGGTGCGCGTCTCGAAGCGAAGTGCCCGTTCGACAATCCCCACTTTCCAAAACGACTCTGTCCACGTGCCGCCATTGCAAAATAACGTCACGGCATTTGCCCCACTACTACATTAATCAATTGAGCAACTTTTAATAAAACAATATCGTTATCCACGACACGGCCAGCCTGACGAGTTACACGTCCTCGTGTGTATCTGTAACAAAATAACTAACTTTGTAGCATTTTTGAGAACTCGGCCAACCTGACCGTAACGTTTAATTACATTGACTATTCAATACTCATGCCTCAACAACCAAACAAATTTCTAAATCGTTTTAAAAACTTAAACACAGAAGGTTCCTCCAAGCCCCGTAATCACAAACCTCATAATTATCAAATTTAAAAAGAAAACACACCACTCATGGCCCAGCTGCTACAGCAGCTAGTGACAATTCATTGCCACCCATATCGTCAACAACTCACGTGTTACGACCAACACTTCATCTAGAGTCCGCGACTCTCAGGTCTATACATGACGCTACAGTCTCCTTCGAGACCCCGGTCCCCGCCACACCACTAGCTGCCCATCGCGCTCTGAACAACTCCACACTGAGTTGCAGTTACGACTACAAACTAATGCGTGCAGTGCGACCGAATAGCCATGGTATGTGTTCTATTTTTTGGTGGAGGCACCCTCCTCACCGTCTTCTACATTCAGCAAGTCTAACTCATCAGATGCGTTACTTGGAGGAATCTTTCGTATACGACCGTGGGCGTACTTATAAGTTCTATTACCAGTCAGAGGTTTCAATAGGTAACGATCACCATCAAGCAATTCTACAATTTTAAATGGTCCCTTGTATTTCGGGTCTAATTTCGTCTGATTTCTTTCTTCATTCTGAATTAAAACTAAATCACCAACATTAAATTTCATTACTTTAGCTTTATTTTTATCAAATCTAGATTTTTCGTAAATAGCACTCTTTTCTATGTTCGTTGCCGCTTGATCTCTTGTCTTGTCAATTTCTATTTCTGGTTCAGTATCATCCAAAGTTAGAAGATTTAATGGTCTAGCTACACGTCCTATCAGCAGTTCAAGTGGACTCGCCCCTGTTACACGATGGACAGACGAATTTAAAGCTAGTTGCACGTCTCCTAACGCTTCTTGCCAAGACCTATCAGACGTTTCTACAGCCGTAAGCATACTTTTTAAAGTGCTCATCGTCCTTTCAACTTGGCCATTGGCGCGACTTGAACCTGTAGCGATCAAATGCAAAGAAACACAATGACTCTCACAAAAATCTTTAAATTCTTTGCTGGCAAAGCATCGGCCCTGGTCTGCAATAACTCGAGCTGGAGCTCCAAATAGTGACACACTGGACTTAAGGGCTTTAATTGCATTAGCCGAATCTATTCGAAGAGTATGGTACATAAGGACAAATTTAGTGAAAGCATCGATTAAAACTATGACGTATTCTTTAGAATCATTTTTGCCACTAAGTTTGCCAGTTATGTCGACATGCACAGTATGCCATGGAATACTAATCTTAGGGATTGGATGAAGCTCAGCTTGCACACGACCTGAATGTGACTTAGACAGTTTACAAGTTAAACATCCATCGACAAATTTACGAACGTACTTGGCCATATGATCGAACCAATAATGCTCGTATACCCTTTCGAGTGTCTTTTCCCACCCGAGGTGCATAAGCGAGTCGTGTACGTGGTTAATTACTGACCAACGGAAAGCCCGGGGAACCATTGGGAGACATCGGGTACGATTGTTTCTCTGAACTTTGCGATGTAGGACACCTGAGCGCATCTCGTAAGTCTTAGCAATATCAGGTGGTAACTGACCATCTTTGAGTTTAGTTACAATGGTCTGAATTTCTTGATCACGCAGCTGTTCTGCCAAAAGCCAGTTTTCTGACAAGGTAGCGAGATTAACACGTTTTTGTTCAACCTTTAAGAAACAAGGGGCATTTGAAGATTGTAAAGCGTTGCGTGACAAGAAATCAACATGAGCCATACGACGTCCCTCACGGTAATTGATTTGGAAATCAAAAGCTTGTAAAAAGGCCCACCATCGATGGACACGTGGTGTAATATCGACTTTGTTTCGTGAAGCTTTTAACGAATTACAGTCTGTAATAACCTCAAAATGCCTACCGTGCAAGTAATGTCTAAAGTGTTTTACAGCGTTTACCACAGCTAGAGTCTCCAACTCATAAGAGTGGTATTTAGACTCTGCTTTCGTGGTTCGCTTACTAAAGTACTCTACTACAAAAAGCTCACTGTCCATTTTTTGGAATAAAATAGCACCATAGCCATTAGCACTAGCGTCGGTGTGTAGCTCAGTTGGAAGGTCAGGATTAAAAATGGTCAACACCGGTTTAGTCGTCAATACCGAAATTATATGCTGTCTTATCTGCTCGTGTTCTGGTTTCCAAATGAATTGCTTTGCGGTAATGAGCAAAAATAGAGGAGTCATAATTTGAGAGAAGTTTTTGATAAACTTACGAAAATATGAGGCAAGGCCAATAAATTGTCGAAGATGATGGATGCTTTCGGGAGGAGGTAATTTAGTCAGAGCTTCTATCTTTCTAGGGTTCGGTCTCAGTTCCCCTGCAGTGATGTCATAACCTAAAAACTCAACATGACGCTTCAAGAAAGAACACTTTGAAATATTCAAGGAAAACCCGGCTTTAGTTAGGGCTTCTAACACCTCACGCAACCTAAGGAGACCCTGACCCTCGGATACTGATGGTATCAAAATGTCATCTAAGTATAGTACCACATACGAGAAGATTAAGTCTCCCAAAGCATTAGACACTGCTCTTTGGAATACACTTGGCGCGTTTCGTAGTCCGAAAGGCATTGCAAGATATTCGAACTGCCCATCGGGTGTAATGAAGGCTGTACGTTCGATACTATCAGGGTCTCGAATAGGTATCTGATTAAACCCGCTAGCGCAGTCCAAACACGTATAAAAGTTCGCGCCGGACAACCTGGCCACTTGATCTGCTATAAGCGGCAAAGGAAACCTATCAGGTACAGTGTTGGAATTCAACTCGCGATAGTCCACCACCATACGATCAGAACCGTCACGCTTCTTTACGAGTAAGATAGGACTTGCAAACGGGGACTGACTAGGACGAACGATGTTAGCTGCTATTAGTTCCTTAACCTTAGAACGCACTACCTGCCTTTCATCTGCACTAAGTCTGTATGGCCTACGATAAACAGTGCGGTTCGGGTCCTGAAGCCTTATTTTTAGTTCACCAGATGTAACACGTGTGCGAGGTAAACTATCAATAAAAGCGCGAGAGAATTCCTTAAGCAAAATTAATAGGGCTTCTTTGTTTTCAATATCTGTGTCAATATCATTAAGTTTATACACAGGTACGGGCTCGTAACTACAGGCCACAATGGACTTTAGTTTTGAAATATTCAGAGACGAATCAGACATTATAATTGTAAAACCCTGTTTTAGAATTTCTCGGCCAATCATTACATCGTATTTTAAACAACTATCGGGTAATAAATGAAATAAAATTTGCAGATGATTACCGTCTATTAGCACGTCGCAAAGTAATTGTTCAGTACACATTACGCTAGCATAACCTATTCCCTGTATGCGCACCATCGCGAATGTACGTTCACCAATGAAATTACGACTGACAGATTGTTTGACAAGAGAGCATTCGGCACCAGAATCAAAATAAAAATAGTACGACTCACCAGATTGTTGCAATTGCCCGCAAACACCTGCCACTTGACAGTTGTCGACGCGCCGTTCGATTACGGCGCCACTGCCGCTGCTAGAGGCCGCATGGCTTGCAGATAACGCGCCGCCCGTGCCTGTATTGCCACGATGACAATTTGATGCGATATGCCCACCTTCACCACAACGGAAACATATCACTTGCTTGCTGGTTCCAGGCGTGGCCGTCGAAGTCAATTGTCCCTTATTGGCGGTAGACACCGGTTTTGTTGGCTTCGAACGGCAATCAGCTGCTTTATGACCAGGTTTACCGCAGTTATGGCATTTGTACGTAGGGACGTTCAGTGTTTTGAAACGTTTCACATCGAGTCCATCTGGATGTCTGGTAGATCCGGCGTTTCGGTCAAACTTTCGCTTCAAACTTGCACTTGCCTTCACTTCTTGCAGTAATTTGTTACGGGTCGTAATTTCACTGGTAAATGCCAGGCGATACAACCTCGAATCGAACTGAGCGATATGAGCCAGCACGTATGACGTAGCAATTTCTTCTTGGCTCAAATTCTTCCACCTTGTCAACAGCGTCGTCATTAAACGACTTGCATAGGCTGCCAGACATTCACCATCCTTTGGGTTGCCATTATTTACACCGATAAGCGCCGCAGCGAGTGTTTCCGACAAATCGTAGCGTGCGAGAAACAGCTCACGAAAATGTTGCCACGTCATACCCACGTGTGAGATTTGCGATAGCCATGACGAGGCGCCGCCCTTCAGTGCCTTACTGAGAGCTATGATGAGCGATGCTCCCTCCAGTGGATGCTCATCCAGGCATATGTCAACCGTTGCGCACCACGCACGTGGATCAGAATCTGGGTGCTCTGGGTTGATTTCTGGCAGAGCAATCTTGGATGATGAGGCTGGTGTTCTGATAGCCTCTATCAACTGCATCATATTCCGCTGCTGGATCTCGAACATTGTGCGCCAGTGAGATTCAGATCCCATTTCTGATGACGTGGTCAGCGACGGCGGAGCGATCGAGTCGTCACCATCTTGGTTCGGTGGTAAAGGGTTCATTTCGCAGGTGTCGTTGAATAATAACACGATGTGTAAATATAAACTCACTTTATAATCAAATAAACTTAAATGGGCAATATAGGGTGATAATAATTTTAACTAGGCAAACCGACAGTTTCGTTTTGGAGAAGTGACTTGGTGCGCGTCTCGAAGCGAAGTGCCCGTTCGACAATCCCCACTTTCCAAAACGACTCTGTCCACGTGCCGCCATTGCAAAATAACGTCACGGCATTTGCCCCACTACTACATTAATCAATTGAGCAACTTTTAATAAAACAATATCGTTATCCACGACATATATATATACATACATATAAATTATGCTTTATCTACGTATTTCATTAAATTCAGTACATATACGTCAATATTTAGTTCAAGTAAATATCTTTTTATTTACCCTCGTCCGTGCGTCACTGCGGGGTGCCAACTGAAAACCAGCGCTGGGTGTCTGACGCCCAGCAAATGCTGAGGTGGTAACCCTTTCGGTTCGGACACGCTCGGCGCATTCTGTACTTTTCTTGTCCTGTAATTTGTGTGTGTAACCGTTGTGCTGTGTCTGTCCTGAATAAAAGTTTTTCTATTCTATTCTATTCTATTCTACCTTGTACGCTAAGTATGTATGTGTGGATACATGCGTATCCATTGGGACTCACCTAAAAATGGTTTTTGACATATAAGTGTGTAGGTGTATGATTTTATGCCCCAATTCAAGGCATTTTTAATAAATAAAGAGTTTTATTTCTTGCATATTTCCTATAGCGGAACACATATTATGCCAATCACTTTTATTTTGTTACTATATAAGATTTTTCTTAGGTATATGCACAATATGACAAATAAAACAAGTCGATCTCAATTTTATTTTTTTATTTTCCTTACTGAACACATTTGCAGTAGGTACACATTTTATCGATAATGTAGTGGTGTGTTCCCCACCCTACGGAATGTTAGAATTCAGTACAAATTTTACGACCACTTGAAATATAGATATTTCTTATTTTTTCCATGATAGGAAGGCATGTGTGTACAGATATTGATAAAGCATCTTGTTCTTGTACGCTTCCAAGTGAATTTTTATCTGGAATACCTATATTATCGAGTGGAAATACGTTATATCCCTCTTACAAATTAGTTTCGTATGTAACAATTCTCGTAGTATATTTTTTCGATTCATGGTTAGAAATCGGTCGAAGAAGGTATAGGTAGTATCCTAAAAACATTTTATATTGATACCTGTTCATAATACCACGGATGATCGGTTACAAAGTCATGCATTGAACTGCGTAATTGTAAAATGACAGTTCCGCGTATAAGAATTTTGAGTTGGAATCTTATAAGATTATTGTATGTAGGACTCCTAAAAAACACTGTCATTAGATTACTTGTATATTTGAAATATTAGTTCTTAAGTTTCGTGTAAATTGATTCAGTAGTTTTACCAAAAAAAAAAAAATACGGCAACAGGTTTAGTTGCGGCGACTTCTCTCATATCTATAGGATATTTATAATTCTAAAGTAGTTACAAAGAGTTGTTTATGTAGTAATATAATGGTCTCGTTCTTCACGAACACGAGACTGTTTACCGTTTGAGATAAGAGCACAGAACATATATACCCTAACGTGAAGAACGAAGACTTCATACAAAAAATATGCCAACAGCTTGCGACACTAGCGCGCCAGTATTTGATCCGTGGAACTACTTTTCGCGCCAGATTTTAAAACGGATGATTTATTTTTTATTTTATTTTCTGGCGATGTATCATGAAAACAAAGCGAAAATCCGGTATTTAAATTGAAAATACCAGATTTTCGGTTTGTTTTCCTGATACATACATTTTTATGGAAAAATATTTGAAATAAAACGAAGTTGTAAGCGTTTTTCAAAATTTTTATTTTTCGATTCATGGCTTTTCTCGAAGCTTCGTCGATAAACAGTCTATTTTTTAAAATACAGTGTCGTTTTAGGCATATACATATGGTTGAAATTATTATATGCATTTTATTTTTATCATAATGATCATTACAACCAAGCATCCATTCGAAATTTAATTTTCTCTTTAAAATTTCTATAAGTTCACTTTTTATTTTCGTTTTACACCCATGCTCATCTAAAAATTTATTAACAATAGGGATGTTTCCTGAGTAAAAAATATATGATTATGTTTAGTCCGTCAGTTAGATTATGTTAAAATATTGGACACGTATTTTTTCCTTTATCAAATCTATAAAAACTGACGAAGATACAAAGCATCAAAGATCAGGAGTGGGGGCTTGTGACGTTACGGCTCGCTAAAAATTGTAGCGAGTAGTGACGTCACACGAGTTTTCAACGCTCTGTATCGGCTTCATTTTTTGTTTACGTGAAAAAAGAAAAAATACGTGTCCAATATTTTTTGGAAATCTATCTGGCGGACTAATTAGATTTTTTTAGTCAACTACCCTATTGTTGCAGCTATCTCCACTGTCTCAGTAAAAAAAATATTAACATAATGTAGACTGTTGCGCATAGAATTGTATTCTTTAAAACTTGTGAATAAATGACTTACCTCGGTGTTCTGGTCTGCAAGCAATGTGATTTTGCACTGATGGCAAATGGGTCCTAATTTTTTATCATAAAACCACATACATATGCACAAGCTTGCAGTTCACCAGAACACTGAGGTATTACAGTATTAGATAATTCTACACCTTCTGTTACATCAAATGTTTCAACAGCTACATTAGTTTCTTTGTTAGGGTTATCTTGAGTTAAAAAAGATTTTAAATCATCTAATGTGACATTATTATCTTCTTTGCAGTTCCTATTTTTACTACTATGCAATAAATTGTTTATGATGGAGGTTTTGAGAGCTGCAACAAATTGTAGGGTGTTTGGGTTTGGGTTGCATCCACAATTGCTGCGGATGCAACCAAAACAGTTTTCTAATGGGTCTTGGTTGAGTCTGCGCGAGTTGTTAAACTTTCTATGTTATAATGTTTTTTTAAATTTAGGAATAGACGCTCAACTGCATTTAAAGTTCTTACAAAACCTTCATGTGAAGGCGGCTTGCATTTGGCCCCAATAAATTCAAGTTTCTGGAACATGGTTCTCATTTCTTTAAAATAATTTATATATGTGGACTTCTTCGCGTAAAATTTGTCAGGAATATTTTTCCCCTTTTCCGATCAGGCGTATCGCCATTTAGGGCGTCGAACAGCTGGTCTATTTTTTCTATCAGCATGGCTGTCGTCGTTGCTTCTTGTGGAAGTTCATCTGAAAAGAAAACACTTATTTGTTATTTCGTTGTGAAAGGTGATGGAAAATTAAATGAAACTGAAGGCAAAGTAAGGCAATTTCAGTTAAAATTCATAATTTATCTCTATAAACTCTAATAAGTTGGGATGTTTTCTGTAATTATCAATCAACTAGATTATTATTTATTTTTTTGAGTATTCCAAGGTCGTAACTAATCATAAAAATTAAGCGCCACAAAACTGATGCAATCAACTAAATTGATAATTACAAAAAAAAAAGTTATTTTAATATTACATGTTTATCACAACTTACTGTTTGCAACCTTCGCAAGTATTCCTGCAGCGACTGAGTGGCTGAATACTTGGCAAGCTAAGCTGACCTTCATCTTCTGTTTGAAGTTAGGTTCAATATGCTGCTTGGTTAAACCAGGTGCAAAAACAAAATTTGGATTTTTATTGTCTATTTCGTAGAATTCTTTTATGTGGCTCCACTTGGCTATACCTGTAATAATAAACATGATAATATATAAATATAACCCATGCATTTCAGTATTAAAATACGAATTACTCCAAAGCTATTTCCTCACACAATCACACTCTCAACACAGAATTTTCTTCACTAGCCCAACTATCAGCTTAGGCTTAGGAAATATTTAAATTACCTGGCATAGACTTTCCATCATTTTGCAATACTTGAGGGCATTTGATGTTGTACTTCAGCAAATTATTTCTGAAGCATTTGATAAGGTGAGGTGGGTCCATAATTGTGACAATTTCATGGCCTTTAAAGTCAAAATACGGTTGAGCTACCGAGGAACCGAGAGAGTTTAATGCTTTGATGTTCACACCAAAGTTATCTGATACAGTAGCAGCAACATTCAACCCAGCTTGGAAGCTTGCATCAAGCACCTGTAAATACAAAAAATATATTTATATAACATAAATATTTTAAGTATACTTGTAATGGTTTAATTTTTTTCTTAAGTAATTATATTATATACTTACTTCTTTTATAAGAACAGATAATCTATCAGCTGTAACACAGTCACCAGAAAAGTAGAAAGCTAAAGGTTGCTTCCAATTCTTTCTGATTCCAATAGCCATAAAAAGCAATGCATGTGTGGCTGGCTCCATAGTTCTACCTTGATTCCCATGATCTTGATAGCCATCAATAATGTCTTGTTTACCATTATATTGTATTTTTTTTCGAATAGACATTTCGTCGAATGCCAAGATGCACAGATTTTCTTCTGGTTCCCGATTACCGGTAATTCCTTTAATTGTTTCGAAAATTTGCCTATTTATACCGCATTTCATCGGTATTTTGTTTAGTAAGGCTTTTAATGTACCTTCGCTTGGTCGCCTCAGCAGTCTATAGCAGCCAGTAGACCTTTTGTAGATGCTTAAAGCCATAACTTTGTCATCTATACTCCACCTCCGTCCAGTCAGTTTTCTGGGAGTATTTTGAAGTTGACTTTGCAACAATAATGCAAATGGCCCTGATGTATTTTTATCTATGAGACTTTTCACATTTCTATCTGTAGTTAATTGTTTGAAGAGGGGATGTGGTTGTTTCTTAATTTTTTTTCTTAGTCTCATAATTTCACTCAAATTTCTCCTACATTTTTTGTAAAGTTTGAGTTTTTTAGGGGTCAACTCTACTGACTTGCTTAAATCCAGCTCCCTCAAAATCCCTTTGGTCTTTGGCATCTGGAAATATGAAATGTATCAATAAGTAAATCACAGGTTTTATTGTTCATTTATTGTTTAATGGGAGTGAAAATTGGTATACTACAAACCTTCTGGCTATCAGTAGTTGGTTTACTTAAAGTTGGCAGTTGAACAGGTGAAGATGTAGTAGGGTTGGCTATGGTTGGCACCTGAACAGGTGAAGATGTAGTTGGTTTGGCTGCGGTTGGCTCCTGAACAGGTAATGAACTTTCCATTGTTACTAGCACCTAAAAATTACAATAAGATTTTTGTGAGCCAAGGTGATGATCAGTTTTTACATTTAAATTATCAGGATGTTTCAAATGTCATATTCTTAAAGTTGCTTATGAAAACCATTTTATGAAATTCAGAGATGTGTTTAAATTTTGCTTTATAACATTACTAAGGTAGACAGAGAGTTAACTGCTTTTATTATTACTGGCACAAGTCCACTCTTGACCTTGATCATGCCTGATGGGAATTGATGAGGTCTATGATGAAATGGGCTTATAAATTCCAATCACATATTTTCAAGCTTTAAGATTGATGGATTGTAGAGTAATATAGTAATAAATGTTAACTTACTTGAGGTTTATCAACCGAGATATTAGTATCTTGTTCACTTCCACTTGTGGTTGCACATTGTTCCTGGCGAAACTTAACCATTAAGTCCTGTGTTCCAATTGGGATGGCGTAATTGTTCAATCTTATTCTAGCACTGCTAGTAAATGAGGAGTCATCAAAGTGCTTACTGCATAACATCTTGTGTTGTGAGTGCAAGTCTCTTAGTGATTTCTCAGTTGACCACTCTCCAGTAGGGAAACAGTATTCAGCCCATACACGTGCGCTGAAATTATTGAAAAAAGATTTTTATCTAATACTACACTTTGATCATAGTTTAACTTTTAACTACTTCATCCATGCGTCACATCAGTCACAATTAGTTAAAATCTAGTTCAAAATGAACTAGATTTTAACTAATTGTGACTGCTTCAGTATTACAGTGATCACTTTTCAAATATTTGAAAAATGTAGAATGTTACATAAATTAATGTAATTGTCAACAAAACATTGATGGTCCGGGACTCTTAAGATAAAGTTGACATTTGTTTATTGTGTTTAGGTAAAGTACTAGGTAGGTAAGGTCAGGGAGAAAGTAATCAAAATTGAGAATAGTTTAATTACTTACTTTAGCATTGTATGTCTACCAGGTAGAGGAAATCTGTGGAAACTCAAGTTTCTATCTTCTGTTGCAGTGATGTTACACTTAGCACATTTTCTTCTGAGTTCATAGCGTGTATGGCGTGACATTTTAACAATTAATGCACAGACGTTCACAAAATTAAGGAAATGAGTCTTTTTCTAGTACAATAATTGTCCAGGCAAGGCACAAAAAATAACAAACAATGAAAATGAGTCTATCTCGTAAGTGTCCAGCACGCACACAAAACAAAAACACAGAAGCACAAAATTCAAAACAAAAAAATGAGTCTCTATCTCGTAAGAATCCTCAGGCACATGTTATGATGTTAGAAAAACCATTAGAAAAACATTAAATACGACGTCTACCGCGTCCGATGAGCCACCATATTTGTTTTGTTTTCAGGCGTTGTTGCCAGAGTAAAAGTATTAAATCCTTCTAAAAAACTATTTTTTTATAATAATAAAAAAGGAGTAACAGATGTGCTCAGCACATGAATTTTATACATATAATAAATAATGATTTTTTTTAGAAATGGAGTCATTAGTCACCATATTATAACAAAATAATTCTACTAATATGGTAGAAATGTTCTAATCTGGTCAAGCAAAGCACCAATAGCGATTTCTCTGTCTAGCGTATATCGTTGTCTCTGTTTCGTTTCTTTTGCCCGACGTTTGCATTTGCTTCTTAGAGAGTTGACCCCCCCTGGATAAGAGTTAGTAGAACTCGAGTTATAAGTGTTTATGTTAACGTGGCCACTTGACGCGCGCGATGACGTAACCGCGCGGGGCGCGGAGGTGTTTACCGTTAGGCGAGCGCGGGGCCTTACAGGTTAAACCTGGCGCGTCGTAGACGGATACTACATGCAGCACAGGCGCACTCAAATCTTTCATGCAGGGCGGGCTGGATACTTATGCCCACAGCCACGCCAAGCAAGCCAAACCTGGAACGTTCCGCAAAACTTATGTAGCAAAGCGAGCTAAGAAATATTAGAAGTAAGGACGGTTATAATAATATTGAAAGAAAAAACCCAACATGCTTTATATGCAGACAGTAGAAGGAAAAAAATGAAACCCGCGTGTCACACAAAGACACTAACCAAATTTTGCAAAATGCTCAGCCTAAATGGGCATGAAAATAAATGCGGGAAATGGGCAACAGGTAGTTCTGGCAGCAAAATATCATTCTTAGCATAGTTAAGGAAACATATAAGTTCTCGGTAAAGTTTGATCACGTACCTTTGAATAAAATTATTAATATTTTAAGTTAAAGCACCAACCAACAATTCGCTTTACGGTCGCCAAAAATGTGGGCGATACAATAAAAGACTTGATCGACCCTGATATAATATGTGATTTATTAACCAAAAAAAGAAGTTTTACAAAAGTTAACAGTGTCGCGACAAAATATGGCGGTTAAGCGCGAGCGCGTTCCAAGTACGAGTCTAGTTTGTTGTGTGTAGTTGTCGCCGTTGATTCACGAATGTTGCCATCTTTTGGACGCGTTCATGATAGCTGCGTTCCGGCGTAGACATGTTTATGTTATTATATTTATATTTTAGTTTATTTGCACTTTTTTTTTTCAATCTTTTTATTTACAGGTTAGGCGAAGGTTTACTACCATTTAAAACGTTCTGGGTCCATGTTGACATTTAAAAACATTAACTTCTGCACTTTTAAAGTTGTAAGCATCGTTCGCCGATCGGTTAATATTAATCCTGATTTAGAAAACATCCTTTCACAGGGAACTGAGGTGGCGACTATGTTGCAATGTGTTCTTACAATCCATGCTAAATTTGGATAAATTTGGCGATGAATTTTCCACCACTTGAGTGGATCGGTTAATTCTCCCGATGGCGTTTTAAGGGGAAGTGGATCGTCCCCACCGAATGTGTCTCCACGTTGTCGTTGTGGTGGGGCTTGAGCGTCTCAATGATCTTGCGAGCTTTCCCGGTAGAGCCACTCATGCCGGAAGGTCGCAAGTGAGGGATCAGACCAAGAGAGACACTCGCGAGGAATCCCGCTCGCTGCCTTCTGGTACGCGTCTGCTCATCAGACGTGGCTGTGAAGGCAGTGAGCGGGTGGGAGGAGAGGCCCTGTGATGGAGAAAGGGCGGAGGAGTAAGGGACCGCACCCTCTAAAAGGAAAATATGGAACAAGGCTTTTGCAAAATGAGTCCCCAGGTGGGTCCCTACTGCTCAGCGGTCGGGGAATCCCACCCCGCTTCGGCGGGCTGCCCTCCGTACTCTGGGATGAGCAACAAACGCCTTCCACTTGCCAGTAGCAACAAGAGCCGAGGAGGCTCAGAATCGACGTCATCCGGATCCGCTTCTTTCAAGGAGCTGATGGCGTTCGATTGTGTTGCGGGGAGTTCGCCTGAGCGCCGAGGAGGTGCAGGGTCAGATTCTGGCTCTACACTTGACCTAGTAACGGTCAGCTCGGCGGGCTCTGGAGACAGAGGAGGGGGGGCTGCTGCGGAGAAGTTCTTCCGCAAGCGACCCAGACGGGAGGAAGACGGGGAGTCGACCTCCGAGGGCGAGTTTGCCTCCGCCCGCAAGATCCCCACCGCTAGGCGGGGCAGGGGCTGGGAGGCAGGGAGGGGGCTGGCTCCCTCTACCCGGGAGGTGGAGCGTCGGGCTGGGAGGTTGGTGGAGGAGGGGCGTCGCCCTGGAGGGAGCGGTCGTAGGGCTCCCTCCACTCTTCCGCCTCCTCTCGACTCTGACGACTCGGAGTCCCCGGGAGAGGTGCCTCCCACTGTTGAGGAGCAGAGGGCCCAGTTCGCGGAGGTCGTGGAGGCCGCGATCCGCGCTGTGGCCTTCAAGAGGAAGCAGTCCTTGAAGCGGGAGGCCATCAGCGCGGCCAAAGCCTCCATTCTGGCGGCAGCGGCGGCCAACGGGGGGAAAACGAGGCAAAGGAGGCGTCTGAGTTGCGGGCGGAGGTCGCCCGCCTCGCGGTTCTTACGGAGCGACTCGTTCGGGAGAATGAGTCGCTCCGGAGGGACCTGGAGGCGATGGCCAGAGCGGCCTCCGAGAAGCCGCGCGGGGGGGCTGAGTCCGGCAGCGCCGGAGGGGGGCCAAGTGCTGAGCCAGGTGCGAGACCTGGTGCGGCAGGATCTGGCTCCCTTCCGGAAGCAGTTCTCCGCTTTGGAGGACATGGTCCGGCGCTCCCCAACGGCGGTGACACAGAGGCCCCCGGGCTAGCAGCAGACGGCGGCTTCGTACGCAGCCGCCGTGGCTGCCAGCCCGGGAACGTCCGGCCAGGCGGCGAAGGCCAAAAGAGGAGCCGCGCCAGCGCCTGTGACGCCGGCGCCTGCGACGCCGGCGACGACCAAGTCGGCCCCGGTGAAGAAGGGCAGCAGGAAGGCTGGGGGGGAGTGGCTGAGGCTGCTGCGCCAGTGGCACCGCAGCCGCCCCCACCCCCACCCTCGGACCCTCTTGCCGCCGAGGCCGAGTGGCAGGTTGCTGGTCAGAAGCGGCAGGCCTCGAAAGCGGCCAAAAATAAGGCGAGGAAGCAGCGGCAGAAGGCCAACGCCATTGCGGCGAGGCTTCGCGCCCCGAAATCCGTGGCTGTGGTGCTTACACTGCAGCCGGAAGCGGAAGCGCGGGAGAGGGGCGTGACATATCTCGCCGTAATGAAGCGGGCGAAGGAGGCGTGAGCCTCCAAAAGCTGGGCATCAGCGGGGGCATCGGGGTCAGGAGGACCTTGACCGGTGCCCGGAAGCTCGAGCTCGCCGGAGCGGAGAGTGGCCCGTTCGCGGACGCCCTGGCCGAAAGGCTGAGGGCGGTCTTACCCGCGGACGAGGTCCGGGTGTCCAGGCCGACTAAGCGCATCGACATGCGCATAGTGGGCCTGGATGACTCCGTGACGGAGGAGGAGGTTGTGGCCGCCGTCGTCAGGACTGGGGGGTGCTCTGCCGAGCTTGTCAAGGTGGGCACCATCCGTCCTGACAACACGGGCATGCAAACCCTTGTGGTGAGCTGCCCCGTGGCGGCGGCCAGAACTCTGTCGGAGGGACTAAGGCTCTTGGTGGGGTGGGTATCTGCGTGGGTATCTGTTAAAACTGCTGGAACCTAGGCCTCTGAGGTGCTACCGCTGCCATGTGGGCAATCACACGGGAGCTATGTGCCCCTCGGAGGTGGACCGCAACGGACTTTGTTTCCGCTGTGGTCAGCCCGGTCATCGGGCCAGCTCGTGCGAGGCCACGCCGCACTGCGTTGCATGTGCGGCTGTTGGCAAGCCGGCCGAGCACTGGGCTGGGGGAAGGACCTGCGCGCCATCCGCCCCGACCAAGGGCAAGAGGTCTGCCGCCGCCGCCGCCTCTGCCAACGCCGCGGCTTCCGTCGCCGCCATTGCCGCTGCTACTGTGGGTGCTGCGACTCCCGATACTCGGGAGGGGGCTGAAATGGAGTGCCAGTAATGGTCCCATTTCGGCCTCCTCCAGAGACAAGTCGGCCGCTGTGCAATTGCGCAGTGGCTGATGCCTGTGGACGGTGAGCGTGGGTGGCTTGCCGTCTGATACCAGGCTGAGTCGACGACGCGTTGTGCTTCACGCGCGCCTCAAGGAGCCGTCAGCACTAGGGACGGCGCCCCATAGGGTCAGTGCCTGCTAGGGTTGCGGAATTTGTTCGAAAGAGTCACCGCGGCCCTGGAACGCAAAGGGCACAAGAAGGAGCACGGGTGGGTTTTAGTCAGTAAAAGTCTGACACTCCCTACCGCTCCGCCCAGGGCGGGAGGGGTCATTTGATGATTTCCCATCCAAGGGGTTCCCACAATATGGTCGGTGAAAATAATGCTGTCTAAAATATTAAAAGGCGAGTATTTGTCTCTTTCTGCTATTGACTTTTCTGGAGGAACTGGTTGAAGATGTCCGGTCCCGGTGGCAGTTTTGGATATTTGGCATTGCACCATTTCTATTAACCGACTTTTTGTTACAGCACCTGTTGACTGGTCTCCAAAAGCTTTTAATTTGAATCTTGGGTCCAAGAAAAGGCAGAGTCAAAAAGTTCCACTTTTTTCAATATTTTTGAATCTGTCTTCTAGCCCTTTTTTTAAACTAAGCGCTACAGAGAAGACGGCATCACAAAGCACATTGTCACGCATCAATAAATTAAGGCTTACAGTTAAACATCTTGTATATACTACAACAGCACCGGCCGTGATGTAATTTTCACCACTCACGGTTCGCGTAATTTCTTCGAAAGTTCTTAGAACTTGACACAGCTCTCTTAATGCCTGCCATTCTTCTAAACATATGATAGAAAGATCTTTATTTATTACTGCCATGGTAGCACGTAGCGGTTGTTCCAATTCTACGAATCTCTCCAACATATAAAAAATGGAGTTCCACCTGGTTGGACATTCTTGTTTCAACCGTTTCGGTGGAAGTCCGTGGTCCACTAAGTATTTTGCAAGTTTATCCATAGCGGTGGTACTCTGCTTAAAAAAACGCAGTATCACCTTAACCTTATTAATAACAGAGTCCAACGTTTTCAGACCATCTTGTACAATTAGGTTTAAAGTATGCGCGTAACAATAATGCTTTAATTGCAAAATTTCTTTCATTGCCTTTAGCATGGCAGACGCGTTATCCGTAACACAAAAGTTATTTTTTTTTGAAAATTCCCCAATCATCGCATATGCGCTTGATCTTAGCTGCAATATTATCCGAAGACTGATTTCCGAAAAATTTGCAGCAGTCCAGCAACACATTTTGAATTTCAAATTCTTTATTTATATAGTGCCCTGTAACAGCTATATAGCTATCCGTAGACGTGGATGTCCACAAGTCGGTGGTTATGCAAATACTTTCGGCTTCTACAGCTACCTTGTCATGCATGGTCATCCTACATTTATGGTAGATTTCGGGAAGCAAGCTATTGCTGATAGTTTTGCGTGTTGGTAAAACATACCCGGGGATCCACCGAGAATACTTTCTAAACGACCGTTCTTCTACTAAGCTAAACGGATGAAAAGCATCAATAAACAGATCCATCAAATCAGCGTCAATTATTTTTTTCTGACACGCAGAGATTTTTTTTTGGCACGTAAGCATCCATTCGACATTGCTTCTTCGTCGGAGGAAAGGCAATGGATGATGCCGCAGGTGGAATTTTACTGTGTGACGCGACAACGGTGTCGCTCGTAGACGGTATAGCATCTACCACGCGCACATTACACGAAGTTTCAGTTTCAGAAGCTTGCAAAGAGTCTGGTGGTAGAGCTGCTGCACTGTTCACATTTGGATGTTGATAAGCAATAATGTGTTAACCCTCATAAACTTGATTTTGAGAAAATGGCGTCTTAAGATGTTAAACCAATTCTTATAAAGTTTGCTTGACAAAATATGTGCCTACTATTATTTTCTTTGTTTAATAAAAGGAATAATGGATTAGAAATAGTTTACTATTACAAAAAGACAACAAGGTAGTATTGTGACGTAGTAGTTAAGCAGTATCTTATAAGAATATATAATGTATCTTTTAGAAGACCTAGGCATTAATAAACGGACCGTATTATGATCAACAACTCTTTCATTTACTAAGTCCCGTCCTTACATGGCGACCCTGCTATTTAAGGTTCGGTGTCTAATTCCGGGCGCGGTACATCGCGGGGTGAAATAATGGGATTAAAAATTCGATTGCGTTACTGTTCGGACAAAGTGATAAGTTCGGTGCATAGTTTTAAAAATGGGAAAAACGCAAAGTAAAGAGGAAATTGTGATCGCACAAAACGCCGCAGGTGGCGCAAACGCGGCAGATGTTGCACAGCTACATCAAAACCAATCAGTAACTAATATTATACTGGGGGTGATGTTAATCATCCTAATTCTTGGAGTTTCATTTGGAGTCTATAAACTATATAAACGCTGCCACGTAGACTGGATGCGAGCGGAAATAGCCAGGAATGCTTTTAGGCGTTCTGGCCCAAGGCGTGAATCAAGGAGCAGAGGGGCCAGTGTCCAAAACGTCTAGCCTTGAGTAAAAACTCGGCTGGACAAAAGCAAACATCGAGCGAAGAGTCCTCATGTGTTAAAAAAAAGTGAAAGTGTAAGTGAAGTGTTACAAGTGTAGGTACGGTATGGACATGTTATATAAAGCAGGAGGAATCAAAGTATATTTTAGTTATCTGTGAGGAAATAGAGTCATATTATCAAAGAATTCAGAATTTTTGTTTAGAAAACGTACAGAGTTTAAGTACCTTGAACATCATGACTGAGTTTGACATGAGAACTGCAACTTCTCTTCTACCTGTGATGACAGGAGAGGAAGAATGTACAAAAAAAATAATAGAGAGAGATGCTATTGAATTTTATAGCCAAAACATTAAAAAAGAACATGAACCGCTATTAATATCTTTCGTTCTTAAAACTCGCATATCCCAACATGCCAAATTACGTTTGGCATCAAATTATAATTCTTCCACAGATCTTATAGAGGAGATGAAAAATAATTTACTGACTAAGCAATCGGCCACGGCGCTTCAGTTAGAGCTACTGCAGACGAGACAAGGGACCCAGAGCATTGAGGAATTTGGTAAGAAACTTGAAAACTTATTCGTTGAATTGACCATATCTCAAGCTGATGGAAAGGAAGATGCATATAAAATGTTAAGACCCGTAAATGAAAAACTACCTATTCAGCGGTTTACTGAAGGCTTGAGTACCATATTAGCTGCAAGAGATTATTCAGAACTGAAGGACGTTATTCGCGCGGCTAAAGATGAAGAACGGTCACATCAAGGTCACAACACATCGACGGAGACAATGTTTACTACTCAACATCGAGGTAAGCATAACCAATTTTATAGAGGACACAGCCGAGGCCGCGGTTATATATCTAATCGCAATTATAGGTCAACCCAGCCACAACCTCCGAGGAATCAGGGACCTTCAAGGACCCCTTACCGAGGCCGCGGAAGAAGTTTTGTTAACAATTCGCGAGGACGTGGACGTAATTATGGCCAAACAACGAATCCGGAAAACAATAATAGTAATAACAGACATAAAACATATTTACTGGATCAATCCAGAAACGATGCACCAGCAGCGTCAAATAATAAACAAACAAACAGTCAAAATTTGGATTTAGCGTTTTTTCGATCCTAACTTTATTTTAACATGTAACTACTATAATAATTTCGTAGAATTGCTTATATTCGATACCAAATACAGAATGCTAATTGACACGGGAGCCTCTTTGTCAGTGGTGAAACATGAAACAATAAAAGACTGGCAAATTCCAATACATCCAGAATGCATAACCATTAATGGTATTGGTGGTAAATCGCCACCGACGGTTATGTTTACATACCATTATCCATATGCGGAAAAGAATTCAAACATAAGTTTTATGTTCTAAAGAACCTACCTTGTTTACAGGACGGTATAATTGGCCAAGAATTTTTAAAGAAATATAATTGCGTTCTAAATTATGAACATAACACGTTGACAATAAATAATTCGATAACAGTCGGTATAGAATCAGGGAAGAAAGATAGAAACTTATATATTACGATACCTCCAAGGTGTGAAAAACTTTTTCAGATACAGTGTTTTGAGAGTGAGGCTAGCGTTGTATTTCCGAGAGAATTATGCGAGGGCGTATTTATTGCTGGAAGTATCTGTCAACCCAAAGAGGGAAAGATCATAATACAAATTTTAAATACACGTGAAACCGAGGCTCAACTGAATTATTTTAAACCCGAGATTGACAATTTATCTAATTATAATATTTGTTCATTCGAAAACCAACATATAAGCGGAGAAAGAGTTAAAAAACTATTATCGTTGATAAAATTACAGCACTTAAACAAAGAAGAATCTATAAGTATACAAAATATTTGTGCAAAGTATGCAGATGTATTCTACTTACCGGGAGATAAATTAGGCACTTGTAACCTTTACGAACAGAAAATTCAGTTAAAACCAAATTCGGATCCAGTTTATACCAAACAATATAGATTACCATTTTCGCAGCGTAATGAAATTGAAAACCAGATAAAAAGAATGCTTTCTAATGATATTATAGAGCCCGCGAGTAGTGAATGGTCTAGTCCAGTACTACTAGTACCCAAGAAACTAGAGAATAGTAATAAAAGATGGCGTTTAGTTGTTGATTTCCGGAAATTAAATAACCGCATAATGGATGACAAATTCCCTCGCCCAAACATAACGGATATATTAGATTCACTTTCTGGGGCAATATATTTTTCACAGTAATTAGACTTAACACAAGCATATTATCAGGCAAAATTACATTCCCCACCGAATGTGTCTCCACGTTGTCGTCGTGGTGGGGCTTGAGCGTCCCAATGATCTTGCGAGCTTTCCCGGTAGAGCCACTCATGCCGGAAGGTCGCAAGTGAGGGATCAGACCAAGAGAGACACACGCCTGCTCGCTGCTCTCTGGTACGCGTCTGATTATCAGACGTGACTGTGGGAGCAGCGAGCAGGTGGAGAGGTGAGTTAGGAGAGAGGGCCCTGAGAAGGGGCGGAGCGAACAGGGACCGCACCCTTAAAAGGAACAAATATGAAAAAAGGCGAATGTAAAATGAGTCCCCAGGTGGGTCCCGACTGCTCAGCGGTCGGGGAATCCCACCCCGCTTCGGCGGGCTGCCCTCCGTACTCTGGGGTGGGCACCAAACGCCTTCCGCTTGCCAGTGGCAACACGAGCCGAGGAGGCTCCCAATCGTCGTCATCCGAGTCTGCCTCCTTTAAGGAGCTGATGGCGTACGGTTGCATAGAGGAGAGTTCGCCTGAGCGCCGGGGTGGTGCGGAGTTGGATTCCGGCTCCGCGCCAGACCTAGTAACGGTCAGCTCGGCGGGCTCTGGAGACGAAAGAGGGGGGGCTGCTGCGGAGAACGTTAAGTTCTTCCGCAAGCGGCCCAGACGGGAGGATGACAAAGAGTCGTCCTCCGAGGGCGAGTTTGCCTCCGCCCGCAAGATCCCCACCGCTAGGCGGGGCAGGGGCTGTGAGGCGGGGAGGGGGTTGGCTCCTCCTACCCGGGAGGTGGAGAGTCGGGCCGGGAGGTTGGTGGAGGAGGGGCGTCGCCCTGGAGGGAGCGGTCGTAGGGCTCCCTCTACTCTTCCGCCTACTCTCGACTCTGACGACTCGAAGGCCCCGGGAGAGGTACCCCCCACCGCCGAGGAGCGGAGGGCTCAATTTGGGGAGGTAGTGGAGGCCGCGATCCGTGCTGTGGCCTTCAAGAGGAAGCAGTCCTCTAAGAGGGAAGCCATCAGCGCGGCCAAGGCCTCCATTTTGGCGGCAGCGGCGGCCAACAACGTCGGGTCCGGAGAGGCGACAGAGTTGCGGGCGGAGGTCGCCCGCCTCGCGGCCGTAACGGAGCGACTCATTGCGGAGAATGAGTCGCTCCGGAGGGACCTGGCTGGCATGGCCAGGGCGGCCTCGGAGGAGCCGCAGGGGGGGCCGAGTCCGGCGGCGCTGGAGGGGAGCCAGGTGCTGAGCCAGGTGCGGAGCCTGGTGCGGCAGGAGCTGGCTCCCTTCCGGAGGCAGGTGTCCGTCTTGGAGGATATGATCCGGCGTCCCCCGTTGGCGGCAGCACAGAGGCCCCCGGGACAGCAGAAGGCGGCTTCTTACGCGGCCGCGGTGGCTGCTGGCCCGGGAACGTCCAGCCGGGCGAAGGCCAAGGCGGGAGCTGCGCCAGCGCCTGTGACGCCGGCGCCCGCGACGCCGGCGACGACCAAGTCGGCCCCGGCGAAGAGGGGTAGGAGGAAGGCTGGAGGAGGAGCGGCTAAGGCTGCAGCGCCAGTGGTGCCGCAGCCGCCCCCACCCCCACCCCCACCCTCGGACCCTCCTGCGGCCGAGGCCGAGTGGCAGGTTGCTGGCCAGAAGAGGAAGGCCAAAGAGGCGGCTAAGAAGAAGGCGAGGAAGCAGCGGCGGAAGGCCAACGCCATTGCGGCGAGGCTTCGCGCCCCGAAGTCCGCGGCTGTAGTGTTAACACTGCAGCCGGAAGCGGAACAGAGGGGCGTGACTTATCTCGCCGTATTGAAGCGGGCGAAGGAGGCGGTGAGCCTCCAAGAGCTGGGCATCAGCGGGGGCATCGGGGTCAGGAGGACCCTAACCGGTGCCCGCAAGCTCGAGCTCGCCGGAGCGGAGAGTGGCCCGTTCGCGGACGCCTTGGCCGAAAAGCTGAGGGCGGTCCTACCCGCGGACGAGGTCCGGGTGTCCAGGCCGACTAAGCGCATCGACATGCGCATAGTGGGCCTGGATGACTCCGTGACGGAGGAGGAAGTTGTGGCCGCCGTCGCCAGGACTGGGGGGTGCTCTGCCGAGCTCGTCAAGGCGGGCACCCTCCGGCCTGACAACACGGGCATGCAAACCCTTGTGGTGAGCTGCCCCGTGACGGCGGCCAGAACTGTGTCGGAGGGCCGAAGGCTCTTGGTGGGATGGGTGTCTGCGCGGGTAAAACTGCTGGAACCCAGACCTCTGAGGTGCTACCGCTGCCATGTGGGCAACCACACGGGAGCTATGTGCCCCTCGGAGGTCGACCGCAGCGGACTTTGTTTCCGCTGTGGTCAGCCCGGTCATCGGGCCGGCTCGTGCGAGGCCACGCCGCACTGCAGTGCATGTGCGGCTGTTGGCAAGCCGGCCGAGCACTGGGCTGGGGGAAGGGCCTGCGCGCCATCCGCCCCGACCAGGGGCAAGAGGTCCGCCGCCGCCGCCGCCTCTGCCGCCGCCGCGGCTTCCGTCGCCGCTTCTGCCGCTTCTGCTGCGGGTGCTGCGACTCCCAACGCTCGGGAGGGTGCTGAGATGGAGTGCCAGTAATGGTCCCATCTCGGCCTCCTCCAGAGATAAGTCGGCCGCTGTGCTATTGCGCAGTGGCTGATGCCTGGGGACGGTGAGCGTGGGTGGCTCGCCGTCCGATACCAGGTTGAGTCGACGACGCGTTGTGTTCCACGCGCGCCGAAGGAGCCGTCAGCACCAAGGACGGGACCCCATAGGGTCGGTGCCTGCTAGGGTTGCGGAATTTGTTCGAAAGAGTTGCCGCGGCCCTGGAACGCATAGGGCACAAGAAGGATCACGGGTGGGTTTTAGTCAGTAAAAGTCTGACACTCCCTACCGCTCCACCCAGGGCGGGAGGGGTCATTTGATGATTTCCCATCCAGAAAAAAAAAAAAAAAAAGGCAAAATTACATTCGGACAGCAGAAAGTATACTGCATTCACAACACCCTCAGGACAGTATCAAATGACTCGTATGCCGATGGGGTTAAAGACAAGTCCCAGTTATTTTTCACGTTTAATGACGGTAGCAATGTCAGGACTGAATTATGACAAATGTTTTATTTATTTAGATAATTTAATTTGTTTCGGAAGAAATTTAGACATGCATAACAAAAATTTGTTAGATATTTTGACTAGACTACGAAAAGTAAATTTAAAATTAAATCCAGACAAGTGCGATTTTCTTAGAAAAGAAATATTATATTTAGGACACGTGGTATCAGCAGAAGGAATTAGACCTGATCCGGAAAAGATTAAAGTTTTAAACACCTATCCAGTTCCGAAAAACGCTGATGAACTGAAACGTTTCATAGCATTTTCTAATTACTATAGGAAATTTATCCCAAATTTTGCCAAAATTTGCATACCATTAAACAACGTATTTCGTAAAAACGTAATTTATAATTGGGATGAAAACTGCCAAAAATCATTTAATATGTTAAAAAACAGGTTAGTAAAACCACCGGTATTGCAATATCCCTTGTTTGATGACAATAACACTTTCATTCTACAAACTGATGCATCAGGATATGCTATAGGATCAGTTTTGTGTAATTCCGATCGTAGACCAATTGCTTACGCCAGCCGAAGCTTAAACAAGGCCGAGGGCAGGTATCCTACAATCGAAAAAGAATTGTTAGCGATAATCTGGTCTGTAAAATATTTTAGGCCTTACCTGTATGGAAGACAATTTATTATAGAAACGGATCACAGGCCATTAGTATATTTGTATAATTTGACAGATCCTTCCAGTAGATTAATGAAATTTCGGTTGTAACTCGAAGAATACAATTATAAAGTAGTATACGTAAAAGGACGTGATAATGTAGCTGCAGATGCATTATCGCGCATAGAGGTGACTTGCGAAGAATTACGAAGTATGAATGAACATATTATATCTGTACTTACAAGAGCAAAGAGACGGGAGCTTGAGAAAAGTTCGAGTAATCATACTTCGGTGGCTAATATTCCTAAAAACGATTGGATTGATCACCCAAGAGTTGTAGAAATGTTAAAACTACCGAAGGATTACACCAAATTAGTATTTGCGAATGATGAAGAATGGAGGAAAATTAAAAAACATGTGTCTAAACAGAATAGAGATTATGCTTATTCGTCGTCAAATCGCACTATATATGTAAAACTATTTACTCAATCACAGCGTACACGAGCGGTCTCTGTGAGAGAAATGGAATTACTTTGTGCAGATTTAAAAATAGATATATTATATATAATTAAAGATGAAAATAATGAAGAAATAATTAAAGAGCTAGCTCAATATATAAATAAATTGCCTAAGTGGTCCGGACCCCGCTTATGCGTTGTAAAAGGCGTTAGAAAGATTAACGACGACGATACAAAGAGAGTTATTTTAAACGACTATCATATTCTTCCCACTAGTGGACACGCAGGGATAAGACGTATGTTAAACAATATTAAAAAAATATATTTTTGGAGTGGATTAGAGCGGGATGTAACTAATTTTGTAATGAAATGTACGAAATGTCAACGTTACAAATACTTAAATACAATAAAAGAACCTATGATTATAACGGATTGTGGAAATTCAGCTTTCGATAAAATATATATCGACTTAGTAGGACCTTTACCACGAGATGATAACTACAACTACATTTTAACACTTCAGTGTGACCTCACCAAATATGTCGAGGCGTATCCGGTAGCGAGTAAGGATGCGCGTACGGTGGCCACAACGCTGGTAAATAATTTTATACTTAGATATGGCATTCCCCGAGAGATAGTAAGCGACAGGGGAACCGAGTTTGTCAACGCCATATTGAAAGAGGTATGTATAATTTTAAATATAAGTCATTTACAGTCTACAGCTTATCATCATCAAACTTTAGGTTCACTAGAAAATAGTCATAAACATTTAACTTTTTAATTGAGAATTCAAGTTAACAGTCACACACCGGAATGGAGTTCATGGGTACCCTACTGGTGTTTCTCGTATAACACTTCAGTACATTCGAGTAAAAAATTTTCACCATATGAACTAGTGTTTGGAAAACATTGCAACATACCTTCCAACCTCACAACAACAATAGACCCAATTTATAATTTTGATAATTATGCTGTCGAATTAAAATATCGTTTACAGAAATAAAATTGATTGAGTCAGGCGTTACTTTGCGGAAATCCATTTTAAATTTGAAAATGAAAACAATATATCTAGTTTTAATTTCCGCGAATATTAGTGGGTTGCAGGTATGCACCTCCCTCCCGCCCGCTATATTATGCACATGCAAGATTACTGGGCAAATGCAAGGATTTTAAGCACATGCAGGAAGGCAATGCAAAACCCAACACCATTACCGACACGTGTTTCGCCTCTCCACGAGGCATCCTCAGGGGACGTGTTGACTGGCCATGCAACGGGGTATATGTGGGTCAGACGGGCCGTAACTTTGACATAAGGTATGGGGAACATGTTGCCGCGTATAGAAATGGCCATTCGGACAAATCGAATTTCGCGAAACATTTAATTGATACCGGCCATTCATTGCGCGACAACAATAGTTTTAATGTACTACATGTTTGTGATAAGGGTTTCCGGCTGTGTGTTTTGGAACAATTAGAGATCTTGAAACATAGTAATAATAATAATTTTGCACTGTTGAATGACCAGACGAATTTGGTTTCTTCCCCTTTACTGCGTATGTTTGTGGGTAGTTGTACACAAATAACCAACGGTGGCAGTGTATAGAAGGGGGGTGCCTTGTACTAATTTCTCAGTCGCAACTCAACGGTCAGCGAGTCAACACGTCCCCTGAGGATGCCTCGTGGAGAGGCGAAACACGTGTCGGTAATGGTGTTGGGTTTTGCATTGCCTTCCTGCATGTGCTTAAAATCCTTGCATTTGCCCAGTAATCTTGCATGTGCATAATATAGCGGGCGGGAGGGAGGTGCATACCTGCAACCCACTAATATTCGCGGAAATTAAAACTAGATATATTGTTTTCATTTTCAAGTTTACAGAAATCTCAAATGGATGCTAAAAACAATCTAATCAATTCTAAAATTGTCAGGAAATGTAAATATGATAGTAGTATCAATCCAATTACATATAAAACTGGTGATTTAATATTGGTTAAAAATGAGAATCAAAATAAACTGGAACCATTATATTTAGGCCCGTTTCCAGTAGTTAAGGAAATATCTCCAAATGTTGTAGTTTTAGTTAAAGGAAAAGAGAAAACTATTCATAAAAATAGAACTAGACTTTATCAAGACTAACATTAAGTTGCAGGAAAACTTTTGTTTGAAATGGTACGGTATTGTTAGGGAATTAGAATTGTATTTTAACACATTTCCACGATTACATTATTATTCAGCTTACATTTTTAATCTTGTTAAAATTATATTGGCTGAATGAATAAATTTCCTTGCCTGTCACCTGACAACGATAGTTTGTAACTTTTGTTTGTGGATTGAATGCTCACATAAAAGGTTCAGAATATCGGGGCTCTGGCCCATTTCAGGGCCCAGGGGCCGTATTATGACCTCTTAAAACCATCATGTTTTCGGTGTGAAAAAGAGACGGAGCTATACAGGACGAATAGCACTATCCTTTTCTCACACAGAAAACATGATGGTTTTAAGATGTCATAATACGGCCCCAGTTCGGACCACCAGGAGAACAAGTACAGTACCTACTGTAAGTCAATCTGATCTAATAACTACCGACTTATTCTTTAAATATCATACTAAGTTATAAACTGTGGCCGTTATTTTGTTTTAACTTTGAATTATATTTTGTTACCATTGTTAGCCTTTAAATTTATGTAGGAAGTACTCGTATGTACAACATTTTATATTCCAACATAATAAGTACCTATTATGTTTAATACAAGTGTAATGCTTATTATGGATCATGATAATAAACGTGTGATTTGAATGTTACCCTACAAGCATTTTATTAACTTTCCTCCTTCAGATTTATAGAAATATTGTTGCGCGCCAGAATTAAGTTAGGATGATAGCGGCATTCGGTACCACTAGCGCCATCTAGTATCGAGTAGCAGAACTATTGAAGTCAAGGACCTTCGAGATTTTTCTATGCTAGAATTCTCGGACCTTAGTCGGTCGCGACCGATATGTACGCGAACTTTCTGGAGTTCTACTCGGCGCTCTATATAAGGCCGGCGCATGTACCGACCGAGTCAGTATTGGAATTGCGATACAAGTGATAACTTCGAGAGCGATCTTCGACTGCGAACTCAAGTGATTAATAGTGCGATTGTGTTTTGTGATTAGTGAGTTTAAAGTGTATATTAGTGTTGAGTAAATTAAAG
Source organism: Hecatera dysodea (assembly GCA_905332915.2). Classification (NCBI taxonomy): domain Eukaryota; kingdom Metazoa; phylum Arthropoda; class Insecta; order Lepidoptera; family Noctuidae; genus Hecatera; species Hecatera dysodea. The sequence continues at coordinate 10,364,625 of HG995306.1, read as the reverse complement.
TGTCATCTTTGTTTATTTAATCGGCTGATTTTAATTGTAACGAACCCGAAGCTCGTAACAGTTGGTGTCAGAAGAGTGGATTTAAAAGATGCCGATTCTACCAAAGGACGACACGGAGGGTATTCGTACCCGTAGTCAACGCCAGCAGGAGACGGACCAGAGGCGTTTTGGAGGTGCAATGCCGCAGACGACGGAGAGACAGTTGCCGACCTTGGAGGCCGGCTCGTCCGCAGTAACTCCAGCATCATCATCAGCACCAGACTTTGCTGCTCTGATGATGATGCTGCAGGAACAGGCTCGTCGTCAGGAAGAACAGGTCCGTCGTCAGGAGGAACAGGCTCTTCGGTTGGAAGAACGGCTGCAACGTGACAAGGAGGAACAGGCTCGCCGTCAGGAAGAACAGGCTCTTCGGTTGGAAGAACAGCTGCAGTATGACAAGGAGGAACAGGCCCGCCGACAGGAGGAACAGGCGCGTCGCCAGGAAGAACAGATGTTCCTCATCAAGGATCTGCATGCCACTTTCGGCAAGGAAATGAAGGTTGTAAAAGATAAGGTGATTCAACATGAAAACCGCCTGATAGAAGCTGAAACCCAGATTGTGGAAATAAAGAAAGCAATGGACAACCTTAAAGTAGGAGATGGAATTGCAACCTCTGTAGCTACTACACCTTCGCCACGGGGATTCAAAGTGCCGCCGTTCGATGGAACATCTTCCTGGTCGGCCTACAAAATACAATTTGAGGCCGTTATGCAGGCGAACGGGTGGAATAAAAATCAGGCCATGACTGCCCTCACACTAGGTCTGCGGGACCAGGCCTTAACTGTTCTGGAAGCTCTCGGCAAGGAAGTGACTTACGAGCAGCTCCTTGAGGCGCTGGAATCTAGGTATGGCGACGCTCATCTGGAACACGTGTTTCGTGCGCAGCTAAAGAATCGCGTGCAACGCAGCGGTGAAAACCTGCAGCAGTGGGCCCTTGAGGTGGAGAAGCTGGTCCGAAAAGCATACCAGTCTGTACCTGCGCTCATTCAAGGGAACCTGGTGCAGGCATTCATTGACGGCATCCGCGACCTTGAGGTCAGAGCTACTGTGAGGCTCGGTCATCACGGGACGCTCAAGGACGCCTTGGCTCATGCTCTGGAAGTGGAAGCTGTGCGGCAGGATCATCGTTCCCATCGCGTCAGGGAGGTTGCAGCGGCTACTGTTCGCGACCGGTCTAAAGGATACAGCCCTAGATGCTATGGCTGTGGGGAAAGGGGCCACCTACGGTCCAGTTGCCCTAAGCGAACTGTAGATAGAGAAGATAGTGGATCTCCAGAGGGTAGGGCGGTTAACAGTACCGCCCAGCAACTGCAGGGAAACGAGTAAAAGCCAGGACTGCGGGGCGGGTGCTGGCTGATGTTCAGAGAGCCCCAAGGATTTCGATCTCACAAACCCATGACGGGAACAGCCTAATCATCAAGGGCGAGGTCAACGGAACGCCATGTAAGCTGACAATAGACACTGGAGCCTCTCGCACGGTTGTCAATTTCCAACTAGTAAGTCGGTTCCTTGGGGACTCCGCATACAACCGAGACCGCATAAATTTGGTGACGGCTACCGGTCAGCGCATACCCGTCCGCGGAGAGAAAGAGATGGAGTTGAAGCTAGGAAACAGGATCTATCTTCCCATACCAGAGGACCGACCACGCTGGGAGAGAAGTGCGAAACTTTGCAGTATCGATGGGCCTCTCCCAGCTGGTAAAGCAAGCGACTAGGGTGCCTGATGTTGTTAGTCATACTGCCAATTGTCTGGACCTACTGCTGACAACTGATCCGGACAGATGTATCGTAACAGTTTCTTCACCACTTGGAACTTCAGATCACTGTCTGGTGAAATCTGTATCGTCCTTCTCCCCACCTGACCGCGACTCTCGTGGCGAACGGCGAATGTGGCGTTACAAGTCAGCAGATTGGGATGAGATGCGGCACTTCTTTGCGTCTTATCCTTGGCAGCAGGTCTGCTTCTCTTCCGAAAATCCGACGAGCTGCGCGGATGCTGTAACCGATGTGATACGTCAAGCTATGGAATATTTCATCCCTTATAGCAATGTACCCATCGGTGGCTCAGCTCACCCATGGTTCAACGCCGATTGCGTTCAGGCTGAAGAGCACAAGCATTCGGCGTTTCTCGCCTGGGTTGATGCTCGTGATCGCAAAGCTCCGGATCTGATCTCAAAGAAGAGAGCCTTTAACCGTGCTGCCAAGTCCTACAAAAAGGCACTAAAGAAGGCTCGCTTCGACCATATAAACCATATTGGCACAAAGCTCTCTGCACAACCTTCAGGTAGCAGAGCCTTTTGGTCCCTTGCCAAGTCGGTCGAAGCGAACTTCTGTCGGCCCTCATTGCCTCCGCTGGTAAAGCCTGATGGAACACTGGCTCATACGGCGAGAGAGAAAGCAAGCCTTTTTGCGTCTCTTTTCGCCCATAATTCTCGTCTGGATACTAGCGGTGCTACTCCACCGACTCTGCCTCATTGTGACACCTCTATGACCGAGGTTCGTATAAGGAACAGAGAAGTTCTGAGAGCGCTGTGTCGCCTAGACGTGAATAAGGCTAGTGGACCGGATGGCATACCAGCGATTGTTCTCAAGGAATGTGCGCCCGAACTGTCTCCTGTGTTGACACGCTTGTATCGCCTCTCGTTCAGGACTGGTATAGTGCCCAAGTCCTGGAAGCTTGCCAACGTGCAACCCGTGCCCAAAAAGGGCAGTCGTGCCGATCCTGCCAACTATCGGCCGATTTCGGTAACCTCCATACTCTGCAAGATTATGGAGCGTGTATTGAATTCGCGCCTCATGGCATATCTAGAAGGTCACGATCTCCTCAGTGACCGACAGTATGGGTTTCGCCGTAATCGGTCAACTGGGGACCTACTAGTTTATGCCACCCACTTGTGGGGCGAGGCCCTCGAGAGGAACGGGGAAGCGATGGCCGTTTCCTTAGACGTCTCGAAGGCCTTCGACAGGGTATGGCACGCTAGCCTTTTGAGCAAGCTTCCAGCGTACGGCATTTCTCCTGGTCTGATTAACTGGATAGGAGACTTCCTGAGTGAACGGTCTCTCCGAGTTGTTGTCGACGGCTGCTCATCAGAGCCCATGACGACTAATGCCGGAGTTCCTCAGGGGTCTGTTCTCTCTGCAACTCTCTTCCTACTGCATATCAATGATCTGCTGGTGCCCGGTATCTATGGGTATGCAGATGATAGCACAGTTGTAGAGAGATACCTGCCTAGTGCTCGGGCTAGTAAGGAGCTAATCCAGTCCGAACGAGAGTCTATGGTGGAGCGTACGAATGTCTCACTTCAGGCAGTCTCCAAGTGGGGTGAAGCCAATCTGGTGGGATTCAACGCCGCCAAAACACAAGCGTGTCTGTTCACCGCCAAAAAGAGCCCGTTCACCTTGGCTCCTACTTTTCAGAATGTATCCCTGGAGTGCACCGACCGCCTTCAGCTTTTGGGAGTAGAAATCTCTTCAGACCTAAACTTTGGGCGGTTCATTGAGTCCAAAGCCAAGGTGGCTGCTAGGAAACTCGGCGTTCTCGCAAAGGTCCGCCGGTACTTCACATCAGAACAGCTTTTGATGCTATATAAGGCACAGGTTCGTTCGTGTGTGGAGTACTGCAGCCATATATGGGCTGGTGCTGCGAAATGCCACCTAGCGGCTTTGGACTCGGTGGAAAGGCGAGCGAAGAGGCTAATTGGTGATCCAGATTTGGTTAAATCCAATCTTCAAAGCCTTGAGCACAGGCGTAAAGTAGCCAGCCTTTCGGTGTTTTACAGGTTGCATTTTGGAGAGTGTGCGCAGGAACTGCATAACTTGATCCCGCCATCCCTTTTTTACCATCGGACGACCCGACGTACGGCGAGTATCCATCCATACGTTGTTGAAACTTCTACGGTCCGGACTAAGCGTTTTGCCTCGTCGTTTATACCGCGAACATCGAAGGATTGGAACAATTTGCCTGCGGCGGTCTTCCCGTCCGATTATAATCTGAATGTCTTCAAGGCAAGAGTGAATAGGCTCATAAACTAGTGCGCCTTACCATCAGAGATTGCATCGCTGCTTACCATCAGGTGGGATCGCAGTCAAGCACTAGTTTATAACAAGTTAAAAAAAAAAAAAAAAAAAAAAATGTGAGGAAGTGGACTGGTTACGTCGAAGCCAATATGTATCGACTGGGAACCTTAGCAAGGATGCACAAACGAAAGTGACCACACTTTTAGACGACTGTCGCAGCGTTCTGTCTCAAAATGAAATGGTCAAGGCGAAGAGAATGTTACTGAAGTATGCCAATATTTTCTCTTCAAATGATGCTGACATCGGGAAGACTGATTTAGTTCAACACAAAATAAATACAGGAGATGAGTTGCCTATCCGTCAGCGGCCAAGGAGATTGCCAGTAGCACGTGAAAAGGAAGTGGAAACCATGATTGAGGGAATGGTTAAGGATGGTGTCATAGAACCTTCATCGAGTCCATGGTGTTCACCTGTTGTGCTGGTAAGAAAGAAGGACGGCAGCATGCGATTTTGTGTTGACTATCGTCGTCTGAACGACGTTACGAAGAAGGACAGCTATCCTTTGCCAAGAATTGATGACACGTTGGACATGCTTACTGGAGTAAAGTGGTTTAGCACGCTGGACCTAAAAAGTGGCTACTGGCAGGTTCAAATTGATCCTAAGGACAAGGAGAAAACCGCATTCTCGACAGGAAAGGGTCTATGGCAATTTAAAGTCATGCCGTTTGGATTGTGTAACGCTCCGGCAACGTTTGAAAGGTTGATGGAACTGGTACTAACCGGGTTAATTGGCGATGCTTGTCTGGTCTACTTAGATGACATCATCATCGTAGGCCGTACGTTTGATGAACATCTGCAAAACCTGGAACGCGTGCTCATGAAGATCCAGAGTGCAAACCTCAAGTTAAGTCCAAAGAAGTGTTCATTCTTCAAACGGCAAGTTAGCTTTTTGGGATATGTAGTGTCGGAAGAAGGTATCCGCACGGATCCAGAGAAAATCGCCGCAGTCAAGGACTGGCCAATTCCAAAAGACAAGACGCAGGTCAGAGCATTTTTGGGTTTGTGCTCTTATTATCGGAGATTCGTAAAAAACTTTGCAGACATAGCCAAACCCCTGCACAAGCTAACCGAAGAGAAGCGACATTTCTGCTGGGACGAGAGTTGCGACATTGCATTCCAGGAGCTCAAGGAACGTCTGTGCAAAACACCTATTTTGGGGTATCCTGATACGGGCAAGGAATTTATAGTTGACACAGATGCCAGCGATATAAGACTTGGCGGTGTGTTATCTCAACGGAATGGCGATCAAGAGATTGTGATAGCGTACTTCAGCAAATCTCTGTCGAAGCCAGAAAGGAATTATTGTGTCACGCGACGGGAATTACTTGCTGTGGTCAAGTCATTGCAGCATTTTAGCAAATATCTGCTGGGAAGGAAATTCCACTTACGAACTGACCATGCTGCGCTGAAATGGCTATTGCAATTCAAAAATCCAGAAGGACAAGTTGCGAGATGGATTGAACTACTTCAGGAATACGACTTTGTGATTGAACATCGCAGTGGGAAAACTCATGGCAACGCAGATGCATTATCAAGAAGACCTTGCCCTGAAGACTGCAAGCATTGTACTCGGCAAGAGGGTAAAGAAGTCGTACCTGTGAGGATGATCAAGACAGATCTTAGTAACGAGTGGAAGGAAAACTTGGAACGTGCACAGCAGGATGATTTGGACTTCAAGCCGATCTTGGAGTGGATGAAGGCCAGTGTTCCGAAGCCTACGCGGAGCGATGTCTCAGCGATGAGTTCCGTCACAAAAAGCTATTGGGCACAATGGGACAGTTTAGTGATTCAGGATGGAGTCCTGTGCCGTAAATGGGAAAATGCTCGGGGAGACAGCTGTCATTTCGTCGCTCGGCATCCAATACCGCGAATAGAACGTTTATAAAATTTTACAGGAGGCACTAAAAACTTAATAAAATATACTGCTCAAGACCTATAGTTTCAAAAAAATATATGTTAAACTAAAGTCATGTGTTTTGATTGTATTAAATACTTTTTTTCTATTTTAAGTTAATATTGGCATGGGTAAATCTTGTTCGCGGTATTTACCAATTATTTTTGGTCATATTTTAACATATTCGCGGTATTTACCAATTATTTTTGGTAATATTTTAACATATCCGCGGATAAACTAAATCAAACAACCCTTTTTCGTTGACAATTTTTATCTTAATAATGGCATTATTTGTAAACCAGGTAGGTAAATAAAAAAATATTTGAATGTTAAGAAATCAGATGAGTGGATTGATTAACAAATTATTCTTTTTATAACAAAGTTAAAAGTCAAACATCAATGTGTGAAAAAGTGAAATGACTGAACTATTAGACGATACTAGCTGCTGCCCGCGACTTCGTCCCCGTGGAATCCCCGATTTTAAAACATTCTTTATCGCTGCTCCGCTCTTATTGGCTTAAGCGTGATGATATAGCCTAAAGCCTTCCTCGATAAATGGTCTATTCAACCCAAAAATATTTTTTCAATTCGAACCAGTAGTTCCTGAGATTAGCGCGTTCAAACAAACAAACTCTTCAGCTTTATAATATTAGTATAGATTAAGCTAAGATATAACGACTGAACAAGACGTTTTATGTATTTTTTTAATTTAATGAACTTAACTAACAAAAGTTACACAAGAGACTGCCGCTCTATTTGAGTTTCGACGTTATTTGGCTGATACTCATAAAATTAATCCGTATATATGTATAATAATTAGGAATCGTAAGGCGCGACCTTCCAGGGCTGCAGATTGAGATTTTTAGGGTTGTCTGGAGTGGTAGGTAGAGGAAGGAGTGCCTGTGTAGGAAACTGATATTACTTGTCTAATTGGCTGTCCAAGAAATTTGACTGAAGTTGGAGACCTAAATTCGTGCCAGCAGGCTGAGAAAAGGCTTTTAGTTGGCAGGCTGTAACTCGTTTCCGAAGTATAGAGTGCTAGAGAAGTAATCTAAGATTGGGACATCAAATCTTCTTCACCGAAATCGAAGAGAATACTCAATGAATGTTTATCCCATTCACTAAGTATTTATCATCGTATTGGTCAACTCAAACATCACATAGTTATCAGCATTATCGGTACAGGATTTAAGAGACGGTACGTCATCTTCAAAGTTTCTTCCGCAATAGATCCCTGCCCGGGTTCTATTGCGGAAGAAACTTTCGGAACAATGACACCTGACTTCAACAACTTTTTTGTCAGTAATACGTTTGCGTACCGGGTTACTGGGTTGTATAATGGCGAACATGTCGATTGCGAATAAAAAAGTTCTTCAAACGCCATTTTTTGTTTTTGTACTATCATTTCATTGCTGAAGATCTTGAAGCGCATTATTTTCTACATACAAAGAGTCTTCCATTACGCTGTAAAAAGAGGCTAGCTTTACCACTTTAAAATCTGAAAAGTCTTGACCATAAGCTCGCTATTAAGCTAACCCTGCTATCCTTGTAAATGGAAACCGCACCGGGAGGCCAAATTGCGTAATTAAACATTTTCAATCTATGTGCACAAGGGCAGTTAAAGATTTATGCAAACCTACCCTCTTTTTGGCAGACCGGTAAGTTCGTTACGAAGGTGTAATACCGCGAACCTGTTCAAAATGTTTTAAACGTAAACCAACTTAGGTCATTCAAAACCACGAATCCAACAACTTTATTAGGAATCGTAATTTTTGTCTTAGTACATTTAGAAATATGCATGCATGTAGGGTTGATTTCAACATATTATACATTAATAAATATCTCATGCCAAAAATTATGTTAAATACATGCACTTTAACCCAAAAAAACACCCCAAAACCTCGCGGCACCGTGTTGCGCTTGCAATGGGTATGGCGGCTCTGAGGAACTGATGCATATTCGCGGATTTGATGGCGAGTAATTACGTTCGCGGTATTGGATGACTCGATTATCTACATGACCAGAAGACTTTCGGCCAATATTTAAATGTAGGATCACGTATTTTAACGTATAGAATTAAATAAAACAAAAATCAGATTTTCGTCAAAAATGTTATATTCGCGGTATTGGATGCCGAGCGACGATTTGCAAATGGTTGTCCCTAAAGCTAAAGTACCGGATGTTCTACAGCTGTACCATAATGGTTGTTCAGGAGGCCATATGGGTGTAAAACGGACTCTACTGAAGATACGGGAACGGTTTTACTGGGTCCACTGTCGTGACGATGTCGAGGACTGGTGTCGCAAGTGTACAAGTTGTGCGGCTGTAAAGGGACCTCAGACTCGTAGCAGAGGTGCATTGAAATTGTACAATGTTGGTGCACCATGGGAAAGGATAGCGCTAGACATTGCGGGACCTTTTCCGGAGAGTGAAAGTGGTAACAAGTATTTCATGGTGGTTATGGATTATTTCACTAAGTGGCTGGAAGTCTTCGCCATACCAAACCAAGAAGCTTCAACAGTTGCGGATAAACTAGTTCATGAAGTCTTCTGTCGTTTTGGAGTACCCTTGGAGATTCACAGTGATCAAGGAAGGAATTTTGAGTCTCAAATTTTCCAGGAAACTTGCCGAGTGATGGGTACTTATAAAACGAGGACAACTTCTTACCACCCACAATCGGATGGAATGGTAGAACGATTTAATCAGACATTGGAGAGATATCTGGCCAAAGTTGTGGCAAACCGGCAACGGGATTGGGACAAGCATATACAACCGTTTTTGCTGTCATACCGAAGTGCTGTTCATGAAAGCACGTCAGTGACACCAGCTTTCGCAAACTTTGGAAGAGAATTGCGGTTGCCTGCAGACCTGATTACCGGAATACCACCTGATGCTCCACGCAGTATAACCGATTATGCGAATGACTTGCGGAACAAAATGAACGACATTTATGAGCACGTCAGACAATCGGGCCAGCAAATGTCTGAAAAGATGAAAACCCGCTATGACCGCAAAATGAACAATAAAGGGTTCGAGGAAGGTTCACTAGTGTGGTTGCATAATCCAGTTCGCAGCAAAGGGAAATCTCCTAAGCTTCAAGCTAAATGGGACGGACCGTACCGGATCGTGACGAAGATCAATGACGTGACCTACCGTATACAGAAAGGTACAAGAAGCGCTCCTAAGATCGTTCATGTTGATCGACTGGCGCGTTATTATGGCGCTGATAATGCTCGGGACGAGCATGTCTTAGGAGGGGGCAGTGTTGCGCGCCAGAATTAAGTTAGGATGATAGCGGCATTCGGTACCACTAGCGCCATCTAGTATTGAGTAGCAGAACTATTGAAGTCAAGGACCTTCGAGATTTTTCTATGCTAGAATTCTCGGACCTTAGTCGGTCGCGACCGATATGTACGCGAACTTTCTGGAGTTCTACTCGGCGCTCTATATAAGGCCGGCGCATGTACCGACCGAGTCAGTATTGGAATTGCGATACAAGTGATAACTTCGAGAGCGATCTTCGACTGCGAACTCAAGTGATTAATAGTGCGATTGTGTTTTGTGATTAGTGAGTTTAAAGTGTATATTAGTGTTGAGTAAATTAAAGTGTCATCTTTGTTTATTTAATCGGCTGATTTTAATTGTAACGAACCCGAAGCTCGTAACAATATGATAGTTTGTTGGAGCGCCTGATAGATTCGTCATAGCAGCGAGCGACGATGCGTCCTTTTTTAGTTTTTAAGTTTATATTGTAATTAACAGTCTTAGCGTGTGTCCCTTACAGCAAGTACACCGTTAATTCGTAATCTCCATATTTTCCTCGTTTTATTTTACCCAAGTCCTGCTGCTCCCGTACATGGTCCATATCGAACCGGATTGTGATAATTCATTAAGTTATTTCGAAGATTAATGAAATCAGCGTTAACAACGGAAATAATTAACGTGGACTTGAGAGGTTAGACACCGGCCGGAGCCGCCAGCGTGGAATATGGATTGAGTGCATAGTATTTTCACGGTGTTAAGTTTATATTGGATAATATCGTCACCCAACACTCGTACAGGTTGTATTTAACTTTAATTATAAGTTACCAAAGGTTAGTACAATTTTAACTTGTTTTATATAAATTATGTTCAATGAGTACCGCTTTGCATTTTGAATAGTTTCGTTATGTGCGACAATTTTTAGTATATAATACTTTGAATAAGTATAGTAGAACTTAGCACTACATTTATATAATTTGTATTGTTGCATTAGAGCGATAACTATTCAGTTAACTGTAAGTTTGATGCGTAGGTATTCGTCAGTCATAGTTTATTTTAGTTAGTGTTAGATATTACTTCCAATTATTATTGATTAGACTGTTAGTTAATTAAACCGTAGTGCACTTCAGATTTTTTATTTCTTGTTGCTTAAGGAGTTATCCTTATTTATATAACTTAATTAGTTGTTGAGGTATTTGTTTTAAAAAGTTTGCAACTTCACATAAGTTCAGATTTATTATTGTATACACGGTAGTCGAGACATTGTACTACAAGGCCTTGTCGAGGGCTCAACAGTTAGTGAGTAAATGTAACAATGATAAAGATAATGAATCGGTTTTTGGAAAAAGTACTCGTGGTAGTGTTTATAAACCTGTTAGGTTGCCGACCATACAACTTCCAAAGTTTAATGGATTATATAGCAGTTGGTTGGAGTTTCGTGACACCTTTACTAGCCTCATCCATCATAATGACGAGATTGATAAAATCAACAAGTTTCACTACTTGCGTGCTTCTCTGGAAGGATCCGCTGCTGTGGTTCTCCAGTCAATTCAGTTTTCGGCTAGCAATTATGATGTGGCTTGGAATTTAATATGTGATCGATTTGACAACAAAAGATTATTGGTGCAGAATCACGTGTCAGCATTATTTAATATAGAACCTATCACAAAGGAGTCCTCAGCCGCTTTGAAAGGTTTAATAGACTTATTAAATAAAAGCTTGCGAGCGTTAGAATCGCTAGGTGAACCAGTCAAGCAATGGGATATATTTAGTTACTCGTAAGTTAGATCAGAAGTCTTATCGCGAATGGGAGGAGTCTATAAGCCATACTGACAAGGACAGCACGATTACGTTCGATGCATTCCTCCGATTTATTCGCTCACGCGCTGATTTAGTTGAAACTTTAGAATTATCAAAACACAACGTGTCAGGTACCGCTAAATCAGGTTCGACGAGTAAAATTAAATCTATGGTGACGACACAAGGTTCTAATAATGTAAGCACTGAATCCGTCACGAAACTATGTCCCAATTGCAAAGGTGACCATCATCTATCTAATTGTTCACAGTTCCTTGCGCTGAGTAACGAGGAACGTCGTAAATTAGTGCCTAGTTTTAAATTGTGTTACAATTGTTTTCGTTCGGGTCACTTTTCCAATAATTGTAAAAAACCGGGTTGTAAGTTATGCAAGCGCAAGCATAATACCTTACTTCATACTTTGGATACTACTGGCAATCGTAGTGATATTACAACTTCGTCTCTGTCAACGTCGGCGCCGCCCGCGCCCTCTGTTAACACTGACGTTAATCAAGTTTCGTTATCTGCGAACATTTCACCTTCTTATGGCGATAGTAGGAAGGAGCGCGGCGTGTTGTTGTCAACAGCATTGGTTAAAGTATATGATCATAATGATCGTGAGCATATTGTGCGAGCGACACTCGACAGCGGTAGTACGTCTTGCTTCATGACGGAGCGACTTTGTAAACAACTTCAATTAAATACAAGTCCGATAGATGACTCAATCTATGGCATAAATAACGCGGTCTCTCGCGTAGGTAATACTTGTCACGTGAAAATGACGTCACTTAACAACAGTTATCATGTTAAGCTGTTTTGTTTTGTTTTGCCATTAATAACTAATGAAATGCCATGTCGTGAATTAGATTTATCTAACCTGAATGTTCCTACTGACATATGCCTGGCAGACCCTACCTTTTACAAGCCTTCCGATGTAGATCTTTTAATTGGTGCTGATCTATTCTGGGACTTGTTAGGTTCGCAAAGACTAACGTTAGGGGTGGGTAAGCCAGTGTTATGTGAAACCAGGTTAGGCTGGATCGTCTCTGGTCCCGTTTCATATAAAAGTAAATTGCCTATACGGTGCAATTTTACTCAAACCAGTTCCTATAATAATGAACATGATTTAAAATTACTTCGTGATGAATTAATGCGATTTTGGAGTTTAGAAGAGGTCACCTCGCAGCATTCCAATTATTTGCCAGAGGAAAAAATGTGTGAGGAACATTTTATTGAGAACACGACTCGTTTAGAGGACGGTCGTTTTTGTGTCCGTATACCAATGAAGCAGAACCCTTCTATTTTAGGTGATTCATTTCATAGGGCTTCACAATGTTTATTTTCCTTGGAACGCAGACTTAAGGCTAAACCAGATTTTAGTAAATTATACCACGACTTTATGACAGAATATGAGTCATTACATCATATGACCGTAAACAATGAAAAGGATTTAAATGCATATTATATACCTCACCACGGGGTACTACGCGAATGTAGTACCACTACCAAACTGCGTGTAGTGTTTAATGCGAGTTGCCCTACTTCATCAGGAATATCCTTTAATGATTTACAGATGGTGGGTCCTACGGTTCAAGACGACCTCCTGTCTATACTTCTTCGGTTTCGACATTATAAGTATGTGTTGTCAGCCGATGTTGAAAAGATGTACAGACAGATAGTAGTACATCCATTTGATAGGCACTTGCAACAGGTAGTTTGGCGTGAAGACATGAGCAGTCCCGTCAAGATATTTAAACTCAACACCGTCACATACGGTACGGCGAGTGCGCCGTTTCTTGCGACGCGCTGCCTTAAGCAATTAGGCATTGAGTGCAGCAATGATAAGATTGCCACCATAATTAAACACGACTTTTACGTAGATGATCTACTCACGGGTGGTAATGATTTAAATGAGGTAAAGCTAATTCGTCATGAAGTCACCAATGCACTGGCATCAGCTGGCATGCCACTTCGAAAGTGGAAGTCGAATGAACCTGTTTTAGTCTCTGAGACTTCTCAGTCATCCTTAGATTTAGGTATGGGATCTAGTGAGCCCAATAAACTGTTAGGTCTTAACTGGTTTGCTGACTCTGATGAACTAGGCTTTTTGATTCGTTCTGAGATGCCTTCTAATGGTACTAAGCGTGATTTGCTTTCAGCAATTGCACGCATTTTTGACCCTTTAGGTCTTTTATCTCCTTTTGTAGTGACCATGAAAATGTTGTTGCAAAAAATGTGGTTAGACAACCTTTCATGGGACGAACCGTTGACTCTGGAACTCAGCATAACTTTTAATTCTATTGTTAAGGATCTCCCTCTTCTTAATAATTTGCGTATCCCACGATTTGTTATGTCCGATTCCTATCATACTTTAGAACTCCATGTATTCACGGATTCGTCTGAGCGCGCGTACGGTGCGTGTGCCTATGTCCGTAGTGTCACAAGCAGTGGTGAATGCATGGTCCGCTTGCTGGTAGGCAAAAGTCGGGTGGCCCCGATTAAACCCACCACAATTCCAAGGTTGGAACTTTGTGGTGCCGTAGTGGGAGCTCGCGTGTGTGAGAAGGTGGTCAAATCATTTCGATCAAAGTTCGATCGGGTTTATTGTTGGACAGATTCGACCATTGTATTGGGATGGTTACAAATGTTGCCCTCTAAACTTCAGCCCTTTGTACGCAATCGCGTTGCTGAAATTCTAGATAAGACAGGAAACTTTACTTGGCGTCATGTCCCAACTGCCAAGAACCCAGCAGATCTAATTTCTCGTGGCGTGGATATTGATGCTTTGCAAGGGTTACATTTGTGGTGGTGTGGCCCCGATTTCTTAATGGAAGATCAGTCCAACTGGCCATCTCAACTTAAAAGTTTAGAACTCGAGACATTGCCCGAAACGCGACCTCAAGTTTAATTGAGCGCTATTGTAAAAAGTAGTTCTTCCAATTTATTTATAGATTTTAACCGTTTCTCTAATTATTTAAGACTTGTTCGATCCGTAGCATACGTGTTGAGATTTGTTAGAATTTGTAGAAAACTTCCTGTCAAAAGTAGTTTTCTGTCAGAAGAAGAACTACAGGAATCATTAAATGTTATTATTTTGAGATGTCAAATCGATTCGTTTCCAGAGCACAAATTACTTGTAAACAAGCAAAGTTTACCTTCAAAAAGCGCCCTTCTTAAGTTTAATGTATTTTTAGACAACAACAATATAATGCGTGTCGGAGGACGCTTAGAGAATTCTGATTTCTCTTATGATAAAAAACACCCTATTATTTTACAGTCCACTCATGTATTCACAAAGCTATTGTTTAATTTCGAGCATAAGAGATTGATGCATGCAGGCCCACAGTTGTTATTAGCGTCTATAAGAGAATCGTATTGGCCGATAGGTGGCCGAAATCTAGCTAAGGCTTGCTATCACAACTGTGTGTGCTGTTGTCGTATGAAGGGTAATGTTGTTATCCCCTTAATGGGGAATTTACCGCAGCAGCGTCTCCGACCAGGAGGCTACCCCTTCGAAAATGTTGGCGTGGATTACGCCGGCCCTATCATGTGTGCCAGTCGGCAAGGCCGCGGTTGTAGGCTAGTAAAGGTATACGTAGCAATATTTATTTGTTTCACCACCAAGGCTCTTCACTTGGAGCTAGTTGGTGACTTAACTAGTAATAAATATTTACTGGCTTTATATAGGTTTATTTCGCGCAGGGGAAAACCCGTTAACATTTATTCCGACAACGGTACCTCATTCGTTGGAGCGTACAACGATTTATCGAAATTTTTAAAATCAAATTGCGATTCCTTAGGTGCAAGTTTGGCTAATGATGGAGTTAAGATGCACTTTATTCCCGCTTATACTCCTCACTTTGGCGGACTCTGGGAAGCGGGTGTTAAGTCGACAAAATACCATTTAAAGCGAGTGTTGGGAAATTGTAATCTCACGTTCGAAGAACTTAACACCACGCTAATCCAAATTGAGGCGATTTTGAACTCTCGTCCATTGACGCCGCTATCCGCTGATCCTGCTGACCTGACACCTTTGACTCCAGGACACTTTCTTGTCGGTCGACCGCTTACTTCACCGCCACAGCGAGATATTCAGGAACACTCCATTAATCATTTAACTCGTTTCCAAAGGATCGAGCAACTCCGTCAGCATTTTTGGGCTCGGTGGAGTAAGGAGTTTGTTTCCGAGTTGCAGCAGAGAACAAAATGGCGTTCCTGCAAAGATGCATTGAAGCTGGACTCCTTGGTGGTGATTAAAGAGGATAACCTACCACCCCTTAAGTGGAAGCTGGGTAGAATTGTCGCCGTCCATCCAGGAGCAGACGCCATCGTTCGTGTGGCTGACATCCGGACTACTGCTGGAGTAATAAGACGAGCCTTCAACAGAATTTGCCCACTACCCGTCTCTGCTGATGTTTGTTGAAAGGGAATCTTTCAACGTCCGGGGGCATGTTGGAGCGCCTGATAGATTCGTCATAGCAGCGAGCGACGATGCATCCTTTTTTAGTTTTTAAGTTTATATTGTAATTAACAGTCTTAGCGTGTGTCCCTTACAGCAAGTACACCGTTAATTCGTAATCTCCATATTTTCCTCGTTTTATTTTACCCAAGTCCTGCTGCTCCCGTACATAGTTTAATATCTAGTTCAAGCCTAACTACTGATTTTGCTAATAAATCAGAAACGGGATTATTCAGCGCCCATATTTAATACAAATATATTTTGAAAGTAACAATTTTCTACCCGCTACTGGAATAAAATAACGGTCACAGTGCTAGATACAGGAAATTAAGAAAGAAATACGTGTCGCTGTGTGCTTTACTCATGTTTAAATAATTATGGAGATGCAGGCATGCATTGTGAACGCATCGTGTATCTTGCCGGGGCTACACTCCGGGATACACACCACACGGTTCTCTGTGATAGTATTATGGTGTTCCAACATGCTTGCATTTCAACCTTGAGATATTGATAATTGAACAAATGCATATTTTTCATTGCGGAGTGTTCCCGAAATTACTTTGCCATGGCTACTCTATGGAAGTACGGCATGAACACCGCGAGATAATTGTCCGCTCTCATCTTGCCGGGGCTACACTCCGGGATGGGTGCGGATATTTTCTTTGGTTGAATATGTATTTGTTTTAGTGTCTTCTGACAAAGATTGTGCTGGACCATGCACTGATATTCTTCTGTATCTTGTTGTTAGTCTTTATTAACAACAAGATACACCTATGCACAGCACACAGTGGAACGTGATAATATACACAGGAAAAGAATTTCATAAAATATTATTATGACTACTCAAATGATATTTAATAGAATAATAATAATTACTGTATAATGCTGTACTGAAAATTCTGTTTCGCTGTTTTTATGTTCCTTTTAAATAGATAACTTTTATATTTTTTTTTTTACATGTACCTACTAAGGTTTTATGAATATTATTCTAATCATATCAATATTGTCCTACTATCCTGATACCTATGTGACCTTGACTTGATAATAATTATAATAGAACGTGACAATGTCGGATAGGACGTCTGCTAGAGAGGCCTATACACCTCCACATATAGTCGAGCGTAGGAGTAGATCTAAGGAGAGGAACACGCGGGTTCGATATCGCGGACGCAGACGTCCTCGGACACGCTCGCGGTCAATTACACATAGAGACACCTCTAGGAGCTCAACATTGGCATCTCCCGATGCTGAACATTCACTAAACAGGAGTAGACCATTGAAGCGAATGCGAAAGCACCGCACCAGACTTTCCAGTTCTACTGGGCGGTCAAGTAGTATGGATTCACAGCCGTCTAAATCATACAGGAGACGTTCGCGCTCACGTCTGCATAAAAATACCCGCGCCGCGAACGCACGCACGTAGACAAGAGACGACATGTTAGCATAACTTCAGTAACGAGTACTACAACCAAATCGAGTTCTTCAGAATCAAATAGTAGCAGGCCTAGACGTCCCCCAGCGAAATCAGACCATACTAAAGCCCGAAAGCAAAGCGCCACTTCTAAATCAAAAGAAAATAGTGTAATGGAGAAGTTAATAAATGCGCTAAATAAACGTAACGAAAGTAGCTTCATAGGCGCCAAAGATGTTATTCCAAACTTTGATCCGAGTCAAAAAAATCAAACGATGACATCATGGTTAAAAAAAGTTAACGAAACTGCTCAAATATATTACTGGAGTGATAAAGAAATTATTTATAATGCATTACCTAAGCTCGCTGGTCTTTCACGCAGATGGTATGAAGGCTTACCGTCAGTTAAGCTTAACTGGAAGGAATGGCAGGCCAAGTTAATGAAAAGTTTTCCTGACGATCAAAATTATGCGGACAAACTCGTCGAGATGTTAGACAGGAAGAGTAAGAGGGATGAAACTCTAGAAGAATACTTTTATGAAAAAGCAAAGCTTGTAAACCATTGTGGGTTTAAGGGGAAAAACGCAGTAGACTGTATAGTACAGGGAATATATGATAATAATATCCGTCTGAATGCGTTAGGCTCCGACTTTAGGCGACCGAGTAGGCTACTCAAGTACTTACGTAATATTTCTTGCAAAAGTATAAAGGAAATAAAGAAAACCCCTATGCAAACTAAAGAGAGCACACGAAACAATAAACCTCCATCGTTTAAGGTCCGTTGTTACAATTGCTCGGAGCTTGGACATACTGTTCCGAAATGCCAAAAGACTCTCCAAAAATGTACAAAATGCAACAGAATAGGTCATTTATCCGAATATTGCAAGAGAGATGCAGATAAAGATAAACATAGTTCAATTCCCGTCAATAAGGTACAGTTGATCGAGACCAGTAAAAATACTCACAGTATTTATACAAAAAATATAACAGTAAATGGCATATCTAAAACTGCATTTGTTGATTTCGGTAGCGAGTGCACGCTTATCAAACAGAGCACGGCGGACGAATTAAAATTAGACACCTCGACAGTGGGACTCCCCGTATTAAAAGGTTTTGCAACTGGTCTAATATTACCTTTAGGTAGGGCATCCGCCGAGATAAGCGTGGACTTTGTTACTGCTATAGTAGAAGTGTTTATTGTGCATAATGAATTCCTTAATACGGACGTACTGGTTGGTCAGACTCTTACTGAGTTACCTGACGTTAGGGTTTACAAAACGAATAGTAGTTTGGTGTTATACTCAGCGGTGGCCGACGCAGAGAAGTCTGAAGTTTACATTAAATCTGATGTGGAGATTAATGGGTTAATCGGTGTAGATATACATTTAGGAAGTAAACACACAGGGCTTATATATTTACTAGGAAACACTTGTTTTAAGACGGGGGAAGAAATTTTTATTCCGCTATTAGTTATAAATATATCTGGCGTTACACGTTTGTTACATAAGGGAAAGCTTATTGCAAGGGCTAATTTATTACCGATCTCACTTGACATTTATACGGATTTCCAAAAGGCTGACAAATTAGGGATATACAAACTGACGATTGACAAACCTAGCAACAACAATCCTGATCCGCTGACAATGGACATGCTAAAAATTGGTTCTGAGACTACTGACAAACAGAAACAACTTCTTTTGAAATTGGTTAATGAGTATCGTGATTGTTTTGCTTTAAACGTGAGCGAACTGGGAACATCGACTATTTCAGAAATGCATATTAAACTTGCTGATAACTCTCCAGTCTCTTACAAACCATACAGATTACCATATAGCGAACGCATAGTAGTTCAAAAACTTGTAAATGAGCTCCTTGATAATAATATCGTTAAAGAATCTAATTCTCCATTCGCAAGCCCAATAGTTTTAGTCAAAAAGAAGAATAACGATTATCGTTTGTGCGTAGATTATAGGGCACTTAACAAAAAGACCGTCAAGGATTCGTACCCTATGCCAGTTATAGATGACCAACTAGCTGTCTAGTTGGTCATCTATACTCAACGGGAAAAGATTCTTTACGAGTTTAGACCTAAAATCGGGCTACTACCAGATTCCGATGGCGCAAGATTCGACTCATATGACAGCATTCGTAACTCCAGACGGACATTTCGAATATACGCGAATGCCATTCGGTTTGGTCAATGCACCAGCGGTATTTCAAAATATGATAAATAAAACCCTAGGGAAAGATAGATTCGACCTAGCTTTACCCTATATGGATGACATTCTGTCACCATCTACTGACGTAGAAGAAGGTATGGAAAAATTAAGGAAAATCTTTAGTTGCCTCCGGAAAGCCGGATTGACTTTGAATATTGAAAAATGTTTCTTCTTTGAAACTAAGTTAGATTACTTAGGATATGAAATCTCTAAACATGGCTTGAGGCCCGGTAGTAAAAAAACCGAGGCAGTAGCTTTATTCCCGACACCCAGCAGCGTTCATCAGGTCCGTCAATTCGTTGGTCTTGCAAGTTTCTTTAGGCGATTTGTTCCCAACTTTGCAAGTATAGCTAAACCTCTGACTTTTCTAACAAAAGCAAATATCCCTTGGGTTTGGAGTAAACTTCAAGAGGAAGCATTTAATACAATTAAAACTAAGTTAATAGAACGCCCCATATTGGCTCTGTATGATACAACTTACATAACGGAGGTACATTGCGACGCCAGCAAATTAGGGGTAGGCGGGATTCTGCTCCAAAAACCCGACGAAAAATCTCCCCCTAGACCAGTAGCATACTTTAGCAAACAAACAACCAAAGAGGAAGAATTCCTCCATTCCTATGAATTGGAAACTCTTGCAGTTATCCTGTCACTAAAGAGGTTTCGTATATATTTAATTGGTATACCATTCAAAGTGTTCACGGACTGCAACGCTTTGAGGACTACACTGACAAAGCGTGATTTGATGCCGCGAATTGCACGATGGTGTTTATTATTACAAGAATACGATTTCACCATTGAATACAGGCCAGGCGACAACATGAAACACGTTGACGCGCTAAGTCGAAATCCTATTGGTTATCGTGACTCGCGAGAAACGTTGGATGCTAGGGAGTATGATATCATGAATATCAGTGTCACCGATTGGCTTCAAACCGTTCAAATGTCTGATCCTAAATTACAACACATCAAATTGATCTTAAAAAGTAACCAAAAGGAGGTTAAAGATATTCACACAAATTTCCTCCTCCAGGATGATAAGATCTACAGAATAGTAGGGGATAAAAAAAAATGGGTTGTACCAAATGGGGCACGATGGCGTATTTGTCAGTTATGTCATGATGAGATGGGACACTTTGCGGTTGAAAAGACTCTAGATAAAATTAAACAAGACTATTGGTTTCCAAAAATGAAGCGTTTCGTTCGCAAATATGTGGAAGCATGTCTTAATTGTGCATACAATAAAGCATCTACCAGTAAACCTACTGGTTACTTACATCCAATCCCAAAAGGTAACGTCCCATTTCACACTCTTCACATGGACCATCTTGGACCATTCGTTAGGAGTAAAAAGGGAAATTCTTACATACTGGGTGTAATTGATGGTTTCAGTAAATTCATTTTTATAAGACCAGTAAAAGATGTCAAAACTAAAACCACTATCAAAACTCTGCAAGAAATATTTGACGTAATTGGTAGTCCAAACATAATAATCACCGATCGCGGTACTAGTTTCACATCAGCGGCATTCAAAAGCTTCGTAAAATTAATAGGTGCTAGGCATGTACTGAACGCCGTCGCAACACCACGAGCCAATGGGCAGATTGAACGATATAATCGTACAATTCTTGATTCTTTAGCCGCGACCAATTACGATCAGTCGGAGCGTGACTGGGATATCAGAGTAGGTAAATTGCAATGGAGTTTAAATAATATAACCAATAAAACCACGGGCAAATCTCCTTCTGAAATAATATTTGGACGTCGCACAATCTGTCCTGGGGAGGGCCCTATTTTAAACGAGCTAGCCGATTTAGTACATGCTTCTAAATCAGGTCCATCTAGAGATGAAATACGGTCGGCTGCTCTTGAGAACACCGCAAAGAGTCAACAATATATGAAAAAGAAATTTGATAGCGGTAGGGCACCAACAAAATTCTTTCAAATAGATGATTTAGTCATGATTCCTAATCACCACAATCCAGCAGATGGAAAAAGTAAAAAGTTATGTCCAAAGTTTCGGGGTCCTTTGAAAATAACTGCTGTTCTAGAAAACGATCGGTACGAAGTCTCTAGTATTAAAGGACACTCAAAACGTAAATATAAAAGTATTTATCCAGCAGACCAGTTAAAAAGTTGGATAACTTTCGCACCTAGTAATGACACTGACGGCGAAGACAATGACGTTGCGAGTAACGAAGTTAACAACAGAGTTAGTTACTCTTCCAATTCAAATTAAGATACAATGATTAAGTTATGACTAATACCGACTTGCCTTTTTAAACTCTATCTGCTACACTCATGACAAATACGGACTTTCCTTTCCAAATCCTTCCCAGTTATATGATTACAGAATTAATCTTATGTGACTGACGGGCTGCATCTAGCTACTCTGGAGCTGCTTGTAAGTATTAGTGGACCGAGACCGAAGTACAAGCGGTGTCAGTAACAATGACGTATGCTGAAGTACAAGCGGTGTTCACGCCCCCTTTTACAAAGTGGACCGAGGCCGAAGTACAAGCGGTGTCAGTAACAATGACGTATGCTGAAGTACAAGCGGTGTTCACGCCCCCTTTTACAAAGTGGACCGAGGCCGAAGTACAAGCGGTGTCAGTAACAATGACGTATGCTGAAGTACAAGCGGTGTTCACGCCCCCTTAAAAAGTAATCTGATCTCTTCGTAATCTTTTCTTCGTTTATTTTCAATCGTGAACTATGGAACACTGTGTTTTGGACTAAACGTAATAGAACTCTACCAATATATTATTATTGTTTTCCAGGTTTCTACACTACCGATACAATCACGTTAGTGCTCATTACACAAACATACGCTCATCCGTAAGCGTGTAGGCACGGTCAACTCTCCGAAGCGTCGCGCATCAATCGCCACGTCGATACCACGAGAAACGACGAGAGCCGTTCCGATGACGTCGCTACGTCTAATTGACGCCGTTGTCGGATAGCAGATGATGCGAGCCGATGATGAACCGATGTCAGGTTGATGAGTGTGCGATGACCTAACGGGATTACTGTTAATTATAAATAGGTACCTATTTAATCAATTACTTTAAGAATTATTAAACTTATTGATTCCCAGTAAAAATATTTGTACAATGTAGGTATACCTAAATATAACATATTTGTTATATTTTCATAATTTTTGTTACTAAGATATAAGTTATTAGATCACTTGGTTTTTATTATTATGAATGTTAACAGGATCACCCTGGTTTATGATTCCTACTTACTTGAACAATTCTACTTTTCATTTCTCTTACTACAGTATTTTGAATTGATAATACAGTGTATAGTTTTTAACCGACTTCTAAAAAAGGAGGAGGTTCTCAATTCGGATGTTTGTATGTTTTTTTTTTATTTTTTATTTTTTATTTTTTTTTGTTCGCGCATAACTCCGTTGCCTGCCAACCGATTTGAAAAATTCTTTTTTGTTGGAAAGGGTATACATTCCAAATGGTCTCATAAAAATTTTATCGAAATCGAACAAGCGGTTTTTGAAAAATCTAAAAAAATATCTACATTGTCTACATTGACGACCTTTTAGTTTGCTCTGCATTGGAGCAGTGCGTTTTTTTACACTAATGTAATTGGTTGGTTTAGGTAGGGGGCCCCTCCCCCTACCTAAACCAACCAATTACACTAGGGGGTTTAGGTACCACTAAAAAGTGAAAAACAAAAAACTTTTTACAAAAAAATACAACCGACTTTTCCACAAAAAATCGAAAAAGTACAAAATAACTTTAATTTCGGAAGTCGGTGTTCAAAAAATGAAAAAGGAACCACAAACACCGAGTTCCGAAATTAAAGTTATTTTGTACTTTTTTGATTTTTTGTGGAAAAGTCGGTTGTATTTTTTTGTAAAAAGTTTTTTTATATTTTCATGATCTTGGTTACTATGTTAGAAGTTATTGTATTGTCTATTTTTAACTAGTTGTATGTTGTATTAGTTTTAAAAAAAAGTGCCTTAACAATTATTAATGTATTTTGAGTTGTATAACTAAGGTGCTAATTATTCAAAAGAATCTGTTTTGTATAGAGACACACAAAATAACTCGAATGGCCGAAAAGCAATGGGGTCATTCCTTTCTCAGGACGGCCGTCTGTTAGGCAATTAGAATTGTATTTTAACACATTTCCACGATTACATTATTATTCAGCTTACATTTTTAATCTTGTTAAAATTATATTGGCTGAATGAATAAATTTCCTTGCCTGTCACCTTTTTTTTTTTTTTTTTTTTTGGATGGGAAATCATCAAATGACCCCTCCCGCCCTGGGTGGAGCGGTAGGGAGTGTCAGACTTCTACTGACTAAAACCCACCCGTGATCCTTCTTGTGCCCTATGCGTTCCAGGGCCGCGGTAACTCTTTCGAACAAATTCCGCAACCGACAACGATAGTTTGTAACTTTTGTTTGTGGATTGAATGCTCACATAAAAGGTTCAGAATATCGGGGCTCTGGCCCATTTCAAGTTCGGACCACCAGGAGAACAAGTACAGTACCTACTGTAAGTCAATCTGATCTAATAACTACCGACTTATTCTTTAAATATCATACTAAGTTATAAACTGTGGCCGTTATTTTGTTTTAACTTTGAATTATATTTTGTTACCATTGTTAGCCTTTAAATTTATGTAGGAAGTACTCGTATGTACAACATTTTATATTCCAACATAATAAGTACCTATTATGTTTAATATAAGTGTAATGGTTATTATGGATCATGATAATAAACGTGTGATTTGAATGTTACCCTACAAGCATTTTATTAACTTTCCTCCTTCAGATTTATAGAAATATGATAGTTTAATATCTAGTTCAAGCCTAACTACTGATTTTGCTAATAGTATCAAATTAAGACTAGTACTCATGCCATTGTTAATTGTTTAGTTTGTAAGTGTATTGAAATAGATATTATACATTATAGATACTAAATTTTAATAGTACGATAACTATTTACTGTACAACGAATAAGAAATAATTGTATAATCATCATAAATAATACTTATATTATATATGTTAATAAAAAAAAAAAGTTTTTTTTTTTTCTCTTTCTGATAGGGCGTGTGACGTAGTAGTTAAGCAGTATCTTATAAGAATATATAATGTATCTTTTAGAAGACCCAGGCATTAATAAACGGACCGTATTACGATCAACAACTCTTTCATTTACTAAGTCCCGTCCTTACAGTATATTCTTCCAAAAAAATGAGGTAGTTGCATATTGCAAAATATTCCAACACACTGTAATATTTGAAACATCAAATTAAGGAACATAACACTGTTTTGCTAAATGCCAGTACCAGGATTGAATGACAATGAATGCATGTTGAGGAACATAAATGAATATTGATAAATGCATGTTATCATTTATATAGTTTGGCAAATTGTTTTAAGTAAAACTCTTAAGATATTAATTTAAACTTTTATTAATGTGAAAAATATAAGAACATAAACATTTTAAACAAATCACCCTTCAAATGTAATAAGAAACAGAATTGAATATATTTTTCTTCTTCTTTCAAGATTTTTTTTCCTCTGAATCATCTTTTTTCAACTAAATATTATATTATATTATATTTATTAATATACATATTATTATAGTTACCTACTTATATTATATGTCAACAATCTTTTTTCTTAATATTTTGTTACATAATTTGTCTGAGATATTATAAAATCACTTTCACTTAGACAACTAATATCATTTTACAAAAGTCAGGTACATGTTTAAGAGCTTTGTGTTTTGAGATCCTTAGTTTATAAAGTATTAATATAAAATTAACTTGTAACTTACAATTAAAAGTTTTTCCAGAATAATGTTAATAATCAAAATGACTAACCTACTTATTTTGAACTTAATGTACGCTATTCAGTCTCATTGTAAAATCACTTTGCTTTAATCTTCTTTAAACATCCCTCGTACTAACGTAACTACTATAACTAAGGAAACAGCAGAGGCTACCGTAGTAAGTAAATAATAAAGTATTTAATCTTCACTACAATTTTCTTCTATATCAAAGTCAACAGAATTACCGGATTGGGTAATTCTGTTGACTTCAGTATCATCAATAAAATCACTCGAAGCAGCATTCCTTAAGAAACTATAAAAGCCTTTTGCATCTGTTGGAATGAGCTTTAACAATTCTTTCAGGTCTTGAATTTTTGCAGTAGATAGTTCACGACCAGTCGGATATAGGATAGGAAGGTCTATAGCGAAATTCGACTTCTGTTTGCGAACCTTTCCACCTCTTGATATATCAATCACCTGAGGTTCCTCCTCAAGTTTTGATTTCATGAAAAGTTTTAATGGTTCATCACGGCGTAATTCTATTTCAAAAGTTGAAAGCCAGGATATCTTTTGTTTATTTTCATCACATTTTCGATTTGTAATCATATTTTGTAAAGGTGTTACCGATTTAAAATCATCTTTTTGAAGCCTAGTGACAACAAACTTGTTCTTGCGGCGGCAACTCTGCATAACAGAAATATAATCTTCTGCAGTATATAAACGTATCTGTGATTTCAAAGCACATTCTACGTCTCCGAATTCCGAGTCATTCGGAAGATAAGTATGTCCCGGCTGAAGGAATCTAAATATGTAAAAGCATCAGCATCATTTTGATGCTTCTATTTTGTCCGCCACATGAATCAGCCCAAAGTATCAGCTGAGTTACGTCAGGTTTTAAATGCGCGCTAGTAAATTGTTTTAAACAAGATCCCACCTCTTGTGTGCCACGTCCTGCTTCGTGCTCTAACCAAATATGAAAGTATCCCTTTCCGTCAGATCCGCAATGTATGCCTAAGTTATGGAGGTTCAGTTGGCGCTTATAATAAACTACACTTGTCGGTAACCGTGGTAAACAGTGCGTCTTTTCTAGGTCAAAAGTCAGCGTTTCTATTGAATTATTGATTTTAGCAGCAGCCAAGTCCTTTTTCATTTGGTTCCTTAATTTGTAGGCATGATCCAAATGAGCTTTATGTTCTGTTTCTAATGAAGATAATTGTTTACCGGTGGCGATGGTTTTGTTTGTTTTGTATAAGTCACAACGTAAGCAAGTATCTTTATGTGGATTTTTAAATCTAAGATTAAAGTTTTTGTAGAAAGAAAGCCTAAATCTAGAAAAACTTACGTAATTCTCATATTTTTCTTTATAAAGATCATAAATGATGGACAAGTTCAAATTTGGAGCCAAAAATGTTGCTGATGCACTACAACAGTAATGAGAAGAATATTTAGGTAAACTTTCTATAAATTGCTTTATTTGCAGCAATTGTTCTTCATCGATAGCATTTCTGCCTCCAGATTTAACACCCCTTTTGTCAACAATAGGCGCCTGCTCTCTAAATTTGTTAAGGGCTACATCAATTCTTGATTGACTAATGCCAAGAGTAGTACATTCCAAGCGAGCTTTTAGTAGTTTCTACTAAAAGCTCGCTTGGAATGTATAGAATAGGATCTGTTTTTTTTAACTTCTATTACGCTACCCTGTAATATCGCGCACCGAGCTTCATAAGAACCAGAACTCCAGAATTTTTCAAATTCCTTTTTACGTTGATCTATAGATATTTTCTCTGTACACTTCAAAGGGCATTTACAATCACTACTGTTAAACTCGTTCGCACAAACCTTTTTCCCTTTCGCACTAAAGTAATCCTCATTGTTATTTGCTTTCTTTTTTCTTATGCTGCTGTTCTGGTCAGCAAATTTTCTCTTGCGTCCTTTTTTAGGTCCGCCATTGTATGATGATGACGGCTGTTCAGATTTCGGGTATATAATCGGGGTCTTCAGTGTTGATACAATTATTCTCATTAGTGGAATTTATAGCATTAACAGTGGCTTCAACATGTTCTTCATCAATAGTTGAGGGAGGGTGACTTTCTTCAATAGGACTAGAAATATTATCATTCAGATTCCTATCATCAATTGAATTTGTACTATTTTCATAATTTGTATCAGCTAATATCTCAAGTGGTTCATTTTTATCTTCTTCACTAACTTTGGAATTTTTTTCTCTGTATAAATCTGTAACTATTTCAGTTTGGTCTTTATTATTATTTAGTTCATCGTTTACAAACTGCAGTCTTCTTTCATCAATGGACGAAAATAAAAGGTTGATTGCATCTGATGAGGTTGAGGGAATTATCTCCGTATCATTAGACACAGGTAAAATGTTTATGTTTGAATGATCCAGTAATTCAATAATTACTGGTGAAATGCTCTCCAGCGAAAAATTCTCTGGTAGTTCGTCATAAGTAAACGGACTATTACACCTGGTTTTTTGTAATCCGACAGAATGGTGTAAATCTAGATCAGTACTTCTATCAAGTTCAGGGATATCTTGAGGTTTGTTTGAGCCGGTAAATTTATCATTTTCATTAAAAACTTCTTTTGTACTAGATTTCGCAAGATTAACCAGTAATTTTCCCCTTGATCTTGGTGGTGGCATCACTCTACAACAAGATTCAAGAGATTCAAGTTTCAAAGATTCAAAGCATTTATTTCAAATAAACCCTTTACAGGCACTTTTGAATTGTCAAGTCGAAAGAGGTGAAGCTATCTGCACGTTCCAAAGCGTAGATCTCTATGGAGAAGAACGTGCAAGAAACTCCACGGACACTCTTTTAAATCATGTTCTGTATTACATAACTTTGGTTACATCCTTGGTGCTTCTATGTGTGAGGACAATGCAGAGAAAAAAAAGGAAACTATAAAACAATTCAAAGTATAAAGATTAAAACAAGTCAGTGGCAGTTAAGAGGTGACCAGTCTCAACCGACGGCGCCCGTTCACGAACATGACGCGTGTATCGGCACCATTTAGCTCAACCATTTTGAAGGGAACCGAATGATCCGACACACGCGCCACCATCAGCGAGACATTTGAGTGAGCATGACATACTCTCAACTGCCATTTTAGTTCAAGTCACAAAGTAAACTATAACCTGTAAATGGCTCCATGGTACTCACATTTACAATATTTGAAAATAAACTGCTTCTACATTATACAAAACTATGGTTCACAATGACCAAGCAAATACAAGTAAAAAAGAGAAATTATTTATTCTCAAAATAAAATTATAAAAAAAAGAATAAACAAATGTGACAAAAAAAAAAGAGCGAGCATCTCTTCCAAATAAAAAATCCTAACTTGTTTACCCAAGTGGTTGAGGCTGTGGAGCAGGACCGGCATTTAGCCAAGCATTTTTATCAAGGATATAATCTTCCAGTTTATAATATGCTTGCCTACATAGTGTGCGTTTTATGCATGTTTTAATCTCACATTTAATTGAAGGATATCGACTGGTATTTCGTTATAAAATTGTACGCAATACCCCATAAAAGAAGTGTGTACTTTAGCCAATTTTAAAGTAGGTTGATCCAATTTGTTTCTATTTCTAGTATTAACATTATGCCTGTCGCTGATCTTATTAAAAATATGAAGATTTTTCCGAACATACATAATGTTTTCATATATGTATTGACAAGGTACCGTCATGATGTTAATTTCCTTAAACAGTTCCCTTAGAAAATCGCGCCGGCGGAGATTGTAAATGGCTCTAATGCTCTTTTCTGCAGAATAAAAATAGATAGAGTCTATTTTTATTCTGCAGAAAAGAGCAGTTCAGCAGCATATGCTGTCAGAAAAATCCGTCAACTTACTAATGTAGATACCGCGAGACTGGTCTATTTTAGTTACTTTCATAGTGTCATGTCTTACGGTATTTTGCTATGGGGACGGGCTGCAGACATAGAAATGTCTGCAGCCCGTCCCCATAGCAAAATACCTACATTAGTAAGTTGACGGATTTTTCTGACAGCATATGCTGCTGAACTTAGCCGTCCTGCAAGTGATGCTAAATGAGGTCCCCATTGTAGCCTTGAGTCGAGCGTTATCCCCAGGAAAACTGTGCTTTCGACGAATTCTAGTTTCTCTTTATTCAATACTATTTCCTCAATACTACTTTTAACATTCGGTAAAACAAATATAATACATTTGGTTTTTTTCTCATTTAATACTAAATTATTAGCAGTAAACCAATTTTGGACCTGCTGTAGGGAGTCATTTACTTCGTCAAAATTTGCAGAACGTCTATTTATCTTAAAAATTAAGGACCTATCGTCAACAAATAACACCATTTGTGATTGTTTTTTCAAAAGATAGGGTAGATCATTTATGTACACTAAAAAGAGGAAAGGACCCAGTATTGAGCCTTGTGGTACCCCCATTTTGACTTCTAAACCACATGAATTTACACCGTTTATTTGAACTTGCAGCTGTCTGTCATTTAAATACGACTGTACTAAACTAAGTGCAAGTTTACTAAGTCCGTAATGTTCTAGTTTTAAAAGCAAGGTTTCGTGATGAACACAATCAAATGCCTTGGAGAGGTCACAAAATATTCCTATGGCATCTTGGGCCTCTTCCCACGCTGCAAATATATGTTTTAGTAAGGTGACACCAGCGTCAGTCGTACAACGTCCTCTGGTGAAACCATACTGTTGATCGTGTAAGATTTTATTGGTGTTGAAATGATTGAGCATCTGATTGAGCATCACCTTTTTGAAGACCTTGCTGAAAACCGGCAACACGGATACAGGTCTATAGTTATTGGTGTCTTTACTATCGCCGGACTTAAAAAGTGGTATAACCTTACTATATTTCATTATATCCGGAAAGACACCTTGGTCCACACATAAATTAAATATTAAAGCCAAGTATGGTGCTGTGGTCTCAATTATGGATGTACACACTTTGACGGACATACCTCATAGGTCTTCGGTCAATTTGATTTTAATTTGCCGGAAAGCTTTTATGACTGTCATAGGGTTAATATGTTTGAATTGGAATTCAACCGGGCAGTCTGGAACGTTTGCTCTTAATAAAGCAATTGAGACCTCGGGTGACGAGTTTAGAGCTTCTGTAGTTTTAATTGGTATGTTGGTAAAAAAATTCACAAATTCTTGAGCTACTTCAAAATTTGAGCTTATGGTCCCATGTGAAGTCTCCAATAAAAAATCAGTGTTCCGTACTTTATTTCTATTAGTTTCGTTATTGATTACTTTCCAAACTGTCTTTATTTTATTATCAGCCCATTTGATCTTGTTGCTAATGTACAGGGCTTTAGCTACCTTGCAAGTGTTTCTAAAAACTTTTGAATATTTGTTTACGTACTTATTAAATGATTCCGTGTTAATGAAAGGCTTAAGGCCATATAGTTCATATAGTCTTTCCCTGCTTATCCTAATACCTTTAGTCGCCCAGTCACTGAATATAAACTTAGGGAAAATGTCTTTTGACTTCTTTTCAAATGTTGTATTGACTTCTTTTAATACCACTGAAAAGAAATTATCGTAAAATTTATTTGCATCTTGTATGTCATGGGCTAGATCATTTAACTTATTTTGTAAAATACAATTGAATTTCGCTAATTTGCCAGTTGTAATTGGCCTATATTGTATTTGAATTTGTTGTAAGACAGCTTTAAACTTAAACGTTACCAATTGTCCACTATGGTCAGACGGTAGATAATTTACTATGGCTTTATCTATATAAGCACAATCGCAGAACACAACAAAATAGAAATACTCTTTTTGATTGGGATTATCAGATCTACGAATAAGAAAGGGTTTTTCAATACAATATCAAGATACTTAACATATAAACTATCTCTCATAAAAAGCTAACCAACATTCAGTAATAATATGTCAAGCACTTTAAACTGTAATGTAAGCTTCGTAAAATGCCCTTTCAGTGTTTAGCAACAATGTGATATGCTGTATAGTACGACATACCGTATTGTGTTGTGTTTAGTAATAATGAGTAAAGTGATTTATCGTATTTATTTGTGACCAAAAGTTACAGTAAATCAATCTGATCGGACCAAATTATATTATTTTAGCATAAAAAAAGAACTTTAAAGTTGAAATATACCTACACAATTATTTAAATAATGATTCCTTGTCTAATTTAAACCGGTAACATAACCTATAAACGAATTACTCATGAAAATCTTAATATAACAATAATTACCGACTTACCTTGATGACTCCAACATGGATTGGTTACAGTTCACTAAAACATGGGTTTATTGAAGTAATTTAGTACTTAAAATGGTGATATAACTTTAGAATTTCATTATTTAAGAAGAGCTCGTTGTTTGGAGCAGCGCGAAACTACTGACTGGCATTTAGCAATACTGTGTCAAGCTTCATAACATATTTTTCGTGGCGAGAAATGTCACTATTTTGAATTTCGACGATATTAAGGAACTTAAAGGATTATTGATAAAAATTGTATACGTGATTTACGATTTATTTTATGATATAAACCCAGTTTTTACGTACTTTTATGTTTTACTAGCTTCTGTCCGCGACTTCGTCCCCGTGGAATCCCCGAAGTTAATAAAAAAAAAACAAAAAAATTTAACTTACCTGTTAAATTTTTATTTTAAAAGTTCCTTCATATCAATAAATATTATAATATTTATGTGGTTCTCATAATACACCATTTTTTATTATATTTATTTACTCCAAATGTATTGTCTCTTAAAACAAATGTTTCGTAACTCAGGGTTCGTTAAGGGGAATTTAAAGACTTACGTTAAGTTTAGAACGAATCCATATTTTTTTGTAGTTGGCCACATTAGCTTCAAATACTCTTTGACACATCGCTCACTGAATACAAAAGAGCCACAATTAAAAAGTCATATATTTTATACGACGGTCAAAACAAAATCTAGACCCTGTTTTTTTAAGATACTTTGTCATTTTTATGTATTAACGTTACATGTTAATATATAATTAGATGCGTTTTTACATGCTCTATTTATTAAAAATGTGAAAGTTTTAATAGGTGTAACTTTTGAAGCTGAAAAAGCACAAAAGTCCTTTTTGTATTCAAAATTTGTCTCAATGTCATAAAAAATATGTCAAAAATAAAATTCTATATTACAAAATTAAATGATTTATTAACTTTTCTTTTAAAATACGTCTCATAATAGTGACAACCAAAATCATGGATTAATCACAGACAATTAAACAGTACCTATGTATCTAAAATAAATGACCACAACTAAAACTAAAAAAATCTTAACTTATAGGTAATTATTATGCAATTGAGATCAAACTGGTACGTGACTATTATTTTAGTCAAAATTAAACATCTTTAAAGCTGTAACACTACTCATTTATACTATTTATCATGATTAAAGTTTAATCATATCTTTTTGTATGCATAGAATAAAATTAATAAAACAAAATACGCCAAATACAGCAACCAGGCTGTTAATTCAGTCTCTGAAACTTAAAATTATTGTAAAATTCTACAAAATATGAGATCAAAAATGTTCTAATGGCTAAATAGTACAAAACTTTAAACAATCACATATAAAGTTATAAAATCACACACAAAGTTTCAGACCGTTTAATATTATAAGGCACAATTTAAGCCATTCAGTTAAAAATTGGTAAGTACCAGCATTTTTATAACAATAAAAGTTTTTAACCTAAGATACTTTCTAAATTATTATTAATTGTCATATTATATATTATTAATATTGTAAGAAAAATTATAAATTTTCATAAAAACTTTGGTAATATTTTGGTATAATATTCTTCTCAATAAGCTTAAGAATACCCTGTTTTTTGGTTTCACTTACTTTAGGTTTATGTTTGTATAATTTTTTGGGCAATGTTATAGTGTTAAATTTCTTTTTAGTTAGCGTCGCTACCGTGGTGAACTCTTCAGTATCATAAGAAGTCTTAAAGAAAATTCTTTTGTTATCATCTCGATGCACTTTGATAACTTTTATATCAGCCCATTTTATTTTTTTACCTTCTTCTGTAGTGGTATAATTGCCAACAGCCAGAGGTTTTAGATCTAAAAAACTCTCATGTGTTAGTTCATGAACAACAAAGGGTGTGCCTTTCTTCTTTGCGGTTTTAATTAGGGTTATATACTGGTCCGGCACATAAATAGGAGATGATTTTAAAGCGCTTGAAATATTTCTTTGAATTAAAGAGTGGGCAGCATCTCCTTCATTTTGAGTGTGCCCTTTTATAAGAAATTTATGGGTGATACTTCTTAACTTCGGCAACTCATTGATGGCGTATTGGTACATAGCCACCATAAATTTATTTTTTTGTTGGCCACAACAGTTGTCGCTATAGAAAACTACGTCGAAATCACAAGAAGCTTTCTCGTTTAAGTTTTTCAAGTACATGAGTACACACGACCCGATTTCATTTACACCTCGAGCTCCTGCACCCTCATGCCAAACGAAACAGTTTGTATTATTTGTACCTAGTTCAGTGACAGTAAAATTCAGTAAATTTAATTTGGATATATAAAAAAAGCTAGAGACTTCCCCTCGTGGACAGGGCATTACAGCCTGTAAATCATACACACATACCACAAAATGATCGCTTATATTTTTTTTGTCATTCTCCTTTTCAGCTCTAACTAGAGATTTTTCTTTTAAGTGCAAGTCGTACTTCTCTTGCAAAAGCGTTTTATCTTCTATATTTGCGAAAGCTGTGCAGTCTTCGCATTGATCCTTTTTGGGTAACCAAAAAGAAATGTTAAAGTCATTTACGAAGATGTTATAGTACAGCTTGTATGAAAGGTATTGTTTACCTTCAGCTTTACACTTGTCAGCATAATCACGATGCAATGCAGCAACAGACAAGCTTCCTTCTATATACTCACGTTTAGAGTGTGCACGGCAATAGTGGCTGTCGATCCGAGGAATTGAGTTAATATGTGCCTTGGCACCATCCTTCAAAGCAACATCTAACTTAAATTGGTTACCATGTTTCCCACGGTTATCTTGAATTTTTATTCCAGTTGTTCCAGAATTCTTCTTCACAACAGTCCTGATCGTTTTATCCGAAATTGCAAGAGTATTCATAAAGAATACTTTACATACACGGATTCGTTTATTGTTTTTCGGTAAATAATATGCGTGATTGAAGTTTTGGCGAGTGCTACCAACACGGACATATCGATATTTAGGTTCAATTTTTGTCATGTTGCTGTAAATAAACTGCCTCTGAAGGTTAAAATCTCCACTCTGCCAATAGTTATTAAATACAGTTAATCGTTCTTCAAATGAGAATTCATTTTGACATTTCAGTTTGCAAGTTTCAGAACACACAGGTCCCATTTTTCTAGCAGGAATTAGTTTTTTAGATTTAGACATAGTTGTATATGCCTTTCCACTATTTCTTAAAGCTTTGGTTCTGTTTCTCTTCCATGATTCTGGATAACATTTTCTTTTCCGTGATAATGGCCTAGGGTCCACACTAGATGGTTGACTGTCAATGCTAGGTGGCTGAGTAGTAACGCTGGGTGGATTTGAATCTATATTAGGTGACTGAGTATCTAAATCTACGGGTATATTATTATAAATAAATGGCTGAGGTTCTACACGAGACGGTCCGGGTTGAGGTGAAATGTAGAATTGTGCAGTATTGAGTTTTGCCTGATCATCGTCCTCTGAATCAGAAGGCCCAGCAGTGTTGGGTTGAAAAATGGGATCTTTGACACTGTCATCTGAAGAAAAATCGGCATCTGATGAACTTGTTGATGTTGTACAATTGCTAGATTCTTCGCTTTCAGAGTCAATATCAGAGTCGCTTGAATTACTACTAGAGTCACTTGGTTCAACAATCTTTCCTTTTATTTTTTTATGTGCTGCTACAGATTTTATATTGCTATCTTCATCCTCAAGTAGAGAGAAATCAGGCTGGCTATCTGGTATGGAGTTTGTATCTAAAGAATCATTGGATAATGGATCTGATGGAAGAACTGCTGAAGTATAAAGTTCTTGTGTACCTTGGCTGTTTTGGATAGATAAAGGTTGATCATTATCTACTACTGGAGTGAAGGTCGCCATGTTCACAATTAATCGTGCTCTGCTATTCATTCTGAAAATAATAATTAAGTAAAATAGTAACAGGCAAATTAGAAGATAAATTATATAGTACGAAATGTGTTTTATCTATTGTTATTAAAAATGCTAGTGAAAAACTAATCTGATTTACATTTGCTTTAATGTCCGTTAAACAGCTAAAGAAACCCCATCAGCATAAACATTATTTGATAATACAAAAAAACTTAATCATAAAATGTTTCCATACAAAACGAAAAAAAAAAAACTGAACTTTCCACTCTAGTTTTCCAAAAATAATAATCAATCCATACATAATTCCATGCAAAACCAACGCATTTCAAACAATGGCCTTTTTGTATTAAAAAAATATGATTAAACTTACTTTACTTTTGAACGCAAAACGGACGTTTTCCAATATGGCCCTGTTGCATTCTAAAATATATTTACAGTTACGCGTTGTTTGAATGCAATGCGGACGCATTTCAAAAAATGGCCGTGTTGTATTACAAAATACGTTTATACTTACTTGATGTTTGAATGCAAAACGGACGTTTTCCAAAATATGGCACTTTTGCAGAGAACTATTAACACGAACTGTAGTATTTCTTTGGGTTGTGGCCTTCTTGCACGCAACTGACGTGCGTTCTCGTCGAGTTTCGGGTCGCAACTGACAAAATGGCGGCCTTGCACAGAAGTTATCTAACATAATGCTCCAGTGCAAAAATGGCGGTCAGTCGGTTTGGAAGTAGTGATGCGAAAATAATGGGTATCTTTTTTAAACTAAAAAATAATGTCGATTAAGACCTCATTTTTGCAATAAAATTAAATTTAGATTTTTTTGATTTGTGTCCCTTTTGTATTCAGTGAGCGACATGTCAAACTGCAGCCATTTTGTTACGGCGGACAAAGTGTGTGTTTCGGTGAGTATTCAATTTGCTTGTATACTTTATCAGGGTGATTAACGGTGATAAATCAATATCGCTGTAATATTAGTTGCTTTTCAAAAGCTATGAGTTATAACATTTTTAGGTTAGACATTCTCAGATGTTCTTATCAATTTCGTTATTATTTCGTTACGTAACGAAACTGAGAAAAAGTAAGGCTGCGTTTACATGGAATCAATCTATTCTGAAATAAAAATATATTTTTATTGCAGGGATGGCGCCACTATCAAATGCAGAAAGGCAAAGAAAGTACCGTGAGCGTCTAAAAGAAAATCCAGTAAAATATGAAGAATTAAGAAAAAAAACACCTCGAAAGAGTTAAAGCCCGAAAAAGCAAAATAAAAGATTTAAGTGATAAAGGAAAACAAGAAATGAGAAAAAAATGGAGAGAATATTCAGCTAGATATTATAAAAAAAAGATGGCTGGTCAATCATCCACTACACCATTTGATGCAAGTGAGAGAGAAGAAGAAACGAGCCATTGTGATCCGTATATTAAAGGACTAACATTAAAAGCAAAAAAAAAATAAAAATACAAAAAGAAGCGTTAGAACGACAAATAAAGAAAAATCAAAGTATGAGAAAGCAAATATATCGGCTGAAACAGAAAATTGCAAGTGTGAGCGAAGAAAAGAATAATATTATTATTAAAGATGGGTGTGAAGAAGAAAACATAAACTCAAAAAAGGAATTAGAAGTTTTATCAGAGTCACTGCAATCCGTTTTTCAGTCGTCATCGCGTAAAGATAAAAACGTACTTAAAAAAGTTATTAATAACTCTTTAATCAGAAAAAATAGAATGACCATTAAAATGGCCAAAATTATTGGCTTAAAAAATATTTTGAGAACTCCTAGTCCAGTCTCATCCAATTCATCTAAAAGAAAGCGGTTAATTCAGGAGATAAAAGATTTTTATTTAAGAGATGACGTCAGTCGTACCACTGCTGGCAAAAAAGAATGCAAGACCAAAGGCAAGCAAAAAATGCAAATTCGATATCTTTTAGACACCATACGTAAGCTATATAAAATATATAAAAACAATGGAGGGAAAGCTTCATACACTACAGTGTTGCGCCACAAACCATTTTATGTTATATGTCCAAAGTTAAAAGACTGTGATTCCTGCGCTTGCATGCGCCACGAAAATATAAAATATAAAATTTAAAAAATTCATAGTATTGGCTTAATAAAGTCATGTTGCCTAGAAGATCTTCTGAAAGAAATTACTTGTGACTTAAAATCGAAGTCATGTATGCATGGAGAGTGTCCAGATTGTGCCGAAAAAAGTATTGCGATTATAGAAACAGACGTAACAAAGAAAGTTTATTGGTTTGAATGGTGTCAGAAAAAAGTATCCTATAAAAAGAAAAATGATGTTGGCGAAGAAGTTGATGCATTTACAAAAAAGTGTATCAAAGATGTCAAGACAGATACTGTGAATGTTTTAGTAAAAAGGTTTCAAGAAGACATCAAGTTGTTTAAAAAAACATTATTACAATATAAACCATCAACAGAAATCGTTAAGGGATGCGATTGATAACATAAAAGAAAACGAAGCTATTTTCATTATTGACTTTAGCGAAAATTATCAATGTAGACAACATGTAGAAACTCAGGGCACGCACTGGAGCGGCTCTCGTGCACAAATAACTTTACATACAGGAGTAGCATATATAAAAAATCGGAATCCAGAACCTTTTTGCACCATATCTCCTAATAACGAACATAGCCTATTTAGTATTTGGGCCCACCTTCAACCTATAATTAATCATTTCAAATATGAGAACCCAGAAATAAACACCATACATATGTTTTCTGATGGTTCCGCAACTCAATATTGCCAAAAAATTAATTTTGCTTTATTTACTTGATATACCAAATATTATGGATTTAATCACGCAACTTGGTCATTTTTTGAAGCCTCTCATAGCAAAAATGCTGCAGATGGGGTGGGGGGGGGTTTTAAAAAGACTTTTGGATATGAATGTGGCTTATGGATCAGACATTCCAGACGCTTTCACCGCGTTTAAAATACTACAAAACAAGACATCAATAACTCTTTATTATGTTACTGACCATGACATTACTAAGGTAAAAGAATTAAATCGCATAAAATATGATTTATCCCCGTTACATGGAACTATGATGGTACATCAAATTGTGACTACCGAAAATATCGATATAATAAAATATAGAAACGTTAGTTGTTTTTGTTGAGAAAATAGAGGGGACTGTTTTTGTTTTAATACTAAAGAACACAACCTTATAAAAAACAGATTAGTAAGCGTAATAGTACAATTGATCTTCAAGATTACTTTCCTGTCATAAAAATAAAAAATACAACTGAATTAGATAATAGTATCGTAAACGCAAGAAGAGAAACAAGGTATTGTGTAAAAAAACATACCAAAAGTGAAACAAATGACAATAAAATCAAAATTGTGATGGAAAACAAAGAAGATGAAGTAATACCCCAAGCAGGACCTTCGAGCGGAAAAGAAAATAGGATTAAGCAAAGTAAAGGTCGTAGGAAGAAAAAACGCGTAATAGAGTATTCTACCTCAGATTCGGAAATGGATAGCAACTTATATGCAGAGAGTGATGATAGTCCATGGTATGAAAGTGAAAGTGACAAAAATTCTAACCTGTCTTATAACAGGGAGTTGGCTCCACAGAACAAAAATAAGGTGACAGTATTGAGCGACATAAGATTTTCTGCCGAAAATCGCGCCTACTTGGATGTAACCAGGGAAGGTCCCTTAAAATTGACCAAAATTGATATGAATTATGATTTAAATATCAACCAAAGAGATGATCTCAGTAGTGACGATGATACGAGTATGAATATTTTTTTAAATAAGATTCGAGAGAGGGATTTTCATTCCAATATTTTAGATGATTATTTTGTTTATCACTATTCAGTTATTAGAAAAGCTCTTTAACTTGACAACTAAATGCCACCTTGTAATTGTTATATATATATATATATATTTTTTTTTGTTTATAAGATGTATGTTTATTTCGATTATTTTCATTTGTTTGTTTTATAATTAGACGTTTACTGTTGAGATTATTTCCTGAGATTAAAATAAAAACAATTTGATTAGACTGACATTAGACATAAGTGTAATTTTATACTTTTTATATAAGTATCAAAAATTAAGTAGAGAAAGCTCCTTTAAAAGTAATATTGATAAACGAATTATTTTTATTTGATTGGAGGGTGAATAACAGTTTAGTACAAAATTACTTTAAGAAGCTGTTTATCTTGCCAACTTAATGCCGGCTTGTTTATTTTTTCTAAATTTTATCTTTTTGATAATAAGAGGTTTATATTGATTATTTTCATTTGTTTGTTTTATAATTGACGTTTACTATTGAGATTATTTCCTGAGATTAAAATAAAAACAATTTGATTAGACTGACATTAGATATAAGTGTAATTTTATACTTTTTATATAAGTATCAAAAAATAAGTTGAGAAAGCTCATTTAAAAGTAATATTGATAAACGAATTATTTTTATTTGATTAGAGGGTAAATAAAAGTTTACTACAATCACCACTGCTTAGTTACGAGTAAATAGATATTAATAAATTACTTTAAATCAACCAATTTTTGTTTTATTTTGATTATAGTGGATATTTCAGAAATTACTTATTGACAACTTCTCATATCAACTTTGAAAATGAAAACAAAATATCTAGTTTTAATTTCCGCGAATATTAGTGGGTTGCAGGTATGCACCTCCCTCCCGCCCGCTATATTATGCACATGCAAGATTACTAGGCAAATGACGAATGTTCCAATCGATGATTGTCTACGTATTCTGGGTATCCAATTTGAGAAGCAACGGTTACATCCTGGGGAAATTGCGGATTTACTTAACCTTACTAGTATTTGCATGAAACAAAATTATTTTAGATTTAATAACCAATATTATATTCAAAAGGAAGGGTTGGCTATGGGGTCGCCTTTAAGTCCACTAATGGCGGAGGTTTTTATGGATAACTTTGAATGTAAACATATAGTGAACGAACCTAATATTCTGTTTTATTATAGATACGTAGATGACATAATTATCTGCTGGAATGGTACCGTTCGACAAATAGACCTTATTGTTAAAAAACTAAATAAAACTCACCCAAAAATTAAATTTAAATTAGAATTAGAGCCCCAAAACTCCCTTAACTTTTTGGATTTGACTATCACAAAACACAATAGTGACTTAGAATTCCAAATTTATCGAAAGCCGACACACACTGACATGACAATACCAGCCTCTTCTTGTCACCCTCTTCAACATAAATTAGCCGCCTTCCGCAGCTATATTCATAGATTATTTGCCCTCCCTCTTTCAGCAGAGAATTATGTAAAAGAACTTAATATTATTTACCAGATCGCAATTTCTAACGGTTACTCAAAGTCAATGGTAGACAGTTTAATTAGTAAAAAGCAGAAAGAAAGGGTTCGTTCACTATTATATGCATGTCCGCGTACTAATATTAATAGATATGTGACCAGTCTGACCTATATGGGCCCCATTTCAGATAGAATTAGTAATTTACTTAGAAAAAACAACGTTTATGTAGCGTTCAGAACGGACCAGAATATACGCCGTATTTGTAACGGAAAAGATATTTTAGAAAATAGTAAAAAGTCTGGGGTGTATAGGCTGGTCTGTGATGAATGCAACGGGGTGTATGTGGGTCAGACGGGCCGAAACTTTGACATAAGGTATGGGGAACATGTTGCCGCGTATAGAAATGGCCATTCGGACAAATCGAATTTCGCGAAACATTTAATTGTTACCGGCCATTCTTTGCGCGACAACAATAGTTTTAATATACTACATATTTGTGATAAGGGTTTCCGGCTGTGTGTTTTGGAACAATTAGAGATTTTTAAACATAGTAATAATAATAATTTTGCACTGTTGAATGACCAGACGAATTTGGTTTCTTCCCCTTTACTGCGAATGTTTGTGGGTAGTTGTACACAAATAACCAACGGTGGCAGTGTATAAAAGGGGGGTGCCTTGTACTAAATGCTCAGTCGCAACTCAACGGTCAGCGAGTCAACACGTCCCCTGAGGATGCCTCGTGGAGAGGCGAAACACGTGTCGGTAATGGTGTTGGGTTATGCATTGCCTTCCTGCATGTGCTTAAAATCCTTGCATTTGCCTAGTAATCTTGCATGTGCATAATATAGCGGGCGGGAGGGAGGTGCATACCTGCAACCCACTAATATTCGCGGAGATTAAAACTAGATATTTTGTTTTCATTTTCAAAGTTAAAATGGATTTCCGCAAAGTAACGCCTGACTCAATCAACTTCTCATATGTCAAGCTTAAAAACAATGTAACAAGTATACCATGTTCAAGTGACGCATGAAGTCCTGAAACGGAAAACTGTCTTGTGAATGCCTTTTAGTTTTGTTTTTTGGCTTGCCTTGACCATATTGTGTGATCTTACCTTTATAGTATCAGTTTCGTTATTAATTGTATCAGTTTTGTTATTTCTCAGGAACGTTACTTTTTGAGAATTAGTGACATATTTTCTGCATTTCACCCTATCAGCATCCATTTATTATTTCTACATAGGCAGAAAAATATGTTTCGATTTTAAATGGGCTATTACATTGCCTGTAGAACTTTTGTAACTAAATAAACTATTACATAGTTTGCATTGTCCCTTTTTAGTCACATTATTTTTTCAAAATAATTCCAAACACTAGTTAACTCATCGTAACAGACGTTTACGCTGAGTACGCAGTCTCCGTCAGCATGTGATGTATTGCAACTATGCATTTACCAGAAATTAGATACAATTATTTTTCTTTGCATTATATTCAGTCTTGTATGAACCATCAGCTCAATATCCTGTATTTTTATAATTAAATTAATATTGTAATAAATAAATATTTTTTTAACTAAATCCCCGACCGCCGAAACATAACTGGCGCAGTCGGTAGGATCGCGACGTTCTAAGATCGAATCCAACTCTTCATCTTAAGAGCGACGGTTCTCAAATCGTTCCTTCGTGATCTACAAAGAACTATCGCGCGGTCGGACACCTCTACGGTTATCGGGATAAATTTCCGGAGAATTGGAGGAAGCTGCATTGGGAGAGACTCGACTCGACAGGAGATGCAGTGGCTGCTTTGGTAAGTGCTCTTTCTTTACCAAGTGTCCTTGCTCGATTTCCTGTCCTAGTTTAATTTGTGTATTTTATGTTAGCCCATGTGTGTCTGTCTCTAAGCTAAAATCGCAGTAGGCAACCACTAAAATTATAATAAGTAGCATTAAGTAATTCCACGAGCAAATTCCAAGTGTTCATTTGACACCTCTATTGTTTTGCGTCGAGCGCCACTAGGCAGGCAAGCTAAAGAAAAACAATGTCGCTCAGGGATTATGATGCCAACTATAATACGGGTTACAGACCAAGAGCTAAGCTAAGTTAGTTTAGCTTAGCTCGCATAGCTGACGCAGTTTTTCATACTTGTGTGCAGACCGCAAACTATGCGAACTAAGCTATGTGAGCTAACTAAAATATGCGAAGCTAAGTTAGTTGTGTATGCCGATGCGCAGCTACACGAGCTAAGCTAAGCCCCTCCCGCTACCCCGCACACCCTTTGCACATCCTTCGCCAGTGCTGTCCAGTGTTCTACGCAACACTGACTGAGCTTTGGCTTAGCTGTTGGTGTGCACGCTATTTATTTCTAGCTGAGCTTAGCCTAGCTTGCTTGGCATAGCTTAGTTTAGCCTTGGCATAGCTTAGTTTTCGGTCTGCAACCGGCTTAAACCTTACAAATTAATCGCGGATTTAATGCCAAGATATGATGGCAATCCTAAATTACTCAATTATTATATCAGGGAAGTAGAAAGCTTATTACAGTTAACTTCCGAGGCAGATCGTTCGCACCCAGCATTTATCTGTCTAATTAAAAGTAGACTCAGTGGCCTAGCCGTAGACGCAATAGCATACGAAGGCTATTTAGACTCATGGCTATCAATTAAAAACGCGTTAATTAGGCGCCTTGGCGAACCACGAAACGAGATACAAGTAATGCAGGAGCTAATGCGAGTGCGTATGTCTAAGACAGAAGACGCTGAAAGCTCTGGCAAACGCCTCCGTGAGCTTTTACATACTCTGTACTCTGTAGGAGAGCACGGTAATAAATCGTATTACGAAAAGATGGTAATTGAACAGTATATAAACCACTTAGACTTCCACGTCTCGTTGGGCGTTGGAATCGCCAAACCGGAAACCTTCGAAGCAGCCATCATAGCGGCTAGACAAGAAGAAGCGAGGCTTTCATATAATAGAACCAATTATAATAATAATAACCCTTCAACGTCACAAGCAAAGCTAAAAGAGGTATCCAAACAACCAGGCAACAATAACCCCATCCGTAATACGGTAAACCCGTTTGCACCAGGCTTCATTATTCCCTCACAAAACTTTGTACCTCAACGAATTAATATGACCCCCGAACAGCGTCAACAATGGGTACAATCCGTATTGCCCTGGAAGGCCAGACCAGCATCAGGTAACTCTAGACCAAATGGTTCAAGTAACTTTAAGACTCAACCTAACATTCCAAAACCATCGGTTCCCACGCCAGTATCATCGGACGTCACAATGCGTACGGCAGGTAAGTCAGAAAAACCACAGTTCGCACAGCAGTTGTTCTATATTCCAATTCAGATGGCCACCGAAGATCAACCAGGATCCAGTGACATGGGGCTCTATAACGATATCATAGAAGGTCATGGCACAGCGTTCGAGTCGAACGTAACCTTGGACGAAAAGGAGGTAGGTAGCGATCAGGATTTTACTTCGGACACCAACTGAGACAGCCAGACCTAGTTTCGATAAATTTCCAGGCTAAGAAATACTTACCATATATAATACTACCAGAGTTCGACGGTAAATTTCTATTAGACACAGGGGCCAGTCACTCAACTATAGCAACTGATGTAGTTGTAGGTACCATATTTGAGTACTGTGTAGAAACAGAACCCTTTCAAATTAATACGGCACACGGTTCATCAATTCACGACAAAGTAGTGTATCTTCCCTTACCTCCCGCGTTTAATAGTGATATAACTCATAAGTTCTTAATATTTGACTTCGACCCGAAGTATAAAGGTCTTATCGGAATTGACCTTCTGCAAAAATTAAAAAGTAACATTGATTTGAATAATAATGTGTTACGTACATCTACAGCAGAAATACCAATACACTTTAGTTCTCCACCTCAAAAGATAAGTATCGAACCTAGATGTGAGAAGATGGTAAAAGTAAAAACTAACTACTTAGATGGACAATACCTTCACGACGATTTAATCTGGTCAGATGGTTTAATGTCCCCGGCGG
This sequence comes from Hecatera dysodea, assembly GCA_905332915.2. Taxonomy (NCBI): domain Eukaryota; kingdom Metazoa; phylum Arthropoda; class Insecta; order Lepidoptera; family Noctuidae; genus Hecatera; species Hecatera dysodea. The sequence goes on along the minus strand of HG995306.1, from coordinate 10,320,229 downwards.
CTATAGTTAACGTCACAAACGGCTCTTTTAAAACATCGGTAATTAATCATACTGATCAAAAGAAGTGCATCCCGTCTAACCCGTCAACTGAATTAGAGATATTTTCCAATACCAATAAAAATAATAGTCACGATATTAATAACATACAGGTCCAAACTAACATTGACCATATACTAAACGAAAACCTTCAGAAAATCCGTACAGATCACATGAACGAAGAAGAAAAGCGCGAAATAGGCCGGTTATGTTACCAGTACAGGGACTTATTCTATACAGAAGATGTACCACTCACTTTTACACACTCTGTTAAACACGAGGCTCAGATTAAGTGATAATACACCAGTTTTTGTGCGCAGCTACAGACAAGCTCCTAAGCAACGCGAAGAAATTCGTAAACAAGTAGATAAGCTTCTTCAGCAAGGTATTGTGCGAGAGAGCATATCTCCTTGGTCATGTCCCGTGCATATCGTACCTAAAAAACCCGATTCGTCAGGCAACGTCAAATGGAGACTTGTAATTGATTACAGACGTCTCAACGACCGTATTATAGAAGATAAATACCCCCTGCCAAACATACACGACATATTAGACAGATTAGGACGAGCGCAATATTTTACTAGAAATGCACCCTAATGATATTGAAAAAACCGCATTCACCACCGAACGAGGACACTACGAGTTCCTTAGAATGCCTTTCGGACTTAAAAATGCACCAAGTACGTTTCAAAGACTTATGGATCATATATTAAGTGGCATAGATAATAAAATTGATTGAGTCAGGCGTTACTTTGCGGAAATCCATTTTAAATTTGAAAATGAAAATAATATATCTAGTTTTAATTTCCGCGAATATTAGTGGGTCGCAGGTATGCACCTCCCTCCCGCCCGCTTTATTATGCACATGCAAGATTACAAGGCAAATGCAAGGATTTTAAGCACATGCAGGAAGGCAAAGCAAAACCCAACACCATTACCGACACGTGTTTCGCCTCTCCACGAGGCATCCTCAGGGGACGTGTTGACTCGCTGACCGTTGAGTTGCGACTGAGAATTTAGTTTTTTTTTTTTTTTTGAAGGGACTACTCGCAGTTAAAGAACACACCATCGCTGACCGTGTATTCCATTGTTACTTTTATAATGAAGAATTATACCATGCCTTTTCTAGAGTCTACACAACAATATTTAACGACAGAGGTCCTAAACTACTTAAATGCACAAAACGCGTAACTTTAGTAGAAAACAAATCTGAACGAAATGAGTTTATTAAGAAATATCACGAAAGTAAAACTGTTCACCGCGGTATCCAGGAGACGTACAAGCAGTTGCATAGAAATTACCACTGGCCAAACATGCTTCTTACCATTCAAAGGTTTATTAATCAATGCGACACCTGTTTGAAATCTAAGTATGAACGCAACCCCCTTAAACCACCTTTAGCCATAACCGATACCCCTCGTAAACCGATGGAACACATATTTATGGACCTATACTCAACCGGAGGTGCTACGTTTCTTACAGTCATTGATAACTTCTCTAAATACGCCCAGGCAGTTCATCTAACAGCATGCAGTAGCGTCCATATAGCGGAAGCACTACTAAACGTTTTCTCAGTATTAGGTTTACCGGATAAAATAACCACAGATTCAGATACTAAATTCGACAACGATGTTATCAAAGAGATATGTGCACTACATAATATCCATCCATATACATTTTACGACACCCTACAACCCTAATTCTAATTCCCCTATTGAACGTTTACACTCTACCCTAGCCGAAATAATTAGAATTCAAAGAATGACTAACAAAGATGACCCCATACAGCTAATTATGAAATACTCTGTAATAGCTTACAATAATGCTATCCATTCGGCAACAGATTATACACCACATGAGTTATTATTCGGACACACAGCCTCCAGAAACCCACTAGAGTTATATTACCCAAAAGAATTTTACCAGGACTACGTTATTAAGCATCGTGCTAATGCAGAGGCAGTTCAAGAGTGCATTGCTGCACACATGTCCAAAAACAAGGAGCAGGTGATTGCTAAACGAAACCAAGAAGCAGAAGAAATGAAATTCAAGGTAGGTGAAACTGTCTATAAACAGGTAGCAAAGTCAGCACGCAGTGACAAGACGAAGCCAGTCTTCAAAGGACCATACAAAATAATACACCTTCACCCAAATAACGTGGCTGAGATAATAGATAACCACCCAAATTCTAAGTCCATTAGGGTTTACTTCAAGCTACTACGGAGGCCTCATCTTGTTGCAGGGCCCTCATCGCAGGAGCCGTCGTGCTCCACACAACAGCCACCGTAACCATTACCCATGTAGATAACGACAATGGTATCCTTCTCCTTAAACGTGGTCAACTCCTTAAACAAGACAACTACTTTAGCCTTGCTTGCGTTTACAACATTAGCAATTTACACTTTGCATCTATCCAATTGATGTCCTTATATGCAAGCACAAAAAACGCCGAGAATACAGCATCTGGAGAGTTACATAAAACGTACAGGAATCAAATAGAATATACTCTTAATATGATAGGCGAGAAGATTAAGTTTTTTACGCCGCAAGTTAGAAATCGACGCGGTCTTATAGATGGATTAGGTACTGTCGTTAAGTCTATCACAGGTAATCTCGACCATGAAGATGCAACTAAGTTTGAAGAAGAAATTTTTAAAATTAAAAACAGAGTTAGAAACGTTCAGGATTCACAAAGGAAATCCTTAGTTTTAGCTCATAATACAATCAACGAGTTCACTAAACAGTTAACAAAATTAAATAATAATCAGAAACATTTGGCTAGCTTATTGCAAAATATTACTAATAATTCCAACGACCTGTCTAACCATTTACATTTCCTAGATATCTACGTACAGATAGATTTTAGTTTACAGATAATTTTAGATAGGTTAATGTTTTTAGAAGATGCTATGACTTTTGCTCAGATGGGCACCATGCATCCTAGTATTATAAGTTCTCGGAACTTAATAGAAGAGTTAAGAAACTTAGAAAATATGTTTGTGTTTAAACCAGTAGCTAGTATTAGTATTAGTAACATATACAGGATAGAGAAGTCAATTAAAGTTAAAGCTTACAGCACAGAGCACTCTGTTAATTTTATCCTCGAAATCCCTTCAACTACCCCAAAAACCTATGACCTTATCCATCTCTATTCTATCCCAAATAAAAATAACCTCACTATAATCCCCAAATCCAAATACCTATACTTGGTAACGACGAGTACGCTTACCTAGAAGAAGACTGTCAGCCACTGACAGACAACACCCAGCTCTGCAAACTCCTCGACACTAGAAGATTGGAAGACACAGATGACTGCATACTATCACTCATCCAGCATCGCCCAGCAAATTGCACTCACGCCAAGATGAACCTAAGAAGTGGAAAAGTTCAGAAGATCGGAGACAACAATTGGCTACTTATTCTCAAAGAAGATGAAGTCAACAAAACGCAATGCAACACCAAGACGGATTACAAGAAGCTATCTGGAACTCATCTCGTTACACTAACAGAAGATTGCCAAATGAACGTCATGAACAAGACACTACGATCTCACACCGACACGGTCGTCATCAACGAGATCATACCGTTACCAGAACAGTATCAAGACTCAAAAAAATCAATACAATATGAACTCCAATTAGAAGACATCTCACTAGACAGTATCCATGAACTTATCAACAGAGCAGGTGATATCTCCGTGCCAGAAGAAGATGATTGGCCAATCATAGCAGCCACACCTAGCTGGACTACAATCATCCTATATATCCTACTGGTCGCAGCTGCATCCTGGAAGCTGTACCAATGGAAAATGAAGAAAACCCCGAAGGATACCAAGGGCAGCGCGGACGCCGCCAGAAGCAAGAGTTGCTTCTATCTTATGGAGGGAGGAGTTAACTCATCGTAACAGACGTTTACGCTGAATACGCAGTCTCCGTCAGCATTGTATTGCAACTATGCATTTACCAGAAATTAGATACAATTATTTTTCTTTGCATTATATTCAGTCTTGTATCAACCATCAGCTCAATATCCTGTATTTTTATAATTAAATTAATATTGTAATAAATAAATATTTTTTTAACTAAATCCCCGACCGCCGAAACATAATTCACTGCCTGGCATTTTTATAAAATAAATATAAAACTAAGTTCAAGCAAGTAGGTACCTATTATTTACATAAATTATTTACAATATTTACATTCCAAGGACGGATAAATCCATAGGAAAAACATAAAGTAGAAACTGAACTTATCGATGACGCGTTTGTGACTTAAAATGCAAAAATAACAAACAAGAGATCGCGACCTTCGTCCGTTGTCAAATTCAAATTTGGCCAACTGGCTGACTCAACCGAGCGAGCGAATGAAATGCAAACGATGTTATTATTAGTTTTGAATTTGATTCAAACTCAAACTCAAAACGTTTATTTCAATTAGGCCATTAACGGCACTTTTGAACGTCATCAATAAAAAATATCATAAATTATATGACTCTATCGTCCATTCGCAAAGGTAGAAGAACTTATGGAGAAGAACGGATAAGAAACTCCATAGTTACTCTTTTTAAATCAATGTTTTACAATATTTGGTAATAAAAAAAATAATTCATATATGTGAGGACAATGCACCAAGTATACTAGTTATAGAACAAAGTATTACCAGTACAGGTAAACTTCTAAATATCTCATGCCCATGGTACTCACATATTTACAAATATTGGAATAATAGAAAGAGAAAAAAAAAAGTACAAGACAAAAAAAAAATGTGTAAGGGCGCTGACGCATTAGTTTTGTATTCCTCGTACGCGCAGCGCTCGCCGGGAACAGTTCGCCCGAAACCGCTTTCCACTATACACGCGCTCGCAACTTAACCTTGTAACAGTTTCATTATAGTAAATACTTCATTCCGAATTCCAATCTATTATTTCTCTCCGTACACACTTCCCCAAGAACACTCCAAAATTGGTGACCCCGACGTGATCTTAAAGTGTGTACGTTGATTGAGAACGGGCAACTCATTTTGAACATTCGCGTGAAATAGTGCAAAACTTTCAGTGCTTTTTATAAAAAAACGTTCCTGCGTGAAATAAAAGCCTGAAGATGGAAGGAAAAGTAAACACTCCGCTACACTGTGTCGCTAGCGTAAAGGAAATACCGAGACCATCAAACGAAGATGAAGATGTGATAGCCGAGATAAGACAGCTTAGTGACAGACTGCGCAAGCTCGAGAGCACGTACAGAGGTCGCTCGCGATATGATAGATCTAGAAGAAGCAGATCGAGGTCAAGATCGAACTCCAGATCTACAAAGGCGATAGCAAAAGACGACCCCAACTGGTTATGCAGGTACCACTTCCGATTCCGGAACAAGGCAACCAGGTGTGAACAACCGTGCAACTGGAAGAAGAAAGACTCGAAGCCAGCGGAAAACTAGTGTCGGTGCAGTCAGCGACGGGGGACTGCGACCGCGTGCACGCCAATCACCGTCTAAGTGTCCGGGATGCGAATTCAGGTTTGAACTTTTTAGTAGATAGTGGTGCAAATATGTCAGTTCTACCTCGCAGAGTGGTGTTCAAGAAAAATAACACACAAAGTGATAGTTATAAGTTATATGCTGCGAACGGTACCGAGATAACTACGTACGGTACACACATTTTAGAACTAGACCTAAGCCTTAGACGCGCGTTCCGTTGGTTATTTACGATAGCGGACGTACAGCAACCAATATTAGGTGCTGACTTCTTAGCTAATCACAAGTTGTTAATTGACTTGAACGGACGAAGGCTAGTCGACCAGGTTACTAAGTTAAGCACGAGAGGGAATCTCTCTAATTCGACTGAGCCCACTGTTAAAACTATCGTTGAAAATTGCCACTATCATGATTTATTGTGTAAGTTCCCAGAGGTAACTAAACCAGCCTCATACAGAGAGACACCTAGACATGGCGTTTGTCATCATATTGAGACAACAGGTACCCCTGTGCACGCACGAGCGAGACAGCTACCACCGGACAGGTACGTAAAGGCTAGAAATGAGTTTAGGGTTATGCAAGAGCTTGGGATTTGTAGGCCGAGTCATAGTGCTTGGGCAAGTCCCCTGCACGTAGTACCCAAGAAAGACGGTAATATTAGGCCATGTGGAGATTACAGACGTTTAAACGCGATTACGAAACCGGATCGCTACCCTGTGCCGCGTCTTCATGATTTTACGTACATTTTAGCTAATAAGAAAATATTCACTAAATTGGATATTAACCGAGCATATAATTGTATACCTGTCGCGGAAAATGATATAGAAAAAACTGCTGTCATAACACCGTTCGGTTTATTTGAATTTATGCGCATGCCTTTCGGATTACGTAATGTAACACAAACGTTTCAGCGTTTCATGCATCACACAGTGTTAGAAGGCTTAGATTTCTTATTTAATTACGTCGATGACGTCATCATAGCCTCAGAAAACGAAGCAGAGCATAAACTGCACTTAGAAAAAGTTTTTGAAAGATTTAATGAATACGGCATAACTATTAATTTTGCCAAATGTAGTTTCGGTAAGCAAAAATTAGAATTCTTAGGATATGAAGTATCCACAGAGGGAATTAGACCCCTAGAAGATAAGGTCAAAGCTATTTTAGATTTTCCCAAACCGGAAACAATTGAGGAACTTCGAAGATTTTTAGGAATGTTAAACTTTTATAGAGCAAGTATACCTAAGTCAGCTGATCATCAAACAGAGTTTAATAAATACTTAGGAAATTCGAAACGTAAAGATAAAACTAAAATTAACTGGACAGCATTAGCCGAACATAATTTTGAGCAATGTAAAGAAGACCTAAAGAATGTAGTATTGTTATCGTATCCAACGATAAATACTCCGTTAGCATTAATGACCGATGCGTCAGACACTTGTGTAGGTGCAGTACTTCAACAGAACGTAAACAACAAGTGGAAACCTTTAGGATATTTTTCTAAAAAGCTAACAGAAGCTCAAATGAAATATAGTACATATGACAGAGAATTGTTAGGAATATATTTGGCTATAATTCATTTTCGTAACATGATTGAAGGTCAACAGTTAATTATTTTTACAGATCATAAACCCTTATCTTTCGCATTTAGTAAAACAGGCACAAATAGAGAAACTTCTCGAAGAGCTAGACAAATCATGTTCATTAGTGAATTCAGTACATACATTAGGCATATCAGTGGGAACGATAACTTAGTAGCAGATACTTTGTCTAGAGTAGCAACAATATCGTGCCCCACGACGATTGATTTCGCAGAACTTGCAGCCGCGCAGGAAATGGACGCCGAGCTAGCAAAATTACAAAGCGAATCAAATAACAGTAACAACATAGTGTTGAAACGTGTAACCTTATTCAGTTCAGAGAAACACGTTGTTTGTGAAGTTTCAACCGACTCAGCACGACCATACTTGACTGGAAAGTTTCGACGTTTAGCTTTCGATTCAATACATAATATGAGCCACCCAAGTATTAAAGCAAGTAGAAAATTAGTTAGTGATAGATATTTCTGGCCAAACATGAATAAAGACGTTGGTAATTGGGCTAAGACTTGCATCAAATGTCAAAAAGCAAAAATTCAAAAACATACTAACGCAGAATTAGGTACTTTTGAAAGTAGCAAGCGTTTTGAACATATACACATAGATATAGTAGGACCTTTACCAATTTCACCAGAGGGATTTAGATATTGCTTAACAATAATAGATAGGTTTACACGATGGCCAGAGGCTTTTCCATTAAAAGAAATAACAGCAGAAACAGTAGCCAAAACATTATATGAAGGTTGGATTAGTCGTTATGGGTGCCCAGTTAAACTCACAAGTGATCAGGGAAGACAATTCGAAAGCAATTTATTTAAAGAATTAATGATAATTATGGGAATTCAGAAAACTCGTACCACTCCTTATCATCCTCAATGTAATGGAGCAATAGAACGATGGCATAGATCTTTAAAAGCAGCGTTAAAAGCACGTTTAGAAACTAAAAGCTGGGTAGATGAATTGGCAACGGTAATGTTAGGATTACGTACTACAATCAGGTCTGATACAGGCGTAACCGCAGCACAAATGCTGTACGGTAGTAATATTAGGCTACCAGGTGACTTTTATGACCGTAGCAATGTAAAGTCATACGATGACACCAGTTTTGTAAACAAACTAAAGGACGTAATAGAAGGATTAAAACCGTCCTATAGAGAAAATAAGTCACCTCGCAAGATTTTTGTACACAAGGATTTATATACCAACGATTATGTATTCGTTAGAAATGACGCAGTACGGAAACCATTACAATCTCCTTACGATGGACCATATCGCGTCATAAGCAGAAATGAAAAAGTATACCGTGTACAATTGCTAGACCGACAAGCTAACATATCTATAGACCGTTTAAAACCAGCATATATATTGATAGATAAGGAATTGCCATCAGAAGATTTAGATAAAAACAATTCAGAAAAAAATAACACTGAAAATGACCAAATAGCTAAAAAAAAGAGCCAGAAAAAAGTAACATTTCAAACAAGCAAACCCAGTGACGAAACATATACAACACGAACTGGACAAATAAGCAAAAGACCTTCTAAATATCGAAATTAGCATTATCATTAAGTAGGTTAACTAATGAAAATAACCCGCTCCGTAACCATCGTCCATTCAAGTCAAAACTAAATTAAGCCATGTAAATTACAAATGAAGTGTAATAGTGTAAGTGTTTGTAAAACATAAGTGATTCTATTATATATGTATATTTTTTTAATTGGTGTCACCATGACGAATACTGCAGACTCCGAAGGGGTGCAAATTTCTTTTTATTGCAGAGTATGTCGTCATGGTGACTACCCTTAACGTCATAGTATAAATATAAATTTGAAAATGTGTATCAAGACGGCACCTTTAAAAGCAGGTGGCCGCACTAATATATAAGGTCAACATATAGAATAAAGTTAAAAAAGATTTAGTTTTGTATAAAAACCGTTTTATTGACGTTTAAACAATAGTTATATACATTTAAAATTAAACATTGCTTGTACCCTTTTGCATTAGTAGCGTGATACAATAATAAATTTAGAATCGTAAGACATAGCATAATTAGAGACATCAATACCAGTCGGCGTTATCGCGCCAGACATCCGGTCACAACATTGTTTGTTCAAACTAAATGATGTATAAGCAAATATTGTAACTCGCAAGTATTACAGTTAGCCAGAGATGTATTTGGTAATACTATTTTTAGAATACTACAATATTTTGTAAAAAAAAAACCTAGTTTTTTTTTAAAAAAAGGGAGGAATAGTGTAGGGGCGCTGACGCATTAGTTTTGTATTCCTCGTACGCGCAGCGCTCGCCGGGAACAGTTCGCCCGAAACCGCCTTCCACTATACACGCGCTCGCAACCTAACCTTGTAACAGTTTCATTATAGTAAATACTTCATTCCGAATTCCAATCTATTATTTCTCTCCGTACACACTTCCCCAAGAACACTCCAAAAAATGCATTCATAAATTTAATTCATAATAAAACATAAATCAACCAGTTTGATTTTGTCTACACCCTTGATTGCCCTATGGAGCAAGACCAGCATGTTTCCAAGCATTCTTATCCTGAATGTAATCTTCTAATTTGTAATATGCTTGTTTTCAAAGGGTGGTTTTAATAAAATTTTTAAATTTTCTTTCATTTAATTCTTTTTTTTTTAAATAATAATTGTTTATTTATAAAACAGGTTTATTAAAACATAATAATTGTTTATTTATAAAATTCTAATATGTTACAAGGTATTTTGTTGTAACATTTAACACAGTACCCCATAAAAGATGTATGTACTTTAGCTAATCTATAAAATGGTTGGTCTAATTTGTCTTTATTTCTAGTATTAAAATTGTGTCTATCACTAATTTTACTAAAAAGATGTCGATTTTTCCTTACATACATAATATTTTCATAAATGAATTGGCAAGGGACTGTCATAATATTGATCTTTTTAAAAATTTCTCTAAGAGAATCGCGGGGACGGAAATTATAAAGGGCCCTGACCGCTCTCTTTTGTAAAATAAATATGGATTCAATGTCAGCAGCCCGACCCCACAACAAAATACCGTATGACATAATGCTGTGAAAGTAACTAAAGTAGACCAAATATGCGGTTTCTACGGTCTTATCTTTCTAACAGCATAAGCGGCTGAGCTTAGACGACCAGCAAGAGATTTTATATTATTATTATTTTATTATTATCATTTATTTTTCAGATAACAAAGATCCATTGGGTTAGTAACAATAGTCTTAACCTATGTTAGTACTTAACTAAAAACATCGACAATGTACAGGTGACAAATGACCTCACCAATGGGCTGTCATGTCTCCCGGCTATAGCGCGTAGAATGCTGTTGGGGCTACCACGGAGTCTGCTTAGCAGTGAGGCCGCTTTCTTTCGCCGAACAGCATTGAAGCAGTCGGTACGTGCCTCAGCGAACATCGATGACGCGCTACAGAACCGTGGTAAACGCAACAGCGCCCTAAACGCGTTGTTATACTGGATACGCAGAGCATTGTAGGCCTTTTGGGTGTAGCTGAACCACAGGCTCCCCGAGTACAGCGACATGCAATATGCTTTGAACAACGTTATCTTGACCGCGGCCGTACATCGCAAGAACCGGCGGGCCAGCATATTAGCCCGAACTGACAATACTCTGCGCTCCCTCTCGATATCCGCATCGTCTTTTAAATCGTCCGTCAACAGGTGACCCAAGTATTTAAAAGAGTACACCCTTTGCAACTCCACATCGTTCAGTAACACAGGCGAGACAGTGGAGGGACCCCTACTGTCGGACTTAAAGACCATGTATTTCGACTTGCCTCCATTGTATATAAGGCCATGAGAAGCAGCGTACGACTCGCATATACCAATAAGCTTTCGGAGCGCACCAACCGAGGGGGCCAGCAACACCATGTCATCTGCATAGCTCAGATTATTGAAGCATACTCCATCAATAAAGCAGCCGACACGTGTACTGCTGAATTGCTCGATCAATGCATTCACGTACAGACTAAACAACAAGGGTGAGGTCAGGCCACCCTGCCTGACGCCACACTCTGGCCTACTTGGCTCTGAGAGCTCTCCTGCCCATCGAACCCGATGCTCCTGACTCACGTACCAGTACCGCAGAAGTGAGACGAGCTCCGGCGGCACCGTGGTATCTGACAATTTCTGCCAGAGAACGTCGAAAGAGACGAGGTCAAACGCCTTGGACAGGTCTAAGAAGCATGCGTAAACAGGTGTTTTCCTGTCTGTGTAGTACCTGACAGCGTGCTTTAGACTAAGAATAGCGTGTTCTGTTGACAGCCCTGATCGAAACCCAAACTGGGCATCATGCAGTTTGATGTGGGTATACAGGTGAGAATTAAGCACACTGTCAAGTATTTTAGCCACGACGGTAGCCAAGGAAATCGGCCTATAGTTTGCTCTGTCCGAAACGTCTCCGGTCCTACTCTTGACCACCGGTACCACCAGAGCACGTAAAATATCGGGAGGAAGGTATGAGTGACCCAGACACAGTGTGACGTTGCAAAACAAGAATGTTACTCGCAGCGACATCTTTAGCGGACAAATGGAATCACATTTGACAGAGCCCCTAGTTTAAACAACAGATGGCGCTAGATATCGATCGTCTTTTTAAAACTTAATATATATTATCAAAAAAGTAGATGTAAATTAATTAAAACACACAAAAATTGCATAGAAGCATAAAGTTTAATAAATAATAATTTATTGCAGAGTATGTCGTCATGGTGACTACCCTTAACGTCATAGTATAAATATAAATTTGAAAATGTGTATCAAGACGGCACCTTTAAAAGCAGGTGGCCGCACTAATATATAAGGTCAACATATAGAATAAAGTTAAAAAAGATTTAGTTTTGTATAAAAACCGTTTTATTGACGTTTAAACAATAGTTATATACATTTAAAATTAAACATTGCTTGTACCCTTTTGCATTAGTAGCGTGATACAATAATAAATTTAGAATCGTAAGACATAGCATAATTAGAGACATCAATACCAGTCGGCGTTATCGCGCCAGACATCCGGTCACAACATTGTTTGTTCAAACTAAATGATGTATAAGCAAATATTGTAACTCGCAAGTATTACAGTTAGCCAGAGATGTATTTGGTAATACTATTTTTAGAATACTACAATATTTTGTAAAAAAAAAACCTAGTTTTTTTTTTAAAAAAGGGAGGAATAGTGTAGGGGCGCTGACGCATTAGTTTTGTATTCCTCGTACGCGCAGCGCTCGCCGGGAACAGTTCGCCCGAAACCGCCTTCCACTATACACGCGCTCGCAACCTAACCTTGTAACAGTTTCATTATAGTAAATACTTCATTCCGAATTCCAATCTATTATTTCTCTCCGTACACACTTCCCCAAGAACACTCCAAAAAATGCATTCATAAATTTAATTCATAATAAAACATAAATCAACCAGTTTGATTTTGTCTACACCCTTGATTGCCCTATGGAGCAAGACCAGCATGTTTCCAAGCATTCTTATCCTGAATGTAATCTTCTAATTTGTAATATGCTTGTTTTCAAAGGGTGGTTTTAATAAAATTTTTAAATTTTCTTTCATTTAATTCTTTTTTTTTTTAAATAATAATTGTTTATTTATAAAACAGGTTTATTAAAACATAATAATTGTTTATTTATAAAATTCTAATATGTTACAAGGTATTTTGTTGTAACATTTAACACAGTACCCCATAAAAGATGTATGTACTTTAGCTAATCTATAAAATGGTTGGTCTAATTTGTCTTTATTTCTAGTATTAAAATTGTGTCTATCACTAATTTTACTAAAAAGATGTCGATTTTTCCTTACATACATAATATTTTCATAAATGAATTGGCAAGGGACTGTCATAATATTGATCTTTTTAAAAATTTCTCTAAGAGAATCGCGGGGACGGAAATTATAAAGGGCCCTGACCGCTCTCTTTTGTAAAATAAATATGGATTCAATGTCAGCAGCCCGACCCCACAACAAAATACCGTATGACATAATGCTGTGAAAGTAACTAAAGTAGACCAAATATGCGGTTTCTACGGTCTTATCTTTCTAACAGCATAAGCGGCTGAGCTTAGACGACCAGCAAGAGATTTTATATTATTATTATTTTATTATTATCATTTATTTTTCAGATAACAAAGATCCATTGGGTTAGTAACAATAGTCTTAACCTATGTTAGTACTTAACTAAAAACATCGACAATGTACAGGTGACAAATGACCTCACCAATGGGCTGTCATGTCTCCCGGCTATAGCGCGTAGAATGCTGTTGGGGCTACCACGGAGTCTGCTTAGCAGTGAGGCCGCTTTCTTTCGCCGAACAGCATTGAAGCAGTCGGTACGTGCCTCAGCGAACATCGATGACGCGCTACAGAACCGTGGTAAACGCAACAGCGCCCTAAACGCGTTGTTATACTGGATACGCAGAGCATTGTAGGCCTTTTGGGTGTAGCTGAACCACAGGCTCCCCGAGTACAGCGACATGCAATATGCTTTGAACAACGTTATCTTGACCGCGGCCGTACATCGCAAGAACCGGCGGGCCAGCATATTAGCCCGAACTGACAATACTCTGCGCTCCCTCTCGATATCCGCATCGTCTTTTAAATCGTCCGTCAACAGGTGACCCAAGTATTTAAAAGAGTACACCCTTTGCAACTCCACATCGTTCAGTAACACAGGCGAGACAGTGGAGGGACCCCTACTGTCGGACTTAAAGACCATGTATTTCGACTTGCCTCCATTGTATATAAGGCCATGAGAAGCAGCGTACGACTCGCATATACCAATAAGCTTTCGGAGCGCACCAACCGAGGGGGCCAGCAACACCATGTCATCTGCATAGCTCAGATTATTGAAGCATACTCCATCAATAAAGCAGCCGACACGTGTACTGCTGAATTGCTCGATCAATGCATTCACGTACAGACTAAACAACAAGGGTGAGGTCAGGCCACCCTGCCTGACGCCACACTCTGGCCTACTTGGCTCTGAGAGCTCTCCTGCCCATCGAACCCGATGCTCCTGACTCACGTACCAGTACCGCAGAAGTGAGACGAGCTCCGGCGGCACCGTGGTATCTGACAATTTCTGCCAGAGAACGTCGAAAGAGACGAGGTCAAACGCCTTGGACAGGTCTAAGAAGCATGCGTAAACAGGTGTTTTCCTGTCTGTGTAGTACCTGACAGCGTGCTTTAGACTAAGAATAGCGTGTTCTGTTGACAGCCCTGATCGAAACCCAAACTGGGCATCATGCAGTTTGATGTGGGTATACAGGTGAGAATTAAGCACACTGTCAAGTATTTTAGCCACGACGGTAGCCAAGGAAATCGGCCTATAGTTTGCTCTGTCCGAAACGTCTCCGGTCCTACTCTTGACCACCGGTACCACCAGAGCACGTAAAATATCGGGAGGAAGGTATGAGTGACCCAGACACAGTGTGACGTTGCAAAACAAGAATGTTACTCGCAGCGACATCTTTAGCGGACAAATGGAATCACATTTGACAGAGCCCCTAGTTTAAACAACAGATGGCGCTAGATATCGATCGTCTTTTTAAAACTTAATATATATTATCAAAAAAGTAGATGTAAATTAATTAAAACACACAAAAATTGCATAGAAGCATAAAGTTTAATAAATTTAAATAATTAGGAACATGTCGGAATCGAGAGTATTTAGTCTATGGCATGGAAGCTTCTCGCAAAGGACTTTTCAATGACAGAGTGGAGAAATGGTGGGTCCTTTTAGACCGCAGAGGTCACAGAGAGACGAACAAATGATATTATAAAGGCACTTGTTTTTACAACGGTGACCCGAAACCCGAGGGGTTTTCAAGTGCATTAAAAGGCTGAACCCTGTGAGTATTTCGTCCTCCATTTGTTTCCCATTCTGAAAGTCCAAAGGCACGTGTATTTGACTACGGAGATTTTGTTCCAGGTCTGGCTGTTTTACTAGCCTGGATATTTGAGGTCCGGGATTGATGAATGCCTGAAGCCATCCGGAGAACGTGCATCGTTCAGGTTTGGCTCGACGAGATTTGAGACAGTGTGGCCGTCCATGGTACAGGAAGGCCTTACCAATCCGAAACCTCGTTGAGGAAACATCGCCGTTCCAGGTAACAGCAATCCTGCTGGACTTCTCCCGTAGGCCGCGTCTGTTCGTGGGTGCCAAGGTTTTTAACCTGGGTGCCATGCCAAGGGATTCTGTTCCACTAATTGAGCAATTGAGCTAATTCACTAATTGAGTAATTGACTAATTGAGTTTTGACTAAAAGAGTCTTGTATTGAGTAGAGAGACTTGAGCATTAAGTATTTACTAATTGAGTAATTGACTAATTGAGCAATTGAGTAATTGAGCTGCTATTAATTATTATGAGGGAGATGCATTAGACCTGTATACTGGGTTTATTTTCATACAAAGAGTTAGGCCTTTTGTTAATGTGTTAAGTAACAAGACCAGTAATAACTTCCTTTTGTATTAAGTTGTGTCACGGGTATACTGTACCATAGTGAGTAGGTTTCTTAACGTGCACAGCCCTGGTTGGTCAATACCCTGCGATTGAGCTAGTGGTACTTATGCGTTCACCTCGCGAATCCTTACAAGCGACCTGAGACGTTGTTTTTGTAATATCTCATGTGGTGTACCTCTGTTATACCTTGGTACGGAGACAGGGTCTAACAGGGTTACACATCTTAGTGTGTAAGTCTGGGAGGTATTATTTATGATTAGTTGCCTCATTCACTGTATTTCTATGCAAGGTGATACTTCTTTTTATAGTGAATAAACTTTGTATGTGTGTTGGGGTATGTCTTTGATTTTAGTCTTTCCAGATATTTATGTATATATACCTTTATAAATTTACTTTCACACGGTTGGAAACTTTAGGTTTCATCTACAATCCATAACCCCTATAGTGGGGAACTGTGACGGGACCGGGTGTGACAACAGGTTAAACAGAAGAGCTAACACACGAGGCAAATGGTAACCGCCATACTGCAGATGCTCGATGCTGAGCCCATCGTGCCCGGGGGATTTTCCCCTCTTCATGTTTCTAATTTTCTTCTTGATATCTTTTGCTAGAATTACTGTAGTTATTTCTGTTGCACTGTCCCCAGCATCAATCTCCCGGCACGGCGGACCCAATCGCGACCTCACATTGAAATCTACACTAAACAGATCAGCAATATCTTTGGCGTTGGAGACACTATCAACACTCACAGGAACGCTGGGTCTAGAATCAAGCTGTTTAGTGCTCTTCCAAAAACCCCCAAAATCTGAACTCGATTGGTGTTTAGCTAACAGATCCATTCGAATCTGATCCTGGTTATTTTGGCACCATTTAAGCTTCCCTTTAAAAATCTTACGAGATTCTATCATGGCGTCCCATATGGCACCACTAGCAGGTCTACCGTACCACAGCCACGTATTGAATTTTATCTTAGCGTTCCTGTGAGCCTCGCTTACAAATTTGTTCCACCCCGCCAATGGTTTCTTATTCTTAGTTGATTTACACACATATGTATAACTCGCATTATTACATAAAATATTAACAATGTCCCTATACATGCCATTTATTAAGCTACTATGACTAGGGTCCCTGCAATACCTACCACAACATTGTTGTAGCTCAACAGGCAAGTCGATATGTTTTAACTGTAGATTACACATATTTTCATAGGAACGACATTGTTCTACGCTTCTCTCTCCCCACTGTATTTTACTACGTAATGGGCTTTTTACATTTGTTTTTTGACTTATAACATTTAAGTCACAACTAAGCACCAATGGTAAATGGTCAGACCAGAAAACATCGTACTTCACGTATACGTTCAAAACACTAGACAGGGCCGCTTTTGTCGTGAGACAGTGGTCTAACCAACGCTTGCAGCCATGGGCCTCACTGATGAACGTGAACGTATCAGAATTTAATTGCAACTTATTAGTGTCTACACAAGTCCAGTCCTGTTCCTTTGAAAACACCAAAAGTTCATGATAAAAGCGCTCACCTGGATGGGCATTAAAGTCGCCAAGTATGAACACAGACTCGATACCACTCTCGTCAATGATAGCACTGATTGAACCGAGACAATCCGTGAATTCCGGCACATTTTCCACTATGTCTATTGGCATGTATACGCAAATCACAAGCACAGGACGGTCTTCCGTACTGATACGTATTGCGGCAATACGTGGATTACCGCACGGTATTATTGTAACGCACTGAAACACTGACTTCCGCCATAGCAGCGCCACACCACCGAACGGCCGGCCTCGGAGGATGCCAGCAGACGTATCCACAGCAGACTTACCCGTGCTTGCGAAGTCGTCGTGAACATTCTCCAAGAAAGACAGCTCACCCGGCAGCAGCCAAGTCTCTTGTAAAGCGATAATGTCCGCAAAACAACATAACTGTTTTACAGCGTGTATGGAACGCTTCACGTTCCTGCAATTGTATGTTACAAGGGTTGTACTACATAAGTTCATTTAACAGATTTATCGTTCTCTTCTTCATTACCCAGTTGTGGGTTTTTATAGAGTCTAAACCGCCTACAAGTTACACCGGCTGGCCATAGTTCCTCAGTCATGAACATATCCAGCCTATCGGAACACACTGATAGTTTGTAAGCATTATATTCTTTTTCTTTTTTCATTTTAATTTTTTGTAGATGCACTTTATCACTCGTTTTAGCCATTATATACTGCGCTATATCAGTCGCCGAGGTATCCTTGTGAACGTTTGATACAAATAAGTATGTCTTATTCGAAAGAGCAGGCTTAAATCTCTCGTCCGGTCTATAGGCGGCTTTACCTCGCACGACTCCCTTTGGCTGACTTGATTCACAAAACTTGTTTTTGTACCTCTTTTTCTGTACAGATATCCATTCATCATTGGGGCCATGTGATTTCCACTCACCTTCACAAACTATATCCGCAAGAGACTTATCTTTGTTTACGGTTTTGTTACAATCCTTTGCACCAACATCGCACTTGTTGAAGCCGCAATCGCTCGCGATAGCAAACTGGTTTATGTTACTCGGCGCGGGCGAACAGCTGACTGGTTGCGTCATCTCATCGGCCACCGTGTCGGTCGGGGGCGCAACAATGCTAGTATCAGTGATGCTTTTCATAGATTTAGCGGCATTATTTGAATTTTTGCAGCCACTCCTTGATTTTTGAGAGCATATAGGGGACCGCCAGTTCGATAGTTCCGGCGTTTTTTCCTCTAGCATATTTTGATTTGAAATATTTATAATACCAACCGGACCGCTATTGCATTCGTTATTCGATACAAATGCTCCTCGTTTTCTGTTCACATACATAGTGTGATCTAAATTAACCACTGATGCAAACTTCATGTGATCGATATCATGTTTTATGATATCCAACTGATCAATTGTAGCACTGTATTCTTTGAGATATTTTACCTCCGATTTCAAAATAATGATATCTTTTAACAATGCCGTAACATCTATATGATCAAATGTGATGGGTGGCAATTTATCCAATACCCTTGCAACAAAGATAGGTGTTTTGTCAGGGTCTGTAATCTTGAAAACCGAGATTATGTCTTCGATTTCCTTTTGTTCTTTGTTCTTGCGTCGCGATACATTGCGGGTACTTGTGGAAACTGATTCGAACAATAAATTCTTTGCACAAGTTATTTCTGCCGTAGAATATGAGCTTACGCACAACCGGATTAAACTTTCTTCATCCATAATACATATTTTGTTTTGCACAAAACATAACAACTCATTAATAACTATATTGCACTGCGTACACTTTAACTTCTCGGAAGACATTTTATTTGTTTCGACACCCGAACGCGTCCGAGTTCACGTGAAGACTGATTATATGGTTATATGAGGTCCCCATTGTAATTTCTCATCTAAAGTAATTCCCAGGAAACCCGTCTCATTAATGAACTTCAGTTTTTCTCCATTCAATATAATGTCGCACTGGCTACTTTTAACATTTGGTAAAGTGAATTTAATACATTTGGTTTTCTTTTTATTTAGTACAAAAAAAAAAATTAAATGAAAGAAAATTTAAAACTTCATTTCAAATTCACTAAGTTGTTTGCCGTAAACCAATTTTGGACCTGACTAACTGCGCTATTGACTTCGTCAAAATTTTGTGACCGTCGGTCTATTTTAAAAAATTAATGAAGTGTCATCCGCAAATAATACCATGTTTGGCTGGTTTTGAATTAAATGGGGCAAATCATTAATATAAACTAAAAAAAGGAATGGACCCAATATTGAGCCTTGCGGAACGCCCATCATCATTTTCGACCCTTGTGAGTTTACACCGTTTACCTGAACTTTAACCTGTCTGTCCGCCAAGTATGAACTAAGTAAATCAGGGGCTCTATTCCTAATCCCATAGTGCTCAAGTTTCAATAAAAGCGTCTTATGGTTAACGCAGTCGAACGCTTTCGAGAGGTCGCAGAATATTCCAATGGCGTCTTGCGACTCTTCCCAGGTGTTAAAGATGTTATTTATTAGTGTGACACCGGCGTCTGTTGTACAACGCCCTTTGGTGAAACCATACTGTTGTTCATGAAAGATGGAATTTTCATTAAAGTGACGTAACATCTGACTAAGCATTAGCTTTTCAAACACCTTACTGAGAACTGGCAGAATTGACACAGGCCTATAATTGTTAGGTTCTTGACAATCACCCGATTTGAACAACGGGACAACTTTACTGTGTTTCATGAGATCCGGAAATACTTCTTGGTCGACACTAGTATTAAATATGACAGCTAAGTAGGGGGCAATAGTTTCAATGACAGACCTACAAACTTTTACAGATATACCCCAAAGATCTTCTGTTGGTTTAATTTTAAGATCTTTAAAAGCTTTTATAATGGCCTGGGGGTTTGTGTGTTCAAAGTTAAACTCCGAATGACATTCCTTTACATTCTTTCTAAGTAAGAAAGCAGAGAGCGCGGGTGACGAGTTGAGAACTTCTGTTGTTTTAAGAGGAATATTAGCAAAGAAGTTTTCAAATTCTTTTGCTTTTTTTTTTTGGATGGGAAATCATCAAATGACCCCTCCCGCCCTGGGTGGAGCGGTAGGGAGTGTCAGACTTTTACTGACTAAAACCCACCCCTGCTCCTCCATGTGCCCTTTGCGTTCCAGGGCCGCGGTAACTCTTTCGAACAAATTCCGCAACCCTAGCAGGCACCGACCCTATGGGGCCCCGTCTCTGGTGCTGACGACTCCTTGAGGCGCGCGTGAAGCACAACGCGTCGTCGACTCAGCCTGGTATCTGACGGCGAGCCACCCACGCTCACCGTCCACAGGCATCAGCCACTGCGCAATAGCACAGCGGCCGACTTGTCTCTGGAGGAGGCTGCGATGGGACCATTACTGGCACTCCATTTCAGCCCCCTCCCGAGTACTAGGAGTCGCAGCACCCGCAGCAGAGGCGGCAGTGGCGGCGACGGAAGCCGCGGCAGCAGCAGAGGCGGCGGCGGCGGCGGACCTCTTGCCCTTGGTCGGGGCGAATGGCGCGCAGGCCCGTGCTCGGCCGGCTTGCCAACGGCCGCACATGCAGTGCAGTGCGGCGTGGCCTCGCACGAGCCGGCCCGATGACCGGGCTGACCACAGCGGAAACAGAGTCCACTGCGGTCCACCTCCGAGGGGCACATAGCTCCCGTGTGGTTGCCCACATGGCAGCGGTAGCACCTCAGAGGTCTGGGTTCCAGCGGATTCGCGCGGCGTGTGCCCCTCTCCACATCTCACACAGGCGAGCGGGCGGTGGCATTGATGAGAAGAGTGCCTAAATTTCTGGCACCGATGACATTGTGCGGGCCCACGTTTTCCCCAGCCATGCCTCTATTTTGACCCCCCTCATCAACATGAATGTGGTGGTGTCAAAGATTCGGCGCACGTCAGGGGTGCGCCGCAGCATGGCGTAAAATACGCTGCCGGGTCTTCCTCGGCGCGCCCTAATGTAGCGCACGTACTCCGGCTCGTAACCTAGCGAGCGGAGCTCCTCTTCAATTTCCTGGGGGACTGTGTCTACCGGCAGCCCCCTTATGGCCACTTTAAACATTTTATCCGCCGGCAGCGAATATGCAAACCAGCTGATCCCGGCCTCTTTTTCGAGGTTGACCAGGTACCGCTGGACCAACCTGTATTCGCCCTCCGACTCCGGCGAGAAACGGACGCCAGTGCCGTATGGGCGGGCGTTGGGTGGTCGGCCCAGCTTGGCTGCAATGGCGCGGAAGTGGTGCGCCCAATTTGGTAGTTTTTCCACCACTAGGGGTGGGAAGCGCGGCCTCTTATTTTTATTGTTACTGTTTCCCGGGGCCGCGTTTGTTGTGGCCGCTGCCGGGGTGGGGGCTGCGTTAGGGTTAGGTGTAAGCGTATATTGATAATAGTAATAATAATAATAATATCGTTTATTTTTCTCCACACATAATGCAATAAAACTTATTTCTAAAATACATTACATGTTATCGATTGGTATTACAACATTGATGCTGTGGAGACTGGAGCCTGTACTAAGAAAACCTGTGTTACAGGGCTCCAGGCCTCCCAAACTACCTGGATAAGTTGCTACTGTAGGTAAATTTTCAAAGAGCGATATTTATGTCTTTATACAAAAATAAAATAGGTCATCAATTTTAACGTATTATTAATTAATACATATAGGAAAGAACGTTGGGGGCACCCAACGTTCTTGTTTGTGTAGCACTGTCTTACTTGTCTCTCTGTTTGGGTGCAAAGGTTGAAACAGTTCGTGTAAAGTGTTTAGTGGGGCGTAATGTTTCTACGAGATAACCTCTAAGAGTTTCTCTGTTGCTTCATAATCGAGAGATTGAAGCCATTTTTGGACCTTCATTTTACATTTAATTTTTGTCAAAGTGTAGATGGAAATAGCTTTGTTTATTTTATTATACAGGTAATCACCAAGGAAACAATAGAATCTACGACTGAACCTGGTTCTAAAAGACGTGGATTTACAGACTGTATGTTTGCGTCTCTTGTTCCGGATGTTATCTGGATTGTATGGAATGCAAGTGTGCTTACGAGTAATTGTGTTCAAGTTGAATAATTGTCGCACAGTCAGTACATTGCATTGCTGATAAAGTTCTTTCGTTGGAAAGAGAAAGGAAAGCTTACGACTAACTTTTAAGATGGCCCTCTGAGCTCTCTCTAACTTTAGCAAAGAAGTTTTTGCTACACCACCCCATGCCGTTATGCAATATGACAGAATTGATTGCACTAACGCAAAGTAAATTGTGTCAATAGTGTACGGGGCGGGCGTGATCGACTGGACTGTAGGGTGGCCAGGGTAGGTTATCCTATTCTTCAAAAGTGGACTGTATGGTGACAACCCACCTAGGTATAAATGATCCAGACGCGCTGACGCTCCGTCTATAAGCTACGGGCCATGAGGATGCAACCCTTAGTTGATTACTTGCTATACTTGCTGTTATTGACACAGTATATAGGGGTAGGTATTGAGGGCTTACCAATAAAGTCACAATAAAACACTATTTAACTTGTTCACTATGCACTTAGCGATTTGAAGGGTGAAATTCGCGACTATATGATTCTACATTTAGGTATAAATTCAAATTATCTTGACAATGACTACAAAATTCTCTAAGTTTCTATGTTACTATTGTACGGCGCAACTATACCGTACCGACACCCAAAAAATCACCGTGTGTGATGAAGTTTATTAACAAGATTTTTCACTATGCTAATCCTAGAATTTAGACTATATCTAGGCTTAGGTCTATGTAAGTAGGGGTTGTCGTACCTTTACGGATAGCCCACGGTAAGCTCCATACAGCGGAGACGAATTCACCCCTTCATCCCCCTCCATGTAGGGGTGGGATGCCGAAAACTATACAAAACTATTATAGGCACGAAGCTATTACCTATTTGGGGTGAATTTACCGTAAATCTATGCTAGGAGGGCTATACAGCTATATGTATCTCTATAGATACGACAACCCTCTACAAAACTACATATGTTTCAACCCTGACAGGGTTGAAAGATATGTAGTTTTGTAGAGGGTTGCAAGGGGTTGCAACTCTATAAGCGTATATATTTCAGGGGGATAAAAATAAACAGTTTTATTAAAACCTTAATTACGGCTTTATGCCTTTACATACTATATATATCTATATATCCCCTGAAAGGATTTTTCAAGGCGGTTCTATTTCAGACATCTAGAAGTCTAGAATCTAGACTTGTATTTTCGGGAAGGGAAGAGGGTAGATGCAAAGTGTTTTTAGTTTATGTATACCTTCACCAGGGCTATTTGTCAAAAACCATTGACCAATCACGTGCCAGCACCCTCCTGCTCTGTGATTGGTCAGTGTCGCTTTAGCTATGCGACTACCTTTGACCTAAGTATTGTAGGTCTCAAATTACCAAGCCCTTTCTATTACCTATGTATGTCTGTCTATGTGTGTAAATACCTTGTTACCTTTATATACCTTGATTACCTTTATATACCTTGATTACCTTATATACCATCGATCACCAGGGTTACCATGTGTTTACTGTTATGTGTAAGGGATAGGATACCCTACCTAACTATATTCTATTTACTTGGGAGAAATAAAGGCTCCAAGGGCTTATATATTGCCTCTTGAGAGCAAACGACTGTAACGAATGTGTTTTATTTCAATATAACAAACTATGTATCAACTACCTATAACTATCTATACTATGTAGCTTTGCTTTTATTTGTTATAGCATTCTATGTACTAACTATAACTTCCTATAACTACCTATACTATGTAGTTGTGTTTTTATTTGTTGCAACATTCTATGTACTAACTATAGCTACCTATAACTACCTATACTATGTACTCAATACTCAATACTCAATTCTTTATTGCATTCCACAATGTAGGCTTAGGTGGTAAACATTTTTGAAAGAAACAATCGTGGACCCTGTAGGGCACAGCAAAAGAAAGATATGTATGTGGAGATGAGGACTTATAATCTAAATTATTCTAAAAACATTTTTGTTTATTTTATGCTAATTTCAAGGATTTATCATTTAAATAATCGTTGACACTGTAGTAACATTTGCTTATTAATAGTTTTTTTAATTTGTTTGTGAATAGGTGGAGCTTTTTTTCCTGTCTTATTGATACGGGTAACCTGTTGTATATTTTTATTGACATAACCAGAGGGCTTGTCGAATGAATTTTTAAGCGGGATGTTGGTAGGTTGAGTCGTGATTTATATCGGAGCGTATATCTTGTTTGTATGTTTTCACGTTTAGTGTAGAAGTCTTGGTGTTTATGAGCGAATTTGCATATTTCAAGTATATATATACAAGGTAGGGTTAATATATTTAGTTTCATAAAAGAAATGTAGCTAAGACGCATCGTCGCGAACATCTCTCCGCCGTGCAGTGCAGCGATGACTCGGTGCGATGACGTCGCGGCGCTGCAGAAACCCGGTGAGCGACGCCTGTAGCCACGTCGCCCGCTGCGCGTTGCCGGTGCTCGATGCCGGTGCTCGACGCAGCTGTGCAGTCGCCGGTCTGCCGCTTCCCTGCTGTGGGTCGCCTGCAGTCGCAAGGCTGTTGCGTAGCTCGCAAATGGGCGAGCTGTGGGCCGGATGGCCCGCTGTCTGTGCGAGCTGCGAGTGCGCGCAGCGTCGCCTGCTGCGGTGGCAAGCTGTGTAGGCAGCATTGCCTGCTGTATCGCCTGCTCAAAGCAAGGCGGTGGCGGGCCGAATATGCCCGCAATGGGGGCGAGCTGCGCCCGTGGGCAGCATCGCCCGCTATGTTGGCGAGCTGTGTGAGCAGCATCGCCTGCTCAAAGCAAGGCGGTGGCGGGCCGGATATGCCCGCATGGGGGCGAGCTGCGCCTTGCGGGCAGCGTCGCCCATCTATCGGTTGGCGAGCTGTGAGAGCAGCATCGCCTGCTGTGTCGCCTGCACAAAGCAAGGCGGTGGCGGGCCGGATACGCCCGCATGGGGGCGAGCTGCGCCTTGCGGGAAACGTCGCCCATCTATCGGTTGGCGAGCTGTGAGAGCAGCATCGCCTGCTGTGTCGCCTGCACAAAGCAAGGCGGTGGCGGGCCGGATATGCCCGCAGTGGGGCGAGCTGCGCCTTGCGGGCAGCGTCGCCCATCTATCGGTTGGCGAGCTGTGAGAGCAGCGTCGTCGTCTACTGCTCGCTGGATGCGAGCCGAATGCGGACCGAATATGTCCGCGGTGGGGCGAGCTGCGCCATAGGGCAGCGTCACCCGCTATGTTGGCGAGCTGTGGGAGCAGCATCGCCGGCTATTGCCCGCTAGGTGCGAGCCGGTTGCGGACCGAATATGTCCGCGGGGGGGGGCGAGCTGGAAAGCGTCACTCATCTATTTGGCGAGCTGTGAGAGCAGCATCGCCGGCTATTGCCCGCTGAATGCGAGCCGGTTGCGGACCGAATGTGTCCGCGGGGGGGCGAGCTGTGAAGCGTCACCCATCTATCTGTTGGCGAGCTGTGAGAGCAGCATCGCCGGCTATTGCCCGCTAGGTGCGAGCCGGTTGCGGACCGAACATGTCCGCGGGGGACGAGCTGTGAAGCATCACCCATCTATTGGTTGGCGAGCTGTGAGAGCAGCATCGCCGGCTATTGCCCGCTGAATGCGAGCCGGTTGCGGACCGAACATGTCCGCGGGGGGGGGGGGGGGGGGGGGCGAGCTGGAAAGCATCACCCATCTATCTGTTGGCGAGCTGTGAGAGCAGCATCGCCTGCTATTGCCTGCTGAAAGCAAGGCGGTAGCGGGCCGGATACGCCCGCAGGGGGGGGCGAGCTGCGCCTGTAGGCAGCGTCACCCATCTATTGGTTGGCGAGCTGTGTGAGCAGCATCGCCTGCTATTGCCTGCTGAAAGCAAGGCGGTAGCGGACCGGATACGCCCGCAGGGGGGGGGGGTGAGCTGCTCCTGTAGGCAGCGTCACCCATCTATCGGTTGGCGAGCTGTGTGAGCAGCATCGCCGGCTATTGCCCGCTAGGTGCGAGCCGGTTGCGGACCGAATGTGTCCGCGGGGGGAGGGCGAGCTGCGCCAGTGGGCAGCGTCGTCCGCCATGTTGGCGAGCTGTGTGAGCAGCGTCGTCCGCCATGTTGGCGAGCTGTGTGAGCAGCGTCGCCGTCTATTGCCCGCTGGATGCGAGGCGATTGCGGACCGAACATGTCCGCGGGGGGGCGAGCTGCGCCTGTGGGCAGCGTCGCCCGCTGCGGTGGCTAACTTCTTTACCGGACGCTTTAAGGTACCGCCGAATGTGCGCACCTCAGCTGTCCAGACTTCGCCATCAGCGCCCGTGAAAACTGCGATGATGCGGCCTCGCGGCCACGTGTTGCGAGGCAGCTGGCCGTCTGCAATGAGCACGGAATCACCCACCTGCAGATTAGGACCACGACTATGGGGCTCCCGCCGGTGTTGGAGCTCGGGTAGGTACTTGACGTCTTCTATAACTATGTCGATTCTATCTATACGACTTCTGAGGCGTATGACGTCATCCTTCAATTCTATCTGTAACGGTCGCAGGGCGCCATCTCTATCTATTTCTTCGTTTCCTCGCAAACTTGTTGACTCGCGGGAAAACATCTGTTGCTGTACAGCTTGCACGAGTAACTTGTGGTCGCCGATGTCGACGACTTCTGTCTCTATAAGCGACGGTTCTATATTCTGTATGACGTCGATGTCATTCGATACCCATTTCTTAATTTCGGAACGAGCCTGTTGGTGTATCTTCTTCACCGCTGTTGCTATATGTGTCGCTTCTTCTACTGTTCTATAGCTATCCAGATAATCGTCCATATAATGGTTCTTCACTATTGCTTCTACTGCTTCTGGATGCTGTTCTATGTGCCGGTTCGCGTTCCAATTCTTCGCGAATATGGCCGTGCACGGTGAGCTTGCCGCGCCGAATATGATTGACGTCATTCGATACTCGTCGGGGGCTCCTTCTCTTCTATTTATTTATTTATTTAACTTTAACTCAGGTAGAACCCATAAATTTGTTAGTATTCCTTAACCTATGTTAGTATAAAAGACTTAAACACACAACATTCATTCTTAATTTCGCCACCTCACGGATACACCCGGCAATAGGACATGCACTGAGCACAGGTGCTTCATAAGGCGGCCCTCAGTCTTACTAGAAACAATGCTCAGAAGACTGCTGTCGCTGCCCCGCATCCGACGCAGCAGTGAAGCAGTTCTTTTACGAATGATCGCAAAGAAGTCGTCTGTACACGCTGCTGCGAACATCCCTGATGCACTACAGAAACGGGGCAGCGACAGCAGCATCCTAAAAGCATTGTTATATTGCACACGCAGGGCATTATACGTTTTCTGCGTGTAACTGGTCCACAGACTGCAGTTATAAAGGTTTTGGCAATAAGCCCTAAACAGGGTTACCTTTACACTGTTGTCACACTTTGCAAATCTGCGGGCCAGCATGTTGCATCTTACGGCCAATGCCCTGCGCTCTCTCTCAATATCACAGTTATCAGTGCAGTCCTCTGTAACCCAGTGACCAAGGTACTTGAATTTTTTAACTCTGTTTAGAGTGGCACCACATAGCGAGACTGGTGGTACCACTTCATAGGTCTTGTTTTGTGCCATAAAAACTAACAGCTCGCTTTTCTTCGCATTATACCTTAGTCCATGAGCTCCAGCATAGCACTCACATATATTTAACAGCTTCCTGAGAGCACTGATCGACGGACTCAGCAGCACCATATCGTCAGCATAACTGATGTTGTTGAAGGACACACCATCTATCGTGCATCCGATGCCAGTGCTGCTGAGTTCCTCGATCAGCTTATTCACATAAATATTGAACAACTTGGGCGAGGTCAGTCCCCCTTGTCTCACCCCGCACTCTAACCTGTATACATCCGAGTATTTACCTGCCCATCTCACAGCATTGTGTTGGTTATCATACCAGAACTTCAGTACATTAATTATTTCTGGCGGCAGGTTAGTTTCATTGGACAACTTTTTCCACAAGATATCATATGAGACAAGGTCGAAAGCGCTGGATAAATCCAGAAAGCATGCATACACAGGTGTCCTCCTCCCAGTGTAATATTGCACTGTACTCTTTAGGGTCATGATTGCCGACTCAGTTGATAACCCATCCCTAAAACCAAATTGTCGTTAATTTTTAACTGTTTACCCAAACAACGGTCAAGTAAACAATCAAAAATCTTCGATATAACCGTTGCCAATGATATTGGTCTGTAATTATTAACATCAGACATATCACCGGTCTTATTCTTAGGAACGGGCACCACAACTGTTTTCACTAGATCAGCTGGCAGATACGAATGACTGACACAAAGGTTGAATAGTAAGGCAAGAACCCTTGGGAGATGAACACCTGCGTTCTGCAAATGCTCAATACTTAAACTATCGTGACCAGGCGACTTACCCCTGGACATGTTTTTGAAGACGGAAGACACATCCCGGGCAATGAAACGTACACTTAGGTCATTACATCTTATATTTGATGCTGGGTCTGCTGGACCAAGAGGTGGATCAATTTTGAAACGCTGTCGGAATAAGTTAGCAATATCGACCGACTCACTTATGCCCCCCACACTCGAAGGGAGACTCGATTCAGGATTCAAATTTTTCGATTCTCTCCAAAAGCTTCCAAAATTCCTCGCCGAATGGTGTGAAGCAATAATGTCCATTTTAATTTGATGCTGGTTATTTTGACACCACTATTGCCTCTCCACAAATATCGAAGGGCGTCTCTATCTTCAGGTCGTACTTTGACCTGCATGAACATTTCGGTAATGTCACCGGAAATGGC
Organism: Hecatera dysodea; assembly: GCA_905332915.2. NCBI lineage: Eukaryota > Metazoa > Arthropoda > Insecta > Lepidoptera > Noctuidae > Hecatera > Hecatera dysodea. The sequence continues at coordinate 10,291,289 of HG995306.1, read as the reverse complement.
TATCGGATATCTACGAAACCTCATCATGACGCCGGGCAGCGACTGTAACAGGTCCGGTCCTGTAAGTAGGAAGTCGTTCAATGACAATCCATTCGATTTAGCTGCGGCGTCGTGTACTATTCGAAACTTCTCCGGCTTCATGGGATTGAAGACGTCGAAATGAGGCAGATACTAGGTTTTTCCTGGCGTGGTCTGTGGAGAGGCGTGTAAATAGCCTGCACCTTTGTGTAGGTTGTGAGAGAATTTGAATTACGAACCTAAGTTAAAAAGTGTAATGGCGGACCTCAAAATAAATTAATTTCCCCTTTGATGAATCCGCGAGAAACCAATACCAAAAGACTTATTAGCAGCAAAACATGCCCACGTACCTTGGCAATCCAGAGAATCCACTCAGACCCAGGGTGCTGGGAAGATACCACGTTCATGCGCGCTTGATGGTCTTGTAGGTATAGGCTGCCGGCCGGCGAGCAAAATCTTGTTGAATCCACCGGTGCAATGGTTAAAACTCCAAAAATCAACACTGCACTATAAGTTCTCAATGAAGCACAGATGCAGGTCCAATTATTTTACGAGTATCATCAAGGTTTCACCAAAAAAGGAATTTTCAAAAGGCGGAGCGACCGCACATACAGCGTTGCGCACGGTCACACCAAGAGGTCTCCCGCTAACGCCCTCTATCGGCCTCATGGCGAGAAAACTCAAGAAAGTTTAGATACATGGGCGCTGCGGCAACAAAGATTGGTGCGAGGATTCATCAATTGAGAAACTAAAATATTTAATTTGAGATACTAACATATTATGCGTATTATATGACAAATCCTAAAATATTATTATTTTATTTTTTTATATTGAAAAAGGCATTGACGCTTCACCATGTTCGGGGGCTTTGGAAGGACGCGAGTGCTTTCAAAAAGAAAAGTGAAATAAAATTATAAGTATTTACTGACATAGATTATGATCAGAAAAAGTTTAAGCTCTACGACTAAATGCGAAAAACAAACGTTACCGTAACCTAAACCTTAAGACTATGAGTATCGTATACGAGTTAACGTTTATTGCGTTGGAATAGGATATAATTTAACGATGGCACGTTTAAAGTTACCGAACTTCGTCTTTACCATTGTAACACGAGATACATTATCCGTGCCTTTATAAACCTCAGTTATAATTCCTAATGGCCAACTTAGAGGAGCTGAATTATCCTGTCCCACAAGTACGACAGTTCCAACTTCTACGGGTTTGTCCAGAGTTGCCCATTTTTGCCTGACTTGCAGCGTATGCAGATACTCTAGGTGCCATTTCTTCCAGAAGGATTGGACCATGCTATCTAACAACTGTTTGCGCTGTGACAAATTAATGCGCTGACCAGACAAATAGGCTGCCGGCAAGTACTGCAATGGAGTCGACATCAAAAAGTGAGCGGGAGTAATAACTTCGGGATGGGGATCGGAAGACAAAACGCTCAGAGGGCGCTAGTTCATAATGCACTCTATTTGAATGAGTATAGTTTGTAACTCCTCATAAGTGAGAAGCTGATTTCCGATCACACGATAAAGGTGCGTTTTTAATGTTTTAACATTCGCTTCCCACATGGCTCCAAAATGTGGGGAGCGTGGTGGGATCATTTTCCACGTTATGCGGCGGGTCGATAACTCGTGTAAAAGAGACGACTTGAAACTTGAATTTAATAAGAATCTATAAAGCTCATCTAGTTGGGCCTTAGCACCAACGAAATTGGTAGCATTGTCCGAATAAACGTAAGACACTGGCCCTCGACGCGAGATAAAGCGTTTAAACGCGGCTAGAAAGGCATCAGAGGTTAAATCAGAGACTAACTCTACATGGACGGCCTTGGTTACCAAGCAAACGAATAAACAGATATACGCCTTCTGGGCGTGTTGGCCTCTGCGACGAGTGAGGGTTATGCGTATGGGACCAGCATAATCCACTCCAGTGTGGACAAACGCCTTTGCTTCCGATACTCGGTATTCAGGCAGGTCTGCCATCACTGAAATGGGATGCGTCGGATTTACCCGAAAACATGTGTTGCATTGTCGCAACTTGGACCTAATGACAGTCCTGGCATCTAGTATCCAAAATCGCTGTCTTAGAATAGACATGAGTAGTCCCGGTCCAGTGTGACAATTCATCACATGGTAATGACGGATTATTAAATCCACAACATGGTCATGTTTGGGAAGTAAAAAGGGATGCTTAGCGTCAAATGGAAGATGCGACTTCGAAAGCCTTCCGCCAATGCGTAATATTCCCTCTTCATCTAAAAAGACAGCTAATCTTTGGAGTTTTTTGGAAGCAATTTCCCAGATTTGATGAGCTTAATATCATTTGCAAAATGAACAGATTGCACAGCGCAGACTATCTCTCGTTCCGCAGCTGACAAACCCTGAATAGAACGAGGTTCACAATGAACCTTTGGTCTAGCGAATTTCAATATATAAGAAACAATGCGTAACAATTTATCCCATGATGAGGTACGTTGAGCAAGTTGATATAGAAGGGGTTGTGTTACTTGCGTGGTCACTGTTAAGACATTTGCCTTATGCTCGGGAAGTTCCCCACAATTAATAGGAGAGAACGGTTTGACGGGCCAATCCTCAGGGGCACAACGAAGCCAAGAGGGGCCGTTCCACCAAAGTTCATGCGACACTAACTGGGAAGGAAGGATGCCACGAGATAGACAGTCGCTTGGATTCTCAACACCTGCCACATGGTAAAAATGTTGAGAACCCAAGTTCTCCTGACATTGAGCGACTCTATTGCTGACAAAGACTGACCAGCGGTGCGGAGAAGAGTGTATCCAAGATAAGGCTATCGTGGAATCCGAAAAGGCGTAAATTCCTGCAATAGGAACACGTAAAGCGTAAGTATCGCGAACAGTTTTTACCAATTTTGACATGAGCACGGCGGCACATAGCTCCAGACGTGCAAGAGTCGTGACTTTGGTAGGTGAAACCTTTGATTTCGCACAAAGTAAGCGGACTATGATACCGGACGGACCACTAGAGTGTACATAAATCACACACCCGTACCCACCCATACTAGCATCAGCAAACGCGACTATCCGAACGGAAAAATCATCGGTGACACCCACATGGCGTGGTATGCGTAATGTATCCAGCAATGGAAACTCTTGCATGAGAACGGAGAAACGTTTACAAATGTCGTCAGGAGCGGGATCATCCCAACCAATATTGCTCAGCCATAACTCTTTGATTAGCAACTTGGCATAAAAGATTACGGGGGCGATCAAACCGAGAACATCAAATAAGCGTGCGACTATCGAGAGTATATTTCTCTTAGTACATTTCTCAGCTACTTGGGCGGAAGTGAAGAAGAAATTATCCTGAGAAGGTTCCCACGAAAGGCCTAGAACCTTAGACACATCACTCCCAGCGTGAAAATCGAGGGACTTACGATGCGAGTCGGGAAAACTGTTTAAAAGAACGGGTGAATTGCTACACCATTTAACAAGGTCAAAATCGCCCGATTTAAACATCTTTACAAGATCATGCGATAGCTGCATGGCGGTGTCTTCATTATTCACAGAATGCACCAGATCGTCCATATAGAGACTGGTCTCTGCTACTTTAGCAGCTTCGGGAAGATGTGGACTGTCAGAGGCCAGCTGTCGCACAGTGCGCATAGCTAGGTAAGGACTCGACTTAAGTCCGAAAGGTAAGCGATTAAAAGCGAAGGTTCGCACAGGTTCGTTCTCATTGAATCGAAACAAAATGCGTAGGTATTTACGCTGGTCAACGGGTACACTAACACGTAAATACATTTGTTTAATATCAGCATTTAGAGCGATGAGAAATAATCTAAAATTTATTAAAAGAATAAACAAATCTGTTTGTAAATTTGGACCAATATGGAGTACATCATTTAAAGATAACCCTGTATGAGTTCTCGCACTAGCATCCAATACAATGCGCGGCATCGGTTTGTCTGGCCGAACAACAGCGTGATGAGGGATATAGTACCCGTCATAGGAAATGGCAGATTCGTCGACTTGACTTAAGTAACCATTGTCGAAGTACTCTTTGATCACTGCATTATAATTTTTCCGCAACATCGGCGATTGGCGGAGTTTCCTTTCAAGCGCAATAAGCCGACGGTACGCGGCGGTGCGGGAGTTACCCAGCTCGGCGGGATCCTTACTAAAAGGTAACGCGACGGTATAACGTCCCACATCGTCCCGTGAAACGGTCGAGGAAAAAATATTTTCACATTCGGTTTCCTCAGGAGAGAAAAAACGTTTATTATCAATTTCTTCCAATTCCCAAAACTTTTGTAATAAATCATTGAGAGCCAATGCCGTGAAAGAAGAGTCAGGTAAATTTAAATTATCACTATTATGCGGAAAATCACCCATAAACATATACCCGAATGTGGTCAATAATGCAGGTGGGGCCCGTGAACCAAGATCGACTTTATTGCCCAAGTAAATGTACGGAAACAGTTGAGCGCCCAACACTAGGTCAATATCCCCTGGAATATTCCAGCTTAAATCTGCGAGCGGAAGCGTGTGGAAGTCTACATGGCTATCCCACTTAACATGGTGCGATGGTAGCTGGTCCGTAATGCACTCAACTACTAACGCGTGAATAGTATATTTTTGATCCGGATATACGCGAGACTCGATATCTAAATGTACGTAACCTATTATCGGTCGCGATACAGAACCAACTCCTTTAACAAAGGAATTACTCAAAGGAATTATCAGTAAATTAAGTTTTCTACAACAGGCTGTAGTTATTAAATTATTCTGCGAGCCATTATCAATTAAGCACCTCACTATTGTTTGACCCGCACTGTCACTTTTAGCTCGCGCATAAACCTGAGCTGTCGATAACAGCACTATCTCCTTAGCCTTCGCTGCATCAGCTGCAAATAACACGGCCGAGTTGTGAGCCGAAGACGCTGGCGTCACATCACACGAATCAGACGTAATCATCCGTGCGGAAATATCGACCTTATCGCAATGAACATAAGAGTGAGGCACCGCGGCGGAAACCGAGACAGACAAGGACGTACCGGGGGTCGGTAGGAGCGCGGGAGGCGCGAGGGACTGCGGCGCGGGAGGCGACGCGACGACTACATTGCAATTCGTCGCTTTAACATCAGCTGTTTGCGGTTTATTTTTTCTATCAAAATGTAATAGTGTATGATGGCGTTTTTTACATAAGTAACAGACTGATGTTGACTTGCAGTTACTCAATCCGTGCAATGTGCTCAGACAATTCGCGCACCCACGTTTAGATTTAATGAACTCGAACCTAGTTCTAGGAGTCAATGCGGATTTAAACTTAGCACAGTTATACAAATGAACATGAGCGTTATCATTACAGTACGCGCAGCATGGAACCGCGATCGCGGGTGAACCAGCTGACTCGCTCACAACAAACGCTTTAAATTTGTATGTGTGCGTGACTCGCGAGGCGCGGAAGCGGGGTGGCTACTAAAGTTTCTCGCGTTCGAATGAGACAAATTCGAGCATGCCAATATCCTTGCCTGATCTTGAACAAAACTTATCAATAATTTCGTTGTGGGAATTTCAACATCTCGGATGGAAAGTTCAAACGATTGCGTAGTCTGTGAATCGATTTTTCTCATTGCGTAATGCAAAAGAATAAAATCAGCAAGATCCGAAATCCCAAGTTATTTCAAGGCAGAAATAGATGCACTAAATGTTTCTATGAAAGAATCGAGACTATTAGCGTTATATGAACAATTTTTTAAATCCAATATGTTATTTAAATAATGCGTACCCAGTGATCGCTTATCTTGATGTTTTTTAACTAAACTATCCCATAAAAACTTGTAAGTATCACCCGTAGGTACAATTCCAGCGGTATCCTTCAATGCGTTGTGCGTAAGCCTACCTACCAAGTACTGCACACGCTGCGAGTCAGTCAGCTGATCATTATCATGAATATTTGACTTGAATGACTCATAGAAAACAGGCCAATTCTCAGTTTTCCCGTCGAAAGACGGCAGCGCAATAGGAGGCAACTTTATTTTAAGCGGTTCAAAAAGAGTCTTTGAGTTACTACTGGGTGTTGATGGCGATTGATTACTGTTTATTTTATTCCTAACACGTTTAATATGAATATACAAATATTCAAAGGATTCTAAACAAGCATAGTCGGCACTCGAACCAGGTTTTAAACTCATGTTTATTTGATTTATTTGATCGACAAAGGATTCAAATTTATCTCGAATGTCATCAATTGTCTCTGACTCAGTCATAAAACTCTCATTTTTCCTCGAATCGAACGACGATATATTTTTTGTTAAATCATACAATCGATTAATGCGTTTAAATAACAATCCTTTCTTTTCATGAAGAATCGTCAGTAAATCTTCAGGCTTCAGTTGTCTATCCGTCATTTTGTTAAATAACAAACGAAGACAATAACAGAAAAAATACAAAGCCGAAATGAGTTGGTAACTACCTACTTATTTCCTTATTATCAAAGCGTATTTTAAAATGCGGTTACCTACATAGAATGAACTTTACCAATACATACGTAATGTCGTTCTATGTAAGCGAATAAATAATTGAACAGATTTACCAACAAACCACGTAAATTCTATTGTCAATTACGATGCGTTTTATAGGCAATAATTTACCAAAAGTTTACGTAAATCAATAAGTACCTATTGTGCGTTATTGAACCTATATGATTTTTACCAAACAATTACGCAAAAATCTAGGTAACTGGTTATTTGTGCGGCTCTGAAGGACCAAAAAATATGGAGAGGCGTGTAAATAGCCTGCACCTTTGTGTAGGTTGTGAGAGAATTTGAATTACGAACCTATGTTAAAAAGTGTAATGGCGGACCTCAAAATAAATTAATTTCCCCTTTGATGAATCCGCGAGAAACCAATACCAAAAGACTTATTAGCAGCAAAACATGCCCACGTACCTTGGCAATCCAGAGAATCCACTCAGACCCAGGGTGCTGGGAAGATACCACGTTCATGCGCGCTTGATGGTCTTGTAGGTATAGGCTGCCGGCCGGCGAGCAAAATCTTGTTGAATCCACCGGTGCAATGGTTAAAACTCCAAAAATCAACACTGCACTATAAGTTCTCAATGAAGCACAGATGCAGGTCCAATTATTTTACGAGTATCATCAAGGTTTCACCAAAAAAGGAATTTTCAAAAGGCGGAGCGACCGCACATACAGCGTTGCGCACGGTCACACCAAGAGGTCTCCCGCTAACGCCCTCTATCGGCCTCATGGCGAGAAAACTCAAGAAAGTTTAGATACATGGGCGCTGCGGCAACAAAGATTGGTGCGAGGATTCATCAATTGAGAAACTAAAATATTTAATTTGAGATACTAACATATTATGCGTATTATATGACAAATCCTAAAATATTATTATTTTATTTTTTTATATTGAAAAAGGCATTGACGCTTCACCAGTCTGTTTGGGCGCTTTTTCTGCGTACCCTTTTGAAAGGAGCGAGTCCATCTATTCTATATATTTATTTCGAAGACTCGGATCTTTGTCGAGCTTCTTTTCTATAGAGATCAGCCGCTTGTGTGCTGTCCCATAACTATCGGGCATTTCAAAGTTGTTATTTTTCCATAATATAGCTGTTTCTATATGCCCATCTGTCAGCTGTTTGGTATGTCTCTTCAAGATGTCTTCAGCCTGCTTCTCTGGATCAGAATCTGGACGCCTAGGATTTACTATCAGGGACTCGAGTGCGAAAAATTCACGAAGTTGCTCGTTCAGTCTGTCGTCTCTATTTTCTCTATCTTCTCTGCATGCGCTGACGTAATGCACCTGCTGACCGAGTATTCTAGTGTGCGCGCCATGTAGCGTCCATCCAAGCGTTGTAAGTGACGCTATTGGCTGGTGCCTGGGGCCTCTTCTGACTTCACTGGCAAGGAGAAGGTGCCAGTTGTCTTGGCCAATCAAAATCTTGGGCGCGCCAACATCATAGACTAGCTGCTCTTTCAAGTCGATGAGATGTTTGCAATGTGTGACATCTTCTTCACGGACTGTCTGTGACGCGAGATTAAGCTTCGGTATGGTGCGCGCTCTGAATGGCACCCTATTTCTATGCTGACTCGCGAGTGTCACTGTGACTCTTTTCGAACAAGGAGTGTCGATCATGGTGTCACCGATCGCACCAATCTTCAGTGGGTCGATCTTGCCCTCGGCTCCGACTTGGTTGGCGATGTCTTCATCGATCAACGATACGGTCGATCCATCGTCGAGTAGGGCGAACGTAGATGCCTCTCCCGCCGGTCCAATGACCCGGACTGGGATGATCTTTAAATAGGCGTGATTCGACGATGATCTTGAGCTGGTGACTGTCTCCTTGGGCTCCTTTTTGACTTCGGTCTGTCTGGGCTTTTCGGCTGCCACCGGAGCAGGCTTCTTGTCGTAATGAAGTAGCCGACTGTGCGTGGCTGTACACCCCTTGACGTCACACTTCTTCGCGTTGCATTTATGCCGCTCTCTTCGTGGCTTCAGGCAACGGAAGCACAGGTTTAGATTCTTCGCAATTTCCCATCTCTTGTTACTATTGCTATTCTTGAACTTCGAGCAATTGCGTTCTATATGGCCATCCTTCTCACACAGTCGGCACTTGCTTGCTGACTTCTCTGTTGTTGTGTGAGTCCTCTGCTGCGGTGTGCGTCGGTTGGATGAGCCCTCTGTCTTGATGTTTTCAGCAGGAGCGAAGGCGCTGCAGAATCGAGCTTGTTCGGTAATGAATTCGCTAAACAGCGACAAGTCTGGCAAGGACTGGTACTTTTCTGTATATATACGGTACAGTGGTACACGTATCGAGTTCGGTAGCTTCTCTGTCAAGGTTCGCATGAGCTCGGCGTTGATCAGGTAATTGTCCTTCTTCAATGCTCGCAGCGTTACTATAGCGCACCTCACTTGGCTTGCGAATGAGCAAATATCCTTTGGATTTTCACTGCATCGTGTCAGTCCTCGCAATCTGTTTCGGCCTGTGCTATCGAATCTGGTCGGCCGAATTGCAGCTCGAGTTCCCTCATGATGTCATCTGGTCTTGCATGGCCGATGAGTTCTGAACTAACTGTTTCTAAAGCGCGTCCATGCAGGCTTCTTCTAAGTCTTGCTGTATTTTCGACATCGTTGAAATATTTTCGAGTTGTTTCATAAATGGCTCGAAATGACAACCATTCTGTATGCGCACCACTGAAGTTCGGTAAGGTCATGATGACCTTCGACGCCGAGGAGGAATTCTGTGACTGCTGTTCTGTTTTCTTGTCAACTAAAGATGCTATAGCAGCCGTAAGGTCCGTAACGAATGAACGTCAATTATCCTCGCTCCTATCGTCTTCTATTTTCTTCATAGGTGGTGGCTCTATCTGTTTAGCACTATCTGGAACTATGTGCGTTCGACGAGAGTCCACTATTGGTTCGAAGTCCACAGGGGGGGGCGGTTGCTGTCGACTATCACGGATGTTCCCCTCGGCGGCGTTGGTCTCTCTCTGATCAGGAACAGGTTCAGGCGCCTCTTCCAGCCAGGAACGCACGTACTCTTCATTTGAGTTTCTATCGTCCAAATATTCTTCGTCCGACTCTTGTTCGGCTCTCTGAAGTGCTAACTGGGCAAGCTCCAACTTAATCAAGGTAATTTTCTATATGACCGCGGTGACCTGTCAATGGTCGACGGCGGACGTCTATGTTCTATACGGGCGTCACCCCGGGTAGTCCATGGCAAGACTCGGCTATCTTTTCTATTTGACGGCTTCATTGTACTATCTGAAGTCGTCTCAAAGCGGGTTCCCTTCCTTGAGGTCGATGGCATCTGTTTCTGTACTGTTGTCGGCAATGGTGCAGGTACTCGTTCTATTGCTGAAGCTTCTATCTGTTCTATTCGTTCAGCGGCAGCAGGCGGAGACACGTCTTCACTGCGCTGCTGCATCGATCGCGCCGTCCCAGACGATGAGGGCGAACGCGGCGGCACCTGATGATGGATAGCAGGAACCCTCTCGGCTGGATCCTGTATCGGAACTGTCCACGCCTCGGATGATTTGCCATGTGACCTCGTGATCGGCATTGTTGAAGTCTTCAAAACTATTCGGTAGTCCACTGGTAAGCCTCAGGTGAAACTTCAATCCAAGTTTCCAAAAACTTCTATTTCAAAAAAATTTCAAAATTTTTCAAAGTCCCCAATCTTCAAAAAATTTTCTAAGTTCGGATTGACTGAAACTTTTCTAAGTCCCAGGCTGTTCAAAATTTTCTAAGTGTCAAGTCGATCGAAATTCTCTAAGTTCAAAATTCTTCAAAAATATTTTAAGTCCCGCTTGATCGAAACTTTTCTAAGTGTCAGGTTGTTGAAAATTTTCTAAGTTCAAAATTCTTCAAAAATTTTCTAAGTCCCGCTTGATCGAAACTTTCCTAAGTGTCGGATTGTTGAAAATTTTCTAAGTTCAAAATTCTTCAAAAATTTTCTAAGTGTCGGAACTCCTCAAAATTTTCTAAGTGTGAAGTCGTTCGAAATTTTCTAAGTTCAGCTTGATTAAATTTCTTCTATGTTGTTCCTTCACTATTTTTCATCATCAATCTGCCTAGGGGTAGTTTTCTTGAAGGGATGATTTCTTCAAGGTCCGACTTCTATTCAGCTTCTAGGGACACCCTTCGTGTCTTGAAATGTTGAAGGGTAGTTTTTTCTTCAAGGGGGTGCGACTTCACAATAGGGGTTGCGCCTTCAGGGTAGCTGCGTGGTTCGGTAAATCCAACTTCCAAATAGCTGGATCAGGCTATCTTCAAAATATCCGGCTCCGATGGACCAGAAAATGTACGGGGCGGGCGTGATCGACTGGACTGTAGGGTGGCCAGGGTAGGTTATCCTATTCTCCAAAAGTGGACTGTATGGTGACAACCCACCTAGGTATAAATGATCCAGACGCGCTGACGCTCCGTCTATGAGCTACGGGCCATGAGGATGCAACCCTTAGTTGATTACTTGCTATACTTGCTGTTATTGACACAGTATATAGGGGTAGGTATTGAGGGCTTACCAATAAAGTCACAATAAAACACTATTTAACTTGTTCACTATGCACTTAGCGATTTGAAGGGTGAAATTCGCGACTATATGATTCTACATTTAGGTATAAATTCAAATTATCTTGACAATGACTACAAAATTCTCTAAGTTTCTATGTTACTATTGTACGGCGCAACTATACCGTACCGACACCCTAAAAATCACCGTGTGTGATGAAGTTTATTAACAAGATTTTTCACTATGCTAATCCTAGAATTTAGACTATATCTAGGCTTAGGTCTATGTAAGTAGGGGTTGTCGTACCTTTACGGATAGCCCTCGGTAAGCTCCATACAGCGGAGACGAATTCACCCCTTCACCCCCCTCCATGTAGGGGTGGGATGCCGAAAACTATACAAAACTATTATAGGCACGAAGCTATTACCTATTTGGGGTGAATTTACCGTAAATCTATGCTAGGAGGGCTATACAGCTATATGTATCTCTATAGATACGTCAACCCTGTCAGGGTTGAAACATATGTAGTTTTGTAGAGGGTTGCAAGGGGTTGCAACTCTATAAGCGTATATATTTCAGGGGGATAAAAATAAACAGTTTTATTAAAACCTTAATTACGGCTTTATGCCTTTACATACTATATATATCTATATATCCCCTGAAAGGATTTTTCAAGGCGGTTCTATTTCAGACATCTAGAAGTCTAGAATCTAGACTTGTATTTTCGGGAAGGGAAGAGGGTAAATGCAAAGTGTTTTTATTTTATGTATACTTTCACCAGGGCTATTTGTCAAAAACCATTGACCAATCACGTACCAGCACCCTCCTGCTCTGTGATTGGTCAGTGTCGCTTTAGCTATGCGACTACCTTTGACCTAAGTATTGTAGGTCTCAAATTACCAAGCCCTTTCTATTACCTATGTATGTCTGTCTATGTGTGTAAATACCTTGTTACCTTTATATACTTTGATTACCTTTATATACCTTGATTACCTTATATACCATCGATCACCAGGGTTACCATGTGTTTACTGTTATGTGTAAGGGATAGGATACCCTACCTAACTATATTCTATTTACTTGGGAGAAATAAAGGCTCCAAGGGCTTATATACTGCCTCTTGAGAGCAAACGACTGTAACGAATGTGTTTTATTTCAATATAACAAACTATGTATCAACTATAGCTACATATTGTCACACCCGGCCTCCGTCACAGTTCCCCACTATAGGGGTTATGGATTGTAGATGAAACCTAAAGTTTCCAACCGTGTGAAAGTAAATTTAGAAAGGTATATATACATAAATATCTGGAAAGACTGAAATTAAAGACATACCTCAATTACACATACAAAGTTTATTCACTATAAAAAGAAGTATCACCTTGCATAGAAATACAGTGAATGAGGCAACTAATCATAAATAATACCTCCCAGACTTACACACTAAGATGTGTAACCCTGTTAGACCCTGTCTCCGTACCAAGGTATAACAGAAGTACACCACATGAGATATTACAAAACAACGTCTCAGGTCGCTTGTAAGGATTCGCGAGGTGAACGCCTATATACCACTAGCTCAATCGCAAGGTATTGACCAACCAGGGCTGTGCACGTTAAGAAACCTACTCACTATGGTACAGTATACCCGTGACACAACTTAATACAATAAGAAGTTATTACTAGTCTTGTTACTTAACACATTAACAAAAGGCCTAACTCTTTGTATGAAAATAAACCCAGTAGACAGGTCTAATGCATCTCCCTCATAATAATTAATAGCAGCTCAATTACTACTCAATTAGTGCTCAAGTAGCACTTACGTAATGCTCATGTCTCTCTCAATCAGTGCAAGACTTTACTCACGCAATCAAGACTACTCAATTAGTGCTCAAGTAGCACTTACGTAATGCTCATGTCTCTCTCAATCAGTGCAAGACTTTACTCACGCAATCAAGACTACTCAATTAGTGGAACAGAATCCCTTGGCATGGCACCAAGGTTAAAAAACCTTGGTTCCCACGAACAGACGCGGCCTACGGGAGAAGTCCAGCAGGATTGCTGTTACCTGGAACGGCGATGTTTCATCAACGAGGTTTCGGATTGGTAAGGCCTTCCTGTACCATGGACGGCCACACTGTCTCAAATCTCGTCGAGCCAAACCTGAACGATGCACGTTCTCCGGATGACTTCAGGCATTCATCAATCCCGGACCTCAAGTATCCAGGCTAGTAAAACAGCCAGACCTGGAACAAAATCTCCGTAGTCAAATACATGTGCCTTTGGACTTTCAGAATGGGAAACAAATGGAGGACGAAATACTCACAGGGTTCAGCCTTTTAATGCACTTGAAAACCCCTCGGGTTTCGGGTCACCGTTGAAAAAACAAGTGCCTTTATAATATCATTTGTTCGTCTCTCTGTGACCTCTGCGGTCCAAAAAACGCCACAATTTCCCCACCCTGTCCTTGAAAAGTCCTTTGCGAGAAGCTTCCATGCCACAGACTAAATACTCTCGATTCCGACATATTCCTAATCATTGAAATTTATTAAAATTTATGCTTTTATGCAATTTTTGTGTGTTTTAATTAATTTACATCTACTTCTTTTTTTATATATTTTAAGTTTTAAAAAGACGTTCGAACTCTAGCGCCATCTGTTGTTTAAACTATGGGCTCTGTCAAATGTGATTCCATTTGTCCGCTAAAGATGTCGCTGCGAGTTACATTTCTTGTTTTGCAACGTCACACTATAACTATCTATACTATGTAGCTTTGCTTTTATTTGTTATAGCATTCTATGTACTAACTATAACTACCTATAACTACCTATACTATGTAGCTAAGACGCATCGTCGCGAACAAATAGTCTTAGTTTCTGCCATTCGACGTAAACTTTTGAAGACGAACATTAATTTTCGCGTTCTGGCTGTAACTATATGTAACTGAAAACTAAGCGCACTGTCAATCTGAACACCTAAATATTTGATAGCATCTGTTTTCTTAAGAGTCGGACATGAGCAAATGTTGTCCTTCCGGTAAGAGCAAATATGGGAAACTACTGAAAATTTTGTACTACCAGCGATTTCGTCATTTTTTATAGAGAATGAAATATACATAGTTTTAGAAATATCAAGGGTTAGCTTATTGTTTTTTAACCACTCCTTAACTATGTCAAAACCCAGTTGAGCGTTTGAATATACTTCTTCTTCTTCTTCTTCTTCTACGATATTCATTGTCACTTACCCCTTCCTGGGTCGGGCTGCCCGGTGGCGTCACGTCGTCGTCTCGGCCCTGCGACGAGCGCCCGTTCTGGGCGCGCGGCGAGCCGAGGCGGTGACGCTTGGCTTCCTCCTCATCCTCCTCGTCCGGTGATCTGGGCCGGCGCTGGGCCCGTGGCTTCCCTGTGGGCTGCGCGGCGGGGAGGTCGTCGTCGTCCTTCAGCGACCCAGACCCAGGCTCCTGCTCCAGCCCCAGTGCAAGCTGCCTCACCTGCCTCCTCCCTCTCAGCCCAAACTGGTGACGTGTCCCAAAATATAATCTTGGTCACGTACCAAGCCTTTTATTCAGACCGATGAGGTGAAGGAGATCATCGGGCGACTCAAACTCAGGAAAGCCCCGGGCTCCGATGGAATCACCAATAAAGTGGTTCGTCTCTTCCCGGCTACTCTGATCATGTTAATGACCGTCATGTTCAATGGCGCTCTGTCCAACAATATGTTCCCACAGACGTGGAAAGAGGCTACCGTCATCGGCATCCCAAAACCTGGAAAACCAAAGTCCTCCCCGTCCAGCTATCGTCCCATCAGTCTGCTCAAAGTCCTAGGTAAGGTCTACGAGAGGCTTATTCATAAGCGTCTCAAGGACTTCGTCGAAGCTAAGAGCCTCCTCCCCAATGAGCAGTTTGGCTTTAGATCAAACCACTCTTGCGTCCAACAGGTCTACCGTATCGTTGAACATATCAGCGCCAAATACCAGCGCGGTCTCGTAACGGGAGCCCTGTTCTTCGATATAGCGAAAGCTTTCGACAAGGTCTGGCACAACGGGCTGATATACAAGCTATACCAGCTCGATGTGCCGGACCGTCTCGTGCTCATCTTACGAGACTATCTGTCGAACCGTACCTCTCAGTACCGAATCGAAGGTGCACTTTCGTCCCCTCACCCCATTCGCGCCGGAGTACCCCAAGGCGGTGTCCTCTCCCCCCCTAGTGTTCTCGCTATTTACTAGCGATATTCCCACTAGCTCTAAGACACAGCTAGCTCTGTTCGCTGACGACACGGCGATATATTGCTCCGGCAATAGCGAGAAGGCAATAGCCGGCCACCTCCAGAGATCCGCAAACGCACTAGGCGCTTGGTTCCGGAAATGGAGAGTGGAAGTCAACCCAGAGAAGAGTCAGGCGATCTTGTTTTACAAGCCCAAGACTCGTCTCTTCCCCCCCCCGCCCCAGTCCGATCACGTTATTTGGCAAGCCGATCCCCTGGGTAGAGCAAGCTAAATATCTAGGTGTGATCCTCGATCGAAAGCTTACTTTCAGAGAGCACATAAAGACGGTGCGCAATCGTGCCGCTTTCGCTCTCGGTAGGCTTCATTACATGCTGAACGCACGCAGCAAGCTATCCCTGAAATGCAAACTACGCATTTTCACCACGTGCATACGTCCGATAATGACTTATGCGTGCGTAGCCTTCGCACACGCTAAGCCCCGCCAGATCCATAGGATGCAGGTTATCCAAAACCGGTTTCTCCGAAAGGCTACGGGAGCCCCGTGGTACGTTAGAAATGAGTGTCTCCGTGTCGACCTCCGTATCCCCACCATCAAACAATTCATGAAGCGTATTTCAAAGCGTTTCATAGAGTCCGCTGAAAAGCACCAGCACCCCCTTATCGTATCGGCTACCCGATATACGCCCTCCCAGATCAGCAAGATCCACCGACCGCGGCATACCCTTGTTGAGCCCGATGACCCCATCACCCTGACCCAAGAGAGTAGTAGGGAAACCAGCACTCTTAGGAAAAATAAACCCAAAACGCGTTCCGTATACCGACCTCGCCGACGAGGTCCATCGCGACGCCCCCGTCAAAACCCTTCCCGACTTTTGCCTAACGAGCCAGCCCGCGCTGCTGAGCCATTAGCGTTAAATCCCCTAAATAATATTAATCTGACCCAGCCTGTCCCTAGCTGCCCCCCCCTCAATGACCCCGCTAAGCCGAGGCCCGTGTCCCACAGGGGATGCCCTTAGCGAGCGGTCATTTAGTTTTTAAGTAGTTTTAAGCCCTGGCTGGGGGCCTTAGAATCTAAGGCAACCACAGGATTGCCCGGTTAAGCAGTAACCAGCCTTAATGTGCTGAACTGCGAGTTGTCCATTCAAAAAAAAAAAAGTACTCGGCACATCATTTTGGAGCAGTCACACCGAACGGACCTAAGTTAAGTACCTTACCTTGTTATTTTTTTATGTGTATTTTCTTGGTAAATAATTTCTGTTATATTTTTATTGTATGATTTATGTGTATACTTTGACTATGATGTACAATGCAAGTATATCATATTTCTATTTCTATTTTCATGTCTACAAAATAAATTGCTAGACTAAAACTGCTTACTTATTAAATAGTTAAATTCAAATATCTGATTTTTAAATAAATAAGTTCTTTGCCCCTATATATGTCTATTATTTTTAGCTCTCCCATATGTAAAATCCCACACATGCGTCTCGGAGGTTAGGCACCTACAGCCGTTTGACGAATTAACACCGGATCAAAAGAACGAGGCGGAGTTATTAATTAAAGATTTCGAAAAGGTTTCCTTTGAGGCTAAAGGATTAGGGCGTACCCATCTGTTGCGTCATAAAATGACACAGGTGATGTTCCTCCTATTAAACAGCGTTATTATCCTTTATCACCTGAACGTCTCAAGGAACTAAACCGCCAGCTGGATGAAATGTTGGAGATGGACTCCCATCTCCAACATTTCATCCAGCTGGCGGTTGGTAGGTGGAACCTAGCAATAGCGCGTGGAATAACCCGGTTCTGCTGGCTCCAAAACCGAATGGGGAATGGCGATTTTGCCTAGACAGTCGAAAGCTGAATGCGGTTAGCAAGCAAGATGCGTATCCACTAACCTACGTCTCTCACATCTTAGACCAGTTGCGGGACGCGCGATACCTTTCATCTATTGATTTGAAATCTGCATTTTGGCAAATTGAATTGGACTCCGCTTCGTCCAATGAAAAAACCGCGTTCACGGTTCCCGGTCGAGGTTTGTTTCACTTTAAAGTTATGTGCTTTGGGTTGACAGGAGCCCCAGCCACCCAACAGCGATTAATGGACAGACTTTTCGGCCCGGAGTTTGGTAATAAGGTGTTCGTTTATTTAAATGACATCATTATTTGCTCATCGACCTTCGAGGAGCACATTTCGCTTCTGAAACGGGTTTTGGACAAGTTAACGCAGGCTAATTTGACGATTAATTTACGTAAGTCCTGTCCTGTCCTTTCGACGAGAACTAAAATGTCTCGGTTACAGCGTAGATGAGCATGGCTTACACACTGATCCGTCGAAAGTTCAGTCAATTGTCACCTTTCCAACCCCTACAACTCGTAAGGAAGTGAAAATGTTTCTTGGAACGGCCTCGTACTATAGACGTTTTATTAAAAATTTTAGCTCGATAGCGGCCCCTTTGAACGCACTAACGAGTACCAGCAAAAAAGCGCCGCCTATTGAGTGGACGGCTGAGACAGAAACCGCGTTCTCAACCTTGAAAGAAGCATTGGTGTCGGCTCCAGTATTGGCTTGCCAGATTTCGCTCAGCCTTTTGAGATTCATTGCGACGCATCCAGTTTTGGGATAGCGGGCACTCTGACTCAGGTTATAAATGGGGAGGAGCACCCAATAACCTACTGCAGTCGTTCGCTTAATCCGGCGGAACGCAATTATTCAGCAACGGAGCGTGAGGCCCTCGCTGTGGTATTCGCCGTGGAACACTTTCGTCCTTACGTGGAAGGCGGTCTTGCGTTTAAAGTAATAACCGACCACTCTAGTTTAAAATGGTTCTTTAATTTAACCAATCCCTCTGGTCGGTTAGCTCGTTGGGGTTGTCGGTTATCACCATATAACTTTACCATTGAATACCGCAAAGGCAGGGACAATGTGGTTCCAGATGCCTTATCTCGTGGCGTTTCGGTGCTGGAAATTAATGTGCCCGACACTGCGCGTGGTTTAAAAGGTTGTGGGATAAATGTGTCAGTATGCCCAGATCGTGCCCAAATTTTTTTATTAAGGAGGGTAAACTTTACCGTTATTCAAAAAATAAATTCGGTGTGGCTAGTGACTATGATTGGAAGCAGGTGGTACCGGAGGGAAATAGGCAAGAATTATTAAAGAGTCACCATAGTGGTGAATTGTCTCCACATTTCGGTGTATTTAAAACCTATAAGAGACTTGCACTCCGATACTACTGGCCTAACATGTACAAGGATGTGATTAGCTACGTTGGTAAATGTGATACATGCGCCGCATATAAACACTCACAATTACCTACTCCCGGTCTCTTGGGTGATGCGAAAGAGTGTTCCAAGCCATTTCAAACCATAAGCATTGACTTGGTAGGTCCGTTGCCACGGTCTAGAGCAGGATTCACATATCTTTTAGTTGTCGTGTGCTGTTTTACGAAGTACTGTTTACTGTTTCCTTTACGTAGAGCCGTTGGTAAGGCTATAGTGCAGAAACTAGAAGACTGCGTTTTCCTGGTACACGGTATACCCCGTACGGTGATAGCAGACAACGGGACGCAATTCACGGGTAATGAGATTCGTTCACTACTAGAGAGGTACAAAATTCCTCAAGTTCACTTCACACCTCGTTAATGCCCAAGCGTGAATACTGTGGAACGCTATAACCGTACCATAATGACCGCGATATCAATACTCGTGGAGGATGATCATCGATCCTGGGATGTTAACATCTATAAGATTCAATTCGCTATGAACACCTCCACAAATGAAGTTACTCGTTTTACCTCGTTCTTCCTAGTACATGGCAGAGAGGCAGTTAGTAGTGGCGATGTCTTCGGCAAAGATACCGTTGGACAGCCCACGCTAGCTTGTGTTTCCCGCAGTTCATATACAAATCAGCTAGGGGCATTGGGTAGTATCTTCGATAAACTAAAGGACGCGCTCATCAAATCACATAAACGTAGTGCTCGTTATTATAACAGTAGTAGTAGGAGGCACGCGGAGTTTGAGGTAGGCGACACTGTGTGGAAAAAAACATATCCCCAGAGTGACGCCTCCAAGTTCTTCATGGCAAAATTAGCTCCTAAATATGAGAGATGTTTGTAGTGGTACACAGGTTCCTACTGTGTTCACATTTGTAAACTATATTTAGGAGTAGGGAAGGCGTTTATTTAAAAGTTGTTGGTAGTCTGTGGTTGTGGCAGGATTGACACCTGTGTTGGGGATATTAACCTCCGGATTGCTGGTAAGGCAGCATAATGATAGTCCTGAGATAGGAGGCCTGCATTGATGGAAAACGTTTTAGTTGGTATTTTTTTTTCAGGGGCCGAATGATAGATAGATAGATAGATAGATAGATAGATAGATAAAACATTTATTCAGTGCAAGAACAGAGAACGAATAACCGTCAATTTCCTTTTAAGGAAGACGGTTAGCCAATTTTCATTACTTTGTAACATTTTATTTTTTTCTGTGTATTACTTGGGTACCAGCTCAGCGTAGGTATCGGTATTCTCATTTAGAACGTGAAAGGTGGTATACGATGGTGTAGGGTGGTTTTCCTATATAAATATAGTAGGTCAGACTAGGTAACTGGTACTTTGGGAGTTAGTTACACATTTATACTCTCTTTGAGGCTCGTCTTTTATATGTTTGTAAATAGATTAGACTTGCTCCAGGGGAAATATTATATTACACAGGTCTCATGGATAACTAAAAATAAGCCATAAAACACGGGCGGAATTGTAGACCCGACAACCAAAGCCTACTACAATGTCTCCTATTAGAGCGGTTTGTTACTCTATATTTGAAGTGTGACAAAATTCTGTGTGGTTTGTGTATTTACCTACCATAACTACCTAAGTATCCAGTTTATATCAGCTTGGAGGATGTTGTGAATTAGCCGGTGCACGACCGGTTTCCACATATAATTCTTTCTTTTTCTTTCTCTGTTCATATTTTCAGGCATGAACGTTGTAGATTTTTGTAAATGTGGTTGGTACTTTGGAGTCTTTGACGCTGGAGGGCTAGCGTCGAGATTTGCCCTAGTTGGTCAAATCTCTGGTGGTTGGGGAAGTACTGTTACGTTGTATTTTTTGTACCTACAACGGGTTGTTATAAAATAGCTGCGTTTCTTGTAAGTAAAGTAGCATTTACCTGAAAACATTAGTAGTACATTATCAGGTTTCCAAGTAATTTATTTCATTGTAGTTTGTACAGTTGACTTTGGCCTGCACTTGATAGTAGGACTCGTACCTTCAACTGTATTTTGTCACTGGACTCTTTGGTTAACACTTTCTTACAATAAATCCAATTAAACAGGTTTGCTTAATAAATTAGTTAAAATATTGTAATCAAGTTATGATTGTTTACATTCCAAATGTCATTCAGTCGAACGTCACTTTCTGACAGTTAGAGGCGATATCTGGTGGTTGCCGATTCACAGTTGAAGTTTTAATCGATATTTTAACATGACATTGCTAACCCTCGAAATAAAATCGTACGGAACAATCCTTAATAATTTTCAGCTTTCGGTAATAAAAATCATAATAAACTAAATAACCGTAAACGGAAATTATATCCATTTTTTCAGTATAGACTTCTATCTGGAAAGTTCGCTGTCAAATAAATCTATTTTTAATCTGTGAATTGTCTTTGGCATAATGTAGCAAGGTCGTAGATTCATAATTTGCCCAGTTAATATTCTGGGTTGATTACCCCAATCAAGACAAGTTTTGGTTTTGGAAATTACAAAGGATTTGTTTTTCGGTCTGGATCATGAAGATTCTTATTGTTTCAGCGTTTAAACGTCACTTTGAACAGCTGTTAGTGATTTTCAAAAGTTAAGTGTCTTGGTGTAATATTTATCTTCATTGATCTTCTAGTCATTTTACCTGAGAAAGGGGAGATTTTAGAAATGCTCCGTCTAGTTCCGGTTGGTCTTCGACTGCCATGTTATGGAAGAGCGTTGGTGTCAATTGGCGTCCATTTACCCTTGAACCCGCTTAAGTGAAACTACAAATCTTATTTCATGTTTTAAAAAGGATTCCAAGTTGCGCAAGCTCAGACAGCTTTCCAGCCAGCCGAGGATCTCGCAGTCAAGTGCTTTCTTCCTAAGCCAACCGAGAGGCACCTCGGGAGATTCTTCTCGCCACCAGGATCTAGAGGAGCACCTGGGGCCTGGACGCGAGATCCGTTCCTCGAGTCCACTGGAAGCCTGTCACGGAGACGACTGTGCGGCTGGCGGACTCGTCAAGCGATAGCGCAGGTGGGACGGTTTTTTTTATTCCTAAGTCTACTTTTGATATTTATTTTCATACGGTTCCTGTAAGAACCAATTGGTTACCTTAGTCCGGTTTTCAACAGTGGAAACCGGCCCCTATCCAATTTAAATTGAGGATCTTGGATTCGACATTCCGCGTTCATCTAGAAGTATATTGGACACCTCCGTCGGCTCCGGGATCCGGGACTCTTCAAGTCCCTGGCGCCCATTTATCTTTAGTTAGTATCTAGTATAATAACTGGAAGGAAGGTTCTTATTCTAACTTAATACTGAACTTGTAGAATTTAATTACCACCTTCAAACGGAACAGTACCAGTGCTTATCTCTAGCTCCCCACGACCATAGCTCCTCCTACTGAAGTTTTAGCTGGCTGGCAATAGTAGGTTTGAGTGTATTTGAGTAACATTATTTGATTATCAATATACATTGTTTGCCACAGTTGTTGTGTAATTTCATTTTCACCACCAAACCACAAGAGGGTAACCTGAAAGTGTAACACTCTGTCGGAGCGTAAATTGTTGACACCTGAATGATTAATTCGGCTGAGATCAGCAGTAAGATCTTCGGTACGGCACTGGCAAACACAAACTTTAACCGAATCAGAAAAGAATATAAAAATACAGAGAGATATTCTGAAAAGCGCCAAACACATCTTTGGAGATCACAGTGAATGTGACTTGTGCTACTGCACCGAAGAGAGAAAAAATAAACAAACCAAACACTCGAAGCCAAAACATTGATGTTAAAACTTAAAACTGCAACGCAATATCTGGCAGCTAGCTTATCATTCTCGAAGTCTGCTCCACGATTTTTCCACAAACCGTGCAGAGCAGTTTAACAGCATAGTAGCAAAGACTGTAAGTGGGAAACGCATAATTTTTCCCTAAAAGATTCATACTCCGTCCGTTGTCATGCCGCTTGGTTAGTTTAAACACAGGTAAACCTCAAACTACCCTTTACAAATGTGCCTACCAGAAAAATCCAGGTCAATCCCTGAAACATTTATAGAGCAAAAGCGTTTTTCTATAAATCAAAATCGGAAACGCAAAATACCTCGCCGAAAAATAAACTTTAGTACAGAGCTCATGAAGAAAGTCGATTACGCAAATGCATGTCAAACGCCTGACTTGAACCCAGACGATTTCAAGCAGGCACATGTAGTTTTCCTTGAAAATTTAAAAACACTGACCTACAAACGGCATGAAATTGAAAGGGATACAATTCTTCAGGCTGTGAGTGCCTTGTGACTTGAGCTGAGAAGATGTATTTTAACTACTTCCAATTTTGCCAAAATTTGTAAACAACGCCCGAATTTGAATTCAATTAAATCTATTTTATATGGATATTCCTGGGACCATGTGGCGTCAATAAAATCTGGCAAAGAAAATGTGGTAAAGGCTATTGAGCAACTCGCTATTCAAGACATCATAACCATCCGTAAATGTGATTTTTTTTATCGATGAGACCCATTATTTTTAGGTGCTTCACCAGACGGAATTTATGAGGAAGGACTCATAGAAATAAAATGTCCCATTTCTATACGCGGAATTGACCCTATTGCAGCAATCTGTCAAAAAACAAAATTGAAATGTTTTTATTTGATGGCGATAACGTAATTTTTAATGTTAAACATGACTGGTATTACCAAGTTCAGGGCCAATCAAATATTTCAAACAAAAATGTGTGTCTTTTTGCGGTGTACACTGGTCCTGAATTTTCAATACTAATATTATAAAGCTGAAGAGTTTATTTATTTGTTTGTTTGTTTGAACGCGCTAATCTCAGGAACTACTGGTTCGAATTGAAAAATTCTTTTTGGGTTGAATAGACCATTTATCGAGGAAGGCTTTAGGCTATATATCATCACGCTTAAGCCAATAGGAGCGGAGCAGCGATAAAGAATGTTTTAAAATCGTGGATTCCACGGGGACGAAGTCGCGGGCAGCAGCTAGTTTTCAATAAAAGTTGTAAAAATTTACAAAGACAATCATTTTTGTAAAGAAAAAATGATTCCTCGTTGAACAAAATTTCGTTCGGGGTCACCACTTTAGGGATTGTGCAAACCGTAGGACTTAGGCAATCCCTATTTATTTGAGCACTGCGCTAACTGGTTGAGAAGGCCTCTGAGTTATTCAATTAAACGAATATTTGCTCGTGAAATAGTTTTATTCCAGATTTCGCCAAGGAGAACCTTCCGAGCGGGCTAGTGCGCAGTAACTGCCCGCCGTTCATACGTCTCGCTCACATATGCATTTTGCTTACCTTGCATTCTGACGTGCACGCTTACATGTGTCAATATTTTTTAACTATTTTATTACACAATCAATTACCGTATTACAATTAGCGCTTATGGTAGCCCGTATAGCTTACTGCGATAAACACTGCACTTGTCGCTATCGCGCGGTGGTGCGATCATATTACGCATAACTGGCTGTGGGTGGTTGCTGCGGGACTGTGGGCGTATCTATACGCCCCGGCAATGTTGTCACCCCACCGGATACACCGTTGATTTGTTTACGTATCCACTTCTTCATGCGATGACGACCCTGGCGCCATAAGACCAGCACCACAATGAGAAATACTGCGGTTGCCATTATTGCAAAACCTGTCTCGTATTTAGTGACTTGCGATGTTGCTGCGCTATTTTGCGCTATGACGATATCTTGGAAGCATTGTTGTGCATCGACCTCGTCTGCTGCCTCTGAGTCGGAGCTGATGGCGCCGCCTGCGGATATCTCGCGCCCCCCGGCGGCGGTGGTGGGAACTGACGGCGACCCGCCTGGGGGGCTCGGTAGTTTAAAAGTCTATTGACTCCTTTAGCCGGTTTATGAACTGTTGTAGGCTTCATTGTCGAAGCTGACCTCAGATCAGCTCCAGATTTTATAATCGTTTTAGCTGATTTTAAGATTTCTGATAGATTGCTGCCAAAAATCATTTCATCTATTTTGGTTTTATCTAGCTGATCTTTTAATTCCTTCTTGACAGTAGAAAGAATGAATGCACGTCGTGAGATCGAATCTGTGTATTGCATGTCACCGAGGATTCGAGCTGTATCCATTAACACCTTGAGAAGGTCAGGGTTTTTATAATCTGATGAGAGCAACGCGGTAATAGCCATGCTGATGGAGGAAAGGCACAACATGTTAATTCCTGCTTACTTTCTATACCCTTATCTCTCTTTGCTTGAGTTTCTATAAGAGAAGCTCGAATATCCGGATTAAGTGTAGGCGCTTTTATAAACTTGCAGTTCACTGGTACTAAATATCTATCGTTTAGCTCCTTACGGTTCTCTTTAGATAGGCCGGAGGTAGCAATATGGTTGAGTCTAATCGCTAAATCCTTTTGAATTTCGGTTCCAAATTCTTTAGTCGAGGTAGGATCCTGACCTAATATTTCCATTAAGTCTGGGTCTAATTCGGGAACTTCTTCTTCTTAGTCGATACACTCTTGCCAGAGTGGTCGTGGTCATCATGGCAAGGCACGTCGAGCGATGAGCTTGGTCATACGGCGCCATTCTTCGTGGACTGCAGCTTTCCGGGTGCATTCGTGAACCGAGATTTCGGTTGCAGCCTTGATCTGGTCTGTCCACCTCATTGGAGATCTACCCCGTGGCCTGGTGCCCTCCACCTTTCCCTGCACTACGAGACGCTCTATGGAGTCGTTGTCTCGACGAGATATATGGCCGAAGAAGGTCAAAATGTGCGACTGCACTGTGGTTGATAGGCGATGTCTGATGCCAAGTTCTTTTAAAATGGAGGCATTTGTACGGAACTCTGTCCATGATACCCCAAGCATCCATCTCCAGCACCACATCTCCAAAGCATCAACCTTCTTCTTCTCGGTTTCACGAAGAGTCCATGTCTCCGACGCATAGAGACAAATGGGGAATATCAGGCAATACACGAGTCTGATTTTTGTGGCCTTGGTAATATTCCTATTACCCCAAATCTTTTTCATTTTGTCCATAGCAGACCTAGTGATCGCCATGCGTCGCTTGATTTCGTCTATTGATCCGCCTTTGTTGGATATCAACGCCCCGAGGTAACTGTATGATTGGACAATTTCACAATTCCCTATATGTGTGATCCCAGGTAAATTATTATTGGCGCGGTCGACAATCATCATTTTGGTTTTGGTACAATTTATTTTTAATCCAAGTTCCCGGCTTGTAGCTTCCATCTTATGCAGCAGATCTTCCATATGACGAGCACTAGTTGCGAATAAAGTCGTGTCATCCGCGTATCTTAAATTTGAGATCTTCCTCCCGCCAATCTTTCTTCAAATTTTTCCTCTGGCGTCTTTCCAAATGCGCTTAAGCTGGCAGTAGTGCATCCTGTTCATAAGGTTGGGGACAGAGATCGATCAAATAACTACAGACCTATATCAATCCTGCCAACACTCTCAAAATTAGTTGAGAGGCTCATGAATAACAGATTGGTCAAGTACCTTGAGCAAAATCATCTTCTTTCTTCGTCTCAATATGGTTTCCGTTCCGGAATTTCCACAAATAATGCTGTGCTAGACCTTACCACTAACATTTTCTCCAACCTGGATAAAAAGCAGAAGGTGATTGGTATTTTCTTGGATCTGGCAAAAGCCTTCGATACGATATCTGTCCCCAGTCTTATTGCGAAACTTGAAAGGATTGGTATTAGAGGCACTCAATTTGCTCTCTTTGAGAGTTACCTCACAGGTAGACGACAGTGCATCAGGATCGGTGACTGGACGAGCGACGAGCTCCCAATTTCGTATGGTGTCCCCCAGGGTAGTATCATCGGTCCGACCCTTTTCCTTATTTATATAAATGAGCTCTGCCGGCTAAAGCTTCTCAATGCATCCATCTTCACCTATGCCGATGACACTGCCCTACTATTTCACGGAAGCTCCTGGGAACGGGTGTTCCAGCATGCACAATCTGGACTCAACCTTGTCACCAGCTGGTTGGCTCAAAACCTGCTTACTCTAAATGTTGACAAAACGAACTACTTAACCTTCTCTTTTAATGCCGCTGGTAAACCTCCATCTTCATACTCTTTGATTGCTCACTCTTGTGTTGCGCCTCACCTCTCAGCTTGTAATTGCCCCTTCCTCTCTCGCACCAATTGTGTTAAATATCTTGGTGTGCAAATAGACGATTGCCTTTCATTTTCTACGCATATAAGCACTCTCACTTCACGACTGCGCAGGATGATCTATATTTTTAAGTACCTTCGTGACGCTGCGGATACTACGGTGCTCAGACTTGTATATCTCGCCCTCTGCCAATCACTTCTACAATATTGCATAAATACTTGGGGCGGATCAGCTAAATCTCATATGCTGAAATTGGAACGTGCTCAAAGGGCACTCCTAAAGGTTGGATGGCGGTTACCTTACCGCTTTCCTACCAGTGATCTTTATGAAACATGTACGGTTCTCTCTGTTCGCAAATTATTTATCCTTAACCTTGTTTTAACCACACACTCTCAGAATCCCTACTCCCCATGCAAGTTTGGCTCCCAACGACGTAAGCATACTGTCTGTCCCTCTATCCGTACAAATTGTCGCTCAGCTCAACGTAGTTTGACTTTCCTCAGTAACTACGTCTACAACAAGGCTAATAAATTGTTGAATATATACCCCATGTGCAGATCAAAATGTAAAATAACTATTACGAATTGGCTACTTAAATTGGACTATACAGATACTGAAAATATACTGAATATTTTAAAATAATTTTGCCTACCTCAAAAATTCAAATATTCAAAAAATCCCCGCGTTTAACCTTGCCAAACACAGACACACACACACTCACTCTCGGGCATGTAGGTGCTCACTACCAGGGCCCCTTGTGAGCTCTGGGGTGAGGACTTATATTGCACTCACGAACACTACACTATCCAAAGACACTCACAGTACTTTTGTTTATTATTAGTATTTCTCTTTCTCCCAACACTTGGAGAGTTCTTATTGTTGTAGTAAGTAAGTGCACATTAATTGTAATTTTAAGGGTGTGAGCCTGGAGATCTGTCATACAGGTCCCGAGCCCAGTATAGACTCCAGCTCTCACAAAGGTTGAATTCGCCTGTAACCTACATACTATGTACCAAAATTGTACCTTTTTGAGAGAAATAAACAACTATTATTATTATTATTATTATTATTATTATTATTATTATAATCACGACACCATCCGTCCAATCTTCCAAGGCAATTCTCATTATCATCTCTGTATAGATATTGAATAGCAGGGGTGAAATAATGCAACCCTGGCGTACGCCTGCCTTAGGATGGAAATGACTTGACAACGTTTCATCTATTCTGACTGATGCTGATCCGTTCTCGTATAGACCCCTGAGTAGGTGGACAAGGTGTTTCGGCGTGCCCATATCCAGCAAAGATTTCCATAAGATTGGCCACTTTACAGAATCGAATGCCTTCGAGAAATCGACAAAGCAAATGCATGTAGGCTTGTTGAATTCACGAGCTTTTTCGATGATCTGTCGCACAGTGAAAATTTGCTCGCGTGTGCCTTTTCCTTTTACAAAACCTGCCTGCTCAGGGGCAATTTCTTTGGAGAGGAAGGTCTTGAGACGTTCATTCAGAATGTGAAGCAGTATTTTACTTGCATGAGATATTAAAGCAATAAGTCTATAATTACTACACAATTTTGTTGAGCCTTTTTTGTGAAGGGGAATAAACACAGTATAAAGCCATTCTTTTGGCCATGTACCGGTCAGCCAGATTTTATTGCATAGAGCATGGAATATCTGGACACCATGATCACCCGCAGCCTTGATTACTTCTATCGGGATACCATCTATTCCAGTGGCTTTACTATTTTTCAGGTGTTTGATCGCGGCACGTACCTCTTCTTTAAGAATGTCCGGTTCCAGACTGTTCCCTGGTTCTGTAGATGGAAATACATGTGAAAGTGGATCTTGAAGATCTAGAGCTTCACAGTAACCTTTCCATGTTTCAGATATTCTATCAATTTCCGTGACTAATTCACCATTAATATTTTCAATAGCCCAGGTTTTCGACGAAAGAGTCCTTGTTAAAGACCGAATCTTCTGGTGGAGGTCTCTGGTTTCATATTTATCTGCATGGACTTCAATTTCTGCACACATGTTTCGTAGATTAGTATTTAAATCTCGTCTACATCCAGCTTGGATTTTTGCAGAGAGGCCATTAACTTGCTTGATGCTAGCACCCATCGATTTGAGTCTTCGCCTCTCCTCAACCAACTTTAGAGTATCATCGCTCATTCAGTGCTGTCGCTTTGAAGATGTCGAAGGCGTTTTACATTCTTTTACTGCGTTTTCTAAAAGGGTTTTGGACCTAACCCACAGCTGATCTGAACTGTGTTCAGCTGACTGCGTATCCATCCATTGATCCCAATTGTTCTCAAGCACCGCTGTAAACATTTTGCTGTCTTTCACCTCAATCCTTCGTTGCTTATTAATTTTTCTAGCTGCTTTAAGTCTCAGCTGCATCCTTGAAATCAACAGCTGATGATCAAATCCGCAGTCGGCTCCAGGAAGAGTGTGAGCATTCTTAATAGAGATTTTCCACCTTGCTCTGGTGAGGATGTAATCTATTTGATTTTTATAATTCCCGTCAGGTGATGTCCAGGTGTATAGTCTGCGAGGATGGTGCTGGAAGAAACTATTTGCGATCATCAAGTTGTTTTCGGCTGCAAATTGTATTAGGCGTTCCCCCATATCGTTTCGCATGCCCAGTCCATATGGACCAACGACATGGCTTAGAGTATGAGCATTTTCTCCGATTTTGGCATTAAAATCTCCAATCACCATGAGCATTTCCCTATTTAGGACTTTTGAGATGGTTTTTTTTCAGATCCGCATAGAACCTTTCCACCATGTCATTGCTAGAAACGCTCGTTGGTGCATAAACCTGTATGATGTTTAGGTTCATGGGAGTCGCCTTTAGTTTAATGCTGAGTATTCGGTCACTTACGGGTTCATACCCCAGAACACAATGTCTCAATGGTTTTGGTAACAAAAAAGCGACTCCGTTTATGCTGTCAGTATTATTTCCAGAGAAATAAATTACGTTTTTTTCAGTGAGGCCATGACCTTTCCAGTGAGTCTCACTTAGACCGCAGATCTCAATGTTACATCTATATAACTCTCTTTCTAAGATGTCAAGCTTTCCAGTCATGAGCAAGCCCCTCACATTCCACGTCCCAATCCTCTTGTCTTCCCGCAACTTAAATGTTTTTCCAGTAGCTGAATTTCCTTGCGGTGCCTGGTCTACCACAGCCGCATGGCCGGTAACACATTTCCTACCGTCTATCCCGGACACAGTACGGCGCCGGTTGCTAGGCGGGTCACATGGCGATCTCTTATTCTTCTCTTGTCGTACTTTCATGATGGCTTTCTATGGGAATTTAGTGCAGTAGTTTCCCCTTGCTTTCTGCACCAGACATTTTAGAGGTTATTTAGACCTCTAGGCCGCTGCAGCCTCTTCCGCCCAGTCACCCGGGCAGGTGTTTGGTTATACCGCCATTGCTCGGTCGCCAGAGCCTCGTCCGTTATCTAGCAGGGGGCACCACGGCAGCTACTAGAGAACTAGAACCACTGCCGTCGGCTATTCAAACGAACCACCGATGCGAGCAGGTGAGGTTGACTATTGGGGCCGACTAGATGGTTTGTGTCGTTCTCCCCCTTACTCCCCGAATTCGGGAACATCTTGTTGAAAAACAAAAGACTCAGGGTCACTCGCTTTCTCTGGTGGTTCAGCAGTTGACTCCACGGCAGGCGGTGCGATTATTTGCGTAGCGGTCGCGGAGCTCGGCGGCGGCGGTGGCACGATCACGTGGGCCGAGATGTCGTCGGCGGTGGGGGACTGTGCGACAGCGTCGGACGGTACCAGGGCCGGAACCTCCTCACCACTACATTCTCCTGGGGCTTGTTGCCAGTATGAGCATCCAGGTTGTGGATCCGGGTCGCCGCGATATGTGACACAATCGTCATCGATTGGGATTGGTTCGCACTCTGCAGGCAAAATAAGTATTTTGCTTAAATAAACCTATTTACATGGGTTAGTGAGACTCCTTGTGAGAAACACGCAATCCCAATAGGCGATATTATAGTTATTCGATTAGGAATAATGCAGAGTACATGGTCTTTTGCAATTGATAGGTTTACATTCGACAAATCTCAGTTACTAACTTGTACAAACGTGTATTTAACACTTCATATCTCAGACCAATAATTTTTATAGGTATGAGCCTCATTTATCAAGATGAAATAAAGTTTAGGCAAACTCATCGGGGTATTATGAAAATGTCCGTTTAAATAATCCAATTCCGTGTGTTTATTGTCTCAATCCGTGTAATAAGTCTTCAGCGTAACGTAAAATACGGTGTTGTTGCTAAGTCTTAATAATTATATTTTAAAATATTTCGTACGTGCGTAATGTTAGCCCGCCGTTTTCTTCGAAAGTTTGCCATCAATTCATCAAAAATTGCCAGTTAGAACATTTCTAACTCCCCGATGCGATCGCAACTCCCCGATATGGGAAAATATTTTAAGAGTAATTTAAAATTTCTTATTTGTTTCGAATTGATTCTTATTACTTAATTCTAGTTTATATCTTAACCAATAAATTCAAGGTCGTGTATAAAATATATGCACATATGACAAATATATAATTCTTAATGTCGCTTTAGTCCAGTACTAATCGACATCCCTTTATACTTATTCTTAAATAGTTAACACATAATATGTTATCGTGTTATGCTCCTCGCATTTACAACACTTTCTTAACACTGTTTGCGCTGATTTCGACTACAATCACAATAATTCTACATTTCACCTTTTTTTTTGTACGCTGGCAATATTATATCGATAAATTGAATGATTTGCAACTTCCTATATCCCCATTCCCCTCCTGCACATTACTTTCGTCCGCGTGTGAGTGAGACGGCAACATCGGTTGGCAATCCAAATCAAGCGTCTTCGTTTCGAAGAAAAGACAAGATGGCGTTCCGGGCAAATTTGTGTCGTGTCGCGCGTGCCTCTCAGTGTGTTTAAAATCAGAAAAACCTGAGGAACCTCTTCAAACTACCTACCTGTCGTCGCTCCAGGGATCGCCGGCTTCCAGATAAGGTATTGTGCAACCTTTCCTTATATGTAGTACAGAACGTTCTCTTCTCGTCTATTTCCCGCGGTTCGTACCTACTCCGTTCTCATAATTTGCAAATCAAATCGCGTAAACATTTTCTGGTCCTTCGGCCGAGATAATACATAATACTGTGATATTAGTCGAATCAGTGCTATAGTGTTATTGTGTATCTCGTTAATTGTTCGTGAATTCGTTCGTAAGTAGTTACGTAATCGCGCAGATAGGTACTTGTCGTTTCAACCGCATCATAATCGTAGTTATTCGTTGCTAAATAGTGTTTTCGTTGCATTAATTCGCATTATCTAGCTTTATTTACTTGAAATTAGTTTCGCAGCTCACCCCGCGTCAAGTAAATAAGTTGGTATATAATTACTTTCGTTATCGCTTCTTTATTCGTAGAACCAAACCAGTATTTAATTAATACATTATTTCGTTGAACCCGCACAGGATTAGGTACTGGGGAGGTTAGGTACATTTATTAAAAATAGTGTCGATCACATTCTTTCGTAAAGAACGTGACTCACCCAATAGTAAGTCGAAGTGGGTAGGTTTAGGTACTTTGAAGTGGTGGTGGAGGTAATCTGATCTCCATCGCATACCGACCTTATATAGATAACCATTTATGTAGAATATTTCGTTAACAAATTCGTTTAATAGTTATATTTACGCACCTACCTGGTAAATACCTATATTTAATTCCACCAAAATGGCACCTACGAATTCATCTGTAAATTTGAAAATGTTATAAGCTAAGAGAGATAGGATATTCGCACGTATGCAAAGTATTTGTAATCGCATTCAGGACATTGATTCAAGCCGATCTAACTTAGAAACATTTTTATGTGAGATGGAAACCGTAGATTCATTACGTGAAGATTTTGAAAAAGTGTTGGATAAAATAGCTAGTCTCGAATTAAAATCGAATCCCGATTACGTAGTTAATTATCAATCTCTCTCGTCGTTCGAAGACTTATTGGGTTGCGTGAAACGAGCCGCCAAAAAATTGGAACCGTACCCCAGTACTGGCGATGACTGCAAGTCATCAAGTCAACAGAGGTCTCCTAGACTTCCCCCTATTGAAATTCCCGAGTTTAACGGTGATATAAAAAATTGGCCTTTATTTTTCGCTAGCTTTCAGAATGCCGTTCACAACAATTATTCGCTCACGGATTCTGAGAGATTGTATTATTTGTTAGGTAAATTAACTGGTAAGGCGCGCTTCATATGCGCAGGAATTACTCCTTGTTCAGAAAATTATTCGTTAATATTCGACCTACTTAAAGCTAAATATGAAGACAAACGGCTCTCAGCTACTTCATATTTGGATAAAATATTTCAGTTTAAACCTATTTCGTCCGCAAACCCTAATAATTTAGAAGAATTTCTTGACAAATTCGCATCATCTGTCGCTGCGTTAAAACATTTAAAGGTCGATGACCTCTCGGATTTTATTTTCTTGTATATCGCGTTTAAGAAGCTAGACTCGGACACCGCACGCGCGTTTGAGTCTACCAAACGTAACACTGAAATACCATCTTTCGCAGACCTCGTCTCGTTTGTGCGCGATCACATTAAAATATTACAACATACTTCATCAGTAAAGCATGAGACTACAAAAAATAATTCTCGAAAAATAGATAACAATTCTAGATCGAATAAGTCGTCGCCAACGTGCGCTTTTGTGAATACCACATCTAGTTCAGCCGCGTGTAGTCTATGTAGTGAGCAGCACGATTACCTTTATAAATGTAGGGTTTTTAATAGTTATAAACCAGATCAACGTTTTAATTTCGTAAAGTCTAACAATCTAAATATATATGTGTTAGGGATATGTTCTTGTGTGAAATTTTGAACTACCTTTTGCCTTTTTGATGGTGTTTTAGTGACTTAAATAAAACAAGTAATTGTTACAAATGTTCGTTAGCGAATGTAATTTATTTTTTCTAATTATACAGCGATCGAGGGAAAAGGGGCAGGAACAAACGCGCCAATCACAGCAAGGTATCACGTCATTTAGCTGTGCTGTGATTGGCTTACGATGGCGTGATAAAAACGGTTCGGATATTCATCCCAAACATGCCCGCGGCCTTGAAAGCTTCAGCTTTAAATTTTATTTACTCATCCTCGACCAGAGGGCAGATCTTCGTGTATGGCCGCCTCACGATGCCTGATGACGTCTGGATGTCTGCTACTCGTGAGATACCATCATTGCCAGGTATCGTCTTTATGATCCGACCCAATTGCCATTTCAACGGCGGAAGGTTAACCTCCTTAATAATGACAAGCGTGTCAGGTTTCAGGTCTGCCATATTTTTCTTCCATTTGGTTCTAGTTTGTAGTTCCGAGATGTATTCCTTGGCCCAGCGTGACCAAAATTGCTGACGAATTTGTTCCACTCTCTGATAGCGAGTCAGTCGATGAGCAGGTAAGTCTCGCAGGTCATCTTCACAGACTGGTGCGGTGAGTGGCCGTCCGATCAAAAAGTGGCCAGGGCTAAGAGGAAGGTAATCTCGAGGATCCGGAGATAAAGAAGTCATTGGTCGAGAATTCAACATCGCTTCGATTTGACATAGAACCGTAGTGAGTTCCTCGAAGGCTAAGTGAGCGTTGCCCAATACTCGGCGAAGGTGGTACTTGCAGGATTTGACCCCTGCTTCCCACAAGCCACCGAAATGCGGGGAATATGGGGGAATAAAAGAAAATTGAATTTGTTGGCCTCTCGCGTAGTCAACAACATCTTGTTTGCATTTCAATAAAAACTGAGCAAAATCGTTGCTTAAGCCTACAAAGTTGCGTCCGTTGTCTGAAAATATTTCCGACGGCTTCCCGCGCCGTGAAATGAAACGCTTAAGCGCAAGTAAATATGCATCAGAAGAGAGATCGCTAACTAATTCCAAGTGTACTGCGCGTGTCGTGAAACAGATAAACAAACAAATGTACGATTTAATCAGTTTCGCGCCTCTGCCCTTTCGGTTTTGTATGAACACCGGCCCTGCGTAGTCAACACCCGTGCGAAAGAAAGGAAAGCTAGCGGTGACCCGTTCTTTAGGCAAGTTACCCATGAGTGGAGTTAATGTTTTACCACAAATGCGTTTGCAGACAACACACTGTTGCGTCACCTTCTTAGCTAGGTTTCTACCTGACAGTGGCCACCAATTTTCGCGCAAACGGTATAATAATGCTTGAAGTCCGCAGTGCAAAGATTGGTTGTGCTCGTGTCTAAACAATAGAAGTGTAAAGTAATGTTTAGAAGATAAGAGAATTGGGTG
This sequence comes from Hecatera dysodea, assembly GCA_905332915.2. NCBI lineage: Eukaryota > Metazoa > Arthropoda > Insecta > Lepidoptera > Noctuidae > Hecatera > Hecatera dysodea. The sequence continues at coordinate 10,256,340 of HG995306.1, read as the reverse complement.
TTTTTTACTATAATTAAAGTCAGGCGAATTCTTTATCCTACCTCCCACTCTAATTATATTTTCACTATCTAAAAACAAATTTAAACTCGCAAGGTTAACGCTAGACTTGACATCTTTTCCATTTTTTAGTAAATTATACTCAATTGGAAATGCTTCCATTTGTGATAATCGTGCAAGTGTATTAATGGCATGTCTTAACTCAATGACAGTGATTGTACCTGTCAGCTGATTTGTTTTGTTGCGCGCACAGCTGTTGTGAATAAAGCGTAGTACATATGCAGCAACATGACTCATTCGATTAAAATGCGAAAACCTGTTGAATGGAAAAAATGTTTCGGGTATGTTATTTTTTGTTAATAGTGAGTTTATAACATTTGTTTTGAGTTCTGGTAACTCTTTAGGCAAGAAATCATTAGCATTCGGAACTAATTGAGACTCGCCAAAGCTGTGCAAAAAGTTAGGGCCTTTCCACCACAATGTCGATGAAGACAAGTCTTCAAGACTCATACCACGCGTAACCAGATCAGCAGGGTTATCCTTTCCACTTACATGTCGCCAAGAAAACTTACTCGTGAGTTCGTGTATTTCAGCCACTCGGTTTTGCACAAAAGTTTTAAGCAAATTAGGTGCCATGCGTAACCAGCCTAACACGATAGTTGAGTCGGTCCAAAATATGACGTCATCAAAGTTACGTGTAAGTGAACTGTTAATCCTGTTAAACAACCTAGCACCCAGCAACGCACCGCACAGTTCTAAACGCGGTATACTAACGGGTTTCAATGGAGCTACTTTACCCTTAGAAATAAGCAATCTCACTGTCACCTCACTAAGATCTACGCTACGCACGTAAGCGCACGCACCATATGCAGTCTGTGAAGCGCCTGTAAAAATGTGCAACTCAGTCCTTGTAGAATCACATTGAAAGACGTGTCGTGGAACTTTGATAGTGCGAAGATAAGAAAGACTGTCAACAAACCGGTTCCACGTTCGTACGACATCAGTTGGAAGCGGGTCGTCCCAATCTAATTTCAATAGCCAAAGTTTCTGCAATAAAACCTTGCCGATGACAACCGAAGGGCTTAACAATCCCAGTGGGTCATATATCTGAGAAACAGTTATAATAATAATAATAATAATAAAGTTTATTTACCAAAATAGTTACAGAAATGTACACAAGTAGATATAATTAGTGGGTAGACTTATTCTAGGCATTACAATGTGTTGCAAAAATTTCTGTACATAATTATAGTAACCCTGCCTCTTAAACTAGGCTATCCTGTATTTTAAGAGACAGTGTCTAGCTTATAAATTCACCATTTTTATACAACAGTGGACAGTGTCGATCTACCGTTTAAACTTGACAGCAGTAATATTTGTGCGTGTACGAGTAAGATGTGGAGGGGATGTGTAGTGGTGTGATGTGGTATGTGCTTGTTGTGAGTTTGTGTGTGTGAATATAGGGGTGAGTGTGTGTGGATGTATATGTGAGTATGTTTGTATATGTTTGTAAGTGTGCGTTTTTTCATTTAGGCGATGTAAGTGAGTAAAGACTCCGTGTATGTGTAGTCTTTCTGTAGTAGCCACTCTGTTACTGTTTGCTTTAATGTGTGTGAATTTAAGTCTATAATTTTTAGATGTTTGTGAACTTTTTTGTAAATGTGCCCACTTAGGGTATAATACTGGCGTTTAGCGAAAGAAGTTTTGTGCTGAGTACCCGGGATAACACATGTTCGCTTTTTTGGGTCGGACTTAGGGAGACTGGTGTGTTTTCTAAGAATTGATTTGAGCACAAAGAGTTGACGAACCGAAAGGACTTTGCAATCCGAGTAAAGTTCAGTAGTTGGGTATCTATAGGGCTTTTTCGTCATGACTTTTAGAATCGCTCTCTGTGCTCTCTCAATTCTCAGAAGAATAGTCTTTGCTGCACCGCCCCAAACAGCGATACAATAGCCAATGACCGATTGACACAGAGCGTAGTACACGATTTTCAGAGTGTCAGCATTAGCCGACTGTCTGAGAGACTTGAAAATGTGTATCAGGCGCATTGTTCTGGTAGTGAGGGCATCAATTTGTTTGTCCCATCGCAAACCGTCGTCTATCTGCACTCCCAAATACTTTACACTGTCAGTTCTAATGAGTGTTGGGCATGTACAGGGTCCTAAAGTGTTTGAGCATATGTGAGCAGTTAAGTTGAAGGAATTTGCCGGTGCGGTGTTACGACGTATTGCAAAAGGAATGTAGGTGGTTTTTTGCAGGTTAAGAGTTAGTAGATTTGAGTTGAGCCATTCCATTACTACAGCCAGAACCATTTCTGCTTTTGTTTTGACTATGTCCCACGTAAGTCCCTGCACGAGAATAGCAGTGTCATCTGAATACGCATATATATTACAGTCTGGGAGACTCATTCTGCACAAATCGTTGACGTATATAAGGAATAATGTGGGACCCAGGATACTTCCTTGAGGAACGCCATATGACACTGATTCCTCATCGCTAAGGTACGCTTCAATTTTGACACAATGAGTACGATTTCTGAGGTGATCTTTAAAAATATCTAGTAATATGCCACGTACACCAAGACGCTCCAACTTAGAGGTAAGCAGGGGAATAGAAACTGTGTCAAACGCCTTGGAAAGGTCTAGAAAAATACCTAGGCATTTTATCTTTTGGTCCAAACATTTAGCAACCGTTTGCGTGAAACCCAGTACAGCATCTTCTGCTGACAGCCCAGGTCGGAATCCATATTGGTTGTCAGCAATGATCTGGTTTTTGTTAAGGAAGCTGTGTAAACACTTATTGAGAATCTTCTCAAGAATTTTCGACAGCGCTGGCAGAACAGATATTGGCCTGTAATTATTGACACAATTTCTACTCCCCCCCTTGTAAATAGGGTGAACGATTGCCTTTTTCAGGGCATCGGGGAAAACTCCAGTCTGTAGGCAACGGTTGCAGAGGTAGGTTAGTGGTTGAAGCAATACATTTCGGCAGCTTTTTAGAATAGAAGATGGTATTCCATCCCAACCCACTGCACAGTCGTTCCGTAATTGAAGGATAATTGATTCTACCTCAGCTTCGTCGACGTCCAGAATGGCAGGAGAATTTAATGTGGAGTGTTGAGGGGTTTTCCCGATAAGGGGGGTCTTATTACTAGCTGGGGATGACGGACCTTGGTTCTGTGTTATAATGTCTGCTGCCAGGTTTTTCCCCATTGTACTAAAAAAGTGACATACTTCGTTAACGGAGGATTTCGGATTATCTCGTATTTCCAACAGCTCTGAAGGACTGATATGCGTTTTACATGTGTTAGTTATTTGTTTTATTGTTTTCCACAAATTTTTCGGGTTCTTACTGGCTTTTTCAAGTTCACTCTGCTCATACGCAATTTTTAATTTTTTAAGTAAATCGTTGCAAAAATTTCGGTACCGAACGTAGGTAGTTTTAAGAATCAGGTTATCTGGTGTCTTTTTTGAATTCATGTGCATTTTGTCTCGATTTTGTATACATTTTAGCAAACCAGGTGTTATCCATGGTTTAATAATCCTTTTTTTTCTTGGTACTTTTATTATCTGCGAATGTTTTGATATGGCTGATTTTATTATATTTATGAATTCATTCATGCATGCATTAACGTCATTTATTTGGTATATACTTGCAAAATCGACCTCTTCTAACTCCAACATAACAGCTTCGTGATTTATGCGAGTGTTGCAGTAACAGGTTTTCCGTTGTGGGTTGGCTTTAGCAATATTAAGTAGGACGGCTTTATGATCTGTTATAAACGAATCCAAAACAATTGTAGTTGATGAAAGGTTAGACTTTAGCAGTATGTGGTCTAAACAATGTTCTAATCTAGTGGGAAAAAGATGGGTTGGCATGAGCCCGTGAGAAGCATTTAGAGTTAAGTAGTCAAAACTACGGGCATCCCTGTTTTCTGGTCTAATATCAATATTTAAATCACCTACAATGGCGATATTAGGGCATGAAGATAGGCCGTCATAGACATTATTCAGGCTAGTTATGAAATTGTCGAAATTGTCCTTTAAATTGAATGATGGAGAACGGTACACAGCAACCACGGCAAGGTTTTTGTCTATTTGACATACGAGACAATTTCCACCCTTGAATTCCGGTTCCCATACGTAGCTATGTAGGCTTAGTTTCGTGTAAATCATGACGCCATCGTTTTGATTCGCGTTGATACCTGTCGAGTGCAACACAAAACCATCCAATGCTGGTAGATAAGTAGCTTTACTAAGCCAACATTCGGTTAAAACGACAATGTCAAAGTCAATTTTAGTTGAACTTAGTAGTACTTGGAGCTGGCTAAAGTTTTTGTTCACACTACGTATATTTATATGTAACAGGGTAATATTGGCATTAGAAATATTGAAATATTACCTAATGTTCTACATTGACTATTATCGCCTAGATTTAAGTCACGAAACATAGTATGATCAGACTGTGACGTCGTTGGAGCTGATGTACCATTGATTTTAAAGTTAAAGGTCCATTTGCGGAGTGGAAAGCAACCGGACTTAAGAATGTCTGATGTACGTTTGCATATGTCAACTAGTTTGTCTTTGTTGTCACACGAGGTCAAAAGGTCATCTACGTAAAAATCGTCAGTTATGACCCTTTTAACCTCGGGGTCCGTACACTCAGCTCCCAATTGTTTAAGACACCTAACACTGAGAAAGGGCGCCGACGCAGTTCCGTATGTTACTGTGTTCAGCTGATAGAACTCGAGCTGTTTTGTCGGATCATCACGCCACATAATGAGCAAGTCACGCTGAGAAGGATCCACAAGTACTTGACGGTACATCTTCTCGCAATCTGCAATTGCTGTAAATTCGAATTGTCTGAACCGTAGTAAAATACCCAGCAAGTCTCCCTGAATAGGAGGTCCTACAAGCTGGATATCGTTGAGAGATTTACCATTGCTAGTCGCAGCACTGGCGTCGAACACTACACGAAGCTTCGTAGTCGTGCTGTGGTCTCGAAAAACGCCGTGATGCGGCATAAAATAGTAAGGACTCGAATAAGAATCAACGTGAGTCATGTGACCCAAGTTGATATATTCGTGTATAAAATCAGTATATAATTTCTTGTAGCTAATAGGTGCGCGTAATAACCTATTTTCCAAGGACAAAAAGCGCCGCTTAGCTTGAGCAAATGATTCACCCAAAGCATCGGGCGGCTCTTTAAGAGGAATGTGAACACAAAATCGTCCATCTTTATTGCGCGTAGTGGTTGTGATGAAAGACTGTTCACAGGCCTGCTCTTCGTCTGTGTGTGTATTCTGCAGCTTGGGCAATTCTTCCAACTCCCAGAACTGACGTAACTGATTGTCCATGGATTGAGTGAAGTTACATTGGACATGTCCATTATTATAATTCGTATTATTAATAGGACCCGATATTATCCAACCTAACTTCGTATTTTGTAAGAACGGACCGGCAAGATGCGTTTACCGAAGTAAACGCATCTTGCCATCGATAAGCAAGTCCCAAAATCGATCCGCGCCTATAATAATATCTATCTTTTGCGGCCCTAAAAATTGCGGGTTTGCCAAATGCAGGTGTTCAGGAATCCTAAACTGTCTACTTTGTGCCTGCACAGCGGGTAATGTGGCCGTTATTTCAGATAGAACGTAACATTTAATGTGAATTGAGTAGGAATTAATACGTGATTTAACTTCTAGATCACACGTTTGGGTACAATGTGATATCAAATTACCTACTCCTCGTATTTCATGAGTGGACTGTATTAACGGAATATCTAACAATTCGCAAAACGACTGTGTAACAAAGCAGCTCTGGCTACCGCTGTCGAGTAATACACATGCGACATGATAATTATTATGTTTGTCAGGAATTTCAACTAACGCGGTAGATAAAAGAACCGGTTGCACGTCTATGCACTGCGTGTGTGTGTGCATATCAGTGTGAACGTTGCTAACTTGAATGAATTGCTTGCCGTGGTTGGAATCGGGTACTGTATCAGAGCCGCGCGGTGGGGGCGCGCATGGTGCGCTGGCCACAGCCGCCGCAGTCGTCGTACTTGTCACGGTACAGCTAGATTGGCTGGAATCATTAGGATGAATAAGTGAATTATGTTTCATGTTACATTGTTTACAAGGTCCCCACAAACAACCGTCTAACGTATGTCCCGACCCCAAGCAATTCTCACACAAGTTATTATCTTTGACAACCTTTAATTTGCTTTGTAAGTTCATATTAATGAATTGTGAGCAAGTGTAAATTGGGTGTTTACCTTTGCATACCACGCATAATCTACGTGCTTTACGGCCCGGTGTTGATGGTGGGTTACTTGAAGAAACATTGCAGTGTGTTGTGTTACCTCTGACACTTTTCGTTTCTGTCTTATGGTGATCTTTTGTGTGTGATAATGCTAATGTTTCCAACAAGTCAGCCTTATTTTTAAGAAAATTAATCAAACTATCAACCTTCAATTTAGTTCTGGGAGGGGCGTTTGCCAACAATAAACCTCTGTGTTGCTCCCACTCTCGTTCCGTGGTTCTATCTAGTTTAGATACAACTATATATATTATAAGCGTATCCCACGTATCAGTTGGCTCGTCAAGGGTGTTTAAAGCGCGTAAATTGTTTATAATTGTATCTATAAGTTTTCTAATTAGTGAAGGTGACTCTTTCAACGGTTGTATTGAGAACAATGCTTTTAGGTGACTATTTACTAATAATCTTTCATTATCGTACCTATTTAAGAGTGATTCCCATGCCACAGAGTAGTTAGCTGCAGAAATCTCTAGCGCGTGTATAATTGATTCGGCACCTCCTTTGAGCGAAGATTTTAGATAATGGAATTTTTGAATATTACTTATCTCAGTTGAATTGTGCACCAAAGATATAAACGTGTCCCTATATTCGAGCCAGTGTTCATACATGCCGTCGAACGTAGGCAACATGATGGTTGGTAATTTAACGGACACTGGCCTGTTTATATGTTGACAGGGTTTGGAACAATCACCGACCTCTTCACTGACGCTAAGAATAGATTCAGCTCGGGCGATAGTACTGTAGTAGTCATCTTCGAAATGTTGGCGCTGATTTAACTGATCATCTATATCACTATCGGAAACTAGCTCTTCAAGTTTTGATTGTATTTCATTAAATTCACTAAATAAAATCTCAGCACCCTTTACACGTAATTTTAAATCTAATTTTAACTCGCGAGATATAGTTGAAACACTGATAGTATTTAGATGATTAGCAAATTTAGTTAACCTGCCTTTAACGATACCACGTTTCCTAACCAAATCGCGCATGATTTGCTCAGTCTTTTCATCACTAATAGTCCTATAAGGGGATCTATCGCGTGGTTTACTAGAACCCTTCCCATCATCAGCCATTAAAGGCATCTCGGTGGCCCGTGAAAAGTGGAGTACTCACGTGCAAAGTGACTGCGTATGTAAACGGCTGGTGGTAGTAGTAGCACGATCAGCCGGTGTCTCGCTCTGCGCAATGGGCAACCCTCACCTTCACCGTCACTGGAATCAGATCACAAAACGGTATTACAATATGAACTCGGCAGGTGCTGTAAACTGGAACTTGTTAAACGCACCGTATGTCAGCTTGTTCTTCCAAATCTTCGATGGTCGTTTCGCATCAGTACGACTGAAGAACCTTGCGTGAATATGCTGCTGAATCACCGTTTCTAAGTGTAATTTCGCTCGTCTTAATGTATCTGCGTGGCCATAACAGTGCGGCAGTCCAAAGGTCGCTCGACTCGACGATTTGGTTTTTGATGCTTCAAATCCTCGAAATATGGCTCTGAAGGTCCAAATATTTTAGGGATATGTTCTTGTGTGAAATTTTGAACTACCTTTTGCCTTTTTGATGGTGTTTTAGTGACTTAAATAAAACAAGTAATTGTTACAAATGTTCGTTAGCGAATGTAATTTATTTTTTCTAATTATACAGCGATCGAGGGAAAAGGGGCAGGAACAAACGCGCCAATCACAGCAAGGTATCACGTCATTTAGCTGTGCTGTGATTGGCTTACGATGGCGTGATAAAAACGGTTCGGATATTCATCCCAAACAATATGTATAACTCAAAAGGGACTGACTGACTGACATAGTGATCTATCAACGCACAGCCCAAACCACTGAACGGATCGGGCTGAAATTTGGCATGCAGGTAGATATTATGACGTAGGCATCCGCTAAGAAAGGATTTTTGAAAATTCGTCCCCTAAGGGGATGAAAAAGGGGTTAACATTTTGTATGGAACTCCACGCGAATGAAGTCGCGGGCATAAGCTAGTTTGTGTATAAATTGCCTAGTTAGTGGCCATCGTGTCTCCGCGTGTAGGTCAGCATCTAAATGTAAAAAATGCAATTACAAGCATCACACGTTATTATGTTTCGGTAATAAGCCCACCGCGACTTCGTCGCAATCAAACGCCGGTCGCGCACAAGCTTCGCCCGCCACTGAAGTGCAGCCTACGCAATCGCCGCCGGCCGCAGCACCGAATGTTGCGCCCGCACCCGCTCAACCCCTCGCGCGCACAGACGTCGCGCTGTGTTCGCTATCTGATAACCGGGGTAACCATTTGTTCCGAGGCCCTACTACGGTACTCATTGCTACCGCGCGTATTGTTATCGTAGATTCTCTTGGAAACGAGCATAATGTTCGTGCATTGTTGGACAATGCGTCTCAAAGTAATTTTATAACTCGCGATTGTTGTCAACAATTAGGTCTGAAAATAAATAATCGACCTGCTTTTTCTACCGTTAGGGGAATAGGAGGTTTGGGCACGCCGCCATTGCGGCGGTAAGTCCCCTCTTTGAGGAGTAGCTGGAGAGACGCCACGGCGTCCTCACCTTCCGCCTGACGCAGGTGCTCACCGGACACGGCTGTTTCGGGAGGTACCTGTGTCGGATCCAGCGGGAGGACACGTCCGGGTGTCATCACTGTGTGGATCGCCCGGAGGACACGGTGGAGCATACGGTGGAAGGTCTGCCCTGCTTGGGCGGAGCAACGCCGTGTCCTCGTGGAGGCGATCGGCGGCGGCGACCTCTCGCGGCCGGCCCTGGTTCAAGCCATGGTCCGGAGCGAGGAGGCATGGGAAGCGGTCGCCTCCTTCTGCGAAGCAGTAATGCAAGCGAAGGAGGAGGCGGAGCGCGTGCGAGAGAGGGTAGCCCCTCGCTCCAGCCGCCGCAACAGGAGAAGACGCCCCGGGCGTCGGGAAACGCAGGGCGATTCCCGGCCACCGTAGGCGTGGGCCTGCGGATGGCGAGCTATGGGTGGCTCGCCGTCCGATAGCAACCAGGCCCGAGACGACGGCGCGTCGTGTTCCACGCGCGCCTCAAAGAGCCGTCAGCAAAGAAGACGGGGCCCCATAGGGTCAGTGCCTGCTAGGGTTGCGGAATTTGTTCGAAAGAGTCACCGCGGCCCTGGAACGCAAAGGGCACAACAGGAACACGGGTGGGTTTTAGTCAGTAAGAGTCTGACACTCCCTTCCGCTCCGCCCAGAGCGGGAGAAGTCATTTGATGATTTCCCATCCAAAAAAAAAAAAAAAAAAGGGGAATAGGAGGTTCGAGTAAAACGATTGAGGGTTCCGTAAAAATTAAAATTCATTCACGTTTCGATCATAACATAAATTATAATATCGAGTCGTTGGTGGTAGATAAAATTACCGAACGTTTGCCAACTGCCATGGTCGATGCTTCTGTTTTGTCTAATTTCAAAGACTTACCTTTGGCAAACGATACATATTTTTCTCAGGCCCGCATCATGGCGTGGTTAGAGACGATAAAGTCACAACCAAACTTCGTGTCGTTCTCGATGGTAGTTGCAAAACTACCACCCAAGTTTCGCTTACTGATCTCTTGTATGGTGGACAAAACTTACAAGGAAATTTGCCTAACATACTAATCAATTTTCGTTTATTTTTGATCGCGCTTTCGTCAGATATTCGTCAGATGTTTCTCAGCATTGGAGTCCGAGAATCTGATCGGCGTTTTCAAGGCATCTTGTATCGTTTTTCGCCGCAAGAACCTTTGCAGGTTTATGAATTCAATCGTGTCGTTTTTGGACTTAAATCTAGTCCATTTCATGCGCTGCGAACTATTAAGCAACTGGCAGAGGATGAGGGCGACTCCTTCTCTCTGGCCAAAAATATTATCGCTTCGGGTCAGTATATGGATGATTTCGTATTTTCGGTTCCCACGGAAGAGCAGGGCATTTCCACCGCTTCGGAAATGATAGGTCTCATGCAAGCTGGCCAATTTGAATTAGTCAAATGAACTAGTAACTCCCAAGTCTTTTTAGATTCAATTCCACCTTCACATCGCCTGCCAGTGGTCAAAGACTTCGATGAGTCTGACCAGCATAAAGTACTAGGCTTGTGTTGGTCGCCTACGTCGGACCACTTCGGCATTAAAGTCAATAATCCCACTCAGAATTGTACTAAACGTACAATATTGTCATGTGTCGCTAAAATATGGGACGTCATGGGATTTGTTGCACCTGTCGTCCTGTACGCTAAACTTCTAATCAAAAGGCTTTGGTTGTGTGATTGTGACTGGGATGATACCCCACCTGAAGATATAGTCAGGCTGTGGACTCGCTTTAAGGAAGAGCTTCCTTTGCTCTGTAGTATAAAAATCCCACGTCATGTTGGTATCGTCGCTGACAGTGTTGTCACTATCTTATCATTCGCAGATGCTAGTGAGGGCGCGTACGGAGGAGTGATCTACTTCCACGTCCAAAATAGCAATGGCAACGTTGTTAGCTTGTTAACCGCTAAATCGAAAGTTTCTCCAAAGAAAGTACCCAACTAGCAAAATAATCTAACTTTCAGCCATATGAAAATGGTTTTAAAATAGTTTTTATACGTAAATATAACGCGGGTTTGGGCGCAGATTATATAACATTTAAATCGTGTAAGGGTCGTTTTGCAGTCGTGTCAACGACAATTGCATTGAGTAAAAATCACGTAGACGTTGTAAGTTTAACTAGTAAGGTTTGTAATAGTTTCTTATAATACTCTTACTTAACTATATCATCCTATAGACGTATACATTTTGTTATGCTGGTGGTCAGTTAGTCGTGCAAGCCAGACAATTTTTCTGACAATTTACTGTGTTGTGATAAAACTTAGAAAAACTTACTTAAGTGATTTTTTTAATAATCATTATTATTTATTAATTTAATGTAAAGAAAGCTTATTGTGATGACAAATGAAGAGCGGTGACTTATATTTGGGAATTAAAATTTTCGATGAAATGTATGGTTATCTTTGTTAATATTTTAATGGGCCTTCATAAAATTGGTGTTTCAATATTGTTTATAAAAATAAAATTCATTAATTGTCATCAATAATTTCCGCCATATTGCCAATGGACATTGGGCGAATGCATTTAGACGTTTATATAACTATTGGTTTTATACAGGTTTTCATACGATTTATGGCGGCCACCATGATGGTTGCAATTAGAGTTCTGTGGAAAATGGAAAAATCTTTGTGCATAGTTATGGGAATGTTTAGTATTTATTGTTAGTGTAATTTGTTTTTTTTTTGTATGTGTTTAAATAGCAATATTTAGGCATAAAATAATTTGTTTTAGATATGACCTTCTAAATTGTACAAACTTTAGAAAGAGGAAAGTTAATTTTATCAGCGGTGCTTGAAAAATGGGAACAAAAAGATATCCTGTATTGGCCAAGAGGAAAAGTGAAGGATTTTTAAAGAATGCTTTTTCGAATCCCGAGGCATCTTGGTCATTCAATTCAATGTGTCATCAAAAGAAGTGAAATTAGTTGAGTGGAAAGTGCTGAGATAAAGCAAGAATGACCGACACAGAAGAAGAACGAAAGAAGATTTAAAACGACGCGGACGTACAGTCGGTGATAGCAATTAACTGACCCCCTAAAAATTAAACGAATTTGAACCTTTTGCTTGTTAGCAGTAAGACAACTGGTTCAGCGTCTACGATCAATAAAATAGTTATTCGAATTTGATCTTTAATACGCAGTGTTAAGGTAGGTATGATCTTGAATATTATTTTAACTTGTAATATAATACGTAATTTCGCTCACGCTAAATATGTTTCGAGTGGTCTAGTGGTGACTATAGTGAGCTGACAAATCGTGATTGTGAGTTCGTAACCAGCGTGATTGACGCGTTTGTTTCTGTTTTGTAAATTTATTTTAAGTTATAAAAAATAAATTATAACTTTAGCAACAAAAAAAACAAACGAACAGAAATAAAAAACCAAAATGATGGTAAAAACGATCATATTTTATAAAAAAAATATTATAAGAATAACATAAATGATATTGATGACGACACGAAGATGATAATATTTACCTACTTACTATTTTACTAATAACGTTGTTAACTGGGTAAAGGTTTAGTATCGTTTGGCAGGATTTGGGAGGGGCGAGGGGGAGGGGAGGGGAGAGGGGGTGACCCTTCCCCCATGGCACCACTCCCGTAAAAAGGCAACGCACCGTTTCCGAGAAAATCGAATTTTAGTAACCTAACCTCAAAACACTTAAAGTGGCTTAAAAAGCGTGTCGGAGTCTGCTCGCTCGCTTCGCTCGCTCACTAGACTCCGCCACTCCTTCTAACCTAACCTGTCCGAGTCGGGGTGCCCCATGTCCCGACCTCGCTTCGGTCGCTCTTGCATCCTAAATTCTCCTTGTAACACTAGTAAACTGCCTTTTGCACATACATACAATTTGGTATAAACACATCACATTAATTAAAGTTATTTATTTTATCCAAAATCTATCACTTTGATTAATTCCTCAAAGGACCACTTTTATTTCTTTCTACCAAGTTTGAAAAAAGTCACAATAATACTTCAAAACAAACAGAGAACATTCACGCAACTTGGGAAGATGCGGAACATAAACGGAATGTTGACATAGACACATGATTGAAATGTCTTTTTTACGTTCCGTTTTACCGATTTTGCACGATATTTACACCACAGACACTATATTGTGACAGATTTGGTTGTCAAACACCCATTTTAACGTTCCATTTTCCGCTTATTAAATTTGAAGTTAGTAACTTATTTTGTTAATTTCTCGATAAATATGCGTTACCTTTTAATAAGAGTGGTAGCGTTATAATCAGGGACTCCAGCTCTTCCAGATTCAATCGATTTTACACCCCAACTCCTGCCAAATGATATTAGACCCGACCCTATCAATTTGTTTTGTGAGTAGTTATTTTAGTTATAAGGTTTTGACAAAAAACTAGGTATTCGAAATACTTCGTTAGAAATTATAACAATAGTTAATTTAACACACACACTGACATACGTTAGTATTGTTTGTGACCAACACTGGTTACTCAAGTCATCTATACTTATAATAAATCTGTAGAGAGGTCAATTCTGTACAAGGAATATATTTTCAAAATAACTATCAGGGGGTGATTAGTGATCGATACTGGTGCCAAAAATGCAATCAGTAAAATTTTTGTCTGTCTGTCTGTCTTTCTGTCTGTCTGTCTGTCTGTCTGTCTGTCTGTCTGTCTGTCTGTATGTTCTTTATAGAAACAAAAACTACTCGACCGATTTTAACGAAACTTGGTGCAATTATTCTTCATACTCCTGGGCAGGTTATAGTATACTTTTCATCACGCTAAAATCAATAGGAGCAGAGCAGTGAAGGAAAATGTTGGGAAAACGGAAGAAGTTACTCCATTTTTTAAGCTTCCGTCGCGTGTGTAGCCTTAATGGTTAAAGTTACATAGAAATCATGTATTACGGAAATGTTCTACATAAAATTATCTAAAAAATATCCCGAAACAGCATGTCTATCTTTTGTCAATTTTAAACCGATCGGGCTGAGAGTTTCAAAATCGGGGGTAAAGTAACTATTCCACGCGGACGAAGTCGCTGGCAGAAGCTAGTTTATAATATGCTTTTAATAGCGAAGTGGAGCACCATTTTTTCTATTACTTGTTGCAAGCGGTCCCGCATACCGCGCACCATATCCAACAACAATCACTTCCTCTTTGATTATATAATAAAATTGATTGAGTCAGGCGTTACTTTGCGGAAATCCATTTTAAATTTGAAAATGAAAACAATATATCTAGTTTTAATTTCCGCGAATATTAGTGGGTTGCAGGTATGCACCTCCCTCCCGCCCGCTATATTATGCACATGCCGTTGAGTTGAGCAACTCAACGGTCAGCGAGTCAACACGTCCCCTGAGGATGCCTCGTGGAGAGGCGAAACACGTGTCGGTAATGGTGTTGGGTTTTGCATTGCCTTCCTGCATGTGCTTAAAATCCTTGCATTTGCCCAGTAATCTTGCATGTGCATAATATAGCGGGCGGGAGGCAGGTGCATACCTGCAACCCACTAATATTCGCGGAAATTAAAACTAGATATATTGTTTTCATTTTCAAAGGGTTTTGCTCATTATTGGCTTAACGTGGACAAGTTGCTATGCGAAAAGTATTTTTACGAAAAAATATAATTAAAACTAAAATGAATATTTTTTTGATTCTCGTTGCAGGAAGTTAAATATAAAAACAAGTCGTTTAATAAGTATTTAAGCCGATTGAGTTTAAAAAGCGTCGCCATTTTATGGTTGGCGACCGATTCTGTGTGGCCACATTAATAATAATTGTGATTTCAATCGATTATTAAAGATAATAATCGATTGCTAAAACTGAGTAAAAAGTATGTATTTTAATCAAGTTTTTTTTTCAAAAGGTTTTATACTTATGTTCCTTTAATTACATTAAAAACAAACAAAACACTCGTCGTTTTAGGCCATCAAATCATTTTACATCCGATTATAGTATTAGTTTGATCGTTGTCAAATCGATTTTTTTTTATTACCTGGCAACACTACTAACTGTCAATAATGACAAATCTAGACAACGAAATGAAAATATTATACCTATATGAAGTGTATTGTGAATGTTGTGTCAGTTATTTTTGCGAAGTTTTTGGTTTTTGTTATAGTTATAATGGACTCTGATACCGCTTCAATTGACGACCCGGCTTTACCCTTGGACACTGAATCTGCTCATGACGATGACCCTGGCTCTATTTTGTTAAACGTGAAACCTTGAAGGTTTACCCTTATCTGGCAATTGCACTCTATTACGAGGAAAAATTCAAAGCAGGCACATAAGCCGAAAATTATATTTCGTACAGGTATATTATAATTAACATAATCTGCAAGGCAGAGAAGCAATTACTCCATATTGTTGCAATTGCCTTGTAGGGCGAAGAACGGTAGGTTGCTGTGCTCACGTTATGACCACAATATGGTACTTAAGCTGGGCAAGGCATGAAAATAATATTAGGCCGCCAGCCTATTTTTTAGATGATATTTTATTAATTTACCATTCGGATTAAAAATATTAGTTTTATTTTTTCCATTTAAATGACCTTAGGATATGTTACTACCGGATTCAAAATAAGATAATATCATGATTAAAAAGGCAAATGATTTATTTTGGAAAATAAACACTCATAATTGTAACTTTTTCAGCGACAAGTTTTAGCAATAGACATGCTAAATATGAACTATTTTTACACTTTCCTGCAACCTTATTACTATAATTCATTTCTTTTAGGTATAAACTATTAAAAACCCTAGTCATTAAATGTTATACTTAATGTTCATGTTAAGCCAAATTGCCCTAACAAACTGAGCAAGCCCTTTGATTATATAATCACTTCCTCTCATGAATGGTTTTGGTCCAGGACGATCTTTTTGAATATTAAAAAAACTTTTTACAAAAAAATACAACCGACTTTTACAAAAAAAAATCAAAAAAGTGCAAAATAACTTTAATTTCGGAACTCGGTGTTTGTGGTTGCTTTTTCGTTTTTTGAACACCAACTTCCGAAATTAAAGTTATTTTGCACTTTTTTGATTTTTTGTATAAAAGTCGGTTGTATTTTTTTTGTAAAAAGTTTTTTATTTTTCACTTTTTAGTGGTACCTACATCCCCTCCCCTCCCCCCACCTAAACGAACCAATCACATTGGTGTAAAAAAAACGTACTGCTCCTTTGCAGAGTAAACTAAGAGGTCGTCAATGTAGATAATGTAGATATTTTTTTTTAGATTTTTCGAAAACCGCTAGGTCGATTTCGATAAAATTTTCATGGGACCATTTGGGAAGTATACTCTTTCCAACAAAAAAAAGAATTTTTAAAATCGGTTGACAAGCGACGGAGTTCTGCGCGAACAAACATAAAAAAAAATACAAACATCCGAATTGAGAACCTCCTCCTTTTTTAGAAGTCGGTTAAAAACCACACGTCAAACGTCTTAGCCACAATCTGACTGTATTTCTCTGAAACAACACAATAAGCATAATTTTAGTAACGAATAGGTAAACATAATTTATCGATTAAGTTTGCAAAAATACGTTTATCAATTTAGATAATATAAATCAAATTAGACCTATAAATGATCTCAAATTAGACTCATAATGAAACATAGTTAATTGTCTATTATTCTACATTCACCGGCCTTTAAGCCAACTAACGAATTAAGGAATAACTATAATTATAAATGAAGCATAAAAAAGAATACACTTAACGCTATATTAAGTTTCGTAGCAATCGCTTTAATACCAACATTCTCCTCATGCAAATAGATTATTTTGTATTTTAAATAATCACCCAACTCAACTTGGACATGACGATTAAACTATCAAAACTGATAACAATTATTAAAAAAAACTTTTTACAAAAAAAAATACAACCGACTTTTACACAAAAAAACAAAAAAGTGCAAAATAACTTTAATTTCGGAACTCGGTGTTTGTGGTTGCTTTTTCGTTTTTTGAACACCGACTTCCGAAATTAAAGTTATTTTGCACTTTTTTGATTTTTTGTGTAAAAGTCGGTTGTATTTTTTTTGTAAAAAGTTTTTTATTTTTCACTTTTTAGTGGTACCTACATCCCCTCCCCTCCCGGAATTTGTTCGAAAGAGTTACCGCGGCCCTGGAACGCAAAGGGCACATGGAGGAGCACGGGTGGGTTTTAGTCAGTAAAAGTCTGACACTCCCTACCGCTCCACCCAGGGCGGGAGGGGTCATTTGATGATTTCCCATCCAAAAAAAAAAAAAAAAACCTACACCCCCTCCCCTCCCCCCACCTAAAAGAACCAATCACATTGGTGTAAAAAAACTTACTGCTCCTTTGCAGAGTAAACTAAGAGGTCGTCGATGTAGACAACGTAGATATTTTTTTTAGATTTTTGTTGATTTTTCGAAAACCACTTGGTCGATTTCGATAAAATTTTCATGGGACCATTTGGGAAATATACCCTTTCCAACAAAATTTTTTTCAAATCGGTTGACAAGCGACGGAGTTATGCGCGAACAAACATAAAAAAAATAAAAAAAAATACAAACATCCGAATTGAGAACCTCCTCCTTTTTAACCGACTTCTAAAAAAGGAGGAGGTTCTCAATTCGGATGTTTGTATGTTTTTTTTTTTTTTTTTTTTTTTTTTTTATTGTTTGTTCGCGCATAACTCCGTCGCTTGTCAACCGATTTGAAAAATTCTTTTTTTGTTGGAAAGGGTATACTTCCCAAATGGTCCCATGAAAATTTTATCGAAATCAACCAAGCGTTTTTCGAAAAATCTAAAAAAAATATCTACATTGCCTACATTGACGACCTCTTAGTTTACTCCGCAAAGGAGCAGTACGTTTTTTTTACACCAATGTGATTGGTTCGTTTAGGTGGGGGAGGGGAGGGGGTGTAGGTACCACTAAAAAGTGAAAAATAAAAAAAACTTTTTACAAAAAATAAAACCGACTTCTAAACAAAAAACCAAAAAGTATAAAATAACTTTAATTTCGGAAGTCGGTGTGTTCAACAACAAAAAAGCAATCAAAAACACCGAGTTCCGAAATTAAATTTATTTTATACTTTTTGGTTTTTTGTTTAGAAGTCGGTTTTATTTTTTGTAAAAAGTTTTTTTAGAATTCGGTTAAAAAGGAAAAAAGCGTGGATTTTTACAATTTAGTAAGGCAAGGTAAAAATGATCGCGCGTATTCACTGCTATTTGTGCATAGAATATCTTGTTCGATTTATTCTTCTACCCCATATTCCTAATGTCATATCTATAGCAGTTTTGGTTGAATACGCATACTGACGTCTAACTACCCACTTATTAAAATAGGTGAACAGTTATAAATAAATGACCTAATACCAACCTCTTAAAGCTCAAGTTTGCGTATCAAAATTATTTATTGTTTCTGTTCAACGAGTAGTGTTAGTCTGATAAACTCATACATATTGAATAACGTTTAATGTTATGAGCATAGGGTGTAAAATCGAGTAATTTTTAGGGGGGTCAGCTAATTGCTATCACCGACTGTACTTCAATTGAAAATATTGCTGTTCAGGAGTGTTTCAATCACCTGGCAAATGTTTGTGTTATAAGTATAATATAATTATAATCTACGAATGCTATCTGAAGTAATATATCTCATGCACACAAAAGTATACCGCGAAGATTGTTCCTTGAAAAGTACATCGCGCCTCTGACAGTTCGCCGTGTTACTAATTCTAAGTCTATACGGGCCATTTCAATCTTATACCTTTTGCTATCTATGAGGATATCGTCGTGATTTTATACTCTTTTTTTTCAGAATAATATTCAGTATTTACAACTTTTTGATTACATAAAATATTAAAAGGCTGAATGATGCCAAATAAAAACCATTTAACAATTAGCGATTTTTTACAATTGGTATGTAGTAGTGGTATAAAAATATAGTATTGTTATACGTAACGCTAACTAATTTACATTTTATATCTGTAATTCATGGATATCGGAATGATTCAATTACATTGTAGTATTATATAAATATGAGTGCCATCAGGCAACACCTTACTAGCTAAAATATTATTTTGTTTGGTTTATGACTGATAGACCTTACTTGTGGGATCCCTTCTTTTCGCATAATGTTTTTTGTCCTAATATACTTCGGCATAACGATTTTGGCACAATTTGTTTTGGCCTAATAATACTTTGGCATAATTTTTTTAGGCATACATTTTATGTTGGCATAATCATGTTAAAGACTAATTTGTTTTGGCATAAATTTGATTCGCATAACGTTAGTATGCCTAAAGACTTTTAGCATAACGTTAGTAGGCCTAATGGCTATTAGCATAATATTCTGAGCAAACCAATTAGCTATAGTACCTGTAACAATCAAATAATATTCTTGGTTAAAAAATTAATATGCTGTGCAACAAAAGTTAGTCACAGAACCGAATTGCTGCAAAACCGACTTCACGTAGTCTTGTTTGTCCTACCCCTAGAGTGTTATTTAAAATCGCGTAGGCGCGTGGGGCCGCCGGAGGGCCGCAGCGCCGGAGCCGTCACAGAAACCCTGCCTGCTGCATGCTGCTTGCTTGCTTGCTTGCTTGCTTGCATGCTTGCTTGCATGCTGCATGCTTGCTTGCATGCTGTATGCTTGCAATGCTTGCTTCCTACAGCGAAAAAATACTCACAAAATTGTTCAATACGTTATAATATATTAATATTTTATTTAGGATATTATGCTTAAGAAAGTTATGCTTTAGAACTTAATGCTTAAAAAAGTTATGCTTCAGAACTTTATGCTTAATAAGGTTATGCTTTAAAATATTATGCCTAATCATTATTATGGTTACAGACATAATGCTTAAAAAAATTATGCATGAGCTGTTATGCGTAATTATATTATGCGAAAAAATAATTATGCCAAACAACATTATGCTAAGTTATATTAGGTCTTAAAATTTTATGCTAATGGATAGGGAACCCTTACTTGTCTGTGGTCTTCTTCCTTGTCGATTCTGTGAGAGAAATATAGCTGCATGTCAGAAAAGAATTCTGTGTCTTAATTCATATAATAATAGTGTAGGGGCGCTGACGCATTAGTTTTGTATTCCTCGTACGCGCAGCGCTCGCCGGGAACAGTTCGCCCGAAACCGCCTTCCACTATACACGCGCTCGCAACCTAACCTTGTAACAGTTTCATATAGTAAATACTTATATTCCGAATTTACATCTATTATTTCTCTCCGTACACACTACCCCAAGAACACTCCAAAATTGGTGACCCCGACGTGACGTGGTTATTGGCCCAGCTTCGTAATATTTTAGCTAGGGATAGTTGTAATTTTCAGTTTTCGCTCAGTTATTAGCGTAGGTCGCGAGTGGTTAGCAAAAAAAATATGTCGACGAACTACTTGGTGAATGTACCGAAGCTAAAGGGGCGGGAAAATTACACGGAGTGGTGCTTCGCCGCGGAGAATTTTCTGATCCTGGAGAACATGGAGCATTGTATAAAACCAGTTGCCGGGAAGATTACAGAAGCCGCTGATGATGCAAGGACCAAGGCAAAATTGATTCTCACAATCGACTCGAGCTTCTACGTACACATACAGGATGTCAAAACGTCGTTGGAGCTGTGGAAAAAGCTGAGAGCCTTATTCGATGATTCCGGTTTTACCAGAGGTATCAGTTTATTGAGAAATCTTATCTCGATTCGTCTCGAAAATTGCAGTTCTATGACAAGTTATGTGACACAGCTAGTGGAGACTGGACAAAAGCTAAGCGGAACGGGATTTCAAATCAGTGATGAGTGGATTGGCTGTTTATTATTAGCTGGTTTAACTGAGAAATATTCGCCGATGATAATGGCGATCGAGCATTCGGGGATCGCCATAACCACCGACGCCATTAAGTCAAAGTTGATGGATTTGGACGAAAATAATGATGGCGACGCTAGCGGAGCATTTGCAAGTTTTAGAAAAAATAAGGTTGGCAGCACTGGTAACTGCGGACCCAAAGACAATGGACATTCGCAAACGTCAAAGTCAAAGAAAGTACCGCGGTGTTATAGGCACCGTGCAGAAACTATAGATGGCGTTATAATCCCGACAGTAAAGACACCGTCCGAGTTAAAAAAGAAACTTTCCAGACCCATTGGTTGCTACTGTCAAATCTGTAAATATGATTTTACAATGATTAAAATTATAAAATATGGTTTTCTACCAATAAACGTCAATAATGACCTGCAGCGTGGTCAGAATATATCAAAAGGCAAAAAGCTATTCAAGTCAGGGCATGTTTTCGATGTCACAGAAACAGTTAACCAAGAACAAGAAACAATATTAAAAGGCAAAATTGTAGCTCAGACAAAAATTTCAAATGTATATGATGTTAGGATAACAGTAAGTATTTTTTTTATATTAATTGTTATTACAATATCTTTAAAAAACCATTATTTCTATTTTTAACTTTTATCTCTGTCTTTTCAGCTTGATTGCAATAGAAACATCAAAAGTGCAATTTGTAAATGCAAGGCAGGTCTATCAGGACAATGTAAGCACGTCTGTGCCTTAGTCCATTACGTAAATTCTGCAGAAAGTGCAGAATCTAAAACCAGTCATGCACAACAATGGGGCAAACCAACGTACCGACAGTTACTGGGTTATGATAAAGGAGTGACAATGGCAGAGTTATTTCCAACCCCACCGACAAGTATTAAACTTAATAATTTGATGAAACAACTAGAAACTAAGGGTATTTCTACAGCTACTTTAGGAGAATCTTTAGCTCATACACCTTTGTACAAAATTTTACAGTTAGAAGAAAAACACGAGAAAGAAATTATAGCAGCGGAAACATTGGTTGACTTAGTAAGAATTACTGAAATAACAAAATTAAATGAAAAAATTAGCCAGCTAGTGCTAGAGATCTTTACATTGCAGGGCTTTGCTATTAATTATTACTCCTCTGAACTAATACTACCAAAACATTTATATGAGTAGGGTATAATTGGGGGTTCTGCATCACTTGCTCTCGCTACGCTCGAGCTGCGCGATGCAAAAGCCCCCAATTATACCTCTTATGCAGATCGTAATGTGCATATCGTATTCAATAACAATACAGTCGACTAAGTATTGCGCTCGATTCGCAACTGTTCATTCAACGGGAATCCGACTCCCTCGTATCGTGATGCAATGCGCTGTAGCTTGTTTTGCATCTGTTGCATTATAATATGTATAAGAGATTGATCGTCTAAATCTAAACTTACGATGTAGCATACAGAAATACAATCTGTTAAGA
Source organism: Hecatera dysodea (assembly GCA_905332915.2). Taxonomy (NCBI): domain Eukaryota; kingdom Metazoa; phylum Arthropoda; class Insecta; order Lepidoptera; family Noctuidae; genus Hecatera; species Hecatera dysodea. The sequence goes on along the minus strand of HG995306.1, from coordinate 10,234,212 downwards.
CATTCATTATACTTGCATTAAATAACACTTGTGAGCACGTTTATTATCATGTCTCTGTATAACAAAACATTGCATCTCAGTTGTATTCCCCGAAGGAGTAGACCGCTATACTTATGTCCCATGTAATAACACTGTATGAAATCCTTTCCCTTTACAAGTTAACATAAAGAATAAAAATTATAAGGCGCAACATAAAAAATAGAACAGAAGTACTTAATAGTAGTAAGCAGATGTCTTTTTGGTTTACTGCCCACAGGCGCGACTACTGAGCATGAGGACCTTGGATGAGGTTAGGGTTCATTCGCCAGAAAGGGTAAAGGGTGTTTTTTTTTTTGTTTTTAGGCATTAGCTATTTTGGTTTGTGAGAATGAAGTAAAAGGGAAAGGAAGTGTTAATTAATATTTCAATTTTATACATAGCTTCGAAAAACAGTCGAGATCAGTCGAACTTACACCCACTTGTATAGAAAGCGAGCGTTCAAACTACTAGGCTAACACTGCGTACAATGGTACATACAACTTCCTTTTTAGAATTCCATCTCAGGTATCCGCGACGCTGTGGCGCCGTTTTCTAAATTAGGAAAGAAAAAGATGTACGCTCATTATGTTTGCTACATATTATCAAATCGAACTCTATGTTTTCAGCACAAAGAGTTTAATTTGTATCATTAGAGTTTTAGAACTTGTTCATATATAAGAGTGCAATAAATTAAAAAAGTATATTTAATTGTTAACAACTACTGCGAGTGTTTGTTTGGAATAATTACATAAAATGTCGGTGAGTATTTTTTTTTCCTGCTTTTTATTAATAATATTTCATCGTTTATAACGTGTATACTTAGTTTTTTCTTTTTTTGTTCCAGGACTCTGAAGACCTATTTAATTTTATCCCATACCCGCTAAAGGAACCAAATGCAGGCGAGTCATCTAAACTCAATTTAAAGAGAAAAGATGGAACATCATCAGCTCCACAAAAGCGCCAGCGATTTCAAGTATACTCCTATACAAAAACAAGGGCTCAAAATATATCTGCATCATCAAGGACGATAAAAATTGAAATTTATGAGGCTGATAACCAGCCTGAAAAAGCTTGCGAGTGCAGTGCGGACAAATGTGTGCAATACGTAATAAAAAATATTAGTTGTGATGATATATACTTCGCTTTAGAAAATATAATTGGAAAAATTCATGATAACATACAATAAAATTGTATTTTTATATTTATATTCAGACTGTCATGACTGTGTAACATTTCTTTTTCATATTATAAAAAAAATGTATAATAAATAATATTCAAAAACAGCAGTACCTAGCAAAAATTATGTAGTTAATAATATATTATACCATACCTATGTATGCATGTTAGCTTTAAAAATAAATTAGATATGGTGTTACTTTAAACATTTTAATAAACTTATTTCCTTGGTATTATATACACAATTTGGTTTTATTTTTAATCCACTCATCACAATAAAAGTGGCCTAAGTCGAAAAATTCTTAAAAAAGGAATAACCACCTTATTACTACGCAATGAGGTCGCATTTTCAGTGTAAACACTCTTGTACTAATGTTAGTTTACTATTTAAAAGCGTATTAGTTCATGCATACATAATATGAGGTCTCACATAATTGGTTACAAGAAAGTTTCTTGTTATGACCGCAGTTAATTGAGCTCTTATTCCTTTTACGATTTTCATCTCGAATTGCTTGGTGAATAGCTATTATGGTCAATATGATGCGTAGACACATTCCATATCTGTATCATTAGGACGCATTCACACCCGATACTACTAAAAGAAATTTGTTCAATTAAAAGTATGCTCTAAGTACTACTGTCATAAGGACTAAATATCATAAATATTTATTTGTTGTAATTTTTTTTGCTATAATTTGTTGCAAGGAGTTTGTATTTGAATACGGCTTTACTTTTACGGGTTATAAAAGTATGCACTCGATGAATTTGATTTACTTTACTTTCTTACACGTAAGTGTGCATATTTAATTTGAGCTGTGTTCGCTAGTGTCTCAAGTTTTTCCTGCGTCTTTTTTGTGCCGGAATTCTACAACAGTAAAGTATGTAAGTATTTTTTTATTACTTATATCTCTATTTTATAAAAGTCACAATCATAAAACCTTGACTATTTTCCACTGACTGCCAACAATAATTCAATATTTATTAACATTTTTATCATTACTCATTTGACCAGTGGCAGCAAGTGCATCTACTGAGCGAGAGGTTTTGGCTTTCGATTTCCAAATCATTCTAGGTCAATTCTTAAGTTAAATATATAATTAGTTTTTTTTTTGTAGTTTAATATTTCTTCCAGATGTTATTTTTGGCATTACTAATAGATAATGGTACGGAAGCCTTCGTGTCGGTTTTTTTTTGTATTTAAACTTTTAAATCTTATTTAATCGTAGCGACACGAAGGCGAAGTAAACTTTTGATTTCTCTTCATACATTCATCACTGTATACAGGTGTGATAATATTATATCATTTACTTTTCAGGGCTCAGGTTAACAATCCGTTTTGGTTGTATGAAGAGGATTCGCCACAACCTTCAACTGCTGCTAATAGCAGTTCTAAGAAGAAAGCTGAACCAGTGAAGCGGGCTAAAAAGTCTCAAAAGAAAAAAGTTCTGCCCGTGAAAAATCCATTTGCTGGGGAATCAGATTCCGACAGCGATACGATAAAGCTTGCTGAAGATACTACTCCACCAGCTATCAAACAAAAGAAAAGTGCTGTTTTTCCTGACTCTGAGGTAACCTTATTCTATACTTTAAACTAGGTACACT